>JADQAV010000022.1:76829-819740 GCA_019775845.1 Myrmaecium sp. VS I D KN 1
AAACGGCGCGGCTTGGCTATGTAGTTTAGGTCAACTTAGGTCATACCGGCAAAATGATAGGGTGGATAAATGGTGAGTGAGCTGTTCTATGGGGTCGTAGAATGAGTGATCGCTACGTATTGACCACATCGTACCTAGGTAGGCAGTGGCGGATGTAAGGGTTTGAGTCGAGAAAGAGTCGTGCTACAGATTGGTTTTGTGGTAGATACTACTATATACGTAGTACCTTTTCTTCCTATTCCATGTTCACACAGTCCATTCAAAAGCTTACGTATGATGCATTATCTACTATCATCGACATCTTCGTGCAGGATCAAAAGCCATCTCTCTGGTTAAATCAGACGCTATATCCGCAGCCAGCTTCCCCGAGAGAGGATCCCTTCCCATATCTTCTTCCTCGTGCCCACCTGGCTGGTCATAGCAGCAGCAGCTGCTGCTGAAGGTTCTGCTCCTCCTCCTCCTACTGCTGCTCGAGAAGGCCCTGCTTACCTTTGTCACGATGCGACTTCCTCCTTGACGACTTGTTCGCTTCTTCGCCGTATATACATGTAAACGGCCATTCCTCTCCGTTCCGCACATGTGAGAAGATGAGCCCGACGATTTCGGGAATATCGAACACAGCTTGGCTGGCCATGGCGATGGTGGTTGGTGGTGGTCTGGGTTAGTCTTGGGAGAGAGATTGTTAAGTGGTGGTGAGAGAGATGAATCAGTGGTGGTGACTGAAGAAGAATTGGAGGTTGCAGTATGAAGGTGTGCAACAATCGGATGGAACTACGCGAGGTTATAAAAGTCGGTTAGAAAAGGATGCGGTGAGAGAAAGCTAGCCATCAGGGTTTTGCTTTCTTGTCTATTGGATTTTGACTTGCTCGTTACGAGAGTGAATACTAGAAGATCATCCAGTTACTCTTATATCAGTTACGTACCTTGCATTTGTCCGCCAATTGTAAATGTGAAGAGTTATAGATGTAATGCTTCTTATATATGCATATATAAATGTTTGTGCCTTGTATCAGGCTAGGAAACGACGTTCTTGATAAGTGAAGACGTTACTGGATGACTTGACCCAAAGTCACAACGAGCTGTTATAGCTTAATGATCAGCTTGAATGTAGTAACATAGGTGCGACAATAGACCTATATAACGTTGTAAATAGGATTCCCTCATAATGCTAGGATAGACCAATATAACGTTGTAAATAGTCTTCCCTCGGAACTTCTACCTGCTGTAGTCATGTGTTGTTGCTTTCTAGCCGTAGTGAGTTTTGCCATGGTCGCTTGCATTTCAGCGTGCTTCATGTCAGCACCAAGAATCATTGATGCGCAATCGACGATATTACACTCAAGGAGCTGAGCGAAGGACAAATAAAAGCCACTCTGTTCTGGATAGAGGATAGTGAATGGGAAAAAGAAGGCTCAACGTCTTCGAACCGACACTATTGTGAATGGGTAGAGATGGGATACCGGGTATACACACTACTGTCCAACCAACACGTGGATCTAACCCTCCTCCGTCCGATGCCTCTCTTCCATCAGCCCTGGCCTACATACGTCCTGGTGTATGGCTGCAGTGAAGTGGTTGTCCGTGCTCTTTATATCTCCACTTCCGTGTAGCCTCATTGCTGTAACCCCACTCACGGATCACCTCGGGCGTGAAGGGGGCATGAAGCCGATACTGCACCGGATACCACATGGACGCATACCTGTCGGGGTTGCCCAAATAGTAGCCCGCATCTTCCACCACCCGGAGTTTAGGAAACCAGACGGGCAACATGCGGGCGAGAAGGGTGGCGTGAGGACTACGGGCCCCGTAACCACCTATGGTGTTACAGCAACATGGCGCCAGAGCCAGGACCTGCAGATTCGGAAGAGCGACGGTATTGATTTGGTCTTCGCTCAGACACGACTCGCTCGGGTCGAGGCAGACAGACACCTCTAGCGACACTTGCTCCAGCCTGGGACAGAGCTGGCCAAGCTCCCACAGCATGCAGGGACAAACGTGGAGAGAGTGTGGGTGACCAAACGCCAGCTTGAAGAACGTCAGATTGCTGAGGTCGCGGACGAATCCCATTATATCATCCACATCCACAATTTTTCTTCCGACGGCCGCTTCGAATTCCAGCCAAAGAGTGGTGACTGATCTGGTCGACTTCCCGTGGGTGAGGCTATTGATCAGATTCATCGTTTTCGGCATGCCTATCTGCTGGCAGAAATACAGCTTGATCTCTTTCAGCGCTGCGAGGCCGGCCAGGGCTTGCCGGATGTCTTCGTTGGATGATACGGGTAGGACTTGAGAGAGCCGGACTTGAGGGATGACTTCGAAATCAAGCTTCTCGATTTGAGGGATCTGCGGAAGAAGCCATCCAATAAAGTCTATCGACGTCTGCATCCGCACGCTGCGAAGGTTACGCAAGTGGTGCGAGACAACCGATCTGGACCGGTACAAGATGTCCTCCACCCAGTACTCTGCATAACTTTCGCTCCCTTCGACAATCGCTAGAGACTGCAGCCAGCCTTTCTCGAGTAGTCCGTTAAGCACAAAGCGGCAATCGTCCCGCCAGGTGTTATGATATGGTGGCCGGTTGATGGGAATCAATGCCGGCCAGTAGGGCAAAGGGCTGAACCTTCGCAATTTGGGATCGATCGTGATCGACCAGTTCTCGAGTTCGAGGCTGCCATAGCGGACTTGGCTGAAAGACTGCGGTAAATCAATGGTTAGCCGCCTTTCTTTCGTTGGACGAACCAGCGAGCAGTACATACATTCAGATACCCGATGATGTGCCAGGTGACATAGGAAGACATGAGCTGGGGAGCGTACGTGCGCGGGCGTTGCCTGATGCAGACATGCTTCAGACCTGGATGCAGGACACGGCTGGCCATGAACCCAAGTGCAGCAACTCAGGTGCTCTGCCATTTACTGTGACGCCAATCGATCTCGACGGTGAGGCGGTGCATGGTAGGGAAGGATAGCTGCTTGACATGCGCCCAGTTCACACGATTGACTGAAAGGGTGAGCTGCCGGATCTTCGACGCATAGACCTGTTGGCGGACAGGCGCGCACCGTGACAGATCCTCTAACCGACAGGCTTGCCATATGACTCTCATGCCTTCTTCAAAGCATGTTTTGTTAACAAGAGAAACATTCAGTAAGGCGCGGTTTTTCAATCGGCGTGCAGCTTTCTGAGACTTCGGCATGTCTGCAAGCCCGTCGAGCTCGCTGACGATCTGGCCTTTGAGCCGGAATTTCCAGACCAGGTCGTCATCGTCATCTAAGTGGATGAAAATCACGGCAAGGATCTCGGGCAGACCTAGAGCGATAGCAGCAGCCATGGGGAAAAGGTATCCTGGTTGTGTTTAGAAGCAGCGACGCAGGTTAAGTGTTAATCATGGACTGCTGGAGACTCCTGGCAATTAATAAACATCGTGCGTAAGCTACTGGGTCACTGGATCACATTTTATAAGTTGCGAAAGTCGCTTATCAAACAAGCACTTCTTCATGACGATTATTTATAGACGGTGTAGAAAGTTCATTAACACTCACAGGCGGTGAGAGGGTCGGAGATTGATCAAAGCGAATCTAAAGACATTTAATATTTATCACTTTTTGCAAATTGCACGCTGTTATAAGTGAATACAGCTTACAGTTCACAGGAGTGTGCGGAGTCGTAGGTCGCTAATCTCCTACACACGTGTCTCTTCGTATTCTGCCAACACTTAATTTCGCAGCTCATCCTCCCAGGTCACGGCTGCAACGTTACCGCACATTCAAACGCCGCTCCGGAATGGAGCCGTTCGATGTCATTCAGGTGACCTCCACACGGGACTCTGACAGCTTTTCTACCCGTTTCTTTCCTAGGCGATAGAGCACCGGCTCCAGTATCAGTCTCTTCAGCTTCAGAGACCCCGCCTTCGAACGGCAGCATGCGCAGTTTACTTATATCCTATACAGGCATCTATGCTCCAGAGTATGCAAGTTTGGGCGAGACGGAGCGATTTGGGCAACGACACAGGAGCATAGTGGTTGTATCAGTAGTTCCGGCACGCTCTTTTATCCACGTTCGTCATCGCCAGCCCGATAATTGTTTACCAACGGCTCAACATCTTCTTACTCTTCATCGATGGCTCCTTTACCGATACTGCAACCATAACATCCTTGGAGCGCTAGCCTGACAGAACAAGCTGTAGAAACCACCAGATACTTTAACGGGAGAATGACTTCAGTGCTAGTGGTCATGGCATCACACATCACCTTCGAAGGTTGAAGGAATGTGTCCCATTAGATATCCTCGCAATGCGGACACGCAGGCCAAAATTGCACGCTTCCAAGAACTACAGGTCTTCAAAAGTAAGAGGGCGGCCATCACGAGGCTCTGGGTAAGTATATATATTACACCATGCCCGCACAGATTAGCTGGCTGTCTTCGGAAAGCCTGCAGAATTACTCAAGGCTTATAGAGCACCGAAGGACTCTCATAGCTTACTAAAGTCCTTTCACTGGCTTTTACAGCTCGAGCTAGATCCTTACGTATGGTTATCGTGGTATATGAACCTCACAATCTAGCAAGCGGTCTTTCCTTTTTCTCTTCCCCTCGTTTTCACACTCTTATGCTCGAATTTCTTACGTATCTCCAACATAGTTCGAATCTGGACATAAATTAACGACTACTCCTAATATCACTACTTTACCTGTATAATGTGCGGATGCAAGGGCATAATCTTCTGCGTAGGTGTTGCTACTATCGTATAAGCAGTTGGATTTCGAATATCATATGCTACAGGCAACCGTAAACCATGTTCGCAGGACCGACACGGCCAGATTACATGAAAGACCTGGGGTTAGCGGTTGTAAGGCGTGCCGCAGGTGCGTTTTGCCGTCACAGGTTAGTGGGGGCCGATGCTGTTATACCTGGTAGCATACCGCTCCTTTGAAGGCTTCAGAAAGCTGAATAGAAGCGCCGTTGTGAGGAGGAACGATCCATAGTGTTTATGAGCCATATTTCATAACAACATACATCCCAAATACTTACTTCTACTAAGAGATTACTAGATAAACAGATACGATAGATGGAATTTTCAACATGTTTCAGCTACTCGTCCTTCAAATACAGGTTCACGGCCATTATATATAGCACGTGATATGCACCAATTATTCAAGTTCCTTTCAATAACAAGAAGTGCAAAGGGAGCCAATGAGGAGGTGTACGGTAGGAGCCTCTTCTCTTATCTTTGCCGACCTAACCCGCCGAAAGCCGAGGGGACAAACAACCTGGACCAAAACAAGTCCTCCCACGTGACGACCTTCCACACGTCAAGAGCTCAACACCACGAGCTCAAGTCGCGATGCGCCAACACCGCGGCCACCACTCGAATGAAGAAAAATATAATAATTTGGCATTCAACGTCAATTCAACTCTGCTATCCAACTACTATCGATCGAATGCGTTTCCCCAACCTCCTGAGCCTTAACGCTGCAAACTAGCTCAAGGCGCAAACGCGGTGATAGGGGCGGCACGACAAAATGCAACGCTCGGGAAAGCTGGATACGGGAGCCGGGTCGGGTTCGAAGGCAATAGGGACCCGAATGATGGCGCTAGATACGCTTGAGCGGTTACGTACGAGATAAGGCGATGAATCCATTGTTGGAGGGGGAGGCCGGAATTGAAGTCCTCCAACCTGCGGCTTCGTTCCGGCCACGGCATATAAGCGGCGAGCGACGCCCGCTTTTGGACGCTCAACCTCCAAAAACCTCAGAAGGAATCTCCTTAGTCAGCAACGGCTAATCTGAGTCCAGCCTTTCCATTCAAACACCCTTTTTTTACACGGATTTCTTCTTTGATCCATTATGTCTACTTCATCTTTCGAAGTCCTCTCGGACCCCCGGCCTCATGACCACACCCTGCCGGCCTTCATGGTCTCCACGGCCCGAGGCTTCCTTCCTAGGGCGGACCCGGTCACCAACCTCCCTCCTGAGTTCGATGCCCTTGAGTCTATCCTCCGCCGGATGCCTATCACGACCGCCACGGGGGCGCCTGGCCTTCTCGCCCATGGTGATCTTGGTGAGACTGTCCAGCAAGAGCTGCCGGACTTGAGTGCTGCCATTGAGAATTATGCGCACGATCTTCCCCTGATGACCGCTCTTTACCGGGACTACTCGTTCCTTGCGTCGGCCTACCTTCTCGAGCCGTGTCACATGAGGTTCATGAAAGGGGAGGACTATGGTCTTGGCCGTCAGGTCCTGCCTAGCAAGATAGCGTTGCCCATCGCTAAGGTTGCTGCCATGTGCGTGTCTCCATCTCTCATTATCTTGTGATCATATTGACAACCTTCCAGTGCTGGTTTCAAACCATTCATGGAGTATGCAGGCTCTTACGCCTTATACAACTACCGGCTTGAGGATCCTGCATTCGGGCTGGAGTATAACAACCTCCGCCTCGTCCGGGCGTTTGAGAATGGCTTGGACCCGGAGTCGTCCGAGGCAGGCTTTGTCCTCGTCCACATCGCAATGGTCCGTCATTCCGGTGCTCTTGTGTCCGGTGCGGAGAAGGTCCTTCACTCTGCCGCGGCCAAGGATCGCGACGACTTCAATGCAGGAATGAGAGAGGTGGTCGAAGCATTGGAGAAGGTCAATGCTGTCATGAACAGTAAGTTGGTGCTTCCTCCGCGTCGTCGATTGTCGCGTTGACATCCTCAGGTATGTGGGCAAAGAGCAAACCACATGATTACACCAGCTTCCGCACCTTCATCTTCGGAATCAAAAGTCAATCCATGTTCCCCAACGGTGTCATCTATGAGGGCATCAGTGAAGAACCTATGTACTTCCGTGGCGAGAGCGGTGCCAACGATAGCATGGTGAGCCCTAATGCACCCCTTACCAGCCGCCATCTTCTAATCATCGCGCACCAGATCCCTCTCTGCGACAACCTCCTGCAGATCAACATGCCCGCAACCCCTCTCACCGATATCCTGAAAGACTTTCGGTCCTACCGGCCCGGAAACCACCGCGACTATCTCGCCTACGTCGCCGAGACATCCGAGAAAAACGGCGTAAAGGATTTCGCCCTCAAAGACTCCGAATCCGCGGCCATCTACCTCCAAGCCTTGGACCAAGTCCGCGACTTCCGCTGGCGCCATTGGTGTTTTACGCGGGAGTACATCCTGAAGAACACCAAGCACGCGACTGCGACGGGTGGAAGTCCAATCGTTACTGTAAGGCATTCCCGTTGCAGGTTTCTGGTTTTGTTAAGCTGACGCGTAGCAGTGGCTTCCGAACCAACTCCAGGCGGTGCTGGAGCAGATGTTGAATGTGGCGACCTATTGCGTGTCGAAGTCGGACACGATCACGCATATTGTGGATACGGCGAGGTTGCAGCAAGACACGCTCAGGAAGGAGGTCCAGAAGTATTGTGAGGAGAGAGGGGTCGCTGTTTGACCGATCGATTATAAGATTCATAGTTCATGACTCTATGATTCTAGAATATAATATGCAGCTTTGTACTCCAGCGGTTGGATATGCTCTCCAGTGATGCCCCTTGCTTCCTCAGGCCATGATGGCATCGGAGATAGGTCCGTGCACGTAGTCAATCTGACCCCGCCCCCGCACTCTAACAACTCCCGGCCCGACCGACAGGGTGCGCGGTGATCTCGTCATCTTCTCCGCACTTTACAGCTCTTTGTCCTACCATTAATCAGCATACGGCGTTCTAAGTTCGCTGCAACATGTGAGACATGCCTGTTAGATGACGATAAAACCGCTTGAGCCTCCGCGGCCACTGCCATGTCTCCTTAACTCCTTTTTGAAACCAACTTTGCCTGCCACCTAGGATCCCCTCAAAAGCGTCCACAATGTTGACCGAGTAAGCTCACATTCGCACGAGGCTCCCCAGAGAGTTCTCTATACTGACATGCCCCAAAGCCTCCCAACCCTAGCCACGCGGCTCATGGACTTCGGTCCCATCCGCACCCTCTCCACGCCCAAACGCATACGGATCCTTCTCAACCATCACTTCATCGCCGACACGACCTGCGCCCAGCTGATCTGGGAGCACGCCTACTACCCCGTGTACTACATCCCGCTCGCCTCCCTCCGCTCCGGGCCCGCCGACATCACCACCGTGCGCAGCCTCTGCAAAGGCGCCGAGCAGCTGCTGCTCCAGGTGGGCGACAGGCAGTGCCACAAAGTCATCAGCTTCACCGACGGCGCGGCGGAGGCGGCCAAGGCGCTGCGGGGGTATGTGCACATCCCCTTTGATGGACCCGATGCGTGGTATGAGGAGGATACAAGGATCTACGTGCACCCGAAGGACCCCTACAAGCGCATCGACATCGTGCACTCGACGCGGCCGGTCAAGGTGCTCGTCGGCGGCAAAGTGGTGGCGGAGACCACATCCTCCTACCACCTGTACGAGACGGGCTTGCCGCGGCGGTTTTATTTGCCTCCGACGGCGGTGGAGCCGAGCGTGCTGAGGCCCAGCGAGACCACGACGCAGTGTCCGTATAAGGGGGTTGCGGAGTATTATTCGGTGCAGCTGGAGGAGGGGGGCGAGGTGTGGAAGGATGTGGTGTGGTACTATCGTACCCCGACGTTGGAGAGCGCGCCGGTGGCGGGGTTGCTGTGCTTCTATAATGAGAAGGTGGAGATTGAGGTGGATGGGGAGAGGCTGGAGAAGGTGAAGAGTCCGTTTGCGTGAGCGGTGGGGGGGCGGGTTTGGGGGCTTGTTGGATCTTATACAGTGTTTGGATGGGTGCGGGCGTATTTTTCTATGGATTATTTTCAGAATGGAACATGTCATACATGATTGACGAATTACCAATAAGAAAAGCTGAAATCGTATCAACGGATCTCGCAATGTCTCATAGTTTTGGTGAAACAAGTTCCTTGCAATTGGGATGCGATGTTTCTGCCATGGCGCATGCCTCAGGCAGCCTTCGTTCTTGTTGCTGACAAGCGATCCTTGGTCCATCGCGTACTGTTTCTTGGCATTTTTCGCTCTCTTCGCTCTCCCAACCAGCAGCACAGCGCATTTTGAGGCATGACGAATTTATATCTCTATAGCTTATAATGACTTATCTATTATTCTAAAGGATTTTTATAACTTTTAGAGCTTCTACAGGGCAACAGAGCCAGTTGACGCCTTATCTTCCTCTTCACGGTGTCAGCATTTATATACGCAATTAAGCCATTACTTTTCATCAACCAAGTGGAAGCTCAGCTTCTAATCATCTTCCTTGGTCTAGTGGTCATGATTTCCGCTTGTCATCCAATCACTGTTCGAGTTCTCCTCGAGCGGTTGGCAAGCGCGGGAGACCGGGGTTCGATTCCCCGAGGGAGAGTTTCATTTTTGCCCGATCGATGCAGGTCATACTTTATTTAGACTTGCTCGTGGCTTGGGTTCGATTTTTGGCGCTGTTTTGCTTCTTTTTGAGCCTTTGGCTGTGTATGCAGCTCGATTTGTGGCGCGGCGGCATGCTTGATGGACGCGGCTCGCGCTGCATAGGACTGAGGTTGGTGGAAGAAAAGGGCCGAGCAAGGCTGGGACGTCACTTACAAACCTACCTTCAGCAAGTATTTTACCTGCTACCTTCATGGTCAAGGGGCTTAAACCACCCTCGAAATGCCCTCCTATGGGTGTAAGGTGGTCGACTCATCCACTCCCTAACTGGACTGCAGAAGGTACGTACAACAGTAGTTAAGATTACGGCCGTCCAATCGCTTATGCCTGACCGCATCATACAGTATTCATGTACATATGTACCAGGCTCACCCTGCTCCGTTTCCCCGCATCGCTTCTTCGCCAGCACATAATTGAGCCGCAATCATCCCGCAGTACACATGGTGAGACCAAGCTCCCATATCCGATACAGAATGCTCCCCAGGGACGACATCGAAGAGACTACAGTTTCCGTTGATGGCCATCTCGACGACCGGCCGGAGACACAAGGTTCACCTTCAATACTCCACCGAGAATTGACAGAGCCAGCGATATGGCGGCGCGACAGGTGAGCGCAGCAACCACCGACGCGTAATTTCAGAGCATGATACGGCCATCTCCAGATACGCCGGCGCCCTCGCCTTCAACCTCGCCGCCTTCACCTCCCCGCCCTCTAAGCCACCCTCTCCAAGATCTGGGTGTCCCACATCGACGCCTCCCTGCTCGCAACCACCGACGTCTACACCTACATCGGGGTGGTCGCCGAAGTGCTCAACGAGGGGCTTCCCCGAGCCACCTGGCTCATCATCGGCGACGGCGGGTCCCGCAGCCGGCCCGCACGGCTGCGGCTCGCGCACACGCTCATCGCCTTCCAGGCGGGGCTGGGCGCGCTGATGAGCGCGATCTTCCTGGCGGCGGCGCCGGCGTTCGCGGCGGGCTTCGTGCCCGCGCCGGCGCGCACGGCGAGCGTGACGTACGTGCGCGTCAGCGCGGGCGTGGCACTGAGCGCGGCGGTGGAGACGGCGGTGGCGGCGGCGACGCGGGCGCTGGACGCGCCGGACGTGCCGGTGCTGGTGAGCTCGGTGAAGTTTGGGGTCAATATCGTGCTGGATTTGCTGTTGATTTCAAGGTTCCGTGTGGCGCGCGTGGCGCCGTCGGTGAATAAGCAGGCGTGGATTCGGTTGGCGTGTGATATGAGCGCGGCGTTGGCGGGGTTGGTGTACTTTTTGTGTTGTAATGGGGTGCGTGTCGCTGCTGCTGATGCGGGGGGCAGGCGTGAGAGCTTGATGCCGAATGTGAGGGATTGGGTTACGCTGGCGCAGCCGGGTGCTGTTACGTTCGTTGAGTCGGCGGTCCGCAATGCGCTGTACCTCTGGCTCGTCAGCGGGATTGTGGCCCTGGGCTCCGACTACGCGACGGGGTGGAGCGTTTTCACGACAATCAGATGGGGGCTCGTGATGGTTCCGGTGCAAGCGCTTGAAGCGACGGCGTTGACGTTCGTTGGTCATGCATGGGGCCGCTGGCGTCGAAATATCGGCGTGGATGTCCGGCGACCGAAGGCATCGTGGAGGGATTTGTTCGGTCAGTGAACTGCCCCCTTCTCCGATGAGGTGGTATCTTTTGACCCTCATGCAGACATCACCCGTCCTGCCCTCGTCTCCCTGAGCATCGCGCTCGTGGTAGAGATCCCGCTGTGCATCTTGCTGGGGCTCTTCGGCTGCCGCCCCTTCGCCCACTACCTCAGCAACTCCGACACCGTCGCGCGGATCACGGCGCACATGTGGCGGACCATCGACTGGTAAGTGAGAAGCCCGCTTCATCCATCCTCCAAGCCAGCAAGATCTAGAGATACTGATCCAACAAAAAGGTGCTACATCTTCTACGCCTGCTCCACCCAGCTCGCCACCGTCCTCCTCGCCACCCGGCCGCGCTGGTACCTCTACCAGTCGCTCGGCTCGAACCTGCTGTACGTCCTGCCCTGGGCGATCGTGTGTCAAACTGCTCACCTTGATGCCGACAACGCGTGGACGTATCACGCCTTGGTGTTTGGGGGCAGCTTGGTCTTTAGCTTTTTTGATGTGCTCCTTGTGCTGCTGGGGTGGACGTGGGCTTTGCGGACGGGACGGGCGCGGCTTGAGGCTGTGAGGCTGTGAGGGGGATGTTATTGGCAGTGTTGATGACGAGGAACTCTTACGATTATGAGATCCGTTTAAGGTGGAAGATGGGTGACAGGCATGATTTAACGTGAAACATTCCCAGTTACCGGAAATCAGACCCGCAGGGAAGGGAGGCTGACCGCTGATGCCAGGTGAACCTACTTCTCTAAGAGTCCGTCTCAGCAGTGAGATACCTCTAACGAGGTATAGCGGAAACTCTAAGCCGTCACAGTTGTCGGAGTCCGATGGACTTGCGGGGCGGCGCCTGCGGAGCGCGCAAGGCTGAAACCCCACGGGTGGATCCCACAGAAGTTCGTTACGCGGGGGTTTCTCCGCCCCGGAACCATCAGCATCCATTTGTACGTCATGTCATACCCATCTAACTTCCTCCCACATCCATCCTCCTGCAAAAGAAAAGAAAAGGAAGAACGTCGCAGCCCGCCTAGCCCAACATGAAACATCTCGTCGCCGTGGGCGCATGTTATATAGACACGATCCTCACGTACGTTACTGCCCTCTTCCTCCCCCAACATATCCATCCACACACCACTGATGTCCTCATCCCCCCAGCGTCCCCCACTACCCAGAAGAAGACAGCAAACTCCGCGCCTCCAGCCTCCGTCGACGTCGAGGGGGCAATTGCGCAAACGCCCTCGAAGTCCTCCAACAACTCCTCCCTCTCCGCGACCGCAGGGGGGAGGCGGAGGAGGCAGAGAAGGTGGAGAAGGAGGAGGAAGACGAGTCCATACCACTCCACCTCAGCCTCGCCGCCATCCTCCCAGCGCCAGAAACAGACGGATCGCGCTTCATCCACGCCTCCCTGCCCCCGCCCATCGACACGCGCCTCTGCATCCACCGTCCCGACTGCGTCGAAGCCGCATCGTCATACGTGATCCAGAACGCGGCGTCTGGGAGCAGGACGATTGTGAATTTCAACGATCTGGGGGATATGAGCGTTGACGAGTTTTCCGCGATCGCGGACCGGGTCGCCGGGGACGATCAAGAGACGTGGTTTCATTTTGAAGTGCCCCTCCTTCCCATCCTCCCCCCTAACCTACCACTAACCTGACCACCAGGGCCGCAACGAACCCACCCTCCTCCACGCAGCGCAGTACCTCCGCTCTCACTTCCCGCACAGCAAAATCAGCGTCGAACTCGAGAACCCCCGCCGGCCGGACCTACGCCACGTCATCCCGTACGCGGACGTGCTGTTCTTCTCGAAGACGTGGGCGAAAGCGAACGGTCTGGACAGCGCGAAGGCGTGCTTAGAGGACTTTGAGGGGGATGCGAGGGAGGGGTGAGTACTGCCCCTTGTCCCTGGCCTCTCGTTCACGGGGGCGTTTTGGATGATGGCTAATATATGTACGGATGCAGCGCACTGCTATGCTGCGCCTGGGGCGAGCAGGGAGCGACGGCGCTGGATACGCGCAGGGGAGAGTATTTTAGTGCTGGGCCGTGGAAGCCCGAGAATGGGCAGGCTGTGGAGGTCGTGGAGTAAGTTTCACTCCCTCCCTCTCTCCTCTCCCTGAAGCAGCAAAAACGTACAGTCAGCTTCATGGACTGACGGACTGGACCGCGCAGCCCCGTCGGCGCCGGCGACACCTTCATCGCGGGCATATTATATGGCCTCCTTCTCCGACCCGAGGGGGAGGAACAGGGGTGGCCGTTGCAGCAAAAGCTCACCTTCGCAAACGAGCTGGCCGGGCGTAAGGTGGCCCAGGAAGGCTTTGAGGGGTTGGGGGAGCAGGTGGCGGCGTGGCTGCAGAGATGAAGCGATGAAGCGATGAAATATGTCACGCAAGATCCATCCTTTGTCTTCGAATGAAGAATGAGATGGCTATTCTCCCCCCGCTTTGCTCCCCTGATCACCTCCTCGGCCGGTTATTTGGTATGTACAATATGTATAAGTCCATCACTCCTCATCCCTCTCATCATTCCCATCCCCATCTCCATCTT
Organism: Myrmaecium sp. VS I D KN 1; assembly: GCA_019775845.1. Classification (NCBI taxonomy): domain Eukaryota; kingdom Fungi; phylum Ascomycota; class Dothideomycetes; order Valsariales; family Valsariaceae; genus Myrmaecium; species Myrmaecium sp. VS I D KN 1. The sequence goes on from JADQAV010000022.1 coordinate 90,366, forward strand.
CTTCGTCATTCTCATGCCCCCCTTCATCATCCCCATCATCCCCTGCATCATCACTCTCCTGCTCCTCCTCTTCCTCATCATCACTCTCCTCGTCACTCTCCTCGTCACTCTCCTCATCACTTTCCTCATCATCGTCATCATCCTCCTCCCCATCATCATCATAAACCTCCGCATGCATCGTCCGTATATGCTCATACACCCCCCAATCCCCATAAATCCCATCCGGATCCACCCCCACCGGTACAAACCCAATCTCCCCACACAACCAACACCAATGCCGCTTACACAACACGCACTGGATATGCGGACACCCACCCTCCTTCTGCGTCAGGGCGCCGCAGCCTGGACAAGGTCGAATCAGCACCTCCTCCTCCTCCTCCTGACTTCCCCCCCTCCTCCTCATCCTCCTCCTCCGCCGCCGCCGTCGCAGTCGTCCCGGATCCATCAAATCCCCAATCAACCGACAATTCCGACACCGCCACGCCGGCCTCTCTTCCCCCTCCCTCTCCGCACAGCACCCGCCCCGCCGCCACGCCCGCCCCAAGTCTCCGCACCGCGCCTCCGCGCACCACGCCCAGACCCACTGGCCCCCGCCATCGGCAGCGGCAGCCCCACCGGGCGCCATCTCGCGCAGCGCCCGCTCAAGCATGCTGCCGGGCACGCGACCGAGCCCGGCGGCGACGGCGCCGCCGTAGCGTCTCCAGGTGCGATCCGTGGGCCGCCGGCGGCAGAAGGGGCAGTGGAGGGAGGCGGGGTGGAGGGGCTGGCCGGGGGCATTGGCTTCGCTGGCGTACCAGCGGGTCAGGCAGTCGGGACAGCAGGCGTCGGCGGCGCAGGAGGTGGGGGGCCGGCCGCAGGGGCGGACGAAGGGGCTGGGGGTGAAGGGGGTGCGGGGTTTCTTGGGGGCGGGGGTGAGGCAGAGGGGGCAGGGGGGTGGGGTGGGGATGGGAGCTCGGGGGTTCTGGAGGATGGTGCGGATGTGGTCGTGGATGGAGGCGGAGTTGAGGATGGGTTTGCGGGGGTGAGGGCGGGTGGTGGTTGGGGCGCTGAGAGGCCAGTCGGGGAGAGGGTGGACGGTCAAGGCGGGGAAGGAGGGCCGATGGCGGCGGAGGAGCGTGTAGAAGGTGTGGCCGTCGAAGAGGGCGGAGACGGAGGTGAGCGGGCCGCGGAGGAGCCAGGCGAAGTCCTTGCCGTCGCAGAGGGCGCTGAGGCTCGACTTGTTGGTGACGATGGTGGGCAAGTCGACGAGGCATCCCGGACAGCGGTATTCCGACGCGTCAGCCGGCTGGTACGGCTCCGGGCAGAGGACGCGGTTGGTGCAGCGGGTGCAGGTGAGGAAGGGCGCCGCCGGCGCCTCCGGTTCCGATGCAGATGCAGGCGCCAACATCTGCTCGTGCCGACGGCGGCGGCAGTAGTGGCACGTCGGCTTCTCCATCCCCCGGCACGCGGCACTCTTGGAGTACACCACGTACTGGACGCGGCACGTCGGCATCCGACACTCCACCCACCGCTTCAGCGTCGTCTCGCTGTCTTCCGGGCTCACACCCTCCCGGATCCTCTCTGGCTCCTCCGTCACATACGCCAGACACACCCCACACACCCCGTCCTCGCCCATCACCGTCACGCTCCGCGGGAAGCCGCAGCGGACACACGTCACCGCCGGGCCCATCGGCGCCAACGACATCCGCGGCGTCCACCCGACCTCCACACAGATGGGCTGTTCCCACTGCACCTCCAACTTCTTGTACGCCACCATGCCCTCAAAGCACGCCCGCACGTCCTCCCGCAACAGCCCCTGCGCCGAGCCGGGCTCAGACATGCCTTTCTCCCGGTACAAGGCATCCGCCTCCAGCAGCAGCGACGCGCACCCGTAGCTCCAATCCTCCGTCACATCCAGATCTCCCCACCTCTCCACCCACTTCAGGAGGTCCTTCTCAGCAGCGTCCCGTACGCACGCGATTCCTATCCGCACGCTCAGCGCGGCCAACAGCGCGCCAGCACGAGACGTGAGCCGCGTGCCCGGCACGGCGGCGTGGAGCAGCACCCGCCAGAACATCCCGCCATACTTCTCCTCCGCCAACGCAAGCGGAACGCACGTTTGTCCATCAGAGACATCCTCCGGCGCCGCCGCGACCCGCAGCCGGCGCAGCACCGCTTCCGCCCGCTCCACGACCTCGGATCCGCACCCGCGTCCCAGATCCAGGAAGCGCATGTGCGCCGTCGCGGCGCTCTCCTCCATTTCCTCACCCGCCGTCTCACTCACGAACCACACCGCCGGCCAGCGCTCCGACGCCGGCACCCGCGTGGCGAGGAGCTTCTCGTTCGCGGCGCTGTAATCATACGTCCGATGCAGCCAGGCGCGAAGACGGTCGCGGGCGGGTCCGGACGGGAGCTCGCGCACGCGCGCCGCGAAGAGCGCGCCGAGGCCGTCCGTGCGCGCGCTCCATGGCGCCGAAGACGGCTGCTCGTCCCGCAGCGTCTGCCAGAGCGGCGCGAGGAGCGGGTGCAGAGGTAGGACGCGGACGTCGGCGTCGATGATGCGGCGGAGCGCGTCGGGGCCGGTGGTCTGGGTGAAGGACGGCGGATCGCGGGAGATGAGGTCGGCGAGGGAGGTGGTGTGGGTGATGCTGCTGAGGCGGGGAATTTCAGAGCGGAGGAGGGCGGGAGTGAGGGGGGTCAGGTCAAGGGACTGTGTGCTAGGGCACATGGGCAAGAGCTCGAAGACTTGGGGGTAGCAGCGGGCGAGGGTTTCCTCGTCCAGTGGCTCGCCGTCGGGTGAGGTGGAGAGCTGCTGGATGCGACCGCGCAGCTCATCGACATAGCGGACGAAGGCGGCGTGGAGTTCTCGCGGCTCCTCCGCTTGTCGTTTGTCTTCTTCCTCGGCGGTGTCTGCCGTTCGCACTCCTGTCAGAAGGAGCAGGAGCTCGGCCGTCAGGCGCACCACACGCCACGTCAGCTCCGGCAGCATCGGACCACCGGCGCCATCCTCCTCGTTGACGGGACGCCAGGGCAGGACGTCCAACATGAAGCATTCCCCTCCCGTCCGCTGGGCGAGGAAGGCATAGAAGCTCGCGAGTTCCCAGAGCGCGCATCCACGTACGAAGGCGTACACGCGGGCGGGCTTGGGCCCCGTCGCCAGGAAGGCGGCGGCGTTCTGCCAACGGCGAAAGTGCGCGGCGGAAGCGTCCAGCTGGGGGATGGTCGGTGACGGGTAGGGGGTCAGGCTGCCGATGCTCAGCGCCCGCTGCTCGTCGTCGTAGTTGGAGGTGCTCAGCAGGCGGTCGCCGCTGGCGCTTGAGTGCGGCGGCGAGTCCACGAAGAGGAGGATGGTCGTCTGGGCCTCCGGGCGCATGAGCGTGTGCACGTAGGCCAGGGCGGTCTTGATGGCTTCTGGGTGGTCGGCGCCGCCCTTGGGCTTGATGAAGCTGGCTCGTTCCACGATATCATCGGGTGCGTCCGGAAGGCTGACGTCGTGCCAGCCGGTCCAGCAGAGGATGTCGTAGACGGGCCGGTCGTAGTCCCGATAGGCGAGGAAGCCCACGCGCGAGACGCGCGTGCTGAGCTGGGCGATGGAGATGATATGCGGGAGGGCTTCGACCAGGGCGTAGAAGGTGAGGGCGTTGGAGGCGGAGGCATCGGTTAGGATGAGGAGGTCGTGGAGCGGATCGCCGTGCGGATCCGGAGGAGGGACGGCGGAGGGTGGGTCTGGAATCGGCGGTGGAGGGGACGGAGCGTCTTTGTCGACGTTCATCGTGGTTTTGGAACGAGAGATGTGAATGAGAAAGTAAACGGAGCAAAGAGTGACAATGGAAAGCGTTCCCTTATAAAGCCTCATCGGCTAGCAGCATCTCCAGGCAGACATCGAGGAGGCCGGGGCTCGGCACATAAGAAAAAGATGCGCCGGTATGCTCTCTAAAAGAATGGGACGATATAATAGTATGCTATGAGATGGATACAGTTTGCATGTCGATGTCTGGTCAAGTACCGGGAGAGTGAGGATGATAGGCTGGGGCGAGCGTGGCTGCCTTGCGGAAGGGGCGCTCGGACACGGGTCCTGACAAGGCAGCAGTCACCCTCATCCCATATCCGCCAACCGCCAACTGCCATCGATGGCACCAAAAAGGGGCATTTGAAGATGGAGGTAGAGAAAGAGAAAGAAAGAGAAATAGAGAGAGATGACGGTTTTAGCCTGATACTCCAACCCGGAGGCAGTAAGGAAAATCGAGCAAGAGAAAAAGGATCAGAAGAGCAAAAAATCAAAAAAATCAAAATCAAAATTCAAGTAAACAGCCTTGGGAACAAAACAAAGAAAAACAATAAACTCACTCTCCTGCCAATAAGTGAAGAAAGCATTCTTTTGGTTTTTTATTGTCAGTCAAGAAAAACGAATCAGAGCGGCGTTCATCTCATCTCATCTCATATCCACATTCACATCCACCACTTTCTTCATGCTGTAGACACCCTACCTACTCTCTTGGAATACATATCTTTCACAGAAAAAGCCCCCTTCCTTCCTCAGAACCCCATTTCTCTCCATAAATCCACACGCGGAACACCTTCCACCTTCCGCAACACTGAACCACTCCATGCACCCCAACCCAACCATCCTCAATCACCCACCCTATCTCGCCCCCACAAACCCACCAAACCAACCCCGCCAGGCCTTCTCATCCCCCTTCCCCACAAGCTCGCCCATGCGGGTCAAAAACTCCTCCCGGCCCGCATCCGGGACCCCAAGGCCCTCCAGCTCGCGGCCGACCTGGCCCGCGTATCCCGCGCCGAACTTGCGGAGCAACTCCGCCTGCAAGCCCGCCACCTCGAGCAGGACCTGGCGACCCATCGCATCCTTGGCGTTGAAGCCGGGCGCCGTCACGACGCTCCAGCCCAAGGGCGAGAAGCGCGAGATGGCGAACTGGTCGAAGCCTGGCAGGGCCGGTTGAGGGGATGCGGTCGAGGTCGCGTAGGGCGCCGGCTGGTCCGGTCCGCCCCAGACGCTGACCATGCGTGTCAGGACCGAGACGGCGAGCCGCGCGTTGGCGTAGTCCGAGGTGTCGCGGGCGAAGAGCTCGCAGGTTGCGATGATTGTTTCGAATAGGGGTTGGTTGGCTGTGTGGAACCTCTTAGCGATTGATGCATGTGGAAGGAGGAAGAATGACTTACCATTGCTCACGAGCACATGCGCCAACTCATGGTTCAAGATGATCAGGATGAAATTCAGATACTCCCTTCTCAGTTCCGCAAGTTGGATCTCGTCGTCCGTCCCGCTCGGCGCCTCGCCCAGTGCGTTGAAGACGCGCTGCAGCAGCGGCGTCACCAGGGTGTCCAAGATCCCAGCAATCTCGTTCTGGAACGCGTGGATGACTTGGTCCAGCAGACGTAGGAACATGGCCATCTCGTCGCGAGTGGAGCTCTGGGAGAGAAGGCCCTCGATCCAGCGCGGCAGTTGTTCCAACAACCGCGTGCTGAGCACACCGATAAGACGGGAGAAGGCGAAGCGTGCCGCCGTACGGATCTCCTGGGAGTGATTGAGCGACTCAAGCGCGACCAGGATCGCTTCTGCTGCCTTGACAAACTCGCCCGTGACATCGCTGATGGCGGGCGCCACGGACTTCTGAGTGGGTTGCCAGTCCGAGAAGCCCCGGGCGAGAGTTCCGAGGGCCTGGATGATATGGTGGATCTGCAGTGTTGCGCGCTCGTCGCCGCTCTTGGCCGCTCCGAGGTTGCTCTCCAGGTCATTGAACATGGGGCTCATGACTGACTGCGCATAAAGGATCTTGTTTTCGGGAGGAACGGAGCTAGCAGAAGAAATGCACCCGATCGCTTCGAAGAGGTTGAGCTGACTGTTGAAAATTGCATCGGAAGACGAGTCATCCTCGTCGGAGGACATGTCATCATCGTTTTCGTCCGGAAGCTGGGCTTGGATGGTGAGGAGGTCCCCGAGTGCCTGAATGACGGTCTGGGAAACATTGCCGACCTGCTGACGCAGAGGCCTAACGAACCGCAGGAACAAGTACCAAGACCGCGTGCGGACCTTGACGTGCTCGTGGTGCGTCAGGCGCACAAAATTCTCCAACACCCGAGGGATCAAAGCGGTGTTTTGCTCAAAGAACTGGAAGTACCTAACACAGATCTCCATGTACTGCAGCTGGATCGCGGGGTGAGGGTAGGAAGCAATATCTAAGTTCGTTAGCAGGATATTTACCTCCACTCCAGATTTCAGCATGCGTACCTGACTCCACCATCCTCTGCATCATCTCGATCAGCCTGCTCGCAGCCGGCGAAATCGGCCCTCGTTTCGTGTACAGACCCTGATTCTTGACCGCAAGCTCGCCAAACAGGTACATCTCATGCAGCGCCAAATCCAGGTCACGCCATGTAAAGCTATTATCGTTCGTGCCCAGCTTGTTGAAGATCCCTGCAACGACCTGGCTCAAGGTGTTGATGTAAAGACGCTCATCGATCGCGGCAATGGTCTGCTGGAGGATGTGTAACCGCTTCCGTAGCTCCTGAAACTCTGCCTCATCCGTCTGGTCATCTGGCTCGCCCCACTCCGCCGTTACATCGTACTTCATCTTGTTGATAATCGCATCCAGAATTGGGGAAAGGGTGCTGGCGTAGTATGGAGGCAACGTCCCCTTCTTCGCCAGTTTGCGGTAGAAAGTGAGCAGGTCCGTCAGGGAAGGAATGACGGTAGAGCAGATCTCGTCGTATTCGTCGGAGAAGAAGCGAAGCAAGTAGGGAACGAAAATCTGCAAAAGTCCATCAGCACGCTCGCGGGTTTGATCATCGATGCCATCAGTATCCATGATCTTGACAATATCCTGGCAGATGGCATTGACAAGCCTAGCCACGGTCTCGGCAAGGTCGGTATCGTAGTTCGAGGTGGTTCGCAGGTCGGCAAGGTCGGGGCTGGCGATCAGCTGGCCCACGACGTTTCCCAGGTTGAGGAAGAGGATTAGTTCAACCTTCTCCGCCGGCTTCATCTTCTTGCTCACAATCTCCGTGAACGTGTCGATCGCCGTGTTCCGCACCTTCGCTTCCGGGCGGTCGCCAATGCCTTGTTGCCCTGCGATCTGCAACAAGTTGTTGAGAACGGCATCATTGATGACCAAGGAGATATCCGTCCAGCTGACCCAGCGTGAGATGGCGCGCAAGCACATGTCCACGATATCCAGGTCCATCTGTTGCCACTTCGCCAGTATCTCCTGCCACGACAGAGCAATCTTCTGGGCATCCCGCGAGCGGACGAGGTCCTTCAGCTCCGTGTTGCGCCGGTGTTCCTCCTCCGACCGAGCCATGAGCACATCCGCGATCTCGTCGTGCACGGAGGACAGAATACGCAGGTACAGTCTCGTAGCGCGAGTGTTCCCGTTGCCAATCGCCGCGCTGTCGCCGGCCAGCGCCCGGAAATCGTTGAAGAAGGTTTGCCAGGTGGTCGGGTAAAGCGAGGCGAAGAGGTAGGTCAGCGTCTGGGTCATCTTGTTCTGGATGGACGCAGGGTCGACCGGCAGCTCGGCGCCTTCAGCATAGTTCTGGCGAACGAATTCCATGAGATTATCCTTGATCACGCCGAGGCTTTGCGCGTCCAGCTGCTGCGCCTGGACCGCGACGTTGACCACCTCGAGGCAGACATGGCGGATGATCTCTTCGGGGCGCGGGGAGCGGGTGAAGAGCGACAGGCAGACCTGCCAGGCGGTGGGATCGGTGCGGAGCTGGTTGACGAAATCGAGCGCCTGCGCGCGAAGCGTAGGGTCTGTGGAGGGGTCCCCGGCCAGTCGAATGGCGTTTTCAACCTGGAGAGTAGCGGAGGGAGCAAGGTCAGAATCAGACTTTTTCTCAACTGCCACCAAACAACAGCGCTCGCGATGAAGAGAGGGAGCAGGGAAAACAAGAACGCACCTGGGCCTCCATGGTCCCCCACCGTTGAGTATAGATTGTAAGAGTGTGTGTAGGCTCAAGGGTGGTGCGCAATAAGAGAGGGTGTTGGTGTGCTACCGGAATGCGCTCATGGGTTCGGAAAAGAGTACGTCAGGTTGCAGCACAGGCGGAGCAGGGAGCGGCACCAGTGCGTTGCAGCCTAGACAACAGCTACACGACCTGCTGGTGGACGGGCGATGAACGAGGGACGCAAGATGCGAGAAGGATGCAAATGTTTCCTCGACCGGACAGGCGGGGAAGCAGTGAGGAGCAATACGGCGGATGTGAGTCTGGCCGGAAGTCGAAAACGCAGTGTTTTCCCACGGACGGAAACACTTTTCACGGGAGGGCAGCAAGGCAGCAGGAGGGGTGGAGCGGTGGAGAGTGGACGGTGGAGGGCGGAAGGCGGAGGGCGGAGGAGGGGGATGGGTGTGAGTTGTGCGGTCGTGCGTGTTGTGCGGTTGTTGTGCACGCTCTCAACCGATTCTTTGTTGTCGCTCGTGGTGATCGACGAAGCGAAGTGGGATAATTTGTCTTGGTGGTTGTCGTGTGCTCCGGGGCTCAGGGTAAGGCACGTAAGGACCCACTAATATGGTATGTATAGAGAGATATAACAGCCAATGGAACGGGGTGACTGATCAACTGTCTGTTGATAAAACAGGACAATACGGAAATCCTCATTACCCTGAGAAAGAAAACGTGTATTGACGGAAAATCTCATCTACTATTGATCGCCAGTAGTTTTTATACAGAATCTTTTACTCCATTCCGAGGGAAAAGAAAATGACTTCTCCACCGTTCGCTCAACCGCTGTACCGGAGCTGATCCAAGCCTAATCTTATGAAACACGAAAAGACGAAAAACTCCCCACCCAACACCTCATCACAGCCTGAGGCACTCACAGCTCGATGCAGCCGTGAGACAGCGGTCCAGAAGCAGAAAATACTACTGTACCATTATGAGCACTCGCCTCATCACACGCAGTACCAGTACAAGGGTCAAATTCAATCCCATACAGAAGAAAAAGCAAATGACTTCGAGAATCTCTCCGAGCTAACACAGCAAACCATTTCCACCCAGCCCAAAGACATATATATGTGTACCCGATGCGATGACCCAACCCATCGATCCATCCATCCACTGGCTGATCCTTCGAACACCTATCCCTAATCCCTCCGCCCCTACCCAACCGCAGCCTCCTCGTCCAGCAGAAAAAGAAAAAGAAGAAAAGAAAAACAGAAGAGAAGAAGTGAAGATCGATCCCTCCAACTCCTCTGCCTCGGGTAGAATTCTCACCAAGGAAACCCCATCTCCGCAGACGGTGCGGGTCCCTCACTCCCGCGAGTAGCGCCGAAGCGCGCTTCAAGCCGCGAGCGGTAACACACCCGCCTCCACCCTCCGCAGCGAGAAAAGGAAAAAACAGGGAGAGATTATTTGGATAGCTCGTAGGTACCGGAAGTTTAGAAGAAAAAAAAAACCCCATACCATACCATGCCCCATGCCCACCGTGCCCACCCGTGCCATGCCATGCATCAAGATGTAAGGCGCAAGAAAGAAGATAAGACGAGCAATAGAAGGAAGAGAGAAAATAAAAAGGAAGAAGCAAAGAGAAACCAACGGCAGGTAAAGGTCAGAAAACGGGCCGCGGTAGAGCAGCAGGAGAAAGGTAAGGCAAGCTGGGAAAAAGAACAAAGCAAAGGAAGCAAAAGTGTTGCATCGTACGCCCGATCCATCCTCAAGCCCCATTTTTGTTTTTTCGCCGAGAACAGCGAAAAGAAAAAGGGGGGTCTGATATCATGAGGGGAAAAGTGTGTAGGTATACAAAGACGAAGAAGATGTAGGCAGCGATCGGACTGGTTTTCCCTCCACAGACGGCCCTCGTCCGATTCTCGAACCGGGATGGGATGGAAAAAGGGTGTGGAAGAAACTCACTTCCGAATAACGCCGCTTTCGAGCCGCCGAGCCCCCTTTTTAGATGTTAGATATGTGTTGGAAAAACGATCGAATGGAAGATGCGTTTTCGTTTCATCGTACAAGCGCGTAAGCGGAGGAGAAACACGGCCAGATGTCGTGACCCTGAGGGAAAACCCTACTTGAAAAGGCGCTGGGCAGGAACTGTGATATGAAGTAGGTTCGAGCAGAGTACGGCGTGTCCGCGCATCGAAGTAGGCAGTTTTTGCCATGAATGGTGTAAGTAGGTCAGCAGGGAGGCGCATGCTTTCAAGAGCCGCCTCCAGATGTTGATCCGCCAACCTCGCACTCGGCTTCCCTCTCCTTATCTGGATGAGTCTTCCACCTCCTGAAGAATCGAGAGAGACCTGTTCGTCTTGCCGCTCGGTCAGGGCCGGTGTTATTGGTGTTGCTTGATTGACTGCTGCGTATAGCCGTTAAGTACGCCACCTTATCAATAACGGGATCATTGGGCGCCAACCTGCGTGGGTCTCGACCTATTTGATCCTTCGGCCAGTTCGTATGCCGCCATTGAGTATCTGGACCATCTTGAGCGGGGAGTGGGCGAACACTGTCGTCTCCTCCGTGGGATCTGTGCCAAGGATGTCTGCTATCGGCGTTTCCGTTTGCTGTTTGCGCAAGATTTTGATCACTGCGACTGTGTGAAGGATGCGGCCCAAACTCAAGCCGCATGCCGCGCTGAGCGACCCTGCTATGTCGCGGCCCAGGAGCAGTCACTGGTCTGGCAGCACTGAGCTCTTCGTCATCCACAGAATCGTGGGGTATCGCCGGCGGCCTAAGCTTCTCTTCTGGGCTCTGAGCTGGAGACATTGATCGGAGACGTGGACCACAGTTAAACTCTCTCCGACTTGGCGACTTCTGAGGCTGGGTGACTATGAAAGCTGTCAAACTGGGGTCTGCGCTCCCACGACGGGAATGGCTTCGAGAATCTGCGGTAGTATAAGATGATGTTCCAAGGGCATCAGCCGCAGAGGAACGACGTGAGGCCATGTCTGACCCTCTCCGGACATGTGACAAAGGATGAGATGGTGTAGTCTCCGACGGTTGATGAGATTGGCCGGCAGGTAGGCGTCGAGTGGAAGAAGATGAAGCTGATTTGGCAGTCAGTCCAGGCTGAGACGTCTGTGAGGCGGTTTGGTTTGGTTCTGGAGATTCAAGATGAATTAGTTCAGCTTCAGTCGGTAGAATGTCCTCGCGGCTTATTGATTTCGGGCTATACACACTACCATCAAAGGAGTCCGGGACGGTAAGATGCTCAGGATTGGCCGCAATACTGGTTTTCGCGTCCTTGATCTTGTTTTCCCAAATGACTTTGTTGGTGAGTATCTCGTCCACACTGAATTTCATCGCCGGCAGGATGTCCATGACAGCTTCGAACAGGGGACGTGCAAAGATATTCATGAAGCCGATCTGGGATTCGCCCATCTTGATCATATCGTCCCGAACAGGCGGCCCCCCAAAAAGGCAAGTGGGGATTTCCAGCTCCTTTTCCATCGTTCCTTGGTTGCTGAATTCGTCGGTTAGGATAGCAGCCCAGCGCGCCGCAACTTCAAACTTTCGGGCCTAGAAGACGATCAGCGAGAAATGTCACGAAACTTGGAAAGAGACCGCTTTGGTATCATACCACGTTGCTGATATCCGCACACTTGATCAGAAGGCCACATGCCAATTCTTTGTACTCCTCGCAGAGCTTAGCGCTCCAACCGTCTAACTTATGTTGATTGTGTGCGAGCTTCTCTTGCAGATTCCCTAAATCAGCCATGTACCTGAAGTGCAAGCCCATATCGGTGGCCAGGATGCTGTTGATCATGAGCTTGCGCATCTTCATGTCCTTGAAAGCGTCCGGCCAATAGCGCCGCAAGATCTGCGAATAGGCTGCACAATGAAAGGATTCCAGCACCGAACGATCATTGTATAACTGGGCCAGAGGGGCATTCAGGGCGACCAAAAAGGCATTATTGACTCCAGGATGACCGACATCATGGCCAATGGCAGAGACAAGAAGTGTCAAGGCATCGAATGGCTTCAAGAGGCTGGCAATCGCTGAACAGGGCGAGCGGTTTTCGGCGGTGCCTCTGCGCGGATACGGTGGGAGTGTGCCTATTTGCACCAAAAAGTAAAAGAGCGCTTGGAGAACGTCCGCAACATGTCTGAAGTTGTGATAGAGCACGAACTCGTTGTAGGCCCTTTGGCTTGCGATGAGAAAGATGATTAACTCATCTGTCCAATTAGCAAAACACATAGATAGCCTTACTGATTGACACTTACCTCTTGTCATCTTCCATGGCTTCAACTCCGGCATTTCGAGCGCATGCTCGAGCATGAGGAGACAGCCATACAGAAGCTCATCTTCGGTAAAATCATGTGCGGAGAATGACCAGGTGCCAATGGCTTCTTCTACAACGAGACGTCGGTCAGGCTGTACTTCCCAATCGCTGCATGACGTTAGCTTGCAAGTGAATGCACACAGATCAAGGCTCACATACTTGGGGTCAATTGCATCACCGACAGTTTCTGGGTTGCATATCCCAGAGAACAAACCCGAGACCATGGCTTCTCTTAGATATGCGTATGGTTTCTTTTCGGCAACTCCAACCCAGGAAAGTTTGCGATTGCGTTTGGAACTGAGGAAATCAGAGTCCTCTTTAGAAACCTCTTTGTGGATTCGATAAGCGTGTACCGCAAGGCTTCGTGTTTGGTCATTGGTCAAGGGACTTCGCAACACATCAACGGCGCCTGCATCTACGTATCTGAACCAACGGACGTTATCCATGGTTACCTGAGCCGGGTACGCACTCGAGGTGGCGATTGAAGCTGTCGTACTTGCTGCTTCCTTCTCCAGCCCAGTAAGAATTACAACCGGAATGATGAGCTTAGGGAGAGTTCGCGCTTGGATGGAAGACGATATGTGCGTCAATAGATGCATGCCGTAGATGTCATCCGGTTCGGCTATCTCTCCGGGCGTCCGTCGCATAGCCGTCGGTGAAGGGGTGCGAGGTTCACGAGATATCCGTTTGAGACGCTGCTCCTCATCATACGGTACATCAATCAGCAGCACTGTAGGTACTCGGTCGTCCGGATTTTGATGAAGGTCGGCTAACTTATCCAGGCAAGCCGTGCCAGAACTGCAGATGTGAACTGGGGGACTATCAGCGTTTCATCATATATACCGATAGCGCGTTACCAACCTTCGTGGAAAGTAGCCAGTATCGAATTCACATTTGCGAATACCTCGGCCCCGTTCCCCTTTCCAAAACTGAAATAGGAATCGGAAGAGCTGACGCCATCATTTGCAGCGATTTTGGACTTATGTAGATGTCCCCTTCGCACGACCTCGTCTTGCGCTCGACGATCGAGGTAGATCACGTTACAGGCCCCATGGTCCATGATGAAAGCTTGCCTTACCCAAGGCTGGGGTATTCAGTAGGGCGCAAGGACCCTCCGCACGAATCCGAGCTCCCTTATTCAGTCACAGGGCAATGCAATGCGACGTGGTGCCTACGGAGCAGCGCTTCAAAAGAGCCTATTCCACGGAGTACCGCGTATATCCTTTCCACCAACTGTCAGATTGGCTCAAGTATGCACGAAGAGAAAGAGAATGGTCGTTCCGGTCTAGGTCGCGGTTCAATGAAGGACGGTCGACGCGGTTTATCGTAGGGAGAGGGTTTATGTGGACCGTTTGTGTGGCAGTCGGAGGTTGGACCTTGGGGTTTGTATAGGCTAGGAAGGCACGTTGAGAGCTTAGCAGGGCTCATTCGCCGTCGGAATGTGACGTTTGCAAGGAAAGGGCAATTCAAGAAGATTCGTCGCTCGAAAGGAAGGACGCAGGTCGGAACTCAGGAAGTCGGAGGGGGAGCGCAATGCGATAGGGAGAGGGCGGGTTTGTGTCGCGGTGGTCGGGTATGCGGAGGTGGAAGTCGCGGAAGACGTGATGACGGGTCGAGAGTGAGGAGGAGAATTGACGACGACCACGGGCTCCTCCGCGAGGTTCCTGAAGGTGCAGGCAGCCGGACGTCGTCGCGGAACGGGGCGGTTTAGGCAGCTGGACAATCCAGTCCAGAGGGCGACAATGTCTCAGGTACGAGGGCGGGCGAAAAGCGTCAGTGTCGCAGGCAGCGCACGCGCAGAGTCGAATGCGCAAGGAGCAGCATCTGGGCTACGGCGTGGCCGGGGGCGTGAACATGCGGAACGGACGAGTTCAACGGCTGTGAGGAATTGGGAGCTGGGCCGTCAGGCGTAGGGCAGGTTGTGCGTGCGGGCTGGATTGCGCAGAAATGGTGACTTTGGGATGAGGGTGTGGTGGAAGAAAGACGGGAAGCGCACTGGGTAGTAGACTCGACGCAGATGTCTTGGCTCCGCTGTGAGCAAGGGAGTGCCCTGCGGTGCCATTTGCGATGCGCGGCGGGCTCGATTGGATTGGAGATCTGCCTAGTCATTGCTCCCACGGTGACCTAATCCGCTCCGGGAGTATAACCAGCAGCCCCATGCAAACTTTAGTTAACGACGGCGCATGTCCTCATCCTCAGATGCGGAGATGCTGCTGGTTCTAAAATATCTCCAGGAGCCATGACTAACAACTACATACACATCGTGCATCCTCAAGTACCCACGTCGCCGCTTCGCTGGAATCACCGATTGCGCTGTCTGGCTTGCGCATGGGACTTGCCTCCTTTCAGTTGCTTGCTTGCCTGCTTGCCTCTCTCTCGGTACGGAGCACATCCCGTCTCTGCTGCATCAGCTTCTGCCTGCACCGTCCGGCCTGTCCAGGTGGCTCGGGTTCGGGCGCGGGCGCGGGCGTGGAAGGGAAATGTTCGCTGGGATTCGCACGTCAGCATGCCGGCAAGCCCCCTTCGACCATCCTTCTTCGTGTGTTCCATGCGACCTTCTTTTCTTGCGCAGCGTGGACGGGTGCTCACTTTAGCGTCAATCCATCCGATCCACTGATGCCACTAGGCACGGCACCTACGAAACCTGTGACTAAAACTGTACATCTGCAGTCCAGCACCTAGGAAGCCGGAAGCCGCGACTTTTGCTGCTTCAACCAGCCAAGCCAGCCAGCCAGTCCGTCTGCCTGTCCCATCCGCAGCGGGCAGGAGGAGCAAGCAACGCTCTCGAGAGAGTGTGGTTGCAGCTCGCGGACCCCTCCGTCGCTGCACCGTGTTCGTTCAATGGGCAGATCTGAAACGATCGGTAGTCGACTTCTTCGAGGTCCATGGAGCCCATCACGCTGGGGCCGCCAATGAAACGACACTCCGGGGGCTGATGTTTTCCGTCCCACCCAGTCGCGCAGGCCGAGCTGCGTGTGATGTGCAAGGTCAAGAGCATCCCACCACGAGTGGGTACGCCGTCGCGCAACTCTACATATGTGCGACTACTCTCAGCGTTAATAATAATGGCGGTGCGAAAGATCATCCACAACGACCATCGGCCGCGACGGATCGCAACGGTACGAAAGGGCGAGCAATTGCGCAATATCCGATCCAGCGGCCGTGGGCAGCACGAGTCTGCCAGCAACGATAAGAGGCGAGACGATTGTTCTGCGGAGTCCACTATTCCTAGCCGGACAACGCTGCGAGCGTCTTCTGCCGATCTCGCGCCGACTGACGAGTTAATTTACGGCCACACCACCACTCAGAGCCCGGTCCCCCAACTCCGTATCGGGCGCGGGCGGCCACTACTCGACCACAACAGAGTGAAGAAGCATTTCTGATGTGAACGAAGCAGCACAATCGTCCTGGCAAGCGCCGAGGAAACTGTGAGTTGGAGCTAGCCATCCGGTGCACACGTAAGGTATACGTGCAAACTACATAGGTCCTCTGTAGGAGATGTGAGGGTTGTAGGTATCGGTGCTCTATCCGTATCTTACAGCTCTTACCTCCGGTCGCTGAGTATCCGCTGTAGTCGTCCACGAGAGCCTCGCTCCACACATCGCATCGGACTCGAACCTTCGAAAAGACGGCGCAACGAGCCCGGAGTAGTGTGGAGAGAGTCAGAAGGCCTGAGTGTGTTACAGCAAGCTTGATTATCCACATATCCCAGGTTCCCCGCCCGTCGCATCCTCATTGCGGCAGGCTTCGAGAAGTACCAAGGATTCCAAGCATAAATCCGCTCGGAGGCGGGACGGGGGCGCGATGCACGCTCCGGAGTAGGTACGGAACTTGAAACGTCTCCTTCCCGCCCTCGGCAAACGGCGCTGAATGCACTTCGGCGAATGTGGTCGCAGCTGTCCTCCGATATAAATCGACCTGTCGAGGTAAAAAGGCGAGCATGTGCATGGGAAGTTCAACGTCACTTCAGATAGGAGCTCGACATGACTGATTGGCCGATATCCTGGGGGTTCCTCCGGCTGCAGATCGCAAGCTTTGAGCAAGCATCGCCCGTCAAGTGCCCGAACGCACACGTGTCCTGCAACGGCGGCGCACCGGACAGACGATCCTCTCTGAACAAGTGTCGATGCAATGCCTATAAGAGCCGTGGAGTCCGAGAAAGAGTGTAGAGCTGCAGCCTACTGATCACGTCTTCAGCGACTGTGCCTATCCTATTCAGGCAGGTGGTCAACTGGTGGATAGACCTACCTGGGTCTAGTGGAGTTAAACCTCGCTGGAGTGAGAAACACACGGTCGGGTCTCTGCCGTCCTTACCTCCTGTCTTCTTGGATCTGTTTCTCGACCCGCCAGGTGCATTACCTCCAAATTATCCTAGCTGACGTTACAAACAGTGCCATAACC
This sequence comes from Myrmaecium sp. VS I D KN 1, assembly GCA_019775845.1. Lineage (NCBI taxonomy): Eukaryota > Fungi > Ascomycota > Dothideomycetes > Valsariales > Valsariaceae > Myrmaecium > Myrmaecium sp. VS I D KN 1. Next base: position 106,982 of record JADQAV010000022.1, read on the forward strand.
GACGTTCACCCTGCCTACAATATCGACGTTGCTGGACTGGTCGCCGGGTTCGGTGGAACGTTGCACAACATTCAGGTCAACTGAAGATGCTGGAGACTTCGTATTTTCAAGGTCCGGCAAGCCTCCGAGCATGACCCCCATGAACGGATATTCCAAGTCATTCAAGGGTTAACCACAGGAGGCACGACCTTCCTTTGATCTAAGCGAACTACAGTTGCATTGCTTCAAGTACAGGATCCGTCGTTCCTCCTGGGTACACAACTACGCCGCAGTTCTCCTATGTCTATAACGGCCCGTGAACCCGTCTTCCTCTCAAATCATATGCTACATGTCTTCGGGCCCGGAAATGACATTTGCTACCTATGGCGCAGGAACGGAGGTTCATCGCCTTGGCTACCCTGGACTTCCTGAGATGTCGAGCTGACATTTGGTTGCAAAGCGTCTGTCAATGGGTCCGATCATCTGTATACCGTAATGCAGTTTGTCGATGCAAACCAGATGCAAACTATAGCCATGCAGTTCGGCTTCTGATGGGCACACGTGGCGTCTCGATCGGGGGTTCATATCTTGTATTGTCGTGCACACGATGGCGAAAGCTCATGGCCCTTGATGGAAACAGATTCGTACTCCAACTTTCCAAACTACGATATGCCTCGTATGAGGGCAGTTCCCGGCACCTGGCTCATTCAAATACTTTTGACCTATCATGAACAGCTTGCCGAAGTTTCTCTGTTACTGATACACTCGGACAAAATAGCTTGAGCGTATATCCTGACGGGGTAACGGGTCGATAAGTCCAGTACTTCATTCTACCTAGGCTTTCCGAGTATAGCTTACATACCGTATGCAGGTAGCACGGGAGGATCAGAACGCCATTTGTTGCGTTCCTGCCCTTCTCTCTCTCTTTACCCCTTTGCATGAGATCGGAGATTCACCGGAATCTGCTTGCCGCAAATGCATAGTAGTAGTTGAGGCATGCAGCTTCATTCACCGCCTTTTCGTAGGATGTACATATATATTGCCCTATAGTCTCTCCTTCTTCCGATTCGCTTCGCCTGAACGTCCTCACTCTTTCTTTTTCTTGATGGAGTCAAAATCTGGAATCTGAGTGTGTCCCATGGATCTCAGCCTGTGAAGCGATGATCTCTTCATGTTTCGCTCTTTTGGTCGTTGCTGGGATGTTTGGAATGCGTGTCAAGGAAAGCTGCAGTGGTTGCGGGCGGCGGGATGCAGCAGCCCTGATGGTCAGTACCCGTGAGCCAGCGACAGGTAAGTTACCTCACTTTTCTTTTTTTGCATCCACAGTCCAGGCAAAAGCAAAGACACGTATGTTGTCTCATGTTAGAATTCCAATGTTATGTTTTCTGTCTGCGCTCCAACTGCTTCCTGCAACTTTGTAGGTGGTGGTATCTATGTCTCCCGTCAGTGCGCCTTTCCTGTCCGTCATCATCACTTCCCTAATACTAGGTACCTTGTTCAAGAAAGACCGACACGCGACCACATTACCGTCAACATCCCCAATCATCCTTTCCGCAAGATTCTCCACCCGCCATCTGCCATCATAAAACTCTCGTATATTGTTAGGTATCCAGCAACCCGACGTTTCTGAGATATGGACATCGACGACTTCACCCGAAGTTCCTCTGACAACGAATCCACAATGAGCCAGACGCAACCATGGGAGCATGCTCAGAGGAACGCAAACTCGCAGGCGGCGCTACGGCAAGATCACTATCGAAAGCGGGCAGACCTCGAGCGACTCCTTCACATGCGGCAAGCGAACGAACGCGCTCTTCGAGCCCAAGAAGACGAGATCGACGTCCTGAGGGATGCTTACAAGCAGAACGCTTGGCTCAAGAGCGGCAAAGTGCTCGATGCAATCCTCGACGATCGCATCGTCGAAGACTCTGAGGATGACGGCATGGGTGATGACGAACTTGACAGTCCACTTCCCCCTTCGCCAGCTATTCATTACCGGCCAGGCAGAAGCGCTACTTCTCGGCGCTCCTCACCAGCGTCAACTTCCGACGTACAATGCAGGCAGGGATCACAAATAAACGCCAAACCGTCAGAAGTTCCAGCGGCGTCCGGAACAATCCGTGAAACGATTTCCCTAGACTTCATGCAATTTCCTGGAGAAGAACTGGACGAGACGCTCTCGAGCCAGCACGATACAGCCCAGCACGGCGTGAGTCAGTATCCGCTGCCAGTACGCGCGGACTCAAATGTGAGTTGGGACTTTGAGAATGGTTTAGAGGCACCGGAGCCGCAGCGGGTGGAAGATCAACAAGGAGCAGGAGGCAGGACGGAAGAAGAGTCAGAATCACCTCCCTTCCGCTCGCCCTCACATCCCATCCCACGGCGTTATCTGCCGCTTCCTTCTCCGCCATTCATTCGGTCAGCATTGTCGGTATGATCAATCCATCATTCACCACTCTTATCGGGGACTGATCACCTGCTCACAGCCATTCATCCTCCGCATCCCTCCATGCCTCTATCTACCCGTTTCCTTTGTGTTTTCGCAATCTTCTCGTGTCCTTCACAGAGTTTCAATCTCAGTACTAATTTCTGGCAGGTGATACGTGACGCCACGGCGCAAATGCAACCGGACTCCATTCCTGCTAAGCCACAAGATTCATCTGCCGAATCTCCCTACTTTGCATCCATGGCCACACCCGCTGAAGATGTGTTTGAAACAAAGACCGGATCTTCAACGACTGCCTTTCCTAACCTGTCGTTGTCCAAAGTTGCTCAATGTGGCAACCCAGTCAAGCAGGGTAGCCAATGGAGAGTCGATTTGTCGCAAAAGCGCCTAGACTGTGTCTCGTCGCCGCGTGACCCGACGAACAACCTCGCGCAACCGGCTGTCGTGCTAGACGCGGAGATGACAAGCGCCTCAATGACCAGTGGGTCGGAAGATGAACTGACAGACAATGAAGACAATAGCAGCTGTAACACTGCTATAAGTAATATCGTCGTTGGGGAGATGATGCCGCTTAGCGAAAGCAATTCGCCTGTAAAGGCCTCCCGGCGTCGAGCATCTTTCGCCAACACCAGCCAGTCTTCTTCAACAAGTGCAGGAATATCCAAGCGACACAAATGTAACAGTACCAAGGGAAGCCTCTCTCGAAGCCGCCGAAACGCTCACGCAAGGCGCGTCGGGCCAGCAGGCTCAAGTCTCGACTCGCCCGCCGGCACAACAACTTTCCCAGCAACCGGCGACATATGGATTGAAGGCGCTGGGGAGGGCAAGGATTCGGAGGGCGAAACAGACAAGAATGGCAGCGGCGGCTTCAGCGTTGGCACCCGCGGAGGAAGAGGCAACCGCAGAGGCAGAGGCAGAAACAAAACCAGCAGCACCATTGTGGGGCGATCTACCAGAGCATCCTCAGTAGCAACCGCGATCTCGAGCACCGCTCCGACCCGGCAGCAACAGCAGCAGAGGCAACAAGTAACCAAAACCACAGGCCGGAAGACACGTGCCAAGACCTCGATCGCGGCGACCAAGGCAAGGGGATGGAAGACGGCGGGGCAGGCACGTACGGCGGCGGCGGTGGCGGCGTCAGCGGCCGCCCGACGGCGTCGGAGGGAGGAGAAAGAGGCGATGGAGGCGGCAAGGGCGGCTGCTGCTGCTGATGATGACGATACAGGGGAGACGGAGGACCGGGACTGAGCTTTGAGGCCTAGCAGGGGAAGAGGACGGCGAAGATGTAGGCGATGGCTACGATGTGACCTTCTCCCTCCAACATTTTCGCAAGGCGCGAATCCAACGGCATGCGGCTTTGGGTAGCCTTAGGCAAGTGTAGGCGATTCCTTTTTCTTTTCTCAATGTCGGTTTTCCCCTCGTCAAAGGCGGAGAGCAAGACGGCGGTGGGTTCTGTTTGTGACTCTTTGTTTGCAGTCTACGATTGTAAGGGCGCAAGGAGACTGGAGTGCGAGCCCTTTTGCATTGAATACTCAGGGATGGCAAGAGGATTGATCGTGTGAGGAGGGATGCTTTTGATACTTGAAAAGATGGAAACACTGCAAGTGAATCTCTCATATATGACTTCTTAGTCTTCCAGTGCCGTCACTTTCTCGTCGGTGTTAAGATCGGGGTGAGGTGTGGATTTAGAAAATCCTATTATTCAGATATTTTTGATTGATCTAATTATTTTGGTGAGTTCCAATCATGTCTGAAATATTAAACTCTATGGTTTACCGGTCTACGCTTTTTCAACTCCCAAACAAGCATACGACGACGCGATACACTGGGCATAACGGGCCATCTACGTCTGAATCTAAGCGCAATAGACCGCTGAAGTCCAATAGACCTCTCGTGTGCGCCAGATCTCATCAACCACCCCATACAAAGTCGAAGCAACAAAACAGCAAACAAGGCAAGCACGATAGCGGACGCAGGAAAGGACGTAAAGAAGAGCTGTAACTCGCTAGAACGCTACCAACCCACCCCTCCCAGACGACAAGTACAGGAATAAGATATGCACACAGCCCAGCAAAAAAGGGGGGACACACTCCACGCAGGTCCCAACCACGCATCACACACACAGATACACACAGACAATGTTGTAGAAGGACGGGCAATTGAGAGACATCGACATGATCCAGCCTTCCTTCAGTGCCTCCTCATCCACAGCGTGAAAAGGGAAAAGGAAAGGGGGAGAAAGGGAGCGAGCGAGAGATTGGTGAGGAGAAGGAGACAAGAAGGAGATGATGAAGGAAAGGGAAGTCGGAGTCCAGGCCAGCGAAGCACCCCTCATCCACCAAGGAGGGGAAAAGCCATTACGCCTGAAGATCAGAATACTCCGAGCCTTCAAGCCGCCACCCCGGTCCCCTCGACCAACCGGCGTCGCCAGCCCTCACACACCTCCTCAAACCCACTAACCACCTCACCACACACACGCTTCGCCTCGCGCTCACGGAGCCGGCGTTCCCAGCCCCCCCGCTCAATCCAGCGCACCCCTTCATCCCGCAATTCGCTCTCGCGGCGCCACTCGGCGAGCGCATCGGTGACGGTGCGGAGGCGACGGGTGGCCATCGCCGTCGTCTGGCGGGACATGTGGAGGGAGTCGGAGAGGTAGGAGAGCGTCTGGAGGAGGTCGTTGGTGCCGGCGTAGAGGGCGGAGAGGGCGTAGATGGGCTGGGGTGGGGGGTGCGGGAGCAGCTCGAGGGTGCGGTGCAGGAGCGGGAGGAGGTCGTCGATGGCGTCCGGGCCGAGCGGGGCCGCGGCCGCGGACATGGGCCCGAAGAGGGTGGAGGTGAGCGAGGTGAGGGCGCGGGTTTGGTGGTGGTGGTGCGTGGCGAGAGCGGTGTGGGCGGTGGTGAGGCTGTGAAGGGGGATATGGTCATTAGTATTAGGCTCGTCGGGTCTCCCAGTGAGGGGCAGCAGAGGGCATTGAGGGATGGAAACGTACCGTGTTGTACCGCTTTCTACGCCAGCTTGACTTCCCAAATCTCGCAGCGCTTCAGTAACCCGGTTGACGACATTGTCCAGATTGCCGCCGTTGGCCTCCAGGCCTCGGCGTGCGAGCCCTTCCACCTCTGCCATGCATCGCTCCAAGCCCGCAGAGATCCCTTCGCTTGCCTCCAGGTCAGATTCGTCGCCATAATCGGAGCCGTCGTAGCGTGACTTGTTTCTGCGGTGCTGCCGGAGGCTTTTTGTCGGAGACAGCGTTTTCGACGTGGGGGAGCTGTCCAGGGCGATTCCACTGTCGCGTGCTTCTATGCCGGCGTGTCCCTTTCCCTCCTCTCCGAACAGCTCGTGCTCCTCCGTCTCCGCCCCATTCGTCAGCATCGAGGGGTCCGGCAACTCGCCGTCCTCTTCACCCATTTCCTCGTCGTCCCAGGCTTCTGCCAGCTCGTCTGCCAAGCTTCCTAGACCGCCGCCGTATCCCTGTTCCATGCCCGGGTCGTTGAGTTCGGATTGCGGGTCATCGGCGAGCACGTAGTCGTGCGACGAGCGCGGTGTGACGGGGGAGTGAGCGGCGGCGGAGGAACGTCGTCGCCGGGAGAAGCGAGAGCCGTTGGAGATGGTCGTGTCGATGCTGGAGGCCCGGCGACGGTGCGAAGGGGGCCAGCTGGGACTCGTCGGCGGTGAGGCCATCGTATAGCTGGCGACTATGGAACGGATTAGGGTGATTATGGTGGGCGCGGACAATTGTCAGAGTCGTAGCCGGTACGTGGATGGGTTCAGGATGGGGACGGATCTCCGAGGCTTGGCCGCAGGGCGGACTGTGGCTTGTCGGCAAGTGGGTACCGGGCTGCTCGATAGGGCAATGGACGACCGTTGAAAAGGACGAGGCGAGAGGGGAGAGCCGTGGAAGGTTGTGTCACAGACGATGAGGCTGCATGCAACAGGACGGTGTGAATGTGCGGGAGAACAAAGAAAGGTTGACGGTGGTCGGGCGGTCCAGGAGAGCAGGAGGGCAGGAGAGCGGCGGGATGTTTCGGGGGTTGACAACAAATCGTGTTTGCGCTTGCTCCCCTGGAAATTGGGCCATGGCGATCGATCCATCCGCATCAATCCTGGTCCTATAAATCTCCATAGCTCGTTTCAAAGGGAACTGATGACGATACGCATTGTCTCCGTTGGTTGTAAGCTCGCGTTCGCTAGAAGTAAACAACCCGGTGTCCCTGGATTTTGAGCACTCGGGCTCGGCTCATGGCTGCATACAAACCCGTTTGACTATTTATAGGATATCATCGGAGGAGAAGAAGGAAAATCTACTCAAACAACCCAGACGTATCCTCCCATTCAACCCAGCGATAACCGCTGGATAATAGCGTGATCCTTATGCTGGAGAGCATGGTGGTCGATACCGCTCTTCTTCAGGGGTCTGGTGGATTAGCTGCTTAAAGGCACGAAATCATCAGGCTACCATTACCCAAGTACTTATGACCGGCAAAAACCAGCGCATATGGGTTGAAAAACAATGACGCAGCGTAGGACGAATGCCCGCCATCATTATGGTATGTACGTAGATGAATATGAGAGAGCGTTGGGAGGAGGAGCAAAAAGCAAAAAGGATACAAAGTGTATCGTGGACTTGCCCGGAATCGAACCGGGGACCTCTTCCATGCTAAGGAAGCATTATACCACTAAACCACAAGCCCAGATGTTGGACCTTACAGCTACGATAGCCGCTTGATGAGAACTCGAGAGAGAAGGCAATATATATGTACAATTCATTGTGTTGTCATATTGTCCCTTAATATCCCGATGATAACAGACGAGTTTTAGCAAAGGCGTCATAAGCTGATAAGTCCGAGCATGGAATCATATCGAGAGCTGAGACGCCATCTGTTGGCCGTTGACTTTGACCAAGAAAAATAGGAATAGGTACTGGTAGGCTCAGAATCAAGGAAGGAAGAGAGGACGGGCCATGAGCCTTCCCTGATCGACTTTTTGGGGGACGTTGGAGTACAACGTACTGAAGTAGGACTCTCGGGTTGGAGAGATTATCTTTACTCAGGCCTCCCTCTTCATACTGAGCGATTGTAAAACGAGGCGAGCCGTAATTCGTATTTCGAGAGAGCGCGCTGGATAGCGCTGGGGCCTTGTAAGGTAAAGACCATCGAAAAGTACAATGATGTCGCTATTGAACACCGCTGTGTGATTGGGAGGGAAGATCAGTCCGTAAGGGAGTCTTTCAAGTCAAGGAGTTCTTCATATATTGTGTCACCAATATCAGTATGGTCAGAAAGCGTTCGTGGGTTGATATATAGTATCATATCATGCTGCATCCAAACGGCTCCAGTTCGAAGGCCCGCAGATGAGATGATAGGTGAGCATTCCAAACACTTCAGAGGCGTTCGTAGGTGCGCGGCACAGGTCCATACCACAAACCGAACAGCAATCACGAGTCGATAGCGAGCAACATCGTGTAATCTGACATGGCTACATAGATACTAGTAGCTTGGTGGGTGCATCTGTACAAGAAATGCGTGAATTGTCGTATCGCGGAGAAGAGCGCTGACTAAGTTCCGCCGCCAAGACTTCGACTTCTCAATCTTCGACCAAGCTGATACGCAAGCTTCAGCATACCCGGCAACACCATTGCAACCTCCACCCCGCAATCGCCGACATGAACTCCCTTCGCATTGCCCGGGCTGCCCTCAGGGCCAGACCCGCTGCCATTCGCATGCCCCTCCAGCGTCGTGGGTATGCCGAAGCCGTTCCCGACAAGATCAAGCTGTCCCTGGCTCTGCCCCATCAGGTATGTCTTCACCTACCGTTCGAACTCCGAACTGCGCGCATTATGTGGCGATCTTAGTCTTTGTATCAAGAGATCTCTATTTGCCTGATCGAATTGACCCGCTAACTGATTCTCCCTCCAGGCCATCTACAAGTCCCAGGATGTGTACGCCTACCCTTTCATCCGAGGTCGCCATGACCTACTCGCAAGCCTTCGACAACTGACAACCCGCGATCTATAGTGTGCAGGTCAACATCCCCGCGGAGACCGGTGAGATGGGTGTCCTCGCGAACCACGTCCCCAGCATCGAGCAGCTCAAGCCTGGCTTGGTGGAGGTCATTGAGGAGCAGGGTGGTTCCAAGCAGTTCTTCCGTACGTCGTCACACCTATAAACTGGCCCGGATAACGACCGGATAGACTTTGTCATCATATTGCTTGGATTTGTTAAGGGCGACGTGCTGATTATGGATATTTCCAGTCTCCGGAGGTTTTGCCGTTGTCCAGCCCGGATCGCAAATGAGCATCAACGCCGTTGAGGGTTTCCCCTTGGAGGACTTCAGCGCTGAGGTAAGATCTTCAGCTACCTTAGAAGTGGTCCAATACTCACAATGGCTTCAGGCTGTCCGCAACCAGATCGCGGAAGCTCAGAGGATCGCGAGTGGCAGTGGCTCGGAGGTTGACATCGCTGAGGCTAAGATTGAGTTGGAGGTATGTTGATTTCCCCAGGATCCCATCCTGCAAGTCGGGCGTAGCTAACATACTCTAGGTTCTTGAGAGCCTCCAGGCTGCTTTGAAGTAGATTCACCTGTTGTAAATAGCGTTCGGCGTACGGTGAGGAGATGCTTTGTATAATAAGAAGCGGCAGTCGTTGCAGTTTCCTAACCGACTCTGGAAAGCGGCCACGATGCCAGCCGCTTGAACCTCCCGCTTCGAATCAAAACAAACCGAATCCGCCTTGATCTTGTCGCTCCGTCATCTTCTAGTGAAAAGACCACGATTTCGCAGCTTTGTACCTCCCATCATTCACTTTTCGTACCCTGTTAACCTAAGCAGATATTCCATTACGACATTAGAAAATTGCCATCTTCATAAACCTTCAGGGCTTGCGGACCTGGTTTCCTTACGCCTGCATACTGACCGCTGACGCGTTGTCCGGCGTCGCTCGACGCGTCTGCTACATGTTTGACGAGTCAGTGATCCAGTCGGCGGACAAGGAGAGGCCTTCATCTACAGTAACTCCACCGTCTTCTTCCACTCCTCACAACCCGAAGAGTTCATGGGCGGATCCTAGTGTGGTACCTGTGGGTCTCGTTCGCCTTCGTGTTAGAACCTTTGACAACCTCCATTCCACTTCTGGGGACTTATTGCCAATATCTCCCATCCTCTCTTCGGACTCGACACTGTCCACATCTACCGGAAGCCGGATGGATTGCAAGGCAACGAGGAGTCCCCTGCCGACTTCCGGGCGCTATGCCGCTTCTCCAGACGTAGGCCCTACTTACCGGGTCAAAGCACAGTGGAAGGAACAGCCGCAAGTGGATGAGCATGATGGCGATTCCCAGGGACCTGAAAAGGGTCCCTTGAACCCCTATTCCGAACCGCAAACCTCAAAATCAGAGCTCAGTTCCAATGGCCTAGGCCCTACACAAAGCTCCTCGCCAAAGAGCGGCGAGGAAGACGGTGAATCTGACGACATATCAACCCTTTCGAAACAATATCGACGTTCTCTGATGAAGGCTTTCCATCATCAAATGGATGATAATCAAGAGCAGTCAACGGCGAGCGTTAGTCGGGCTGAGGCATCTGGTCCCTCCTCTCGCAGTCAGTCCCACCGTGCGCTCTACTGGACTGGAACGAGTACCGCTGTCCCCACATGTCTTCCGGCAAGAAAATCAAGCGACCTCAGCGATCTTGTCAATCTGATTGACTCGATGACCAATGAGATTCAGCACGAGGATCCTAGCGAAGGTCTTGAATATGTACAGCCGAAGCAGAGGCCACCGTTGAATAGGATGGAGACCGAGTCATTTCGCTCGAAGGTGGGTGCCTGGATACGAAGTACAAGTATCGTCCCGCCCCAAAGACGTGAAGAGGTAGCACTTGATCCTACTCCGCGGGAAACCTTGCTCGAGCGCCGACTCCTTGGACACCGACCCGATGGCTTCTACTCCGAGCCTTCGTTACGATCAGCAACCGATGATCTCATGTTTGATGATGCTATCCACTCACAGGAAGACCGGCTGAGCTGGATCGCCATGTGTCGGTCTTCACGGCAACCCCTAGCCGACTGTATCAGTTCATCCGTTTCGTCACTGTCTTCCAGACCTCAGTCGGCTGAGCTAACAATGACGCCGTCTTTTGAGATGCCGCTGCCATATGCAGAGCCACCTTGGGCTTCGAAACCCCAAAGTCGCCGGCAGAGCGTGCAGATCATGTCGCCCGTAACAGAGCGGTCTGAAACGCTTCCGTTTAGCACCCCAACACGGTTTTCCAACTTCGAAGGTGCTTTCCCCTATGATGAACATGAAAGGGAGAGACTGGAGGAGCGAGAGCGCGAAAGAGCGTCTCGACACGATTCTTCACAGTCCAGCAAGAACGGACCGTCCGCCAGAGGTCGTGGAAAACGGCAGCTAATCAGTAGATCTCTGTCAAGCCCGGATCCAAATCACTTGCGCTTTGATTCCGCCGACACTTCTGCACCCACAGGCTTCAGACGCTTGAGCAACGACCCCGAACTCGTACGATATATCACCCAGCACTCGCCTATCGCTTTCAGTAGTAAGGAAGAGGACTTTTCCGACCGTGCCAGCCCCGAAGTTCCCATTGACGTAGACGACCACGGTATGCCCCTTGATGAGGGCAACTATCTACGCCCGGAGCAAGAGATGCGAGGGGACCGTAGCCCGCGCAAGCAAAAAGCGCGCGGTGACAGAGACTCTACCGAACTACTGATTGACTCCCTCGGCGATGTTCCAGTGATGACCCGTCATTCCACGGGGCTGGAATCTTTCACCAAGGGTTCGACTTCGTCTACGAGCTGCAGTTCGCCCTTTCAGCGGCGGGACTCCTGTCAGTCTCCGACCTTCGCCGTAGCACCGCCTTCGATCACCTCAACGCTCGGAACCGATGAATCTCCCGTCGTCGTCTCCCAAGAGTTGAACAAGCGGGACACCAACATCCCGCCTGCGCTGGCAACGCCGCGTCCCTCCCGCATTTCAAAGATCAACAATCCTCCTCGGACCATTGACCTATACAGCGACTTCGATCTCGACGTCTCTGACGCCCCCCGCCCAAACCATCACCATCCCCCCTCCACCCTCGAAAGCCTCGACCTCTCCACCAACTCCAACGTCATGCCCGCCCCCAAACCCACCGAGCCCATCACACGCACAGGCAAACACTGCTCCCTCGGAACCAGCCGCGAACCCAGCCTCCTCCGCACCCCCCGCAAACCACCCGCCGTCTCCCCACTCCTCCACACCGACGGCGCAACCGACGACTCCTACTCCCCCTCCCCCTCCGACAGCGACGACGAACCCAGCGTGCTCGAGCGCACCCGCAGCGAACCCAACCTCGCCCCCACCCACCACCTACCATCATTATTATCACCATCCTCAGCGACCACCGCTGCCGCCTCCATCTCCGCCGCCAAAGACGCCCGCCGCCTCAGCATCTCCGAGACCGAACAGCTGCCCGACAAGCCCGGCGCGCTGTACCCGACGCCCGCCTCCCCCTCGCCGGCGTCCGGCGGCGAGGCGGATCGCGCGTCGTTTGACTTTGAGCGGGAGCGTCGGCCGCCGTCGTCGTTCCGGCGGCCTCGTCCGCCGCTGACTGAGGGCGAGCGCGCTGCTCCGGGACAGGAGCAGGAGCGGGAGCGGGAGTTGGATGCGTGCTCCGAAGCCACGGAGACGCCGACGGTGCCGGGGTCGTTGTTTTCGCTTGATGACGACGACGGGGAGGAGGAGGAGGACGATGGCGATGATGACGTCGCGCCCGACGAACAGCCGGAGCATGAAAAGAAGGAGGGGGACTCGCGCTCGACGACCCCGGTCCTCAGCCAAGAAGCGGAGATGGAGATGGAGCGCTTGCGTCGGACGCGGACGGTGTGGGTGCCGCCCTCGATTGCGGCGGAGCCGGTGGCGCGCCGTATGAGTCGGACGCATCTTTTTGCGTATCCGTGTCCGTGGCCGGAGATTGGTGGTGGGGAGGCGCAGGGACGGAATGGTGAGGAAGAGGGGGAAGGGGGGGAAGGGGAAGGGCGGAGAGGGTGTGAGAGGGAGGGAGAGGAGGAAGAAGGACGGAGGGGTAATGCGTGAGGAGATTGCTTGCAAGACTGATGCGGTTGATTGGGTTGCGGGTGGGTATTCTTGATGGCTTTCCTTTTCTTTCTTGCGTTTCGACATTGGATGTGTTCACTTGGTCGATTGCTCCACAATCGCTAGCCCTTCCTTCACCTAACAACATTGGCACCTAAGCCGTACACGCTTTTGCAGCTAAAATCAGGTCCTACTTCATTCCCGAAGTCGTGAAGAAGAATTGACTGAAAGCTACGCAACCATTACCGGTATGCAGACTTGCTCCGTCCGTAAAAGCCCACCACACCACCCTCCTCCCCCCATTCTCCCTCACACTCACAACCGACTCCACGTCCACGGCAACTTTCCCCCCGCCGGCGCATTCCGTCCCCTCCAACCCCTCAAATCCGCCAGGTCACGGGGCGGGAAGGGATGAGGGTCGGTATTGGCACCCTCCTTATCCTCTTCAGCAGCCCGGCCACCCCCCTTCCACCGCCACAACCTGACGTACTCGGGCGCCAGCTTGCCCTCAAGCATATCCGCCACGTACGCGCCGATGACGGGCATGAACTTGAAGCCGTGCATGGAGCCGGCGGTGGCGAGGTAGAGGTTCTGCGTTTTGGGTAGGGCGCCGATGCGGAAGTTGAGGTCGGGGGTTTGGCCGTCCCTATGGGATATAAGTTGTAAGACGGCGGAAGTGGGGGTTTTTGGAGGGCTTTACGTACCAACACATCCGCGTATGCACCCACGGCTTGTCGGCGAGCTCGGGGACCATGTCGCGGACGAAGGCGCGCAGCTCGGCCTCGATCTCGGCGGGGCAGCCGTCGTCGGGGAAGTCGGCGGCGGAGTGGGCGAGGGAGGCGCCCGGGGCGAGGTGGTTGCGGTAGTTGGTCATGTTGCGGCAGCTGCAGAGCTTGATGAGGCCGTTTTCGTCCGGGGGGAACATGATGCCTGAGTGGGAGGTTTGTGAGGATGAGGTTTTGGGGATGACTTGTGGAGGGAAGACTAAGACGGACCTTGTTCGAAGTCGTCGATGATGGGGAGGTCTTTGTACTTTGAGACTTCTTCGGGAGTGAGCTGGATGACGCCGATTGCTGACCCGTACGCTACGATCTCCTCTTTTGCATCGATGAGGGCGGCCGTGCTGGCGCCGCTGGCTAGAATCACCACGTCGGCGCGGTGGACGTGGCCATCCGCGGTGATGACGCCGACGCATTTCCCATCCTCTTCGTACAGCAGTTGCCGTGCATATCCAGCGTTTCCGGTGATATACCGCACGCCGTTTTTCTCCGCCGCCTGCGCCATCCTCAGCAGCGCTTGGCCGGACGGGACCTACAGTTCGAACACCTCATCAGCGAAAACTGGCTCAGCGGGTTACCAGGAAAGCGTTGGAAACCCACCCATCCCGACCCCGGACTCCACAAATTCGTCCAGCCCGGAAAGTCCCCCGTCAACATCGGCCACCGCCGCTTCATCTCCGCCACCTCCACATACTCCACGCCCTCCAAACCCTCCTTCTTCGCCAGCTGATACGCATCCTCCAGCCAAGCCTTCGCCAGCGTCTTCGCCGCCATGATCCAGCCCGCCTGCTTGAACAGGCCGGAGAAGAGGCCGTCGGGGGCTTTCCAGGCGGTCATGGCCTCGCGGGCGAGCCGGGTGTAGAGCGGGTTGGGGTACTCGGCCCGGATGATCTTGTTCAGGTCGGTGGAGGCGGCGTCCTTGGAGGGCGCGGCGAAGCGGTCGAGCACGGTGATGGAGGGGTAGCCGCGGTGGGCGAGGTGGTAGGCGGTCGAGGTGCCGAAGGCGCCGCCGCCGACGATGATGACGGATGGTTTGCTCATTGTGAAGGGAGAGGAGGGAGTTGTTGGGGATAGAGGGAGGGAGGACGTCTTCTGTGACCTGCTGGTTCAGCGATCAAGCTTCTGAATATATGGGCCTGTAGCACTCATGTCCCTAGCCGAACGACAGCTCCATGCTGTCCCACAACCGGTGCGGAGAGGGAGACGTCATGGATGCGTGATGTTCATGTGAATATATTAAGCCTGAAGGATTCCCCTCGTCGAATCAAGCCATTCACAGTCGCACTCCAGTGGTTATCGATGCAGCTGCATCCTCCCCGCATTGATAAGGTAGGGATGGTTTGGCCATAGAGAAGAAGAAGAGGCATGAACTCCACCAGTTGTTTCGCTTCGACCTTCGGCTCATCGGCTCCAGCTTCTATCTTGGTCGACGGTGGATCCGGAGGCGGAGGGTTTGGCGGGGTTTGGCGTCCCGGGGCGGCGGGAGGTGCCGGGGAGGGGTCACCACCTCAGGCAGCAAAAAGAAGAGGCAGAGAAGCCAGCGAGTAAAGAAGTATCATACCTAAAAACAACAATTCAATCGCAGAGGTTGAAGGAAGGATAAATAAACAAAAACATACAGCAGCAGGGATTCGCTAATGGTCACCCACTTAACTACTAATCTGCCGGTAGGCTGCTTAACTTTGGAAGAGCGGACGGGGTTCCGTGTTCTCAACCTCCTGTGGCCGTATGGATTCAAACTTGACCTAAGAGGGTACATGAAGGTGGGTAGCTGGTTGTGGCTGTTTGAGGGCGGGCTCTTTCGAGATGATGGCGAGATGGATTCGGAAAGAGATTGTCGCAGGATCGAACGCGGACCATTCAAAGTCTTTCAGTGATGACTACGGCGAGCTATTTACGTGAGCTGGCCAGTGGATCCCAGAGTGCGGTGAAATAAAGTATCAACCGCAGACCACCAGCTCCCTAGCGACAAACCTCCAAGTAGTATATCACCAACAATGAGAACATATCTAAAAGCCGCCGCGGTACGAAACCACCCTCCAAGCAACGCCATGAAAGTCCCATCTAACACCAATCGCAGGCGAGCGTCGCGCTCGCGCTGCTCATCCCATATCTCTCCGAGCGCGCGCGAGTCTTCTCGCTGATGATCAACAACGGACCGGGCAGGCTATCACGGTACAACCACTTCGCCTCATCCTCAGTGAAATTCGCAGACCAAGTGCGAAACTGCGAGGACATCCTGCTGGACGAAGAGGGCGGGTTCGCCCTGCTAAGCTGTGATCCATGGCGGGTGTATATGAACACCGTGATGGTGAGTCCCTATCCATTTCCAATTACCCAGAAGCTGAAACACCACATCACAGGGCATATTCACGGACCGCCCCCTCCCAAACGGGCACCTCTACATCTACAACTACACCACCTCCCAATCCCCCAGCCCACCGCAGCCCATCCCCATCACCCTGCACAACCTCACCACCCCCTCCCTCCGACCCCTCGGCATCGCCTACCACGCCCCCACCCACACCCTCTACACCATCAACAACGGACCGCAACACTCCAGCATCGAAATCTTCCACCTCGACCCGGCCCGGGCCAGCGCGCAACACATCCGCACCCTCACCCACCCCCTCCTGCACGCCCCCAACTCCCTGACCGTCGCCGCCGCCGACGACCCCAACACGCTGTACGTCACTAATGACCACTACTTCTCCACGCGCCGCCACCGGCCTCTCGGCGCGTGGGCTGCGGAGCTGGAGACGTATCTCGCCCCGCCGCTCGCGAGGGTGGTGCGCGTGGAGCTGGCGACGACGGAGGAGCCGACGGAGCAGCAGCCGCCGGAGCAGCAGCCGCCGACGGAGGAGCAGCCGCCGACGGAGGAAAAGGAGCCTCGAGTCCGCACCGTCGCCCACCTCCCCTACGCCAACGGCATCGCCGCGCTGAACGCGTCCACGCTGGCCATCGCCTCGACGACCGGCGCAGCGGTGCACATCTTTCGGGTCGAAGGGGACGGGGAACTGCGGCGGGTGCGTACGCTGCAGGTCCCGGCGTTTGTGGATAATTTGCGGGTGGATGGGGCAGGGAGGTTGTGGATGGCGGGGCATGGGTCCGGGAGGGAGGTGGGGAGGGTGGCGGGGGGGATTGTGAGGTGTGAGGAGATGGGGGGCCTGGGGGAGGGGTGTGAGGTGAGGTCGTCGAGTTGGGCGGGTGTGTGGGATGAGGTCGGGGGGGTGAGGAGTTTGTATCTTGATGATGCGTTTCAGACGGCGGCGACGGCGGTGTGGGATGAGAGACGGGGGGTCGGGTTTGTGGGGGGGTTGTTGGAGAAGGGGGTGTTGGAGTTTAGGATGGAGGAGGAGGGTAGGCAGTATGTGAAGTAGAGTAGGTAGCGAAGTATGTAGTAGGCGTGAAGCATCATTATTCGGCATAACAACATGCCGGACAAACTGATCAGACTGACCATTATGATATCCCAACTCAGGCAGAACCAGCCCCCCAAGCAATCATCCCATCTAAACGGCATCACAACCCCCCCCAAAGTCGCCGTGTCGGCAAGACGAAGCCCGTCATCCTTCAACATCAGTCGTGGTCGGCGTCAGAAAGTCGGCGAATCGGAGCCCCCTACCCGCCGCCTTTCCCGCCCGGCGGCGCTCCCCCGCCAGTGCCCGCCCTGCCCTGCCCCACTTTCGTATATACGACTGGACTCGGAGGCGAGGCTAGATCCGCGCGCGGGCGAGAAGAACGACGATGGGCCTTGAGGGTATAGCGAACATATATATCTATAGATTCCGAACATAGAGAACGTCTTGACTAGATCGATCCGAGCAGCCTTAAGATCACCGTCTCTTCCCGCTACAATTCACACCGTGAAACTAATTTCGACCACCGGAAGCCTCTCCAAAACATTCTACCTACCAAAAGCCACAACACCACTCACAAACCCACCACCATGCCTCCCTCCACCAGCAACAGCAACAGCGCCAGCGCCAGCGCCAGCGACATCACCCTCACCACAACCACCGCAGCAGTCATCCCCCCCAACAGCCGTATCCCAATCTACACCACCATCCCCCTCCCCGCCACACCACCCGCAAACCACACCCGCCTCCACCTCCTCGCCAGCGCGCTGCACAACCTCGTTCTCTCCCGCGCCAGCGGGTCGCACTACACCAGCACGGCCACCACCACCCCAACCATCCCCGGCATCGACGGCATCGCCCTCACCCCCACAGGGGAAACCATCTACTTCCACACCCTCGGCCTCACACGCCAAGGCAGCCTATCCACCCACCTCGACATTCCCACCCGCAACACCTTCCCCTTACCCCCCCAGCTCTCCTCCACCTCCACCACCTCCCTCACCCGCCTCGCCGCCCTCATCCTCCCCGCGCTCGGAGGGTGGATGGCGCTCACCCGCCGCACCCAAGCCCCCCAGCCCTTCACGCTGCTCCTCCTCGGCGCCACGGGGCTCGCGGGGCGCACAACCGCGCTGCTGGCCCGGCGCTTGGGGGCGCGGCGCGTGATCGGGCTTGCGCGGGACGGGGCGGCGCTGGAGCGGGTGCGGGGGTTGGATGGGCGGGTGCGGGTGGTGGTGCGCCAGGGGGAATCGGTGAGGTTGCAGGGCGATCTGCAGGCGTTGGCGGATGTGGATGTGGTGGTGGATTTTGTGTATGGGGAGGTTGGGGCGGCGGCGTTGAGGGAGGTGGTGGAGGCGAGGTTGCGTGCGAGTCGTAAGGAGGGTGGGGAGGAGGGGGAGGAGGAGGGGCGCAGGGTGAAGGTGGAGTATGTGCATGTGGGTGCGATGGCGGGGCCGGAGATGCGCATTCCCGGTGCGTTGCTCCGGAAGGCGGATGTCACGATTCGTGGATCGGGGTGGGGGTGCTGGGGTGCGAGGGAGTTGAGGGAGGAGCTGCCGGCGCTTTTGGAGGGGCTGGCGGAGCTGGATTTGGAGGGGTTTGATGTGAGGCGGGAGGAGTTGAAGGATGTGGAGGGGGTGTGGAAGGAGGTGGTGGAGAGGGTGCAGCGGGGTGGGCCGAAGGGGTCGGTGGTTTTTGTGCCTTGAGAGGAGTTATGCAGGCCCTCGGCGGAGACGTTTGGGACTGGAAGGGGCTTGGGAGTGCGATCAGTATTGTCCTTTCGATCTGCTTTTCGTTGTGTATTATACCGTTCATTCTCGGCAACTCATTTTATACTGGTTTTTCTTGTTAGGCAACGATCTTACACCACTTTATATAATAGATGGCAGGAGAGGGGGTAGAAATATATTGAGTCTCAGTCTCTACAGGATCTCCAGCTTCTGCCCTTGAACAGTAATGAGAACCATAGGAGAAGAGATAGAAAATGGACAGGCCGGGTATAACGTACGAAACAGTAAGCGCAGACTGAAGGGACGCTAAACATAAACAACACGAAGAACTGGAAACGTACCGCGATGGATATGACGCAAGCTTTAATGAAAGCGTGATGGTGTCAGGGGATTAGGGGGGGTGTAGGAGATCAAACCCGCATCACGAACGAGAAATCAGAAGAATACCACATTGGCGTCAGGAAAATCAAAAAGCGTGTCTCCCAATGTGACGGATACGCCCACCATATGCTCAAGATACATGGAATAGACTACTTACGCTCCCGGAGAGTGTCGCTCTCCCCCTCGTTCTTAAATCCAGTTGCGTCAACGCCGCCTGCAGCACCCATACTGATCTTCATCGGCTCACTTCCCACCGCATCCACGCCATTGGACTCCTTAGGTTCGCTGGCTTGGGACCCTTTTCCATCCTGCTCTCCCGACTTCGCCTTTTCACCACTGACAACCCTCACCAACTCCTCCGGTGGCTTTCCGTCTTCCTGCCATTTAGCGACGTCTCGTTTCAGCGCTTCCAGCTCCTTTTGGAACCGTGTGCCAAACACATCGATGTAGTATGTGGCACCGTTGTATACGCTCCATGCAAAGACCACACTGAGAAACAATGCTGAAGCTGCTCTGCTCCAGAACCACAAAGGTGCCGGGATCATGGTGACGACGGCGTAGGCGTACTGGATGCCCATAAAAGCCCACTCCTGCAGTGATGGCGGAAGCGCCAGTACAGCCTTGCCGATGAGCGTCGGGGCATATGACTTCCGAAGCCAGGTGAATGATGTAGGGCGACCAGCGGCAATTTTGTCTCTACGTCGTACGGTGATGAGGAAGTGGTAAGAGAGTTGCCAAACGAGGTAAGGGACCGTAGCCCATATCATCATAGAACGGAGACCGTAATGTTCTTTCGCATTGGGCGGCGAGTACTTGATGTGGTGTATGGCTGGAAATTTGGCAGCTTGGACTTCGGGTGGGAGAAGATGGACCAGACAGTGTAAGGTTGCGCAAGGCATAATGTGAATAAAGACGCTGTGATGAGAATGTTAGGAGGTTCATGAGCATGTGGAGTAAGGGGCCGAGAGGAATCAGGCTGAGACATACCTTACAACTTTATCCATTGAGTGAAACACTAAGGAATTACGCCACATGGCGATGGCGACTGCATTGTTGCCCATGCACAGACAGTAGGTGCTGATGAACAGGCGCTTAGAGTTCGGGAAGACGAACATGCTCAAGACGAGGAGAAGATTGACGAAGTAGCAGAGATCCGCCAAAAAGTAGTGGTATCCCTTCTTGTGGTAGGTGTAGTACCGCAAAGGCATGAAGTAAAACAGCTGCGCCGTATACCACAAATGAAACCACTCAGGGTGGCCGCCAATCAAATACCCGCTGACGAATATGTTACCCACGCCTGCGATGAATGATGCCTTTTCGCGGGCCGTGACGGCTTTGCTGTCACTCCATCGCTTTCCAAGACGATCGACGGAGTCTGCCATCCGTTTTTTGTATCTATCCAGCTGCTCGTCGGCAGTGGGCAGTCGCCGCCTCCATTCGTCTACGATACGGTCTTTGGCGTTCAGACCTTGGGATTTCAGGCGCTGTTGCTGTCGTCGGGCCTTCTCCGTGTGCGCATGAATCGACGCTTGGATTTTATCCAACCTCTGTGGAAGGGCAAGGTTTTCGATAAAGTCGAATATAGTAAGACGCTCCAGCGGAGGGAATATCCCATTATCGGTTTCATCGTCGTTGTCTCCGCTGCTGCTGGAAAACGAGCCATTGCGTGACAAGCCGGGTGTCGGAGGGTACGATGGCAACAGCGACTCTCCACTGCCGTCTGGGGGCGAGCCATCAAGCAACGCTGAGGACCCATGTGTTTTATCCCCGGGTAATGGTTCTCTGGATAGTTGGGAGCCTACCAGCTCCGGTTGCGACCGTGATTTCTGTGGTATGGGTATCGGGCTCGACATGACGGTTGTCGATCTCCGACTCGGGCGGTCCTAAATGTAGTCCAGTAGACGTCGGTGGTGGTACGATGATCGCAGATGCGAAAGAACTGCAAAATGATGGGTGCGTTAGTCTGTATACGCCGAGCGTGGATTTTGTGACTGCCTCGGATTCAGGCGGGAGGAAGGAGTTCTTGAAAGCCTCCGTTACTTTTGGGCCAGTAGCCGAAAACTAGTACCTACCTGCAGAGTCACTGGGTGGGAATCTCCAAGTCCTGGAGGTAGATTAGAAATGCTAAATACCAGCAAGATAGACGATGGTAAGAAGAGTAAGTAAGTAATGCACGGTGGAAGGAAATAAATATGTATACTGTATGTGAAGAAGCAGGTGAAACAGGGCCCCGTGGACAACAGTAGATAAACGATTGGCGGACAGCGTCATACCTGAGCATCCCGTCATACTAGAGGTTTCAGGGTATAAGCTATGCCCAGCCACACCGAGGCGGTGCATGGTGCAAGCCACTCTACTCAACCCGCCGAGCCATCTTCATTTCGCGTCGCGCGTCTCATTGACGATCAACCACTGCGGCATCGAGGTCGCGACAAGCAATCTCAAACACTTGTTCGGACAGCTGGCTTCTCGCAACCCGATGCGACGGCACTAGACAACAGTATTTCATTTCGCATTCAGCGGCGACCAACGCGAGCACCATGGGGAAACTCGTCCGTCTAGAGCTCTTCAGTACGCGAAGGTCACACATTCGGCTATACCACACTTTGCTGACCTCTGCGCAGACTTTAAGTCCTACCGTGGGCACCATATCTTGACCTTTGGCGACTCCTACTTCACATCAATTATCGGACCCAATGGCTCCGGCAAGTCGAATTCGTATGTACCTTGCCATGAAAATGTTGCGCCTGGTCCGTCGCTAATTGGTGTACATAGTATGGATGCGATATCCTTCGTGCTAGGTATCAAGTCATCTCACCTACGATCATCCCACCTCCGCGACCTGGTTTACAGAGGTCGGATTCTACGTACCTCCAAGATCAATGCGGATGGAACTGCGACCGAAGCGGACGGCGAAGCCAATGGCCATGCGAATGGCGCCACGGCCTCGGATGGCGAGGAGCCATCGCAACCGAGTAGTCAACGTGTGGATCCTCAGACAGCTTGGGTTATGGCCGTGTATGAAGACGACGCGGGCGAGGAACAAAAGTGGAAGCGCAGCATCACTAGCTCCGGGCAAAGTGAATACCGGATCAACAACCGCGTGGTGACGGCGAAACAATATAACGACGAGCTGGAAGCCGAAAACATCCTGATCAAGGCACGCAACTTTCTGGTGTTCCAGGGCGATGTTGAAGCGATAGCGTCGCAGTCTCCGAAGGATCTTACGCGCCTTATCGAACAGATTTCCGGGTCTTTGGAGTATAAAAACGACTACGAACGGCTAAAAGCGGAAGCAGAAAAGGCGGCGGATGATCAAGGCTTCAAGCTTAACCAGCGCCGAGCTGTGAACTCGGAGATCAAGCAATACCAGGAGCAGAAGCGGGAGGCTGAGAACTATGCTAAAAAAGCGGAGGAGCGGGACCAGGCTATTGTCACCCATGTGTTGTGGAAGCTTTTCCATTTCCAGCGCGTGATGAGGGAATCCTCGGAAGAGATCGAGAAACACCAGGAAGAGCTAAAGGAACATAGGCGCGGGGTAGAGAAATACGAACAAAGGCTTGAGGAAGCTCAACGTGAGCAGGCAAAGGTCGGTAGGGAACTCGCGAAAATCGAGAGGACCATCAAGCGGAAGGAGAGAGATGTAGAGGACAAGGAGAATAGCTTGGTCCCCATTGACGAGAAGATCGACATATCTTCGAAGAACGTCAAGAAGTACCTATCCCGCATTTCCGAGATCAAGAAAGAGCGCGACAGCCAAGCCGCCAACGTTGACAAGCTCAAGAAAGATCTCCTTACTGTTCAGAAGGCCCAGAAGAAATGGGAAGAAGAATGGAGAAAAGCTCAACAACAAGAAGGCCGCCAACTTAGTGAGGCCGACCTACAAGAATACAGCAGGCTACGCGGCGAAGTCACGAAGCGTACGACAGCGGAGCAAGTCAGGATTGACAACCTCACGCGCCAACTCAAAACGGACCAGGATACGGTGAACAGCCTCTCAAGCAAGCTGGAGACATGCAAGGCGCAAGTTGAACGGTTTGAAGCAGAAATCTCCGAGTACAAAGAACGCAAGAAAACTTTGAGCGACACGATCAAGTCCACCCAAAAAGAGATCGATGCCAAGAAGAAAGAGTACCACAACCTGACCTCTGAACGGTTACGCACCGCACAAAAGCACACCGAGCTGGAAGAGAAGTTCCAAGAGGTGTTAAGCAAACTCCTCGAGTTTGAGAACGGGCGGCGCGAAAGCGAGAAGGAGCTCCGAGTCAGAGAACAAATCGCGACACTCAAACGTCTTTTCCCGGGTGTTAAGGGCCGCATACATGAACTTTGTAAACCGAAGCAGAAGAAATTCGAAACCGCCGTCAGCACCGTCCTTGGTCGTCACTTCGATTCCATCGTCGTTGACACCGAAAAGACCGCCAAGGATTGCATACAGTACATGAAGGAGAACCGAGCCGGTATCCTCACTTTCATTCCTCTTGACACGATCCAGGTGAAGGCCATAAACCCAAACACGAAAGGCCTTCACCGAGGGATGCGGTTGGCGATTGACTGTGTGGACTACGATCACTCGGTGGAAAGAGCCATGTCCTACGCCTGTGGAAATTCCATGGTCTGCGATGACCTCCAGATAGCGAAGTATTTGTGTTATGAGAAGGGAGTTGATGCCAAGGCAGTTACTCTTGACGGTGTGATCATCCACAAAGGGGGTTTGATGACCGGCGGTCGCGGGCTGCAAGATAACAACAGGAAGAGGTGGGAAGAATCCGAGGTTGAGAACTTGCGACGACTGCGAGATAAGCTTAGTGCGGACCTGAAGGCGTTGCCGAATAACCATCGCCGGGCCACGGAGGAGGAGACTCTCCAAGGCGAGCTGACGGGTCTGGAGCAACGCCTCAACTATGCTAAGCAGGAACTGACAGCCCTGGATCGCAACATCGAAAGCAAAAAGAAAGAGCTTGACTTCGCGAAGTCGCAGCTCAGGGAGGTCAGGCCAAAGTTCGAGGACCAGTCGCGACGTCTACGGGAGCTCGAGGAAAATCTTTCCGGTTATCGAGAGGCGGTGGGCCAAGTAGAAGATCAAGTCTTTGCATCATTCTGCCAGCGCCTAGGCTACGAGGACATCCGCGTCTATGAAGCGCAGCAAGGATCCCTCCAGGAGGAAGCTGCACGCAAGAAACTGGAATTCACTACGCAGCGCAGTCGGCTTGAGAATCAGCTAGCGTTTGAAACCCAGCGTCTGCAAAGCACCAATGACCGTATCACGAAGTTGGAGAAAGAATCTGCGCGTGATCAGGAGATCATCAAGAATTTGGAGGCCGAGAAAGAGGCGATCCAAGAAGAGCTTGACAATCTACACGCTGAGATCGAGACGCTCCGTGAGCAGCTCGAGGTACTGCAGGAGCAACACAACGAGCGCGCTGAGAAGGTGGCCGAAGCTCGTCGCGAGCTCCAGAAACGAAGCAAGAACGTGGAAGGGGTCAAGAAAGCCATTGCGGACCTGGAGGCCGAAATCCAGCGGACCAATGCACATCGTTACGCTCTGCTCAGGAAATGCAAAATCGACGAGCTCGATATCCCGCTCGCAGAGGGTAGCGCAACGCTCGATGCCCTCCCACTTGACAACATCCTTCAGAGGGATCCCGACGCGATGGAGATCGATGGGGATCCGGACGCGACGCTGATGCCGATTGAAGAGGTTCAGGATTTCGGTATCGAGGTCGACTTCAGCGGGCTCGACGAAGACCTGCAAGAGGACGCCTCGGACAAGTGCGAAGAACGGCTGCTGGCGACGGTCAATAACCTCACCAATGAGCTGGAGAAGATGAACCCGAACATGCGCGCGCCTGAACGGCTCCAAGGGGTCGAAGACCGATTGAAGACTATTGACAAGGAGTTCGAGACTTCCAGACGATCAGCCAAACGTGCGCGTGAGGACTTCGAGGAGGTCAAGGAGAAGCGATTGGAACTCTTTAACAAGGCTTTCACACATATCGCGGAACATCTGCCTCAGGTTTACAAGGAACTTACTCGGAGCGTTTCGTTCCCGGAAGGTGGACAAGCGTACGTCTCGTCATAATCCCCAAGTAGCTGCTGTAACAGGATGCTAACACTCTACACTAGCTACCTCGATACCGAAGACTCCGACGAACCATATCTCGCCGGTCTCAAGTACCACGCCATGCCCCCTCTCAAGCGGTTCAGAGATATGGAGCACCTATCTGGCGGTGAGAAGACGATCGCCGCACTCGCTCTGCTGTTCGCCGTGCACTCCTACCAGCCCTCTCCCTTTTTCGTCCTCGATGAAGTCGACGCCGCGCTCGACAACATCAACGTCGCCCGGGTTGCGCACTACGTCCGGGACCACGCTGGCCCAGGCATGCAGTTTATTGTCATCAGTCTGAAGACGGGTCTGTTCCAGGA
The DNA here is from genome assembly GCA_019775845.1 of Myrmaecium sp. VS I D KN 1. Taxonomy (NCBI): domain Eukaryota; kingdom Fungi; phylum Ascomycota; class Dothideomycetes; order Valsariales; family Valsariaceae; genus Myrmaecium; species Myrmaecium sp. VS I D KN 1. The sequence continues at coordinate 132,165 of JADQAV010000022.1, forward strand.
GAGTGAGACTCTCGTGGGTGTCATGCGAGATCAGGAACGCAACTCGAGTCGGGTGTTGACGCTGGATGTAAGTTTCTTCCCTCTTGTCTTTCTCCCTTCGGTCCTTCACATCGCTGACTGTCTTCCTTCCACAGCTGCGCCAATACCAAGATATTCCGGTCCGGTAGAAGGAGGTTATGGCTATGGATGGTTATGCATATTGTTCGGAGTGTATTACTTGCTAGGACTGGCGGCATCGGGGGAGATGTTGATGATTTATATATTTACTGACATACACATACCTACGCGTCACGGGTATTGCACACTCCCAAATTCCCTCCCAATCCATCGTGCCAGGCTCAGCCCAGCAAGCAGAATCGCAAGAAGGCACGCAACAACAGGAGCCAGCCGTCCTGATCCTCACCACACACGCCCCTCACCATCAGCCGACCCCGTCCCCTCCCACCCGCCAATCTCCGGCTGCTAATTTGTCCGAGTGGAGCGCACTTAGGTACTCCACACCTCATATCGTCCGTGCCATCGCCGAAACCCCGCTTCGTGAGACCCTTTGACCTGCATCTAAGCTCGGCCCCCCTCCTCCTCCGCCGCCCAGGGCACATACATAAAAAGGGACGCGAGACGGACGTGGATCTCGAAAGTAAAGAGAAAATATCATCCGTCCGCCTCCTGCATATTCTCTTTCCCTTCTCTCTACACCGCGTGCGCCCTTCCGCCGCCAGCATATACACATATACCTATATTGAATATACCAGACCCCGTTGAAGCAATGGCCCATCCCACCCCCCAACCAGCCGACTTCCACGGCGCCTCCTGCCCGAAATGCGGCGCGTCGATCGCGGACGATAAGAAGACGTGCGGGTCCTGTGGCAGCGTGAGTTTTCCAGCTTCCCATCTCTTTTCGGCCCCGTGATAGTTCTTCCGGGAGGCATGTTAGGTGGACTCGCGCGCTGACCAGCTGTTTAGTCGTGCCCTGTTTGAGCCGGAGGTCTTGCGATGTGCAACGCTTTTGATGACGACGGTGATGATGGAATGGGATTGATGGTGATGATGGGATGGGAAGGATGGAATCGCATTTGAGCAATTTTGGACGTCTTGTCTTTTTCTGCTTTGCTTCTTTCTTCGTTTAGGGGAATGCTGTCTGCAAGCTTAGGCAGGGAGTTTGATGTATAAGGAGGTGGAGTTTCTCTTATAGGGTGCTGCTCCTATAGGTAACAAAACAGAGTAAGAATTGAGTAAAATAAGTTAGTGATATTCTTCTTACTATACAAGAGTGATTATCTTGATATTATATTAAAAAATTCCAAGTTTGATAATATATAGTAATAAAGATTTATATAATCTACCTATATTACTAAGAACCCTCTCTCCTCAGCATCGTTCTTACCCAATACCACCTTACTACGTCCTTCCTCCTCCCCTCCCCTCCACACCGGACAAAAGTATCGAAACCAAAACCTCTCACCCTTCTCCACATAACTGATGTCAACTACCCCCGCATCTACACGCAGCACCCACGAGGAGCGCACGGCCACGGAGCCGCGTGGCGCAAGATGGCATACGGTGACGGTGCGCGAGGTGCAGGACGTGAATGAGCATGTACGCGTGGTGAGGCTGGGGATTAAGGGGGGGGAGGAGGTTGAGGTATGTATTTCTCTATATCTATATAAAATTGGTGCGATCCTGTCTTCTTGTCTCTTTCTGTCTCTTTTCTAGTTTTCTGGTGGAAGGATGAGGTGGCTCCTTAAGTAGAGGTCTATATAATCAATTTTGATCTCTACGTCTCCCTTATTGTCTTCGTTGAGCGGCCCTCTTCTCCCCTCGTTCCTCTCTCGTACAACACAGAGCGCATCTACACAATCAAAGCTCCAAACCGCAACGCCCTCCACGCTCCTCTTCACCCTCCAACCCTCCACTAACCACCCCAACCACAGTTCCTCCCCGGCCAATGGCTCGACGTCCTTATCCCCCACCTTCCGCAAGCGGGGGGCTTCACCATCACCTCCACGCCCCACGACAGCCTCCTTCCCATCCCCCTCCCCCACCACCTCCACCAAACCCCCTCCTCCCCCTCCCCCCCCAACCCACGCCCTTACCTCGAGCTTGCCATCCAGTCCTCCCCCAACCCCGCCGCCGCCTGGTTCCACCAGCACCCCGCATCCGCGCTCCTCGGCACGCCCTTGCAAGTCCGCGTCGGAGGGCGGTTTGTCTGGCCCCCACCGGGTGTGGAGGGAAAGGTGGCGAAGGTGGTGCTGCTCGCCGGTGGGGTGGGGATCAATCCGCTTGTCTCGATTTTGGGGACGTTGGTGCGGGAGCGGGCGGAGGGGGAGGGCGTAAGGGAGGTGGTGTTGTTGTACTCGGTGCGGGTGCAGCGGCGGATGGGGGTGGATGAGGTGTTGTTCTTACGGCGGGTGGAGGGGTTGGTGGAGGAAGCGGAGGCGGCGGCGGGGGGGTTGAGAGTGAGGGTTTGTTTGTTTACGACGGGAGAAGGGATGGTGGAGGGGTGGAGGGGGGAAGTCAGGAGGCGGAGGATGGGGAGGGGGGATTTGGAGGAGGTGATGGGCGCGGTTGGGGAGAGGGGGGAGACGGTGTGGTATGTGTGTGGTCCGTCCGCGATGACGGATGGGGTTGTGGGGTTGTTGAGGGGGATGGAGGGGGTGAGGGGGGAGAGGGTGTTTTGTGAGAGGTGGTGGTGAGGGGGAGGGATGGGAGAAAGGGTGTCTTATGTGAGGTCGTTGGTGGAAGCGCAGGTATGTACGTGCCCGCGTGCCTGGAGAAGCCTCGTTAGATATCCCGGAGCGTAGTACCTATCCTATTGTATATCAAACCTCATTAGCATTATACCTATGCAGAAGGTAGGAGTAGGGATAGCATTTTCTGCGGCTTGTTCTTACAAGGCTTTCCGATGGTGAACCTTCCCTCTAGCTTGGAGTCTACCTGTGTTTCTGAGATAGCGAAGGTACAGTATCATCATATCAGATCAGTAATTACAGAATTACTAGTATTGGTGTTCGCATGGACTGGGGTCATCTATGGATTCTGCGAACGCGACCGCATTGGGAAAGCCATACATATTGGTTGCGTGGAGGTTGAGCAACGCCACATGTAGGTACTCCTACATATCAGCACCATATTCTCAATGTCCAGATGCAATGGTTAAGCGGGCGACCAAGCGATCACCACCCCGGTACCAACTACCGTATGTACTACCTACCATCATCACCACTATCGGTTACTCGTCACTCCATGCGAGCGCTTCCGTGGCTGGAACCGACATTCCGACGGCTTGTAGCGCCCGGTTTGTGAGGCGCTGATGTGGGGGATGACAGGTTCGGTCCGTTAATGGTGGGAAGAAGCTACCTAGCGCAACGAGGAAGGTGGATGTGGATTGTTAAGGTACTTACTGTTGATATGTATGTATATCACAGTAAATGGATGTTCGGGGCCAGGAGAAGATCACAAAGTGAATGGAAATCTCTTTTCTCATTCTCTCTCTGGTTCAGCGGCAGCACTACATAGAATATTGTAGGCAAGGCACTCAGGCACCAGGGTCAAGTCCCCACCACTGACAGACCCCAAATCGCGGCCCCCGCCTCGTCCGGCTCCCGCCCTGGTCCCGCGGCTGTGATTGGGCCGGGTAAGCGCCCAGCGACCGAGTCAATGCCGCCCATCACGCCTCCACGCCGCCATCCCCCCGCCGTTCCCGCCGCTCACTGGCTCAATGCGGTTGACGACGATGGGCAACGATCCGTCCACACAATCACATCCTCACACCCTCGCACACTCGCACACTCGCACACTCGCACACTCACACCAGCGAACGAGCAAGCTTGCCAATGCCGAACCATGTCGCTCTTCATCCCTTCCACCCCCCTGGCCTGCATATCCTGCGCAACCAAACCCACGGGCACCCACTGGCATCCACCCACTGGCAGGATTCCCGTCGCTCCCGAAGCCCGAAAAGCCAGGAGGGAGGCGTCCGCTCACTCTCTTCTTTAACCCCCCTCTGCGCCGCCACTGCTTATCCACTGGGTTGCATTGGCAGCCTCCTGTCCTGACTCTCGCTCCTCTTCACTCCTGCGCTGCTTCAACTGTCTTCTCTTCTCGTTGAGATATACTGGGCTCGCTCTACATCCGATGTCCTCGTAAAGAGAAGGTTCCCACGACGAACGAAGCTTTGATAGCCGTGGCGTAGAGCATTTGCTATTCGTCCCACCTCAGCTCCAACACTGCCTCGCTCGGACCAGACCCGAGCGCATGAGCATAACCCGCAGGACCAAAGGCATCATCGCTATCAAAAAACAGACGTGCGGCAGCCAACGCCGTCCCAACCCCCTCCACCATGTACATCTCACGGCACTGGCGGTGGAGAAAGGCCGTGTGGGTGCTCATCGTCCTCGAATTCATCTTCACCGTCGCCGGTTTGACCCTGTTCGGCATCGCGGACCCCAACACCTACCGGACCAAACTCTGGCAAGAAGGCGGTGATCTCGGCTACAACAGCTCACCATCGACGCTCGTGTACGCCTATGCGAATTACAAACCGGTCACGATCCCGTTAGTCTGGAGTTCATTGTACGCAGATGATGCCCACCGCCCCTCTCTCCACCTCTCCGCAAAAAAAGTACTGACCACCCACCCCGCAGCATGACCACATGGAACCTGGTGATCTCGGTGCTGAGCATGTTCATCCTGCTCTGCAAGGTGACCATGTTCGTGCTGCACATCTTCTACCCCCTCCTCTCCGTCGTCGTCCACGCCGGCCTCATCGCCATCTGGGGCTACAGCATCTACGCCCAGACCGCGCCCGACACCATCGACCCGGACCACGTCAACCACGGCGCGCCCTGGTACATCACCAAGAGCTGCAGCGTCGCCAGCACGAAGACCCTCGAGGGCTATTGCATGCAGGCTAAGAGCGCCTTCGCCGTGACCATCGTTATGTTGTACGTCATTCCTGCCCCATCACATAGAAGGGAAAAAAAAGAAAAGAAAACACCCAACTAACCACCTCCCCACCTTCAGCGTCTCCTTCGTCGCCTACTTCCTCATCTCCCTCTACTCCTGCTACCCCACCCCGGAGCAAAAAGCCCAACACGCCGCCAAAAAAGCCGACGAGGCCGCCGCTCGCGAGAAGGAGGCCGAGCTGACCGAGTACATCTCCCCGGATCCCGATCAGCACTGGCAGCAGCAGCAGCAGCAATGGGAAATGCACCACTACCCCCGCAGCCCGTACGCGACGATGATGCATGATGGCTTCCACCCTTACCAACAGGGCCCTGCGTACTATCCTCAGCACGACGCCCCGTACACCCCTGGCACCACCACCGGCGCCCCGGTGAAAAGCCCGGTGCCGGTGGTCACCCCGTTGGCGCACCCCCAGCCTCAACCTTCGGCGCTGATGACCCCGCGCACGTTGGCGTTTCGGGATTTGGAGGGCGGGAAGATGCCGCCGCTGGAGCGGAAGGGTTCGTCGCGGTCGCCGCCGCCGCTATCATCGCCGTCGTCAGCGTCGTCGTCGTCGCAGGGTGGGAGTGGGTTGCCGTTGCGGGATCGGTTTGGGCATTTGGTTTGAGGGGTACTTGGAGGGGAGGGGAGGGTAAGGTGGTGGGGTGCTGGTTGGGTTTTGTTCTTGGGTTTCCTTTTTTTGGCTTTGGTTTTGGCTTTAGCTTAATATCCCACTCCTCTTTTGTTTTCGCTCTATGACCTTTTCCTTCTCCTCTGCTTTCTTGAGAGTCAAGGCGAGGAGGAGATATATTTGTGTATGTAGGAGCCGCACGCGGTTCAGGCGCGGTTCAAGCGAGAGTGATGAAACGACTGGTAGGTCGACTCGTTCATGGGAATGTGAACATGCTCGGGCACGATGACGCATGGACGGGGCTCATATACTCTCTCAATCGGCTCATATACTCTCAATGCACACTCATGTCCTCAACCTATATCCTCCGTTCATTCCCTCCACTCCTCCAGCTCCGCCTCACCAAAGAAGAAAGAAGCAAAACCCCACATACACTCAAAAGCATCCAACACCCCCTCCCCCCCTCCCTCCCCACCAACCCCCAAACATGATCAACCCACAACCAACCCACCCAACTCCCCAAGCACATCCCCCAACGCCTCCCCATCGACACAGCAAGCATAAACCACCCGATCAGGCCGGAGGACAAGGTACCTTATCCACCCCTTCCCGTTCCCCTCTCCGCCTCCGTCGGCGGCGCAGGCGCAGGTTAACCATGTACTGCTCGCGTTCAGCGGCGCTCGGAGGTAACTTCCTGCACTATCGTGGGTGTGCCGGGCAGCGTGCCAGGACACGCACTCCGCCGCCGTCGCCGGGCGGTAGATCCGCGGCTTTCGCGCTGCACTACCGCCATCGCCATCGCCATCGCCCTCCTCATCCTCTACCCCATCAGCATCAGCATCACCAGGGGTATCAGACCCAGCGCCCCAGCACCCCGAGCGGGCCTGGCTGGAGTTGGAGCCGGAGTCGGGGAGGACGACATAAACCGTGTCCCCCCACCCCACAAGCGTCGTGCCGTCCCGCTCGCGCGGGCTCAGGGACTCAAAGAGGGCGGCGAGTTCCCTTGCGACTTCCACCCGCTCCGCAGCCGGGGGGAAGAGGATGAGGAGGCGGAAGAGCGATGCACCGCCTGTGCTCGCTGTGCTCGCTGGACTGGAGGCGAAGATAACATCATCGCTCCATTGAACCTCCGGCGCGTTCCGACGGTCGTCCAGCGCGACCAGCGCGCCTTGACCGCATGTCGCGCCGCCGGGGTGGCTGGGGGAGACGCTCAAGTTGGTGCCGTTGCCGTGGAGGTGGAACGGCGGGGTTTGGGTTTGTGGGGGGGAGGGGAGGAAAGGTAGGAAGGGCAGAAAACGGGCGAGACGGTGGAGAAGGATGCGGGTGCGGGACGTGTGGCAGAGGAGGGCGCCGCTGGTGCGGGTCCGGGCCAGGGAGCGGTGGCAGAGGTGCTGGTGCCGTTCGTGGTGCCAGGTTGTGAGGAGGTGGTGGGGGGTGTTGGGGGAGCGGGTGAGGAGGGCCAGACGCCAGGCGAGGCTGATGGCGTCGCGGAAGCCGCTGCTGATGCCTTGGCCGCCGACTGAGGGGCGGGGGTGGGGGTGTTAGTGGGTGATTTGTGTGGTGGGGAAGGATAATGAGTGTGTTTGATGGAGCTTACAGGGTGGAAGCACATGCGCGGCATCGCCGACCAGTACGCACCGGCCAACGACCCAGCGATTCGCAACCCGCTCGCCGAAGCGGAACGGTCAACAGCGGAGGACGGTGCTTTCGATCCCGAAGCGGTGGCCGGGCTGCGTCAGGTAGGGCCAGATGATCTGCTTCATGCTTTCTTCGCTCGCTAGATCCTGCGGGCCCTCGTCCGGGTGGACGAGGTACTCAAACCGCACGAGGCGGTCGTCGGGCAGGCCGAAGCGGCCGGCGACGGCGGGCCGGTCGGGGTTGCAGAGGAAGCGGAAGGAAGGGGGGAAGAAGATGTTGTAGATTTGCTCGGGGGTGTGGGGTGGGTTGGTGTGGAAGAGGGGGAAGTTGGAGTGGGTGGTGGGCGTGGGGGGTTGGAGGGAGAGGTTGAGGGCGACCCATGTTTGGTCGTAGGCGGAGGAGTGCTGGCTGTGAGAGGTCAGCGGCGAAAGGAGGGTGGTAGCGGTGGGAGGAACGGGAGCGATGAAGAGGCGAAGGTATGGAAAAGGGGCCGAGCATACTCGAAAGGTTCCAGCACAACGCCCTTGGGTTCGAGATAGTGTTTCCGGACGAAGCCCTTCTTGCCATCGGCACCGACGAGGTAGCGGGCGCGGATCTTCTTGGTGGTCCCGGAGGCGTCGGTGTAGGTCGCATACACCCAGTCGGCGTCCTCATCGATGCTGGTCAATGTGCAGCTTGTGCGCATCGAGCAGGAGGGACTCTTGGCTATGACGGCCCGGAGGTGCTTTTCCAGGGCGGGTTGCTTTTGGCTAAGGAGGGAGGGGTGACCGTTGTCGTTGATCGTCTGAGGTGCTGTTAGTATGTAGTGGAAGAAGGTCTGGGGTAGTATCGATATACTGATATTTCGCTGAGTGGACGAGGGGGACAGGATGTAGCGCTACACATGGCAAGGCATCTCGGACGGAAGAAGAGGTTCTAAGGCAATGCAAGAAAGAAAGTGAAAACATACAGCGGATAGATCAATTTCGAGAAAAGGCGTTTTATGCAAGTCTTTCTCCCTACCTCCCACGAAGCATAGCTTGTCGATTGCTACACGCGCTCACTCATCAGCCGCCTGTCATATACCGCGCCTGAAATATCCATCGCGCTTGAGAGATCTACTACTCACGTTGGCCAACATCGCGAAACAGCTCCGCGTATATCCCCAACCCCTGACATATTCTCACCCCGTCCTCGTCGAGTACGATGCCTCTCGGGTCCGTCGTGATCGATACCTCTTTCTTGAGGATTACCGTGGGAACATTGTAGCGACCGAGATAGCCGGCGAGACACGCTCCCGTGGGACCCAGCCCGATGATGAGGACGGTGGTAGTCTCGGTCTCGTCAGCCGTCGTATCGACAGCCATGACGTCTGAGTTGGATGTCGAGGGCCGGTCAAGCATCGAGAAGATATATAGCAAGGCTGAATGGTGCGCGACTACGGGACAACGCGCGCCATGCCTGACTTACATATAAGTCGATCCAGGCAACCGGATTCAGTCGACCCCGCTAACGGTGTGGTGGATAGCACATCTGTCGGGGAAGCGCAATATATACGCCGATGTTACTCGACATGGCTGGTGTATCCGGTGTCTTCGGTGTCCCCTATGATACCCAATAACGACTCGGAGAGGCACGATGCTGTGTGAGCCCCATCGTCTCCGAATTGGGTATGTCTGTAAACACGCTGCATATGCATGACTTGGACATGTCCCGTGAACTCTGATGCTGAGGGTTCTGGGATCCGCCTGTCTTGACGAGTTCGAGGGTTGTGGGAACCTCTTGTCTCAAGCGCGCACGAATATGAAGCACATTGTCGAACTGCGCTGATTAGTTCTATACGCCTCCCACGCTTGTCATCACGTTTCACTCATCGCAGAGCTGATCTTGTTGGTTGTCTGTCGTCGAACAAGTCGGTAGTCCGGTCGTGCGGACGTGGGTGAACGGACACCCAAAATCAATGTGAGACTTCAAGGCGGCGCAGAGCGAACGGTCGCCTCTCGCATCGCTTCGCGTATTGAAGGACGCCGACCCCAATGGAACACGGCCATTCACTGTGAATTGTCGTTGTGGCGTTGGCGCAGACCCGCAGTCGAGTGGCTGCAAACCGGAACGTCAGGCGGAGCGGTCGTTGCCCAGGGCAACCTCCAGGTCTTGGCAACCAAACGTCCACATCCTCACGCACCGGCCTGTCACTTGCGCGCCAACAGTCTACAGACTACAGCACTGATTGTGGATGAACGCTCCAGTTCCAACTTCCACAACAACCCTCGAGCTCTCATATCTCGCTAATGTTTAATCGCCCTTCACATATACTCGACCGACCACACCGGACGCCCGACAATGGCGATCACAACCCAACAACGAGCCGCACCGCCGAGTGCGCGCACCTACCTCGAAGACATCAAAACCGCCGTGTCGTCCACGGCCTGTTGCTGTTCCGCAACAGTCGCTGCACTGCAAGACTTACTTTCGTCCCGACCCCAAAAGGACAGCGCAGCTAAAGACGCTGCTCGAACCAAAACAACATCATCCCGCACCACCACAACTGCGCGCTCGAGGACAACACCAGCACCGCGCGCCTCTAAATCGACGAGGTCGAAACCGACCGCAACTACAATACCGATACTAGACGAAGCACCCGTCCTTACACCCAAGGAAAAATTCTGCCTCGCCACCGAAGTCGTCAACACCGCGCTGAAGACGCTCTCGGACGCCGTGAAAGCCCAGTCGAAACAACCTCCCCAGACCCCCAGCACAACCAAGGCTGGCTCACCGCTATCACCTAGAAATGCAAACCCGCGCAGTCCTCCACACGCGCTCGGCAAGAACGCTCGTCCGGCCACGGCGGCCGCGCACCCGGAGGGCCCAGCAGCAGGCGTGACAGCCGTAGCCGAATGCGCCCGTCTTGGATTTGGATACTTACGGACAGCGGAGGCATATGCGACGGCTGGGAAGGACCTCCCCGCCCTACAATTGGAGAATGGAATGCTGGCACTGATCAGCAAGCTCATCGGGCTTGGACTGGTCGAGCTCGGAATCCGAGAAGCGCGTGCCCTGAAACGTCGCCTCGAAACCGCCATCGCCGCAGATTCGCAGCTGACATCAACCACAAAAACATCCTCGAAAGACTCCGCCGATGACAAGGAAACGCTCGCCTCATTATTACACTTCGAGAAGATCCCCGAGCGGAACGTCGCCCTCCTCAATCTCCTCGCCTCCCACCAACTCAACGTCCTCCGACTCGTCGCCCTGGCAAAAAAACCCACCACCACAAACGCCATCCCCTCCCTCCTCACCCCCTCCTCCCCCTCCGCCCCGCAAACCATCCTTCTCACCACCGCCGCCGCTCTATCCCCCACCGACACCACCGCCAAAGCCAAGCTGGCCCGACACCTCGAATCCCTCTCCCAAGCCCTCCTCGCGCTCTGCCCCAGCGTCTCCTCCGCTGAGGACCAGCTGGCGGTGAACGCGAAGCTGCGCCCGACGCCATCCACGGCCCTGCGCCTCCACGCCGCCGCCTTCGGCGCCCGCCTCGCCTGGTGGCGCTTTGCCGGCCACCGCGCCGACGTGGACGCGGAGCTCTGGGCGCCGGTCGGGAAGTGCGTCGCGGCGTACGCGCGCCGCGCGTCCCGCCTGGCGGATGAGGGGGACGCGTATCGCCTGGCGAAGGATGTGTTTGAGCGGCTGGATGAGCAGGTGATGGGGTTGAAGGGTGGGAAGGAGAAGACGACGGCGAACGCTGCGCATCGGGATGCGGTTCGCGCGACGCTGAGCGGGCTGGCGCAGGCGGCCGGCTTGCTTGATGAGGCGCTGGCGTGGATCGAGGGGACGGAGGAGCTGAGCGCCGGGATGAGCGAGGCCAGGGCTGCGGCGGCGGTGGTGAGGAAAGCGGGGGTGTGGGTGGAGAGCTTTGCCGCGGGAAAGAAGGCCGCGAAGGGTGAGAGGGAGAAGCGTGAGTTGCAGGAGACGGTGCGAAAGGCTCGAGACGCGCTGACCGGGGGACTACGAGGCGACGCCGCCGAGCTGGATCATCTGCTCGCCGAAGTGACGGCGTTACGGAAGGGCGTGAGTCGCTGGTTCGTCGACGAGCCGGAAGCCGGGCCCGCGCTCGTCAAGCGCGATCCGGCGCTGCTGGGCACCGGCGTCGGGGTGGCGGCCCTGTGCGTCGCGTTTCTGAGCCGGTACGTGGGCGTACACGCGCCCCCGCCGGCCGAACCGAAGGCGATCCGCTGGCAGGAGGAACGGCGGGCGGTCGCGCGCAAGATCGTGCGCGGCTTTGTCGACACGGCGGTGCTGGCGGCGCGGGTGGTGGCTGCTGCTTCCCAGGCGGTCGCGGAGGAGTGGGATGCGTGCGCCCGCATGCTCCTGCAGCTGCGCGCGCTGGTTGAGCATGTGGAGGCGGAGGAGATCGATCTCAGCTGGCATGAGAGTGTGGGTTGGCCGATGGTTAAGCTGAGCAATGTGTTTTGGACGCGGTACACGCAGTGTCGCCGGGAGGAAGAGAAGGAGAAGGAGGAGGGGGGCATGATGCGCTGGGCCGTGCCGATGATGGAGGCGGCCAAGGTGCTCGAGGGCCGCTCGCAAGAGGAGAAGGAGATGGGGTTGCTGGCGCAGAAGCTGGCGCGCACGGCGGAGGCCTGGGAGGGCGCGGGCAACCTGGCGCATGCCGAACGCACCTTCCGCGAGGCGGTGCAGGCGTACGTTGAGGTGGGCGCGCTGGAGGAGGCGGCGCTACTGGCGCAGAGCTTTGCGCTTGAAGATGTCTGGGCGACGGAGGAGAAGTCGGTGGCGAGTTTGGGCCGCACGCTTCGCTCGCTCATGGCGCTGGTTGCGCGGCATGGGCGTGCGGATGCTGATGCTCCTGCTTACTTTGATGATGAGGAGTTGGATCCGGTGCACCGGGCCACGGTGCTGGAGTGGCAGCTTTGGTTGTGGTGTAAGGCGGCGTGCAAGCCGAAGTATCAGGATGAGACGATGGCGGGTGCGATCTGTGGTATGGCTGGTCTTCTGTTTCAGCTCTACGATGCGAAGAGGTTCCCAGTACGACGGCATCGGGTTGCGGTTATGGTGCTTCGTCTGGCGCTTGAAGCTTCGGGTGTTCTTACGGAGGAGCTGCTCCAGGAGGCGGTCGCATCCCGGCTCTCGTCTGCCATGGACTTGGGAGACGATGTGAGCTTGGAACCCTACAGACTCCACACCGCATCGACGCATTCAGCCTGTCTTGCTCTCTTGGACATTCACTCTCCCTCTTCGACGGATCATCTGAAGACCGCTCTGCTCGGCTGGCAGACCATGTTCGAGAGCCGGAATGCCACCGCGAAGATGGACAACTTCGCCGCATGGCAAGCGCAGATGCAGAGCATCATCGACTTTCTCGCTGTCAAAGGCCACTACGAACTCAGTCTTCCCGCATTGCGGGTCATGCTCCTAGGGACGGAGAAGCAAACCGCCCCGAACGCTTCCGACCTCGTCAGCGCGCTGACCCAGCTGTCTCTCCAATTCCTCCGGCTGGGCTACAACGGTAAAGCGAGCGCCTACCTCGCCCAAGCCGATGCAATCTCCAACAACGCCCACGCCCCAATCGCCATCGAAGCCGCTCTCCGCCACTGCCTCGCCCACGCCGAACTCCACCTCGCCACCCACCAGCTCTCCGACGCCCGCCGGGTCCTCGACGCAGCCGAAGCGCGCGCCCTGACGGACCAAGAGCTCAAGGAGCTGGCGCAGCCGACGACCAGCCTGCTCGGCCGCATCCGCCTCACCCGCCTCATCGCCGACGCCGAGGACCTGCACGCCCGACTCGCGCTCGCCGGGGGGCAGATCAAAGAGGCGCACCGCCACGCCAAGCGGGCCGTCTGGCTGAACCGGAAGGTCTGGGCGAGTTTGGAAAGCCGATACGGCGCCCCGAGCCCGCGCTCTCCCTCTTCGAACTGCACCAACAACAACAATGCCTCGGAGGTGGAGGGCCTGGCGATCAGCTTGGCGCGTCTGACGACCTCGAGCCGGATGCGTGACTCCAAGGAGGCCGCCGCGCCGTGCAGCGTGTCGATGACGCACGCTGCGCTTGCGGGACCGGCGTTCTGGTCCCTCGTCCCGGCGCTGATGCGGTCGCTGGAGGGGTTGAGCGGGGTGTTCGAGCACGTGGGGATGTTTCAGGAGGCGCTGTACTTTGCGGAGCAGGCGGGCAAGGTTGCGGGCGCGGTGGGTGGGGAGGCGTGGCAGGTGCGGGACGTCGCGTGTCGCGTGCAGCTCTTCGCCCGTGGTGGCAAGGTGGATGCGGCGGCGGAGGCGCTGGAGCGGGGGAAGGGGCTGTTGGAGAGGCTGCAGGGGGGCTGGGAGAGAGTGAGGTGGGAGGAGGCGGTGGCGGCGGTGAGGAGGTGTTTGGGGGATGAGGAGGAGGAGCTGCGCGCTTATGAGCGGGCGGAGGAGGTGTTGGGGGGTTTGGTGGAGGCGGGGTTTGTGGAGGGCTTGGAGAGGTTGAAGGTGCAGGATGAGGATGTGGTGGAGCGGTTGGGGAGGATGAAGATCCAGGACGACGCGGTTGAGAAGCCGAAGACGGTGGCGAAGGCGAAAGCAACGAGAGGTAGGAAGACTGATGCTGCGACGAAGGCGGCGGCGAAGAAAAAGGCTGCGCCTAGGTCGAAGGCCGCGTCGAAAACTGCTGCTGCGCCGAAGGCAGCGTCCAAGGCGGTCGTCAAGAAGTCGACGATGGCCTCCGAAGAGAGCCACACGCTGCTCGACAGCCTGCGCGGCGACGTCCTCCGCCGCAAAGCGATGGCGTTGCTGGTTCAGGAGAAGCTCGCCGTCGCAGCCGAGGTCTTGCAGCAAGCGGAGGCGTTCAAGGTCGGAAACCTGGATACGATCATGCACCAGTCGGTCAACTTCAAGTGGTTGCTGCTCCAGGCCATGAAGAAGATCAGCTCCGACTTCACCTTCAACGTCCTGCCCGAGTCCACCATTTCGTTCCCAGCGCTGAAGGCGGAGAGAAAGGCATCGGAGGCGTATGCACTCAAGCCGGTCGCTCTTGCTTCGTCCCGAAGAGGCGCTGCGGGTGCGAGGTCGCGGTCGCCTGCTGCTGCTCGGCGTACGGCAAAGGCGGCGGCTGCGGCGGCGAAAGAGGATTTCGTCGCGCTGCTCACCAAAGCGCGGGAGTGTGTGCTGGAGATCCAACCGCTTGCGGAGCAGACCGGTTCTGGCTCGGTGCTTCAACAGGTGTGCAGCGTGCTCAGCCATGTAACCATTCTGCTCTCCGCGGCGAGCCCAGGCGGTCCGAAGGGCGACGTGCATCCGCTGTATGCCGCTTATCTTACTGAACTCCCGAAGCGCGCCGTCTTCCACCATGAAAGGGACATCATCGCTATCGAGGAGGAAGCGCAGCAGAAGGGTAGTGAGCTCACCTGGCCTTCCTTCCAGGACCAGCCGAGCGCGGAGGAGATCGCGACCACCGAGTTCCAGCAGGAGTATATCGACATCATCCCCGCCACCTGGACTGCGATCTCGCTCTCGGTCAACGAGGCCCACAATGAGTTATACATCACTCGCTACCGCGCGCACCAGACGCCGTTTATCCTACGTCTCCCCTTGGCCCGGCACAACTCCCGCGATGTGGACGAAGATGTGTTCAGTTTCGACGAGGGCAAGGCGGAGCTGACTGAGATCATCGAGCTTTCGAACTTCAGCACACATGACAAACGAGACTTTACCGTGAAGGGCTCGAAGAGTGAGTGGTGGGAGGAGCGTGAGGCTCTAGACGCTCGGCTCCGTGACCTGTGCGTGAACGTGGAAAGCATCTGGCTTGGTGGGTTCAGGGGGATCTTCTCCCAGGAACCGATTGAGCCGCGGGCATTCGCTCAGTTCCAAAAGACGTTTGAGAACCTACTTAACCGACATCTCCCGTCGCGTCGTGGAAGGGGCCAGACGAAGAAGGTCAGCTTTGACCCGAGGATCCTGGAGCTGTTTGTGGGGCTTGGTGATCCGGATGCGCCCGATGCTGATCTGGATGAGCCGCTCATGGATTTGCTGTACTTCATCGTGGATATCCTTCAGTTCAACGGCGAGCGCAACGCGTACGACGAGATTGATTTCGATACCGTCTGCATTGAGACGTTGGATGCGCTGCGGGATTACTACTCCAACGCCGATGCCGTCGAAAGCGAGAACCAGCACCTGATCCTGATTCTGGATAAGGAGTTGCACTGCTTCCCTTGGGAGTCGCTGCCTTCCTTCCAATCCCTCTCTATCTCCCGCCTCCCATCTCTCACCGCGCTACGCGAACGCATCTTGTCCGGCCGCGCATCACAGCGAGCAGCCGCCGCCAACAACGAACCCGATGTCGCACAAGACGGCCATCGGATCCAGCTCTCAACCTGCATCGGCACCACCATCCTCAACCCCTCCCGCGACCTCGACGCCACGCAGAAACGCCTGCACCCGCACCTCTCCGCCGTGCGCGGCGGCCAATGGACGCACATCACCGCCCGCGCGCCGTCGGAAAACGAGTTCTCCTCCGCCCTCGCCAACCAGGACCTGCTCATCTACATCGGCCACGGCAGCGGCGCGCAGTATATCCGCGCGCGCAGCGTGCGACGGTTGTGTCTGAACAACAACGATAGCGCCGACGCAGCCAACAGCACCTCGCGGAAACGCACCTGCGCCACCGCCTTCCTGATGGGCTGCTCGTCCGCCCTGCTCGTCGAGCGCGGCACCGCCTTCGAGCCCACCGGCATGCTGGCCGCGTACCTCACCGCCGGCGCGCCCGCCGTCCTCGGCGCCCTGTGGGACGTGACGGATCGGGATTGCGATCGCTTTTCCGTTCGCGTTGGGGCGGAGTGGGGGTTGTGGGCGGAGGATGAGCGGGTGTTTGGGAAGGGAGGGAGGGAGAGAAGGGGTGCTGGAGGAGGGGGAAAGGGGAAGGGTGGGAGGGGAAGGGGGAAGATAGCGGGGATGAGGGTGGGGTTGGATGAGGCGGTGCGGAGGGCGAGGGAGGTGTGTTATTTGAGGTATTTGAATGGGGCGGCTTTCGTGGTTTATGGGGTGCCGGTTTTTGTGGAGTGATTGATGGGATGGGGTGTTGGGTTTCTTTTGGTGCTTGGTCTTTTTCTTTTTTGCGTCCTTCCTGTTTCCTTCTTTCCTGCGATTTACGACGGACGGCTTGTATAGGAGTGAGTGGTTTTTCGGTATTGGCTCTGTGATTTGGATTGGGTACGGTGTTTGGCTACTGGGAGATATCATCATCACCACCGTACTGTACTGTACATTTATTGATACCATGGATATGGTTTGTACTGTAATATTTCTATTCATCTGTGAAGCTTGGATTGCTATCTTGTTGGATCTCAGCGGTGTATTACGTGCCTTGCTCTTCCTTTTCTCGGTGTTTTACGTCCGCGAAGAGTTAGGACAAGGTGAGAGAGCACCTCTCCATTAGCTTTCCCTTTGCTCTTCCTACTCCTCCGCCTCTTCCCCTCCCCAGATCGCGCGTTCACCGGCCGTGAAACCCGCACCCCTCCCTCCCTTACCCCTCTGTCTGCCATGAAGGAGCCATCGGGCATTCAGTGTGATCGGATGCCTCACGGGTGCAGTAGCGCAGTGAACCGTTTGATCGGGCGAGGACTCAATAAGGCATAGCAACGTCTGTTGCGAACTAGATCTAGGCGGGGGAGAGGATCGGGACATTCATCGGATTCGGGAACGTGCGGTGGAAGCAACTGGGGGTTCTGGTTGAGAGGCGGCCGAGGTAAGTGAAGCTCTAGCTTCGTGGGGGGAGGTTGTTGTGGGATGGATGAGGATTTTGGGGGAGGCTGTCTAAACCGTCGATGGAGAACTTGAAGGATGAAATCCGTTATGCCACCGGCTTGTTTGTGGTCTCCATGAGTGTGAGTGGAGAGGTGTGAAGTGATGGAGTTGATCTCGGGGTTCGCTTAACTTGTTGGACGTCGTGGGGAGGGAACTTGGACCGTAGCTGAGTCCTCTTTGTATGTCGGTACCTGGATGTACCAACGGAGACGATGACCTCTCTTCCTTGTCGCCATGATCCTCTTCCGCCAGGAAGACTTGCACCCGCTTGTCGCGTCAGGCATTCACATTGCTCAATTATGGTACTCTAAGGTCGTGCGCGTTACGGCGTTGATGGCCAAGGGATGTGGTCGACCAGCCTGTCAGCCAATCGTAGGAAACCTGACCGAACTCATCCTGCCAACATCGTCGACGCAGTGCAGCACATCTGACGAAGCAGCTCACTGAACTAGACTCGAGGTACTTCGGTCGCATACCACGCAGTTGATCGAAGCAAACGGCGATGCTGGCTAGGTGGAAAGGGCGGACGGTGGAGATGGCTGCCACAAACAGCCACATTGACGGCAAGATTTCCTGCTCATTTCTTCACCCAACAAACAGAGCCTCTCTCGCTCGCCTCGTTGGCTAAGCCTCGATACCTTCTCGGAATCGCTGTCACCTATCGCGCGTGGAGCCCATCTCGCAGACACCTGCGGTGCGACCTCTGGCTGGCAATCAAGCAAGGACCATCCCCGTTCGATTCGCGCAGCAACCCGGTGCTGATGAGATATGCCAATGCGTATGGCGATTCAGCAACCTGGTCGTCGAGCGAGTAGCAACGCCAGGTCGTGTTTTCAGATAGTTACTTACCTTGTACAACGGGGAGCGACTTTTCTGAGCCGCAGGCTGTTCAGCAATAGCCGTGGAGATTGCGCAGCAGCATCCACGCCCCCGCTGGACGGAATGCCATCCTAACGGCTACTTTCAAGTGCTTTGGCATTGGGATCCAGACACCTCTTCCTCATGCTAAGGGAGATCTAAAGAATTAAAGGCCCTTCAGGGTCTTCGATTCTTCAATGCTGCAGCCAAGCCTGGAGTGCCACGTGAGTGCCTAGAGTACCGGAACGCTGCCCCTGGACCGTTTGAGACGAGACGCAGGCGTCCGTCATCGATGGTTTTTGGCACTCCGGAGTACCGGCCAAACCGGGCGGGGTTAGGTCAGCCTTTGGTGAGGTGGGCCAGCCTCTGGAACAATTAAAGACTGGAGCCGTTCACACCTTAATCCTTAGTGAACACTAGTGAGAGGTCCCGCTAATCAAACCCCAGTCTCGCTCTTCCCCGCGTCATGGGGGAGGGGCGTCGAGTAGATCACTCCAGAAGCCCCCCAGCTCCAGCTGCTGACAGCCCGAGGAAATGATGCTTGACCTCGACCTCGACCTTGAAATCTCTGACCCGGATTGGCTATGCGTCGCGTCAATCTCATTCGCATGTGCTGACCGGCCCGCGGCCCATACGGAAGCCACCAACGGACCGCCATGCATGGTCAGATAAGGTAAGCTCCGGCTGCGGCCGGACTTTGGGGGTAGTAGGGAAGGTAAGATATATTTATTGTTGGAGCATTCTTGTCCCCCGTGCTCCCGCGCGGAAAGCCCTTTCCCTTTTGTCATCTGCAATTTTCTTACAGCCCGTATACCTGAAGACTCGTGGTCCTGTGATCTTGATTTCATTCTTCATCAACCCATACATATCTTCTGCTTTTCATCCATAATCACCTCTGGAAGACGCTCTTGAGATTGGTAATTCGAAATGTCTCAGTGAGCGATTTCTGAACCCTCTGACCGTTTCGATTCTTCGCTATCATTTTACCAATTCTACCAAACGAGGAGCGTATATCGAAGGAAGAATTGGGAAACAAGTTAATTTCGATTGCGGAGGCTTCTTGTAGCTTAGAGTCGGATACTTCACCATGGAGTAGCAAACGCGTTTCCAAGGCTCCCTTCACCGCATGTCGCGCATCCACCGGCAATCGAGAGGCTTCGCTACCGTACAGTCATATCGAGGGTAGACGCCTACTTGAACTCTTCACTACCAAACTTCAAAACTCGAAGATCTCGCCAACCTTCTTCGACCGCACCACAACTTCGGCTTCGGTGTGAACATCATGGACTCTCCAACACCAATGTCGTTCAGTGCCGGGCAGATGCGGGCGATCGAGATCGCGGAGCGCACCATGTCAGTGTTCTCACTCATCGGCAGCATGTTGATCATCACGACGTTCGCCACCATTCCGAGTTTCCGCAAGCCTATCAACCGCTTGGTGATGTACGCCTCTCTCGGCAACGTGCTCTGCAATATCGCCACGGTCATCTCGATCAGCGGCATGAAGTACGGTGACGACAGCGCGCTTTGTCAGTTTCAAGGGTTTCTCATCCAAATGTAAGGCGCGCTTGGAGTCCTCTCATGATCTCGCTCACAAGATCTCCAGGTTCATTCCGGCCGACTCGGGCTGGACGTTCTGCATGGCGCTCAACGTCTTCCTGACGTTCTTCAAAGGCTATAATACTTCGGATCTTCGCCGGCTTGAGAAGTGGTATTTCCTGGCTTGCTATGGCATCCCACTCTTGCCAGCGTTGATCTATCTGATCCTGGATACCACTGCCCACACGGGCATTTACGGGAGCGCTGCAATTTGGTGCTGGGTTTCTTCTAGACGGGACTGGATGCGCATCGCATTTTTCTATGGGCCAGTATGGTATGTTCCAATCGCTCCCATGCTTGAGATCTTCCGCGCTGACTTCACACAGGATTATTATCGTGATGACCATGCTGATCTACTTCATCACCGGCAAGGCGATCTTCAAACAGCGGCGCGCGCTCAAGTCCTTTAGCAGGCGTCGCAGCTCCTCCGTACCTCTCCCCGTCCTCCAGAACCCATTCACTGCGGGTGGTATCAACGTCATGAGGACCACGGAAATCAGCGTCACAAGCGAGAGTGCAGCACCTTTGGGCGGCAATAATATGGGATTTCGTTATCCGCGCTATAGGACCGACCAAGATCGTTTGGGATTAACTGAGGTTGATATTGAAACCCGCAGCTCCTCCTCGTCATCACTAAACCCATCTAAGGAAGCAAGCGCTCCCGCTGGCAACTCCAGGGGACACGCGCAGGACGCAATGAGTACTCAAACGCCGTCAGCAAACGCTCTCACCAGCAACAACACGGACCGCATCCACGACAAAGAGCCCAGCACGCAATACTCCACCATCGTCACCGCCGGCACCCCCCTCCCTCCCATCAGTACCACCACCACCAATCTACCGCTCAAAGAGCCCAAAACCGAAGCAGCCGAACCCTCCTCCGTAATTCCAGCATCCACATCCACATCCAACAACAACACGAACACGAACACCCGCAAACGCGCCGGCACCGCCACCAACCAAGCCAACACCGCCGCCTTCGGCTACGCCAAAGTCGCCCTGCTCATGTTCACTGCCGTGGTGATCGTCTGGGTGCCCTCGTCCATCAACCGGGCCTCCGCCCTCGCCTACCCGACCCACCGCCAGCCCCCGCCCCGCTTCGCCCTGAACCTCGCCGCCGCCTGCGTCCTCCCGCTCCAGGGGTTCTGGAACGCCGTCGTGTACTTCGCGACCTCCCGCCCGCAGACGCGCGAGGCGTGGCGGGAGCTCCGCGCACTGGTGCGCCCCGCGAGACGCCGCCGGAGGGTGGATGGCATGGATGGCATGGTGCCGCCGCCGAGGGAGGGCCGCCCGCCGCCGCCGCCGCCGCCGCCGCGGAGGATGGTGGGCACGAAGGATGCGCTTGGTCGGATGGACTTTTTGGCCGCGTTGGAGATGGGTGATGAGGAGGAGGAAGGGGAGGAGGGGGAGGAGGAGGAGGAGCGCAGGATCGTGCGGGATGTGCCGCCGGTTGCGCGGAGGGAGGATGGGGTTCCGCGGACGTGAGAGGTTGCGGGATCTGCGGCAGATCGGGATTCTGCTATTTTTTCTGGCTTTCTTCCTTTTTTTTTTTTTGGCCCGTTGCTCGAGTGATATCCCATGAGACGTTATGGCGTCTGCTGCTTTGTTTGAAGGCATAGCGAAAAATAAGGATGGATCTATTTCTCTTTTCTGAGCTCAGTTATGGATGGATGGATGGATGGATAGCCTCGTACGCGCCTATGTCTCTCTCCTTGGCAAGATGCTTTCTTGTCTGGATCCCTTCGGGAACGGATGGACTGGGTAGGGCTGGGTGAGTAGGCACTCATTTGACCTTCTTTCCTCCTTCGGAAAGTCACTATACGTCTCCAAGACAAGAAGGAGCCGAAGAACAATACTCACATACCCCCATCATACAATACCTATTTGCATGGAACTGAACAAATTACCTATGATACCCCATAAAACAAACCTAAAAAAAAAAAAAAAAAAAAAAAAACATCACACCCCATCCCCACAGTCCATCCCTCCCTCCCTCACGCACCACCATCCTCAACACACTCCCAATCCCCCACCCCCCCTCCCGCACCTACCTTCCTCCCCACCATCGGCCACCTACACACCTTCCTCGCCCCCACCTTCCCATCATCCCCCCGCGCCACCACCCACTCCGGCGCCCTTCCCCTCTCCACCCACGCCACCAACGCCTCCAGCATCTGCACCCTCGCCGGAACGCGCGGGAACCCAGGCGCCTTCCCACAATGCCCACCACCCGGGAGCATAAACAACCGGACAAAGCTCGCCGGATCCACGCCCATGGCGGCGCGCACGCGGGCCAGATGCCAGATGGGCCAGGCGGGGGCGTTGTACGGGTCGGCCCAGCCCTGGAGAACGAGCAGGCGACGGCCGCGGAGGGCGAAGGCGGCGAGGTCGGGGGAGACGGCGTCGATGGCGGGGCTGGCGAGCGCGTCGACGGCGGCGAGGTGTGGCGGTTGCCAGGTGAAGGCGGCGGCGGGGTAGGAGAGGTTGTTGTAGACTAGGTTTTGGAGGAGGGGGAGGGTGAAGAGGGTGGCGAGGGGGGGGAGGCTGGGGGGGAGCCCTTCTTGTTGGGTCCAGGAGGTTTCGGAACCGGGGGCGAAGCCGGGGTAGATGGTGCCGTTGAGGGGACCGGTGTAGATGGCGTTGAGGGCGGTGAGTTGGGGGGGTGTGAGGCAGTGTTTGGGCGCCGGGCCTGTGGAGGGACAGGCGAGGGTGCTGGTGTTGATGGTGCAGGCGAGGGGGTTTTCGAGCACGCCGTCGATGCCGCCGCCGCAGCGGGCGATGACGGTGTCTTGGATCCATTGGAGGGTGGAGGGGGGCAGGTAGGCGTCTGCGGCGGCGGTTGCCTGTGCGTTCCAGAGGAAGCTGAGGGCGAGGTGTGAGTACCAGTTCCCTGGGCTGGCGGCGACGATGCCGTCGAAGAGGTCGGGGTAGCGTTCGGCGAGCGCGAAGCCCTGGGCCCCGCCGGTGGAGCAGCCGTGGAAGTAGGAGTACTCCGGTGCGGTGGGGACGCGGGAACGGTTGGCGGAGGGGTAGTTGGTGTAGTAGGCGGTTGTTAGGGCTTTGGCCGGTGGTGTGAACAGGGCGATGGAGTCGTGGATCCATGCGTGGAGTTCGTCGGGTGAGTGCAGGAAGGGGAGGTAGACGCCAGGCTCGCCGGTGCCGTTGTTGTTGAGGCTGGCGAGGTGGCCGGAGTCTCCGCCCGCCATGGCGAAGGGGTACGAGTTGAAGTGGTCGAGCATGTCGGCGGTGTTGATGAAGCCAGCGAGGCCGGAGTTTCCTGGCGTATGTCAGTATGTCCAGCACATACGGGCCTGCCTTCGAAGCCTGTGCTACTCGTTCATAGAGAGAAGACAATCGAACGGAAGCAAAACAGCTGCAGAAGACTTACCAACCGCCAAAAACCTCCCATTCCATCCCTCCATGCCTTCATCATCGTCTTCAGCACCAGCATCCGCGTTCACGTCCGCATCCGGAAACCACACCTCAAACCCCAACCGATGCTTCCCATCCTCCCCATACCACACAATCCCCTGGACCCGGCAAAACGCCCGCTCATTCTCAATCCATCCCTCCGAGCCCGACACATTGAACTCCCCAGGCCGATAATACGTCGCGCCACGCAGCTCCAGCGCCACGCTCTCGCTCACAACCGCCCTCCCAAACGCCGCGCAGTACTCACTCGGCGAACCCGCATCCACCACCGAAACAAGCGCCACAACCCCCAACGGCGCCATCGACGCCGCGGAGCCGGCGCGCAAAGCGGAGCCAAGCACGTTGACATTCGCGGCCGTCCCGTCGTCAGCGAAGACGCTGGAGCATAGAGCGGTGTTGCCGCACCACCCGACGATCAAGATGACCCAGAGGCCGAAGGTGAGGATGACGGGGTTCAGCACCCAGAGGCAGCAGCGCCAGCACTTGTCGCGACGGCGTTGGGGGGGCGGGGTGTGGACGGGTGGGGGTCCGACCAGGGATGGCGGGGTGGATGGAGGGGTGCTGTAGGGCGCGCTGACGGTGCTTTGGAGGCTGGTTATGGGGGTTGATGGGGCGGATGAATCGTCGTCTCCTCCTGCTGCTGCTCCTCCTGCGGCGGGTTGCGATGGGCCTGCTTGTGGTGGATCTGCTGCCCATGGTAACATTTCGAAGAACTCTGCTTGGTCCTGGGCGGAGGACGCCATGGCTTGCTGTTGGATGTGAGCATCGCGTTTTCATCTACGGCGGAGATAGGGGGAGTGTGACGGACTCGCTGTTTGATAGTGATTCAGCCTCACGCTTTCACCTACTCTTCGAGTTCCCTAAGATCGATGCGTCCCCCTCCGTTGCCGGCGTAGGCTTAGCGATCCCGTATCACCTTGCTGGTTCCTCTCGGAGGCTGAAAAGGTGAATAAGTAACGAAGAATACAACAATGAGACGCAGACAGCAGCTTGGCCGATCTAGAAAACGGCAAAATAGATACTGTAAAGCACTACAAGCGAGCGAAAGAGGTCAGATCTTTGCGTGTTGGTTTGCGTGGAGGTGAAAGAAGCTACGAGTAGTATGTGTGTCGTCGGGGGCTGCGACGTGGGCGAGTGGAAAGGTTGAGGTTGATGGCAGTCGCATTAGGGAGGTAAGGGAAGTACGATGCCACGGGTACTGTACCTCTGTATAGGTCATTCTTTCCTCCTCGTGCACCAACCTGCAGCTGCGTTGCGAGACAAGGTCCGTCTTTCCTTCTGGTTGGTTCCTTTCGTGATTGGGGTTACACAAGGCTTGGGCTTGGACCAGAGGCTGGAAAGGGCCTTTGATCATTCTCATTCATGTCACATGGTGAAGGGAGCAGAGGAAGGTGAGGTTGGGGAAAGCATCGTAGAATAAAAGTATATATCTATAAGCAGCTTACTAGTAAAATCGTTCCATATGGTATCTTTTATATTTTCTTTTCCAGGATATGAAAGTGTAGAAGAGCTTTGAAGTAGCCTACTTTATGAATTATATAAAGAAAACTCTCCATATCATAGTAAGATCCGAATATTCCAGGGCCAGTTATAAGCAGGAAATCGTTTTGAATGACTCGGTAATGTACCTATCACTTTCTGCTCCGGTCGGCAATTGAAGCCTCAGTCCTGCGGGGTGCTGTTGTGGGGAAGACCCAAGAGTCTCCACCCTTCCTCCACCTTCCCCGCATTTTGAATCTCTCCCCGCCCGTTTCACCCAGAACGGCGAAACTCAAGTGATTCAAAGACATATGGTGAATACAGTACACGTCCTACTTAATGTACGCAGCTGACAACTTATTAGTACTGAATACCATCGAGTACAGGTATGTACTGTTGAGTGTTGGATAAAGTAATCTCTATCACTCCCCTTTCCTATGGGAGTGAACCAGCATCTCCCTTCCTCTCCTCCTACACCGCCACAATCAATAGATGATTTCCATCTAGCACCGCCCCGGCGAGATGGTTAGGGGAACGGAGAAAGCAGCTACTCCTAGGTATGGGTAGTTATGAGTATGTAGACTACTCTCCTGGAACATACAAGATCATGCACGTTGCCACGGAGCACGACGCGAAGGATCACCTTCCACAATCGGTCCAGCTCACTCGGCCATCATTGGCTGTTCCCCTGCTCATGCGCCTCATCTCCATAAAACCCCCGTCATTTACCCCCAACCGTAGTCATTTTCTTTCGTTCAAGTGATGCGGATCCCCCCTCACTGCGTTTATTTCTTGTACAAACTTCGTGGGAACCTCGTGGGACAATCTCTCCTCCACACTTTGACGCTCTCTGACCATCGAACCGTGGAGAAGACGATTGTCTCTCGTCGTTAACCAGCCTGCACCATGGCGTCGACGCAGCGAACCGATGTCATCGACGAGGAATCGAAGAGCGCAGAGCCGGTGTGCGTGGATGAGGCCGAGTCGGGCAAAGAGGTATCGCGCACCGCCCTTCACCTCCCTCTCTTCAAGCGGCTGCTGTGAAATCTGGACATGCTAACCACATATGACTATACGACACACAGTCCTTCGCAGCAGCCGAAGCCCTTCCCTTCGACCCGGAAGCCAGCAAAGCCCTCGTCCGCCGTCAGGACAAGCGGATCATTCCCCTCTGCGCCTTCATCTACCTCCTCTGCTACCTGGACCGCAGCAACATCGGCAATGCCAAGGTCCTGAACGCCGACTCGGGCAACGACCTTCTCAGCGAAACGAACATGTCCAACTACCAGTATACCATCGCTTTGATGGTGTTCTTGATCGCCTATGCGTGGGTACGATCCTGGCGTACGGTGAAGTCCTGAATGCGCTGCTGATGTCCAACTGAAAAGCCTCTTTGAAGTCCCCTCAAACTACTTCCTCAAGCGGTTCTCCCCCTCCAAGTGGATCGCCTTCCTGATGCTTTCCTGGGGAGCCATCACCATGGGCATCGGCGGCGCCCACTCCTTTGGCGTCGTCACCGGGACTAGATTCCTCTTGGGAGTCTTTGAAGCCGGCCTGTTTCCTGGGCTGGTCTACTACCTCAGTAATTCCTCCCCTGATCAAGAAATTCCATCCACAAAACTCGTCCTGACTTTCCCACCCTAGCCTTCTGGTACCGCACCGAAGAACGCAGCATCCGGGTCGCCTTTATCCTCGCCAGCGCCACCCTCGCCGGGGCCTTCGGCGGCGCCATCGCCTACGGCGTCGGACACATGAACCTAACCGCCCACCTATCCGCCTGGCGCTGGCTCTTCATCCTCGAAGGCATCCCCTCCGTCCTCTCCTCCATCCTCGTCTACTTCCTCCTCCCCGACTACCCTGAAACCGCACACTGGCTCTCGCCCACCGAAAAGGCGACCGCGCGCGCCCGCCTCCACCTCGACGGCTCCCACGGGCAAGCCCGCATGACATGGGCTGACTGCCGGGCCACGCTGATGGACGTCCGGCTGTACGCCCACTACGCCATCTACTTCGGCATCTCCACGCCCTTCAGCTCGCTCTCGCTCTTCACGCCCTCCATCACCGCGGGGCTGCACTACGACGGCCTGCAAGCCCAACTCATGACCGTGCCGCCCTACGCCGTGGCGTACGTCGTCACCGTTCTCGTCGCCTGGTCCGCCGACCGGCACAACGCCCGCGCCCTGCACGCCAGCGCCCTCGCCCTCCTCGGCGCCCTGGGCTTCCTCCTCTCCGCCGTGCTTCCCCCGGACGCCTACCGCGCCCGCTACGGGACTCTCATCCTCGCCGCCGCCGGCGCCTTCGCCTGCATTCCCCCCTTGCTGGGCTGGCTGGCGGCCAACCTGCACAGCACGGCGGCGGCGGGGCTGGCGATCGCGCTGAACATTTCGGTGGGTGCGCCGGGGCAGATCGCGGGGGTGTGGATTTATAAGAAGGATGAGCAGGGGCGCGGGTACCCGACGGGCCATTGGACGAATGCCGGGTTGTTGTTTTTTGTGGCGCTGGCGTGTTGGGCGTTGTTGGGATATTATCGGTGGAGGAATGGGAGGGTGAGGAGGGAGTGCGGTGGGGAGGAGGTTAGGTTGTTTCGGTATTGAGGGGATGGTGTTGGTGGAGGAGGGAGGCAGTGGAGTACTTCTGGATAGGAAAATGAGTGTGACTTCCCTCCGTCCCTTGCTATGTATCTTATAGGAGCTTGGGAACGAACGAGTGTGAATAAGGTGTGAGGAGCGAAAGGAAGTGTGAGACTGAACGTATCATTCCATGCCATGACATATACCCCCTCCATCTTCTCAGTCTTGCAATGAACTTCACTCTCCCATTCGCGGTAGTCTTTTTTTCGACCCCTCTCATGCCTGGAGATGGCGGACGCAAGTTGCTGCGTGGGCGCATCGATCCATATTGCTTCGACTTCATGCCTCAGGCACAAAACACATCCAAACGGAGGAAACATCTCCGACACTCCGAGGACCCCGCCGACCACCCACTGCAATCACCCGGACGTCAAGGGTCAACGTCTGCAACGACTGCAACAGAAGCAAACACAGCAAACGCGCGCCATCCTATCTCCACACACACACACACACACACACACCATAACCCTCATTCGTTCGTTCGCTCGTTCGTTCGCTCAGCCTTGCATGGTCCGCTGGCTGGGTTGGTAGAGGTAAGATATAAGATGGCACATATCCTGCCCGCACCACAGACAAACCGCTTCTTGCAAACGAATCCTCGTCCTCTCCCTCCTTCTGTGATGCCCGGTCGCACTTCTTTATTTCAATCTTAATCCTGACTGATGATGATGATGGACGTTGTGATATGCACAGCTCCACCTAAACAACCGCTACCCTCACAGTAGCCATCCCTCTTCAACAGCAGCCGCGCTTCGCATTCACATAAGCGACAATGTCCAACAACACCCACGCGCCCTATTTCCTCGCCCAGCGCAGCGCCGCAGGAACCCCGACCAACCACCACGGCCTGGTGGGCTACGAGTCGAACGTGCATCTCCCATACAGCAGCACCGCCGACGAGGACAACTTCAAATACGCGCTTCCGACAACGACACCAGACCTGTACGGCGACCCATCACCGCATCCCCTGGCGGATCCGCAGCTGGAGGGAAATATCCACCAGCTCCTCGAAGCCGCGAACGCCGCGGACAACAGCGGATCACCGCATGAACAGATCGCCGCACGCCCGCCGAGCAGCGCCGCACTAGGACCGCTCGACATCGCCAGCATCCCTCAGCCGACGCAGGACAATCGTCACAAGCGTAAACGTACGACCATCAGTTCCCCAGGAGGAGGGTCCGAAACCCCACCCTCCCAACCCTCCACCACCCGCCGCCGCCTCTCGCCCACTCCGCACACCAACCCACCCACGCATCACCGCTTCGCCCCCTCCAGCAGCCGTCCAGGCATCCACTCCGCCGCCGCCCTCTTCCGGCGCCCCGCATCGGGGGGCTACACAGCACCAGCACCAGCACCATCCTCCTCACCCGGGACCACCAAACCCCCCTCCACCACTACGCCCCCAGCCAAACCCAAAAAACCCACCCGCCCCCCAATCGCCAGCATGTTCCTCAGCCTGCAACTCGCACCAGAGCGCTTCCTTGCCCTGCAAGCCGCGGCCAAAACCTACATGCTCTCGCCCGCGCACCCGGAGCGACGGGCGTGCGTCGGCAGTCGGGGCCGGAGTAGTGGCAGCGGAGGGGACGCCGACATGGTCCGCTTGAAGCTCTGGGGCTGCGTGCGCGCGTTCCTCGAGGAGGAGGGGAGGGGGGAGGCGTTTTTTGGTGCGTCGGAGGAGGCGCGCAGGGGACGCATGACGGAGGAGGAGAGGGGGGGGTTGGGGGAGGTTTTGTTGCTGGGATCGGGCCCGTTGGAGGATGGAGGACGGCAGCAGCAACAGCCCCAGTGGATGTGGCCCCGCGATGCGAATGTGTTGATTGGGTTGTGCATGCCCCTGTTGAGGAGGATGGTGACGAATGAGCGGCAGAGGTTGTATGCGATTGAGACTCGCAGGGGGAAGGGGGGGAGGGGGAGTGCGAGTCCTCCCGGTGTGGTGGCTGGGATGGGTGGGGAGGGGAAGGCGCAGAGGGAACAGGCGTTCCCGGAGCAGCAGCAGTTTGAACAGGTGAGTCGCTACGTACTTACCTTACCCATCACTCACTCGCGACAAGTGGGGCTAACTTCAAGTTTTCTACTTAGCATCTCGATCCGGACCTGGCTTCTGCATCTTACACGCATTCGCACTCACACTCCCCAACTCCAAACCTGAACCCAAACCCAAACTCATCCACACCAGCCGAACCATCCGATACCCCCATCATCACATCCACAACCATGCTCCCCCACCCTCCTTCTCCTCCACGCAGCAGCAGCACCAACAGCAGTCCGTTAAGCGTGCACATCTACTTCCTCCCCTCATCCTCCTCCTCCTGCTCCTCCTCCTCCTCCCAGCAGGCGCAGCTCCAGCACAACAACGACGCCACCACCACCACCACCACCACCAGCAGCACCACCAGCGCGAGTACATGCTACCGCCTAACCCTCACCCCACACCCCCCGCTCACCTCCGTTCCTTACGCGTCGCTCGTCCGGTTTGTGGGGGAGCATCTGCCGCACGCTAGGCAGCACCGCAGCAACAGCAATCTGGTGACGGCGATGGGGAGGGAGGGCCTGGAGGGGATGAATACGGTGGAGGGGAGGGAGGGGATGGAGGGGGTGGAGAGGGTGGAGGGGACGGAGGGGATGGAGGGGATGGGTGCGAATGTAGACGCCCTCCGTGCACGGGCGGCGGCGGCGATGGAGGCGGCTGAGCTGCAGTCGCGGCAGGGGCAGCGGGCGCAGGAGCAGGAGGAGGAGGAGGAGGAGGAGCGGCAGGTGCAGGGGGAGGGGCAGGGGCAGATGCAGGATGAGCGGGAGGAGCAGGAGGAGCATGCTGCAAAGGCGCAGGATGAGCGCGCTCCAGAGGCGGGGGACGTTACGGCGCATTCTATGGCTGCGTCCTCCGTTGACGAGGATAAAGATAAAGACCAGGGCGAGGACAGAAACCGGGAGAAGGACGGGGAAGACCACGGTGAGGGCGAGAATAAGGATGGGAGTAAGGACGGGGAGAAGGACAAGGGCGAGGTTGAGGGCGAGGATACGACGAAAGACACGACGACCGACACCGCACCTCCCCCACCTTCCGCGGACCAGGACCAATCGAGCCCGCCACTCCACATCGTCATCCGCGCCCTCACCCCCACCCACGGCCTCCTCCCCATCCGCGACGCGCGCACCTGGGACGCCGTCACGGCGGAGCTGGAAGGACAGGTTTGGAATGAGGAGAGGGTTGTGAAGGTTGTTGTTGATTTTTAGGGGCTAGGCTGGATGGGTGGGTGGACAGAAAGATAGAACGCCAACATGCCAAAACCGAGCCCAAGACGTCGTGGTGAGCGAACGTGGTATCCATACCATCCCCGACTATAGTACATAGCTTAGCTAGAGTTGAATAGAAAAGGAGAAGAGAAGAAGCAAAAAAGCAGCACCTAACCCCCCTACCTCCCCCTTTTAAACAACACCCATTTCCCCCTCCACCCTTCCTTCAAAGCCCAAAACTCTCCAAACTCCCCCTACTCCTCCTATCCCTCCCACTCGCCGTCGACAGCGAAAGCGGACTCCTCATCCCACCCTGCCGCACCTCCGGCAACGCAAACCCCAACGACGGCGTTGGCGTTCTCCGTCCTCCTCTCCCCCTCACACTGCCCCCACTCCCACCAGCAGCCTCAGTCGGAAACCCCAACGGCGTCGGTGTCCTGCGTCTCCCCTCCACCATCTCCCGCCCCTCCCGCACCGCATCCAGTAAATCCCTCGCCCCCGCACTACCCCTCCTCCTTCCCTCCACTGCTCCCCCAACAACCGGCGGCGCCCGCCGCATCCCCACCCTTCCCTCCCCCCCAGCAGCAGCAACCTCATCATCAACAAGCAGCACAACCCAAACCCCGACCTCACCCCTCCAACCACGAAGCGGCGTGCAATGCACCCAGCGCGGTCGTCCGGGATCCACATCCGCATCCTCATCCTGGGGGACCACAGTGCGCCAGCGGATGCGGGCCGTGACGCCGCGGCCGGCGGCCAAAGCGGCGGCGAGCTCGGCGCGCACGCGGGCCGAGCCGCCGATGCGGGGGAGGAAGGGGGATTGGAGGATCCCTGGGACGCGCAGGGTGGGGGAGGTGAAGAGGATGCGGAGGGAGGGGGAGGGGCGGAGGAGGAGGTAGTGGGGGTGGATTGTGGGGGGTTTGGGGGGGGAGGGGGAGGGGGGGTCTTGGAGGAGGATGCGGGGGAGGGAGGGGTGCGGGGAGAGGAGGGGGGAGGAGGAGGAGTTGTTGAGGGGGGGCTCCCGGTGCATACGACCCCCGTGCCGCTGGACGGTGTGCAGTTCGGCGGTGTTGAACATTTCGGAGAGGGCTTGGAATTCATCGCGGTCCGGGTCGTCGTCGGTGGTGGTGGTGGTGATGGTGGTGGTGACGCCCTGCTGGGCCGCCTCCTTGGCGAGCACGCGCCGGAAGGCCTCGAGGTCGGAGCCGTCGCGGACGAGGCCGGAGATGTCGACCTGGGCGCCGAGCTGGTAGCGCAGGGTGCCGCGGCTGTCGAATAAGGGCGCCACCATGAGGAGGTTCATGAAGGGCGAGCCGTCCCGGCGGTAGTTGAGGATGACCTCGTGGATCTCGCGGCCGGCGCGGACGGCGTCGCGGAGGCGCTGGATGGCGTGCGCGTCCGTGCGCGGCCCTTGGAGGAAGCGGCAGTTGCGCCCGATGGCGTAGGATACGCCGTATTGCGTTGTGCGGTGGAATTCTGGAGGGGGTTAGCTTAGCGGGAGGAAACGACGTGAAGGGCCAGCGCGAACCTTCGGATGCGAACACGATCGGGTTATCCGGCCGCGAGGGATCGGTCAGGCAAAAGACCTCCGCCAACCCCTCCGATGCCTCGCGCAGGTGCGGAGCCAGCGTGCCCGTGATCCGACGTTGAATGCTCAGGCTGACCACGGAGACAAACGTGTGCGTGATGTACGCCGGCAGATCCTCCTTCACCAGCACCTCGAACGCCTGCCGGGCTTTATCTTCCAAGACCGAGTTCACCGTCGGCCGGGCCGGGTGCTCCGTGAACTCGTACCCGGGGATCGGCTCCAGCGCCTCGGCCACCGCGTTGGCGTAGTTGATGGCGCGGAGCGCCTTGAGCGCGTCGAGGTAGTAGATCAGGATGGGCACCGAGTTCGGTCGGTAGGCGCTGAGGAAGGAGGTGAAGCGGAGTAGCAGCGCGGGATCGGCGAAGATGCCCTCGAGGTGCTCCTTCGAGAATAACTGCTCTGCTCGCTTCTCGAGCGAGAACTCCGGCGTTGCCCGTTCGTCGTTGGAAGCGACGAGGTCGAACAAGGTCGGATCATCTTCCAGCACCGGCTCCAAGTGCTCCGCGTCGCCTGGCAGCGTCTTGTTCTGCAGCGGCGGCAACGGCTGGATGGAGGAGATGGATGTCGCGTACGACATGACGGACTCGGCCGAGCTCCGCAGCTCATTCCTCGATTCGGGCGTCGTTTCGATCGAGATGGAGGAGCTGGGGTCGCGGCTCCTGCTGCGCGCACCGAGCCGTACTTTCGACCGTGAACTGCGCAGGGAGTCAGGTAAAGTGCGCACAAATCTTTCGCAAGAGCTCACCTGGTCCTTAATGGGATGTGGATGCCACGGGGCGTGAAATCCGGGGGCGCATCGGCTTCCGAGTCTGAAGAATGATAGTCGGTGTATTGGTCTGCAGGTCGCTCGATGGAAGGGGTGCCGATTTGTCTCGATCGCTGCCGGTCTTGGAAGTCTTCGATGTGCGTGCTCGAGATGAAGCTGGCATAATCAGCTCGAGAGCTGAGCGCGGAGGCAGAGCGGGAGTCGCCGCTGGGCATGTTCTTCCGGAGCGGGGATGAGACCGAGCGTAGACGTTGGGGGGAGGGATCGGGCAGATGAGGTCGCTGTTGCTCCTGCGGAGGGGAAAAGATGCTGTGAGCGGAGAGCTTTTGACGGAGACGGCGGAGCTTCTCGGACATGATGTAGAAAATAGAGAGAGAAGGAGTAAACAGAACGGAAACGAAGAACAGAAACAAGTGTGAAAGCTTGAGGAAATGCATCGGGAAAAGAACGGAGCGTGTCTTAACTTGCTTGCAAGAGCGCGCACGACCTCAAACGAAAGCCCGGATGTCACGATGTCACGGAGGGAGAGAGGTAGAGAAGGGCGATGGAGACGGGAGAAAGGAAAAAGAGGAAAATAGGGCCGAGCAAGGTGGACCAGACCAGACCAGCTCAGCTCGACTCCCGCCCTGAGAAGACGACAGGTAAGCGGGGGAGTCAGGCCCGCAAGAGGGCAAGACAGTTTGCTCGGACAAAGGCGAAGCCAGGAGGTGATGAAAGAAGGAAAGAAAGGAGGATACGGTCGGTCTCAGACGGTCAGGCTACCCCCCAGTGACAGTACCTAGGTAGGTAGTCGGTCGTTGTCCGAAGCAAACCAGCCAGACACGTGCGTGCATCGACCTCCGACGACGACGCGGACCCTGGGGACGTTGGACGTTCTGGTTGGGGACTCGAACGGCGAGATCCGCTGGACCCCATTCGATCTCCACTCGTGTCGATGACCTCACCTGAATCTGAGGAGTGTGGTAGGTAGGGAGAATGTAAATAGAGGGGAAAGGGAAGAGGGGTGGAGGTGTACCGAGAAACAGCACAGCACAACGCGATCGAAGACGCGACCAGCCGCTACCCGACACGCCGGAGGATCACGTCGCGGCGTGACCGGGCGAGGCGAGCGGAAAATGGTCGGTAGAGACTAGTGGCGGTGATGATGATGGTGGTGGATCGTCCGTCCCCGTCTTTTGGTGGGCCGAAAGGGGAAAAGGCTCAGGTACCACCGCCGCTGGTGGAGCCGCTTCGTGGGGGAAGGGGGGAACAACTTCGCTGGGAGGGAAGACGCGGGGGAAGAGAGAATACTCCGTGCAAGGTACGAAAGAAGGCGTGCAGGGAGAGAGGTAGAGAGAATAGGAAGAGAATAATGTATGTAGACCGATTCGGGAAAGAACGGAAGGAGAAATAAAGCGGAAAAAAATATATAAAAGGAATACCTCGAGAACAGGTCAATCTTTCTTGACGCTCTCACCTTTAGATGCTCACTTAGAATTGGGGAGGAGGATCCGGGTTCGCGGTCGTACAGACAAGACGTCGCACGGCCAGCCTGATCCAGATCGAAGGAAACCGGAAGAAGGAAGACAGGAAGGGGGGCGAAAGGTGCTCTCGTGCGTCGTCGGCAATGGGAGGACAAAATATAGGTAGCGAGCGAATGATCGTACAACCGTATCAAAGTAGTAAAGATAGCAGAAGAAGAAGCGATGGACGTTCCCAATCCAACCACCATCTACGCTCAAAAGGGGGTTCGGGAATCGTAGTTCGTGGTTCGGGGAAAGGGGAAGGAAAGCTAGGAAGAATCGATGGGAATCGCAGCGATTCAGGCAATTAGTGTTATGGAATACTTAGGTACAGGTTCGTACCGATTGACGGTCAAGGTACGGTTCATCAAGCAAGATAGATGGGTACGGCGACGCACAGGCTACCTACAGCCCACACGTGTTTCAGAATGGAAAAAAGGGGGAAGTGAGTGATTCAGGAACGCATGCGCGCATGGCATGGCATGCATGCGTGCACGTTGCATGAACGCATGGACGCATGAACGCAACGCAACGCACTGATCTGGCCGGGTTAAATAGATCCGTCAAGATCCATCAATCATCAGCAAGAGTGCGGAACCGGGGATGGGGGAGGTGCTCGGAGAGTCTTCGGCTTGGTATGATGGAAATGGAATACTACATAGTATTTACTGTATAGAAGCATCGTCGTACCACTCGCAAATACGGAAAGAAAAAACCTTGGAATCAACCCAACCGCTATCCAGCGCTACCAATCGGTACGCTTTCATCCGCGACATAGCGATCAAGGTTTCAAGTTCTTCCCGCTCGTAAACGATCGATCGCCTTATTATCAGAGCCGACCCCGCGGGTTCGCGTGGGATCTAGGTGAAGAGCGGATACCCACTCGGCCTGGCGGAGACCACGCGGGTTATGGAGAAATGGCTGATCTGATTGTCGGTGCTGGGGAGCAGACTACAGACGCACGGTACTTGGTGATTGATTGCTCAGGGAAGTTGGTTTGCGAGCTCTAAAACAAGGCCTCTATAATCTCCCGATCTTCTTTCGCCGAAAAACCCACACCACTCCAACAAACCCTCCAGACCCCCCTCAAGCACCCAACAACCTCTCCCTCTCCCCCTCCTCCTCCTCCCCATTCCTACCCTTCTCCCCCGCCCCACGATACAAAACAAAATGCTGCACAATAAACACCACATCAAACAACACCGTCACATTGCCGAGCCAAAACTTCGCCGGGTTGCCCGTGACGCCGCTCCAGTCGCCCTCGAGGGCGGAGTCGATGACGAGCTGGGCGAGGCTGAGCACGCCGCCGGCGACGTCGAACAGGATCTGCGCGATCGACCACCCGTGCGTGGACCGCCGCTTGAAGTTCACCCAGGCTTGCGGGATGTATTTTGTGATGGTGACGGCGAGCTTGACGTAGCCGAGGGCGTACATCTGCGCCACGAGCGTTGGTTAGTCTTGTGCGGTTGGGTGGGATAGAAAAGGTGTTTGGTTTAGGGAGGGAGGAGGGAGTGGGAGCGACACGGGGTAATAGTGAAAAGGAAAGGCGGGAAAGGGAAAGAGACATACCACATCTATCCACGCCCACGTGCTCGGGTCGTATCCCTTCCCCTCGCTCGTCAGACAGAGTCCGACCGTGCCTAGTATAAAGGCGACGCCGAGCCAGAAGATCGCCTTGATAGGCAACGAAGCCTTCTGCTCTTTGGCAACCTACCCGGATGACAATCAGCAAACAAGTAACAAAAAAGTGAAAAAGAAGACTCCGACACTCACACTAAACCCCCACACCCGCCTCCAAAACATACTATACACCACCACACACAGCACCGCGCCATGCAGCGCAAATACAAAATCGTTCAGCCTAACCGTCGGCTCAGGCGCGGCCGGATGCCGCCAGGCGTACTGCCGGCGCACCGTCGGGTTGAAGAGGAAGAGGCCGGTGCTGAGGGCGTAGCAGGCGAAGCCCAGGATGTTCAGCGTGGGGAAGTCGATGGCCAG
The DNA here is from genome assembly GCA_019775845.1 of Myrmaecium sp. VS I D KN 1. NCBI lineage: Eukaryota > Fungi > Ascomycota > Dothideomycetes > Valsariales > Valsariaceae > Myrmaecium > Myrmaecium sp. VS I D KN 1. Next base: position 168,238 of record JADQAV010000022.1, read on the forward strand.
GCCGCGGGTGCTGCGCGTGCGCAGGCAGAGCAGCGGCTGTGGGTAGAAGGAGGCGGACCAGGCGAGGAAGTAGGACCATCCGAGGAGCCGGGAGATGGCGCGGGCGAAGAGGATGAGTTCGGGGGAGGCCATGGTTGTGGTGTTGATGGGGATGAGAGGGGTTTGGTGGTTGGAGGAAGTGTGCTGCTGGGATGATGATACGGAGGGGTGTGAATGGATTGGTATGTCCACGGAGATACGAAGAAGAGCGAATCTGACGGGAGGCAGACAAGAGCAGATCCTGTACTGGAGACTCAAAGAAAAGAGATGAGGTCGAACAAGGCGGGCCTGAGATTCTCAGACAGCGTCGGGCTGGGAAGACGAAAGCGCCGACGGCACTCGCAGAGAAGCACAATAATGTACTACGCAAACTTCACAGCGAAGGGACGAACTTCGACAAGACAAAGAAGACCGTAAAAGTGAGAAAACTGTTCGAGTGCTCAGACAGAGAGCACACGACCACGTCACGGAGTGTCTAGGAAGAGGGTTGGGATGGTGATAGCTGAGGTCGGCCACAGGTCACGGACGCATACTGGCTACTAGCGGGAGATAAGAGAGTGTGCGGAGTTAAAACGTCGGAGGGCCCTGGCGTTGCGTGCGAGCTACGACCTGCTGTTTATAAATACAGAGGTATAGAGCGCTGTAGTGATGCGGGGGTCGCAGGAGTTAAACGGGGGACGGTCTAGAGGATTTTGGTAGTGATTACCTCAGAAGCGGTGGTTACTTGAGGCACGGAGTAGTGAAATCTAGGTATCTCTCGTCAGAGCAATTTGAAGTCAAAAAATTGCGTGCACGCTCTATGCCGGGCTGAAGAAGAAGAAGAAGCAAGGGTCTCTGTGCTTTCCCATCTGCGCACATTTAGGGATGTGTCAGTGATCTGGGGCAGGGCCCTCTTATCCTGCCACCAATACGGCGCACCAGTACTGGTACCGGGTGGACTGCGGAAATGGAACAGGCCAAGCCGTCCACCCAATCCGGCTAGTCTCCACCGGCCCAACCTCACATCGCTCCATCACAGGGAAACGCGCCAGATCTCCCCAGAGCTTCACAGGACGAAGAGCACGGTCTGGCTGCGGCGGTCATCAATCTGCGTCCTATCCTCCCCACCGATGCCTAGTTGCGATCGCAACGCACCCCCGCGCCTGCGCCTGCGGTAGCTTCAGAGGCGAACCGTCATCCTCGACCCGACAGACATCCCCCACGCCGAGTGATCACTTCGCGACGTGCTCTGCTGCGTCTTCCCGACTTGCTACCGGCTTTCTAGCAAGGATGGCGCCGATCCCGGGCACGCCCAAGAGACGCGCGCGGCATGTCGGACGCCCCCGAGCCAACTCGATCGTTGCCCCCGACACCGAACCCCTTCCGAAGCGGCGCAGATACATCCCAGGTGGCCCCGGGGGCGGAGGCCGATATGTCGATACAGAAACTGGCTTGGAAACACCGGTTGGAGGTACCGGACCGGGAGGATATGCTTACACTGGGCCCCGAGGACCAGTTGGCCGGAGGAACGCTGAGAGAGGCGTCGTTCCAGATACCCCAGTACCAGCGGCGGTATCGCCGACAGCGACATATACCAGGCCACGTCGGGAGCGTCCGCCACCTCAAGGGCCGCGCGCCAGCTCAGCTTCCGCCGCCGCTGCTGTAGTGGCTCAGAGTGATGGGTATAAACCGCGAGAAGAACGTGGCTGGGAGGAATTTCATCAGGACTTGGATATCGAGGCCGAGTTTCCTGTGTTCAGCGCCGAGGAGGTCGATGGTGTGAGCCCACCGCAAACAAAACCCGCCACGCCCATGACAAACGGATTTGCACAGTCTTTAAGCACGGGAAACGGAGCCTCCTCGATCATGGATGATGCATTACTTGCTCAGCCGGACACGCCAAATCCGCAACCGTCCTCTTTTGGCGGCAGCCTCCAAGATGGCGACACGGTGACCGTCAGGGGGACTCCAGCTCAAATGGTTACACCGCTTAAGCGTCGCGTTGGACGGCCCCCGCGGAGGCTGGACTCGATGCTTACCGGACTAGGATCCCCACCTGCTCCGAAGATAATACCTGTCCCTACACACAACCCGAAGGAACGGTTGAACCTGCAAAAGCCAGTGTATCGCCAAGTAGACACCTTTTCTGCGTACGAGCAGGACGAATCCGTCCAGGTAAACTACGTCGACCGAGCAATGGCGAATCTTGGGTACCAAGAGAGCGATCTCTTCTTGCGGCCCGAAAAGTCATTGATCCGCCTACCCGAGGGTACCTTTGACGAGGACCTTGACATGTTCAATGCAGCAAAGACTGATGAGCATGGGAACGGCACTGCGTCCATCGGACGCGTTGAATATGATATGGACGAGCAAGACGACCGGTGGCTGGAAGCCCTGAATGCACAGCGGAAGGAGGAACAAGTCGAGCCGATCAAACCAGCAATTTTCGAAATTACAATGACGCAGATCGAGAAAGAATGGCACAGCTTAGAGAAACGTGAGGAATATAAGACCCCGGCAATGGATCCCCTTGCGAACGCGCTGACGGTTCTTTCTAGGCATACCAAAGCCAAACCCGAAACCTCCTCAAACTCACCGACCAAGGTCCAGCTCGGCTGCGGCTGTCAACGGAGAACCTGTTGGCGCTGGCGAGGAGCAAGACACGAAATGTGCAATTTGTGACGATGGCGATTGCGAGAACACCAACGCTATCGTCTTCTGCGACGGATGTGACTTGGCTGTGCATCAGGAATGCTATGGTGTCCCTTTCATCCCCGAAGGTCAATGGCTGTGCCGAAAGTGTCAATTGATCGGCCGTGGAACACCCGTAAGTGCCCCGCGATCCTTGCTATCCTTTGTCCCGTACTGATCTTCTTGGTTATAGTCATGCATATTCTGTCCCAATGTCGACGGTGCGTTCAAACAAACTAGTACATCGAAATGGTCGCATCTACTGTGTGCGATATGGATCCCCGAGGTCTCTCTGGGCAATACCATTTTCATGGAACCCGTCATGGACGTGGAGAAAGTGCCAAAGCAGAGATGGAAACTGGTGAGTGAATCGACCATGCATGCCGTCTATAGCATACTAACTGGGATAGTCATGCTATATCTGCAACCAGAAGATGGGTGCATGCATTCAATGCAGTAACAAGAATTGCTACGCGGCGTTTCATGTCACTTGCGCCCGCCGAGCTAGACTCTTCCTCAGGATGAAGTCTAGCAATGGTACTCCTGCCACGACAGATCCCAGCATTTTGAAGGCGTTCTGTGACAAACACGTGCCCAACGATTGGAGAAGAGAAAACAACGTCGAGCGGGCCACGGCTGAGGCCAAAGCGTTCTACCGCCACACCATGCGTGGTCGGCGATGGGGTGATAGTCAACAATCGGCATTGTCACTGAGCCAGCAACAGCAAGGTGAAGGCGAGGCTTTCGAAGACAACTCTGCTGACGCGGCAGCCAATAGACGGAAAGCGTTGCAGGCCCAGAAGAACATGTGGAGGCTGCCCTCGGGTGCCCCCATCGTACCTCAAGCTGTATTCCACAATGTCGAAAACTCGCTCATTCGCTTCTCCATCCGCAAGCGGAAGGAATATGTTGCTGAGGCGTGCAAGTACTGGACGCTCAAGCGGGAAGCGCGCCGCGGTGCTTCTCTCTTGAAGCGGCTCCAACTTCAGATGGAGACGTTTACCTCCATGGAACTCACGCGTCGCAATTTTGCCGGCATGGGTGCGGCCGGACGACCTCGCCTCCAAAGACGCATCGAGTTCGCTGAGCGACTCGAGGATGAAATGGAGCAGGTCAGGATACTGTGCCAGCACATCAAAGAGCGGGAAGTTCTGAAGTGTCAGGACGCTGAGAACCTCAAGAAGCTCGTGGATACGATATATTTCCCCACCATCACTATCCTATGGCCTATCTACGAGAAAGCAGTCAAGTATGTATCACCCGTTTCCTTTCAAATGCTCTACTTCATGGCTAACTGTCGCGAACCCACAGTCTGGATAATAAGGGTGTATTCACTGAAGGATTCAGGTCGATCTTTTTAAAGCTGGAAGACCGGTACTATACTGCTGTCTCGCAGTTTTCCGCTGACATTACAGCGGCGCTCGGCTCTGTGGTTGGAACGGCCTCCGCCACTGATATTCGAGAGATCCAAGAGCAGTTAAGCAATGGCGATATCGCAAACAACCAACTCAGCTCGGATCAAAAAGACAAGAAGAAGTTGGCCAAACGGATCATTCGCGCCGTCCAACCGATGTTGGATGATGCGGCGCGCAAGGAAGCGAATCTCATGGCCACTAAACACACCGATCACGGCGTCGTGGGTGATCTGGATTCCCTATTGGAAGGTAGCATTCGCACGTTCCAGCATGCCTCCCATGAGGCAGTGCAGCGCGATGCTGAGAGGGCATTGGCGAATGGCCTGGATGGTGATTCCGCGCAAGCAGTCAAATCAAATGAGGAGCCGGAGAGCGTGACTAAACACGAGCAGGCTGATTCGTTTGTCATGAGCGATATTCGGCTCGCCAACGGCGCCCCGGATGCAGATACGGAAAGCGGAGCTGAACAGATGGACGTCTGTGACAATGCTACCGAGGCTGGGGCCGTGAAGTCGCAGGCGGACAACAGCATCGAACAAGGCAAGATCGAACATGCTCACGAAAACACCGACCAGACCGGCGGCAGCGTGGGCACGGCGCCCGCCTTGTCGCATGCAAGCAGCACCATCCCGTCGACCCGGAACGCGGAGCCACTCACGCCTCCGCGGTCCGAGAAGGATCTGGCGACCCTGGCCAATGGCGGATTGCCGTGGTATCTCGCCCCGTTCGATGTGTCCGGTACGACCATCCACGACGAGCGCTGGCCGGGCCGGGAAGTGCTGCGTGGCATGAGCGAAGAGCTGAGCGAGCTCTCCGATAACGAGATCAATGGACTCGTCGATGAGGATATGATGGATGCTCCTCCGCCGGACGCTCAGGAGCCTGATGCGCCGGTCCAGGCCGTGCAGAAGGTGAAGAGCAGGGCGAGGAGGCGGTACAGGAGCTACAGGTGAAGATGCATGGCCTGTGGTTCTCGTTGAGCAGGATGGATGCCTGCTCTAAGCTTTTCTTTTTCCTTCTTTGCTTTGAGTTATGCCGATTACCGTATTTCTTTTCTTTTTTTCTTTGCTTTTCATTTGGCGTTTCAGTGGAACCATGGCCGCGCGGAAAATACCACTTCTACCCACTCGGTTTCGGTTTGGGATGGCAGGGCGTTGTTTTCTTTGCTTTCTTTCTTTTTTTTTTTTTTTTTTTTTTTTTCTTTTGCAGGAAACCGGTGTAAGAATGGAATGAGCGTGGTGGACGTGACTACATTATCCACTCCGACGGACAGTCGGTAGTTCTGGAGATAGGCTGCCTTCCTGTGGGAAAACAGCAAAATGGGGGCTTTTAATTTCACGGCTGCAGTGGATTGGCTGCGTGTTTCGTCGTTTCCGACTCAACGGACATGGTGTAACTTGTGTGTTCCTCAAATCGGAGGCCGAAGGTCACATTTGGCTGCCTATTCCTGTGTCTCTATGTAGTACTTTGCTTGATTGAACTGCCTCACTCCGGCAACCAATGCCGCAGCCGGCGACGCCTTGGTCGTTTGCTTCTGAATGTGGCGGCGCGTTGGGGGGTCGTCGGGTTTGACGAGATTGATTGGTGTTGTTCAACAATCCTCACGGCGAACCTGGTAGGAAATGAGTGCTGACTTATCGGGTGTCCCCCGTGTTGCTGAGCCGCGTGCTTCACCTCTCATTCGCCCGCTGACCATCGCCACTGCAGTGCCCTGTTTTCTCACCACACACATTGCCATCCAGCGCAGTCATCTTGTAAACCTCTCAGCACTCGCGGAACATACATCAGATCGGTCCTTCGGTTCTTTCACGAACTCATCCATCGTCCTTTTTCCCTGCGGTGCGCAGTTGGAGGGAGAAGTCGTTTGTTCCTTGCAGGCTGTGACATCAGCACAAGCCAATCACCACGGCGCGTTAAAAGCTCGACTAGCGCACCGATCTCCTTCGCTCAAACAAACTCCATCTCGACCTTCGACCATCCATCAACCCAACCGTCAACCGCAGCGACCGCCATGGAGTACGAATCGGAACCGCGTGCCTACGAAGGTAAGCAGTCATCTGCACCGGATCGCCGTGACATGAGACTGACTGACGGTGCCTCCTGCAGAGGACACTCGCGCATACCCCGACGAGCGCGACCGTTCCCGTTCGCCCCAGCGCGAGCGTCGCGGCGACGAGGAAGACAGGAACCGCAGCGCGTCCCCTGACGGACGCACTCGCTCGGACAACCGGTTGGTGCCCGTTTTCGACTGGATCAACGATTCTCGAGCTGACACGCCACGCAGCGGTCCTCCTCCGGACTCCAACCGTAACCGCGACGATGACAACGCGGCGAACCCGGGATCCAACCTCTTCGTCACCGGGATCCATCCCAGCCTGAGCGAGGAGGAGGTCACTCGTCTGTTCCAGAAGTATGGCGAGGTCGAGAAGTGCAACATCATGCGCGACCCGCACACCCGCGAGTCTCGTGGCTTCGGCTTCGTCAAGATGGTCACTTCCGAGGAAGCTGATGCTGCGAAGGAGGGCCTCCAGGGTGAAGTCCACCGTGGTCGTACCCTCAGCATCGAGAAAGCCCGTCGTGCCCGCCCCAGGACTCCTACCCCGGGCAAGTACTTCGGGCCTCCCAAGCGTGGTAAGTCTTCAATCTGCCCATTTCCTTGGTTGTTTAAATGTCCATATTGACCTCTGAACTTAGATGACGTTCGCCCCCGTGGACGCTACGGGGACAGGTATGGTGAGCGCCGGGGCGGCTACGATCGTCGCGACGATTACGGCCACCGCGGCGGTCGCTACGGAGACCGTGACGATTACAGAAGCTATGGCCGTCGTGACCGTGATGACTATGGCGGCCGTGGCGTTGACCGGTACGCTTCGCGTGACGACCGCTATGGTGGCAGCTATGGCTCCCGCGATGACCGCCGTGGCTACGGTGGTGGCTATGGCAGGGAAGACCGCGCCGCTGGCGGTTACGATGATGCCCCTCCGAAGGCCGAGCGCGAGCCCTATGGTGCTGGCAGGCCTGCCTACGATGACCGTGGTGATTATGACTCGTTCCGTCAGTAAACGTCACGGCTAACCTATCTAGACGCCAAGCGGTTCTGAGAGGTTGAACGGTGAACACGGTACCATAATCTTCTTGCGTCTTGCTTGCGCGCGCTCAAGATTGCCTACCACTTGCTTTCGGATTCCTTTCCATCTTCATGTATTAGTCCGCTTCTCTTTCGCGCTCATCACGGTCTCGAACGTCGTGCGGCTTTCTCTACGACTCTGCGGCGGTCACATTATGGCGAATAGGAACAAAAACGTCGGCTTTCAGGGATTTGTTACTGGATCGAGCGGTAAGCTTCTGAGCGGGCACCACACCGGTCATGACCGACAGTTTGTTATCGGTAGGCTGGGCTCAAAGCAGCCGACGACTAGCGCTTATAATCGGCAATCACGGGGGTTTTCCTATGGAGAAACGGTTCAACGGCACATGCGAGCAAGCTCTGCGCAGTTTTCTGCCGGACGAAACGGCACATATCCAGGGTAATCTGGCTTTTCTCGTCGGCACGACACCAAATTTGTACTTGTATTCCAGTCTCGATATTCGGCGACTTGCCCCCCTGGAGCCACATCATCAGATCCCTCTACACCATTCAGCACTTGTCGTCAGCAAACAAAAGAACTCAGCCTGCCTCACTTGCTCTCTATGACCATCTACATCTCGCCTTCCTCTTTCGAGAAGCGGCTTTCGATCAGAAAGGAACGATCGCTTTCGAGCTGCCGATAGAACCATCAGCTCGAGCGTCGTCCGAAAAAGCGGTAGCAACACACACATTGATCCTCGTAAAAATCTCGCCGTGATCCACTGCCGCCAGCCACCACACCACACCCATCGATTTCCACGCCACCCGCACCACCGTCCGGCCAGAATAGCAGCAACGCTCTCCGTCTAGACTCTCTCCCTGTAAAAACATCAACCATTCTCGTTCTTGCAGCAAAAATAACCACTCGGTAAGCTCGTAGATTGCGCCCCCCGGGATCTGCGTTCAGCACCTATCCGCCCACTTCCGAGCCGCCGTACCACGCGACCATTTCCGCCTTTTATCCACGAGCAAACTGCGAAAAGAAACTGCAATGACCCATTTGCTGAAGCCGCTGAGACGGCGCATCGTGTTGGTTCCCGTCGGTCCTGTTAAGGGTTTCGGAAACATGCAGCGGCTGCGCCTGCGGTTTATGCACGTACCCTGTGCCTGGCTGCCTGTTGATGGTTACGTTTTATTAGTAAGTGTTCCTTTCTGTTCATGAGTCGTACGCAGTCTCTCTCTGTTTGTTTGCGCCTGTCTGCTTTTCTTCACCTTCTCGCACCGTCTCTTTTTCATGCTGTTTCTTCCATGTCGTTCCAGTCGTTTTCCGTCACTGTGGTGTCATTCCTTTTCACCTGCAGGCACAGTTGGCTTGTCCACGGAGCATAACGGACAATGAGGCAATCAAGCGCCGCGCCCTCTCGCTGCTGAAAGGGAGCTTTTACGCCTTGCACAGTATGCAGTTCAGCTATGTCTCGCTCCATCCGGCGATGCCCTGGACGAGACCGACGGCCGCCACCGCACGGGCTCCTCGTTGACCGGGGGGAAAGGTAATCAGTTAGATAGCTACCTGGCGCAGCTGGTTGTCAGCGCTGCTTTTGCACGTCTTGTTGGACGTGAAGAACAGTCCCTCCCCAAACGGTCTCAATTGACATCAGCTCGAATCAGGAAGTATTCTCCCGGCAGTGGCAGATGGCAGTATCAAGCCGGTATCTGTCCGACGAGTACCAGTCCCTCTAGCCTCCTGCGCGCGCGCACAGCTAAACGGATATGTAAGAACACCGCATCATCCCCAGTGGGCGCTCTATCTACCTTTCTGGCACTTACGGGATGCTGTGGCGCAACGCTCTGCAGAGTGAGAAAGGGGCGATGAGGCTCAGCCTTGCGTACCGATCCTGTCGATCGCTGCTAAGCTTCGTAGGTAAGTTTGTCTCGTCAGATCGTCCGATGCAGGTAAGTCCTTCTCTTTTCTTAGGCTCCAGTGAGGTTGGTAGCGAGTAGTAAGAATATTATTCGTTTCGGAGTGTTTGCTTTTCTAGGAAATTGGTGGCCTCTTTCAATGACTTAATATGATATGGGAAATGAAAAGTGTCTTTATACTGTTGTTAGAGGCGTCACACGATATTAGCTGTAGCTCTCTAAACCATGTGCACTCCCCCCCCTGCATCTCTCCCTCCGAAGCAAATCATCAGACCCTTGTTTTATCTGCGGCGGGTCCAGCCCGGGAGATCCCGCTAAGTACTAAAAAGAAAGCCCCCCGTTCGTGAATGATGTTCCTCAACCAACCACTGTCTCGACTCTCCTCACGTTTCGGTTTGGTAGGTTAGGTAGGTAGATTGGAATAGGTCTGTACGCTATCGCTCGACTGCATCTCTCCTTTATTGCTTGCGCTTACTTGGATGTAATCCAACCCTATCGTTTATCCCTACTTGGATGTACTCCTTCTTTATTGCTTCTCCTCTGGCTTACTCTCCATGCCTCGACAAACACTCCAGGACCTCGGCAGACCGTGAAGAAAAATTGGAAGAGGAGAACAATAGGGGTCCATCATCACCGTCGTCGTCGTCGCCAGTCGTCGTAACATCCCTACGCCTTCCCGCGTACTAATACTAACAATGTGTGTGGGGGTGGCTCGTGAGGGTCGTGGTGGGGCGTCCCGACAGCTCCTTCCCATGGGACCGCGTCAGCTTCTTCCGCGTCCAGCGGCGCAACCACTGTGCCCTTTCGTTTAGTGATGGATCTCTTTTCTTTCAATCAAAGATCTTCAGTTTTTTTTTTTTTTTTTTTTTTTTTTTTTTCACTTCTTTCTTTTTTCTTTTCTTTTTCGCTTTGTATATTTTTGACGGACATTGATCGACATTCTGATTCTCTCCTTTGCCTTTGCAACCGCTTCGTTTTCTTCTCTCCTCTCTCTCTCTCTTGGGTCACGCCGGGGCGACGTCATCAGCTTCAAAAGATATCCACTTCGCTGCGATCGCGCGCTTGCTTTCCGCTCTTTTGCCTGCGGAAGGGTTTGCGACGCAGGATTCTAGGTGGGGTTTATTGTATTTCCAAGAGGTGGATTTTCCGTGGACGCAGTCGCATTTGCCGTCGCATCTCAGGTGAGCTGCCTCCTCACATTGCCTGGTGGGCGTAAAAGGGGAAGAAGAACGGTTCTGCTGACTGGCGTGAACACGTAAAGATCTTGAGCACTGTAGATCTATCCACCGCTCAATACCATCTTACACATGCCTGCGCGAGATCGCGTCTTGATTTTCTGATACCCATATCGCTTGCTTGCGCTTCCAGTCGCATCACCATCCGAGACCATCGCTCGCACGGCGACACCACGAACCATGGCGCTCTCCCGCCGTTTCGCTCTGTGCCTCTTCTTGACGGCGACCGTCTTCTTGATCTTCTTCAACAGCACCGCGGTCACGAACAGCATGCGGAAACTGCCTCAAACAGTCGGGCTGGGCGAAACGATATCGGACGACGATGAGGCTGACGTCTCGCTACCAAGCACCACCAGCGCCACTGCGGAGCCTGATTCCGATCCCGATCCATCGAACTGGAACCCTTCCGTCGCATTCAAACCGGGCTCCCCTCTTCCGGCGGGTTACAACTTCAGCGCGACCTTCGTCTTCGCGCGGACGACGTACGAGGATGTGAGCTGGGTGTCGGAGCTGCTGCCGGAGATCCAAACCGCCATCTACGTGGCCAACGACCCGAACGCGCCGCTGCACCCGCCGAAGAACAAGGGCCACGAGGTGATGGTGTACCTAACGTACATCATCGACCACTACGACGACCTCCCGGACATCAGCGTCTTCCTGCACGCGCACCGGGTCGCCTGGCACAACAACGACGTCCTCGGGCTAGACGCGGTGGAGACAGTGCGACGGCTGAGCTTCGCGCGGGTGTGGCGGGAGGGCTACATGCCGCTGCGCTGCAGCTGGTCGCCCGGCTGCCCGGACTGGATGCACCCGGGCGCGCTCGAGCACGACGCGACGAAGAAGGAGCAAGGGGTGTTCGCGACGAGCTGGTCGGAGCTCTTCCCGCTCGACGCCGTGCCCGCCACGCTCGCCCAGCCCTGCTGCTCCCAGTTCGCCCTCAGCCGCGAGCGCATCCTGGCCGTGCCCCTCGCCCGCTTCGTCTGGTACCGCGACTGGCTGCTGCGCACGCCGCTGAGCGACTACGTCAGCGGCCGCGTGTGGGAGTATGTCTGGCAGGTCGTCTTCACGGGGGAACCGGTCTGGTGCCCCAAGGAGCACGTCTGCTATTGCGATGGCTTTGGCGTGTGCTTTGGTGGGGAGGTGGAGTTCGCGCGCTTCGTCGAGCGCCGCAAGGCGCTTGGTGCGTTGGAGACCCAGCTTAAGGCGCTGGAGGGCGCGGAGGAGGCGCGTGAGGAGGCCCTGCGCGAGGGTCGCATGCAGGAGGCTGCGCAGATTGAACTCCCCCCTGATGCTGAGGAGCTTAAGGGCACCCTCCGTGGCCAGGTCGATGTCTTGAGCCGTGAGGTCCAGACCCTCCTTGAGGAAGCGAAGAGAAGGGGCGAGGACCCGCGGAATCGTGCGCTGGAGGCTGGGAGGGAGTGGCATGAGGGGGATGGGTTTTGAGCGGTTGGATCATTCGGGGAAGATCCTCGCTCTTCTCCAGTTGCTTTTGAAGTGTTGGCCGCGCGCGAGTATGATCATGGAGTGCCGCCATCCTGCGGCGGCGCGCGCGATACCCAGTTCCGGACCGGTTTGGCTCCGTCATATCATTACCATCATCTCTCCTCCGCTTCCGCTCATCACTCCCGCCACGCCGCTCGTTCGATTGAGGGAGACCCTTGCGACCCCCGCCGTCCGGGTCCGCTCACCGAGAGGATAGGGAAGGAAGGAAGCACTGAAGATAAAGATCACCACTACGGGAATAGGAGGGAGATGTTGAATTGATTGAGCGTGCGGATGGCAACGTTCAAGCTTCGCGCACGTCAGCCGGCCTTTTTTTCCCGCGTCTCCATGGTGCCGCGCAAAAGAAAACTTTTTGTATATATTTGTGTATATGTTGAGATACCTTATAGATCTTTTCTTGTCTCTGTTCTAACCCATACACACGCATACTTTCTCTCGCTCTCTCTACGTTCTTGATTATTGTCGTATTTTGCTATTTTCTTCCTCTTTCTTTTGGCGTGATTGGGATGTTGAATCTTTCTATTCCTTTGGGCCTCTGATTTCGAGGGTCTTTATAGCATCTGCTCCTGTTAATCAGTGAGGAGATCTAACTTTTCTCACCTCGACGTTCCCATCACAGATCCATACGCCCGGCCATATTAGGCAAGAGCGATAGGTGCTGATAGCCTTGAGGCCTAAGGCCTACTGCTTCCCTGACCTCCTCCCTTTAACCCTTCTACCAGCATAACACCGCTGTTGATGTATCCAGTCAGTCGGCCATCCGCGGCGGTCTGCTCTCGTTGTTCTCTATACTCTGCGGGGTATGTTTCTTTTGCATCCTTCCTCTCCCTTCTCCACTGCACGAGATGATGTTGGTATACATCTAATCCCGCGAGGTATGTTATCTTACCTACTAATCCACCTTTGTGAGTGAAGCTAGGACTGAGCTACTCTCTTTTCCCCCAGCTTATATACCATGGCATGTCTTTAGGTGCGCCTTGTGCTCCATACGTACTTGCTGGCTAGCCTCCTTACTCACTACATGCGTTCGATGCTACGACTGGGCTACTTCACGTCCTTCACTCTTTTCCCTCAGCGAGTAGTCGTTTCTACTCTACCGTTAGACCTGACCATAACTCTCACGGTAACCAGAGGATTATTGATCCATCTCTTCATACGAATGGTGGCGGGACGGGAGCATGAGGCTGTGCCGTGTCTGTGCCGTGTTGGTGTTGTGCCATTAGGCCGCAGGGTAGGTGCCCATGAAGTGGGTTTGGGAGTATGAAGCCCGGCGCAGGGCAGAGAGGAGGGGGGGATTGTAGTCACTTGTGCTGCTGAGTTTGGGCTTTGTTTTGTGGGGATGTTGGGATTTCAGGATGGTTGAATGGTTGGTTGGGATCGAGAGATGTAATAGCTGTTGAGATACTTTGGTTTGTCTGATGATGTTATCATTTCCATGTGTGTGATGCCTCGGGGGCTGGTCTTTGTAGGGAGGTGGCTTATAGTGAGGCGATGCTATGGTCCTCCTCTATCACTGGGCGTGATAGAGTGATGGGAGTAGCACAGCTTAAGTTACTTCCGCGTGGCTTGCTTGGAGACGGGTGCCTTAACACCGCGGCCGCCAGAGATATGTGTTCAATCGAAAATGATACGAATTTCCTCGGACGTCTTGAGGGGAGTAGGAAAAGTGAACAAGGACGAAAAAGAAAGCTGACGTTGAGGATGTTCTGGAGTGCTTACGATAGGCAGCAGCTGAGGTCCGATTAGGACGACCTGTGATAATACCTGTATATCCTTAGGTCTGTTGATCCAGGTGAAAAGGAGAAAATGACCGGTCTTGAGTCCGTCCTATAAAACGTTCCGATCATGCTTGTACATCATCAACATGCTCCAGGCATCACCTCAAGCATTCCACAACGGAGCATCTCCATCGGACACGAGCTGACTCATACCTCACCCCGATATCTCACCACCAGGCTGCCGTTCCCCCAAGGTGCGCGCACCATGCTGCCGTGTTTGCCTTCCGTCAGAATTGAGGCTCAAAACGTCCTTCCCGCTCGGACAAGGCTGAAGGTGTATCCCGTGCGCCCTGCATGACTCCGAGGGCAATGACTTGCAGTATGGGATGCTCTGTGCTCATTTAGAAAGACCGCCACATCGGCAGCTGCCTGGACGGCTGCTTGAAACTGACTCGTAGCTCTAACCCCAGAAGCTTCATGTCATCGCCTCACCGATGCGCCTCGTGCCCACAGAAGCGGAGTCGATCCGGGGATTTGCACCTGGATCCCTTGTCGTTAATGCTTCCACGCTCCTCCAATCTGATGGCCTTTCTTGAGTCCCTCATAATTCCTCCTCGAATCATTAAACGGCAGCATGGTTATTTGTCGCCTTGGCACCAATCCCAAACATCAACCACAAACAAACCAAGCTCCTCTCCTCCTCCGGCTCACCGGACTGCTATCACCCAATCTGATGCCGCGCGCATGCCATGCTCTTTCGCAAGTCAAATATGCCGCACTCCAACGACGACTCTTTACCTCGGCAGTGATGCTTCAGGGCGCGCAACTGGCTCACTAAGCTATTCCCAGGGTTTTGAAGGTGGACGTGTATAGAAGATGGGCCGCGATGCATGGGTGACACGCGTGATATCGACGTGCGTTGGCAAGGGGAAAAGCAAGGAGGTTGGGAAATTGGTGCCTGACGTCTTGGGGTTGCCCCGCCTTGGAGAAAATGCAAGGCCTTTCTGAATCGGATAAGTTGAGGTGCGTTTTTATATTGAATTCGCGCCTTGCTTTTGATGTGGAGAGCTCTGTGGGATTTGAGGAGTGGTGGCCTCGCGATGTTGCGATGTTGCGAGATCTTGATGGTGGGGTTTCAGTGAGGAGACTTGCGTTGGACGTGGATGTCTTGGATTGTGAGGCTGCCGCCTGCGAAAGCATGTAGATACGGCACAGCTCTCTTTGCAACGATGCAGACGTGTTAGTAGGGAGTTTTGATGAACCTCAGGTGCAATGGCCGCCTTACCTGCCATGAGGCTGCATGGAGTAACCGAACTTCGAGTTGAGTTGTTCATTCTAGAAGCGCGAGATGGGGGACGACAGAAGTGACCTAGTACATACCCGGCAAGCGCAAGGCTGAGAAAGTCTCTTATTTACTATTTGTTCGATGCGCTTTCGGTTGCTTACATGTTACGGATCAAGCACGGCAGAGACTTATCACCGGACCCGAGCGCTCTCCGCGGCAGCTTCTTCCCGCATGTGTGACCCTAATGCAAGGTGTACATACATACATACATACATCTGCGTGGGGACAAGGCAACTCAAATTGCCGCCTATCAGGGCGATTCGATCAGCTTCATGAACTGTCGTCCCCGGTCTGGAACCGCGCCACATGCTGACAGCTTGGCAACGTTGTGCGGAGAAGCACAGTGAAACCTGGAAACGAGGGCTTCCCAAGGCTCAGACAATATGTCCCAAAAGGGTTGACCTCAAGGCTGCGCACCTCGGTGAAGGCAAACTGTACAAAGTTCCAACTGAATGGAGGGAGGCTATGGCGGCTCTTTCGTTGAAGCCCTCTTCCTATCATTCACACAACTCAATATCATCCTGGCGAACGGAGCGGCTTCGATCCCGTTGCCATGTGCCGGACTTGCGGATACCCCAGCATATGGTTAATGATAGGACGAATCAGCTATCATGTGTTGCCCGGCATATGTAGTGAGTACGGTGTCTCTCCACTTAGGCGAGGTGCCCTGCACAGCCTCGTTTCCAAGTAGATCAACAGGCAGCAGGGCGCAGCCTCGCGACGGACCAAACTTGGTTACACGCACATCTGCAATTCCAGATCAGAGTCAAGAAGGTGTATATATAAGAGATGCGCTTCATAGAGAATGGGGGGTAAGAAGCTACAGAGGACGGAGAAAAACATCAAGCCTTGCATACTCAAACCTCCGAGCATCGACACGACTCGCAAGTCAAAAACCTCAACTGTCCATGTCAACCCTCACAATGGAATACATCTCCCACCCCTTCCCCGAGCAAACCAACCGCACCCACCGCGACCAAGCGATCCAAACCGACCCACCAACCTGGCCCGCCTTCTACGGGGCCAGCAACAGCAGCAGCAGCACCTCCCCACCACCATGGGCCACCTCGCCTCCCCCCAACTGGCGACCCCGACGACCAACCCACAAACTCCACTGCCCCGCCTGCGGCGCGGGGAGCGCCAGCTTCCGCAGCGAGCACGAGCTGCGCCGGCACGCGAACCGGGTGCACGCGCGCACGCGCACGGTCTGGGTCGCGGTGGACGGCAGCGCGGACGGCACGTTCCTGGCGCGGTGCAAGGCGTGTCGCGAGGGCAAGCGGTACAACGAGTGCTACAACGCGGCGAGCCATCTGCGGCGGATGCATTTTTTTCCGACGACGAAGAGGGGGGCTGGGGCGTCCGCGGCGCCCGGGCAGCATGGGAAGGACCTGGGGAGGGGTCCGGCGAAGGGGGAGCCGTTGGAGCCGAGTATGGAGGTTTTGAAGGCGAGGTGGTTGAAGGAGGTTGAGGTTGAGGTTGGGGTTGAGGATGGTGGGGAAGTGGGGGAGGGGGATGGGGAGACGGAGAGGGAGAGTCCGGTGGAGAAGGAGTCGGCTGGGACGCTTACGGCGTGATGGATGGGGTTCGGCTATACGTGGAGTTTTCTCTCTAGGCATGGACGATGGCCTTAATTCGGTTGCTCCTGGGCCTTTGGAAACGATGTTTGATGGAGTTAATGAGTGACGGCTTTCCTAATGTTGATAGATCTCCTGCGGAGGTTTGAGTTCTGGCAACTGAAGGAATAATAATTTCTGGTTGGGCTGGGTCCCCCCCTCACTACCGTTGCTTTCTTACCCGTCTGTGACTTCAATTTTCCGCTTCTCTCCGTTGTCCTTTCTCTGCCTCCAGGATCCATCGCATCTCAAGACTGTCCACATGCGCTCACTGATCACTGAACTGGGTGGGTGACCTTCTATCTCTCTTTGCAATTCCTTCTCGTGGCTCTTGTTCAGTCGGAAGTGCCAGGCTAAGATGGCTCCAAGGAAGGCATACGGTGGTAGCTTGGTTTCTGTTTCGATAGCGGGTCCCATGCCTAGCTTTATGCGCTTCTAACAGCCGTCTATGATCAGTTGTTCTTCTGTGAGTCTTAGTATGTCCCTTCAGCCTTGTGGGATTGGTACGCTGCCTTTTTTCTATTCTCGAGTCAGGTGGCGGTTTCTGAGTCTCTAATTCCATTCTCATTACGTATTTTCCGGACCAAAAAAGCGTGAAAAGATCATCTGGGTCAAATAAAAAGTAGTCGTAGACGTACATGCGAGCTTGAGAAGAGGTTGGCTCCTCCCAGCGTTCTTGCGCCGCGGTGGCTTTCGCTAAGTTACTCCGAGGCGCATCGCAGCTGACATGACGTTTCCGCAGCGGCAGGTCACGCCTTCCAATCCCGCGAAAAACATATCGAGTCGGACGTCGAGCAGTATGAGGATATGTCCGTATGTATGGCGCAGTGGAGACTGCGGACTCCGAACTGCGGTGAACATGGCATCCTTGACGGGATAAAGGACTGAAGGAAAAAGCCTGACGGGAACGAGCATCAAGTGATGCTTGCTCTAGGTCTGCATTCGTGCTTTCTTTTGTTCCTTTTGCTAGCATCCAAGTCGTCTGTTGACATGACAGATCGGTTCCTGATCCTCCCAACGCCCTAAGGTACGCAGGTCTCCTTCACCGGCGAGGCTTGCAGCCTTGCGTTGCGCAACGGAGAAGCGGGCGTCGAAACACCCGAACGCTTGGGCTGCCCTTTCGCAAACACTGGTGCAGAAACTTCCCCATATTCGGTGATGGTGAGCTAACGGCATCCGTAATGGCATGATGCAGCTGAAGTTGTACAGGAATGTTACTTGTACCTTATTGCTGGGAATCTGAAGGTCGTCCAGCTTAGGGTCCGAGCGGGAGCTCGGGGCGCCTCATCCGCCCAACCCTGATGGGACGTCAACGGAAACAACGGTTTCTCACATCTTCAGCCACCTCCGGCCTGTTCCAACTGTTCCAACTACTATTCTCTGCCACAATTTACCACCTTCTGTCACCTCTGCCACTTCTGTTGTCTCTGTCGCAACTGCCAACCTTTGACTGCTACCCTCTATCACCCTCTGGTCTCTCCGTCTCGTGCGCACAATGTCGGCTCTCCACCTCTCTCCAGGCCAGCTTCAACCATCAAGAATCGAGAGTCGAGCATCACTATCATGGCGTAGACCTGAGACGAGAGATGACACCGGATGACCGCTGCTGCGAGGTCCATGTGCACAGCACGATGCTGCAACCTTGCCACCTGACGAGCCGGGATTGCGCGACAGCGCCAAACCCGAATGCCCTCGCACACCCGCCCTCTCCCCGCCTCTCTCCCCAATCCCGGACCAAAATCACCAGGTGCATTGCAGCACGCTTGATCCATTTCCGCACCGTGTTATTCGTCGAGACTCAGCGGCAATCAGACTGCCATCACGGCTCTTCTGTCAAGGAGCCGGTCTGATGTGAATTTTCCCCACCTATCCCGGTCCGGCACGAACATGGATCTGCCGACGGATCGAGCTAATGCCAGGCACGATGTTACCCACCAGACTGCCGATGTCCTACATTCTCCCGTCACATGAAATCTCAGGATCCCGTTCTTCTTCCTTCGTTGCTTCATTCTCTGCCTAATTGATATACCTCTTCTTGTCATCAGGAATGCAGACCGATGACCCTTTTGATCATCGGTGTCTTAGCAACGCCAAAACAAACGGCGACGCTCTTTCTCTGTTGTTATCCAGCCGTCTATATGAATCTCTATCACCACGATGAAAAAAGATGCCGAATCCCCAAGATCCACTGCGGATGCCGTTTCGAACAGACGATTGCTGCTCCTCTGCCACGTTCCATTGTCACCTCGCCATTGGCGGACCGTCCGATCCTGGGGTACATCGGTAATCTTACTACCGAGCCTCTGCGCCTTTGAAGCCCTGCATCCCCGTTCCTGGACCAAACTCGATCTGGAAGCCGGCAAGCCATCTCCGAAGGCTGTCGCCATCACCCACACCGGCCTACCCGGTTCGTTTGGGCTGCTTGTAACGTAGCACGGAGATTGTGGAGGACGAGACAGGGCTTCACTCTTTCCTCTGCATCGGTCTTTTGGAAAGAGGGGTAGAACGCCTGCCGCGATATAAATCTGTGGGTTGCACAGCTTCCGTCCGACTTTGGACTCTGTGGCCCACCTTCATTTGTATGCGTCCTGCATCTGCTCTCACTGTCCTTCCGGTCATTCTTTTCAACCGCCTTTAGGCTCAGTCGCTCATTTGCTCAGTTAGAGATCATTCCTTTCGACTTTTCTCCCACCTTCTTTCGTTACGTTCCTTTCTCGCTCCAGGAGAGCGTCTCAGTATCAGTATGGCGAAACGCGGAATCGTTCTGGGACTTCTGCTCGCTGGCTTCGTCCACGGCCATCCCGCCCAAGTGCGTCAATTCGTCAGAGATATTAGCCTCAGCAGCATTGCCGTCACTACTTCATATGCGCCAACTGTCACGTCCTTGCAGACGGCCTCAATTACCGCTGAACCGCAAACCACCGGTGTAAGTTGAAAACGAACTGCGAATCAGTGGAAGAGAGTGATCTTTGGACTGACTGCGGCTGTAGACTGTTAACACTGAAATAACATCTACCGGGTCTCAACCCTTCCCTACGGCGCCCCCGGTAGCATCGACCACGCTCGCTCCGGCTGCCACGAAACTCATGGTCCAGGATCTGAGCGCTACCGCTGCAGTTGCCGCAAATATCTTCCAAGCCATTGCAACTGATGCGCCTCCGTCACAGTTCAGCGTCCGAGATGACCACCCTGTCCCTAAGACTGGGATCAAGGATGGAGACGTTCCACTGGAAACGAACAAGTTCTACGCCAACTTGTTCCTCGGTACTCAGCTCAACGGTGCATGGACCCACCCCTACTCCGTGAGCTGGTCGGCTGGTACGGGGAACGCCGGATCCTGGGGCCTCGCTGTTTCTCATATTGAGCGTAGCCAGCTGGCTTATGCCTCTGGTGATCCGCCAGTTCAATACTTCATCGGGCCCATCGGAATCCAATCCATGATTCTTTCGGCTGCCGAGCTTGGGAGTAGCACCAACGTGACCTCTGACACTCTCAAAGCTTTCTCCGCCAATATCAACTTTGCCCCTAGCGATGGTGCAGACTCCGTGATCTCCTTCCCCCTTGTCCAGGGGATGGCCTTCGTCACTGGTGTCTACAGCAGCGCCACTCCTCGCGTGGAGAGCAGCGTGTTCTTCCGCAACATTACATCTGCGGGCCTTCTCTCCAACGGAAAGACCTACAAGTGGCAGGTTGCTCTCGAGGACTCCACAAGCTGGCTCCTCTACGTGACTCCGACTGGCAGTGTTGGCGCTCCGCCGTTCACACTCATCAACAGCACCCGCATAGAAGGGCCGACCGGCTTTTCCGGCGTCATCCAGGTGACCAAGAACAACGGCGGCTCGGATGGCGAGGCTGTTTTCGACTCCTCGGCTGGGACCTATCCCACTGGTGCCTCCATCTCGGCTACCGTCGATGGTGACTCTGGCAGCTACACATTGACTTATGAGAAGGGTGGTAATACCGACCAGACCCTGCTCATGTACGCTCTGCCGCATCATGTCGAGTCTTTCGACAGTACCACTGCGGCCGCTGCCACTGATCTCCAGTTGATGACCGTGACCAAAGGCGCAGCCACTTTGGTGCAGGCAGACGCGCTGACCATGGTCGAGAGCAACTTGCCGAGCGAGATCGGCTTTGCACCATGGTCACCGAGCGTGGCAAGTCGCCGCCTGGCTAAGCGCGCGATGTCGCAAACGGCCATCACGGCGATCAACGATGCAGCAACCGTTGAGTTAGCCGAGGATATGGTTTCGCAGACAGACCTGAACAGCATGTACTACAGCGGCAAGGCCCTCGCAAAGTTCGCCAGCATAATCTATGCGGTCAACGACCTCGCTGGAAACTCCGAGCTCGCGGCCGCGGGGCTGGAAAAGCTCGAGTCGGCGTTCGCCACCTTTGTGAATAACCAGCAGATTCTCCCGCTCGTGTACGATAATGTTTGGAAGGGCGTGGTCTCCAGCGGCACGTACGACAGTGGAGATACCGGCCTCGACTTCGGAAACACTCTGTACAACGATCATCACTTCCACTATGGCTACTTCGTCTACACCGCAGCGGTTATTGGATATCTGGACTCGACGTGGTTGGCTAATAGCACCAACACCGCGTGGGTGAACGCGTTGATCCGAGACTACGCCAACTCGGTTGAAGATGACCCGTACTTCCCCTTCTCTCGGTCTTACGATTGGTTCCACGGCCACTCCTGGGCTAAGGGGTTGTTCGAGTCTGGTGATAGCAAGGATCAAGAGTCGACTTCTGAGGATGCTTTCTCTTCGTACGCCTTGAAGATGTGGGGCAAGGTCAGTTGTCGCTCTGTAATGATATCCCACCCCAATGTGAGCATACTAACTCTTTCTGAACCTCCAGGTCATCGGCGACGCCAACCTCGAAGCCCGCGGCAACCTCATGCTCGCCGTCAGCGCGCGCAGCTACCACAACTACTTCCTCCTCGAGTCCAACAACACGGTCCAACCGCCCGAGTTCATCGACAACAAAGTCACCGGCATCGTGAGTCGCACCCCCAACCAACACCGCTGAACCCATAAACCCAACCAAACTAACCTCTCCCCGCCACCGGGTCCTAGCTCTTCGAAAACAAAGTCGACCACACGACCTACTTCGGCTCCAACGTCGAATACATCGAGGGCATCCACATGCTGCCCCTCAACCCGTCGTCCGCCTACACGCGCACCCAAAACTTCGTCACGGAGGAGTGGAACCGCTACTTCGCCGCCACGGGCACCACCCCGGCTGCCAACGTCACCGGCGGCTGGAAGGGCATCCTCTATGCCAACCTCGCGATCATCGACCCGGTTACCTCGTTTGACTTCTTCAACGCGGCTGACTTTGATTATTCCACCTTGGACGGCGGCGCGAGCCGAACGTGGTATTTGGCGTATGCGGCGGGGTTGGGCGGCGCGTAGGTTTTCGGTGGGAATGCGCTGGCCTTTTTCTTTCCTAGTCTTGCTTCGTTTATCATTTCTTTTCACGTTCACATATACCTAGACCCCTCCTTTCCCTCCCATGCGCACAGCCCGCGGGAGGTTCTTGCATCCACGATCGTTTGGCCCTTTGAATAAGATGAAGGGCTGGATGTATATATGTTTCCTTCTCCTTGTGTATTTGATACTTAGGATTGGGGCCTTCGTTTGGAACCGGAAAGATGGTATATCAGGTCATGCTATATAGATATGGATATGGTATGATATATATACGCTGATACGTACGCCTTGGAGCCGTGCCGTTAGCACGTGCAGAGGTAGCTTGTTGGAACCTGAAGATGCGAACAATGAACCTTGGTCAATCAAAATCATACTCAAGAAGTGCTGTGACCAGATGTCATAGAGGCAGGCACAAGATGCCTCAGGCCTGGGGTCTGAAAGTATTGGTCCCTTAGGCAGGACAAATCACGATGAGGTCACAGGGTCCGCTGTGTTCTCGGTTCCATGCCATCACCATGCGAGCATCAGCAAGAATCCGCAGGATATGAATACGAACCTGAACCCTCCAACAACACCCTCTCCTCTCCACCAGACCATCTCACCCACTCCACAATCAACATACCACCAACCATCCTCCAACAACCAAAACCACCGCCCCAATGCCCCTCACCCACCCACCCCGCACGCTGCTGCTCCAGCACACCGGCCGCCTGGGCCCCGGGAGCCGAACCTTCCTCACCTCCCCACTGCGCCAGTCTCGCATGGGCGACCAGCCCGAGCGCAACCAGCCGGACTCCGTGTCGCGCAAGGCGCGCAACGGCACCCCGGACACCGACGCGCAGTCGTCCGCCTCGAAGGAGGAAGGGAAGAAGGGCGATGATCATCCGGCGAAGCAGCCGGATTATCAGGCGAAGCCGACGCGGCATACGGGGTTTGGGGGGAAGGAGGAGGTGAAGGGGGGGAAGGAGGGGTTGGGGGAGAGGACGGGGGGGTGAGGAGATAGGGGGGAATAGTGATTGTAGAGTGGAGGGAGAGAGATGGTGTTGTGGTGACTGGAGGAAAGCAGAGCTTTGTGACTGAAGGAGAGGGAGGGGGAAATACTTGTCTCGCTGGCCGCTTCTGTGATGTGTAGCTGATGGCATCGGCAATCGTTCATGTATCCGTCCTTGTGGGACACAGTGCTATACTCCTGGCTCCTTGGCTTGAAGAATGACAGTATCCCGCATCCTCAACAAGACAGATCATCTTGAATTCACGGTCGTGGGCATTCTTCGAGGGATGATGATCCTCTTTCTTTCCCCGGAGATGGTTGCTGGAAGATTTGAGAGCGGCGGTTGATCGACTTGGAGGCGACCTCGCTGTCTTACGGGCTCATGTTGATACTTATGAGCCCAGAAGCCTTGTTCAGACCCCCAGAACTTCGGAAGATGTACTGGCGTATATCGCCTAGATGTCTTGAAGTTGATGAAGTTGCGATAGGATTGATTATAAGGATGATCCTCCGATCAGCGCCGGTCGGATTTTAAGCATCGAATCCGCGGCGATAAACCCCCGGCGCTAAATTCTCCTCAGGCATCATCATAACAGGAGCCGCAAGCATGGAAGATTGTCTGAACGTCTTGTCAGCTTCACCTCCGCTCCCTCCCGCTTTGCTGCAGGCCAGTACTCCGCCAACAATATGTCCGCAATTCGGCCCATGACGCCGATGGACTTGCTGAAGATCAGCTCGACCAATTTAGACCACCTGACGGAGACCTACAACATCAGCTTCTACATCGAATATCTCACCAAATGGCCCCACCTCTGCCGGGTGATCGAGGGCGTTGACGGTCAAATAGAAGGCTACAGTACATGACACCTGGATCCCTATGCGCGAGAGCCCTTGCTAACTGCGCTCTCGCCGCCAGTTCTCGGCAAGCTTGAGGCGTCTCCTTTCCCAGCGCCCGTAGAACCGTACGACCCGGACACCAACCCCGATCCCAACTACCTGCCCTGGCACGGCCATGTTACCGCCCTGACTGTCGCACCGCACGCACGGAGGCTGGGCCACGCGACACGGTTGACAGAGGCGCTGGAGCAAGCTTGCGACGCGCACAATGCGTGGTTCGTGGATCTGTTTGTGCGGGCGGAGAACAAGACGGCGCAGGAGCTGTATAGGAAGATGGGGTAGGTGATACGGCGGATGACAATCGCTGGGGGGGGGTTGTGTTCGGCTGGGTGATTCTGGTGGCCGTTTGCTGACGTTGCGACAGCTACTCTGTATATCGTCGCGTGGTCGGGTACTACAACGATGATGCGGACGCCTTTGACATGCGCAAACCGATGACAAGGGACAAAGACCGCAAACACATCCGGGAGGACGGAGAGAACGTTAATGTGGATCCGAGTGAGGTGTGGTGAGGACGAAGAGGGGCTTGGGATTCCAGACAGGTCGAGACGTGTTGCACGCCGATAAGACGATGGTCTCTCTCATTCGGAAGACGCATGCTGTGTCCGCAAGTACAGTAGAGGTTGGAAACACGATTATAGGTAGGGATCAGGACTGAAGTATCTAAGCCACTGCTACGCGTCGTAAAAAAAGGAAGGCACGGTCGACGTCGAAACACCATGGCCGGTGAGTTGGCTGCCTTTGTCGACGATAAAGACTGGGTATCTGATGGAGGAAATCAAGACGAAAGCCAGCTTGCGCTCAATCCGCATGTGAAGTATACCTTTTGAACCTTCTGCGTCAGCTCGTCGGTCTACTTTTTGATGCTTGTTTCATAGTTTCGCCGTTCCTCTTTCATACGAAAAACCTTGTCAGCGCGTGATCTCCAGTAGCCACTCTCAAACCCGCTATACACGTTTTACTACTAGCATCGATTGATTCCTTTAGCCTCCCTGACTTAGCATAACAGTTCTGGCAGTAGCTACAAGTGTCCGATATTCTCCACGTCACAACGACAGCGACAAGTGACGGAACCGCAAGTTGTCATCAGAAACCTCACTCTTCGAGCTTAAAAGGAACGACCAAGACCGACCCTGAAGCTCTTTCCAACTCATCTCTGATATCAGACTCTTCCCAGCGACGCCAAAAGAGCTCATAGCAGCGATCTCCTCCACCTTTCGACGCGACAATGACTGCGACCAGCGGTCCGCACGACGTTCAAGATAACATGGCGCACGCTGAAGGACGCGAAATGCCCAAGAGCACACCGACCGCAACATCTCAAGGCACCACAACCTCATCGGAGGCGATGAGCGCGACCCAACCCACCACAGGCGACACTCACACCCACCAGAACGTCCAGCCAACCATCCAAATCAGCCCCGCGACCGCGCCCGAAAACATCACCACCCCATCCCCTCACCTCACCACCGACGCAAACACGAAAGCGACCACCCCCTCCAAAACCATCCACGACACCAACACCGCCAGCAGCGCCCACGCCGACGAGCCCACCACCACCACCGCCACCGAAACCCGCTGCAACGCCCCCATCCGCATCCCCTACGCCGGCTGGACCGTGTGCTCCTGCCCGGCCTTCGTCCGCTCTGAGACGTATGGCATCTGCAGCGGCGGCAGTGGCAGCGGCGGCAGTGGCAGGCCTACCGTGTACGATACCCGCTGCGCTCGCGAGGGATGCGGACATGTGGAGGTGAATCATCGGGGGAAGCCGTGGGGTGGGATTTAGATGAGTGGGGGAGGATGGGAGGGTATACCGCGGTGGACTTAAGGAAGGGGAGTTTGAGGGGAAGAGGGAGGGATAGGATGTCTTACATACATCACTCTCCGCGCAGATGGGACGGGAGTGGTGAGTTTGATCGTCGGAAGCATCCTGCGGCGAGCGGATGGCACTGGGTTGTTTTCTCTTTTTCTTTCTTCAGAGGTTGCCTCTTCTCCTTTGTGTTCGGGTGGAAAAGGAAAAGTCATGTCTACTCCTGCTCGACTTAATAATGACTTTTAGATACCCGTTTAAGAGACGGATGACATCGTCGTCTCCGGCAGGATAGAGTCCATCTTAGCATGATGGAGAATACGTAACAATGATTTCAAGAAAGCGTGTAATTGTCTCCAACGGAACAGGTTTGCAACAGCTGTAGACAGAGGTGAATCAGAGCAGTTGACAGCGTATCCTCTACCCGTAAAGGTTGGTGACGACTCACCGCTACAGTGCCAACTGCATGAATGAAACACGAGCTCACTACACCAGACTAACAAGAACAACGAAGTCGTATAATAGGATATGATTGATTTATCTGCTGATAGGAGTAGGCACAGATCCAAAAGCCAAAAGCAAGGTTCCAAACCCCTCCAAAAGTCCAATCCTCTAGATGCGAAAAGCGAGAGCGGTCCAGTCTTAATAAGTCAAGCAAGACAAGAGCCAACTTGCAAGAGCAAGGAAAAGCAAAGGACAGATAAGATCAAAGAGGCAAAAGGAAAAAAAGGCAATGAGTGGGGCCACCCTGTCTTAGTCGTCTTCTTCCCGTCGTCGTAGTATCCTAGCTGTCGTCCATCTTGTGTAGAGCGTAGACTATTCGAAGGTCATGTCGGTGATAGACCTTCGCGGTACTGTCGTATATGCAGTTCGTTCGCTGCCGTAGTCGATCGATATGATGATGTTGTTTCTTATCAGTGTAATATGAAGGAAACAAAAAAATAAAAGAAGAGAGAAAGAAGAAACGATGCGCGCAAGAGAAGAGAGAGGTATCCTATGCGAAAAATGTCCGCACCCAAAATATGTTCTCGTGAGAGGGTGGGTGGGAAGATGATAAGGAGATCCTAGAGGCATATTAGGAGAAAAGAAAAAGTCCAAGCGAAGAATCAAAAGAACGAAACGATGAAAACGTAAAAACGCCGACAAAACCCCACAAAGCGCCGCATGACCCCTCCTCTTGTAAGCTGTAGTAGTAGTGTGTTAGAAGTCAACGCCCGTGATCCCGCCCAATCCCAATCCCGTCTATGCAAAAGATGTAAAACTAGATTAAAAAAGCAAAGATATATGAAGAAAAGATATCGAACGGAATATGCGAAGCCAGCGGTGCGGTCCGCATGGACGATGAAAAGATGGAGTGCAATACGAGGCTCGACGCCATCACACGCGGTCTTCAGCGAAATCCCAGACCTCGCAGTCATCCTCAAAGAAGCCTTCCTCCTCATCACCATCCAAAGCACCCGTCATGGCCTTTCGGCGTCGGCGCGTCGTGACCACCATCTGCGCACCATCTTCCCCTTCCCTCCGGACCTCCATGCTCTCCTCGACGACGCCGTCTCCGCCGAGACCAAACACGCTGTCGTCGATGTCCTCGTCGGCGCGGGCCTTCATGTGTCCGTGCGTCTGCCAGACGACCGTGCCGGGAGCGGCGTCAGGCGTGCCGAACGCCCAGAGACTCGGATCGTCGATGTGATGCGGGTTGGCGTCTTCGGGAGCAGCGGGGTCGGGAACCACGGCGTACATGGTCACGCGGTGATCCGTGTAGAAGGGCTGGTAGGGCGAGGAGGTTTGGATCTCGGCGTACGACACATGTCGCGCTGGTAGACGCGAGGACTGAGGCTTGCGGACCTTGGACGAAGGCGGGTCGGCTGGCCAGTAGCTGACAGGCTTAGGGATGGCGATGGTGCCGCTATCGGACGAATTTCGGACCGGGCTCGAATTATCGTCGCTGAGGCCGTGGGCACTGCTGGCGGAGGACCCGGCGTTGGAAGGGGGGAAGATCTGTGCAGCCAGTGCAGGCGGAAATTTGAAGTCGTGAACGGGAGCAAGAGTGAAGGCGTACCGACGGGATTTCGTGATCTTCGTGCCGAGACCACGCTTCCCCGTGGACTTGACCGGACGCATGGCGATTCTCCAGATCTCAAGCCTGTCGCCGCCGATAGTGGCGACGCAGCCGGAGAATTTCCGTCCGGTAAGCCAACGGATTCGATTAGGTTGGACACCAATGGAAGTGGATGGTAGATGAAGCTTGTTGTCGCCGGCATGCCGAAGATTATCGGCACCAGCCTTGACTGTGCGGCCAAGCCCCATCGCAACGGCTTTGCTGCCCTTCGCCCCGGCCGCCGGAGTCAGAGTCAGGGTACTAAGTTTAGGAAACTTGGTGCCGTTGCTGGTGCTGCGGGCACGGACGGCGTTGGTGATCGTTTTGGCGGAGCTGTTGAAGACCTTGAAGGCCGAGTTGACATAGCCGGAACCTACATCGGATTCCTGCACGGGATCCTTCGGGGGAGGAGCTTTCCGAGCTCGTCTCAAAGGAGGCCAGTTGAAGGCACTATCCGGTAGAGGATACAGATGGACGGTCCCTTTGTCGGTCAGAAGGGCCACCTTGTTTCCAAGTGGAGAGAGCCACGTGACATCAATCGTATTTGCGACGGTCATGCGTGAGAACTTAGCCACTTGACGTACGTGAGGGCCGACACCGAGATTGCGCAAGGTACGACGTTCTTTGCGATCGTTAAGTCGCAAAAGATCCCAGACATCTTGATCATCACCGTTTTCGCTGACGGTCATCAACATCAGTCCAGTTGGTGAGAACGATAGGAAACTGCAGCCACGCTTCGCCTCGAAGGTTGCTAGTGGCGACATCACGTTCTTGATCTTCTTCTCCTCGTTATCAATGAACCGCTGCAGATCGTAAAGCGACACGATCGTTTGCTCATTACGGATCTGTGGCGGTGCGTGATTGTACGCGTGTGTTGGCGGAAACAGCCCTTGGTCCAGGAGAGGCTCGACAGGCATGGCGCTTGGTGGTTGGTTCTTGTTGAAGTAGCTATTGAAGAGCTCGGCTCCTTTGCTGCTTGCCCAAGTTGCACCACGAATGGCGGCCTGGGCCCCATCGCGTGTAAGACTCTTCATCCAACTACTTTCTTCCGGTATATCAAGCAAGCATGTGATCGGAGGAATTGGAGGAGGACTAAGGTTCGCAACGCCTGGAGGCTTCCGGTTGGTGTTCATCGAAGGCAGTACCACTCCGTCCAGAGTCGGCCTTCTCGCTCCATCCGATGGAGGAACAAGAGCCAAAAGGCGATGACTGAGAGACATGATAGGAACACCGTATGTGTCCTCCGGAGCATCGGTTGTGTGAATCTCGGTCTGGCTCGACGTTTTCGACGATGTCTTCTTGGTCTGGACGTTCACAGTTGTCCAAAGCTTACCAAGGCACCGAATCTTTCCCCGAGTGTCCGACGAACGCTTCCGGTAAGAGGAGAACAGGAACACTTCGCCACTGACTCCGGAAGCAACAACGAGGAATTTTCCGTTGGCATCAACCTTCAAGTCCCCGACCGGTGGTGGCGGTTCGAATAAAGGACTATGGATTGGCCCCATGGTCTTCGTCAGAGGACTGCTAAACACAGTGTCGATAAGTTCTCCAGTTTTCAGGGAGTAAATCTCGACAGTGGTCCGGTAAAAGTGGATGTTCGCAGGTGCCTCGGGCCCTCCTCTAGACATAGGTTGTATCTGTGGAGATGGCCGCTTACTACAGTCCATTCCCACTGGAGAGATCGGTGGCTGAGAACCCTCTACGTCATCTCCAAGGACAGGGCCGTGGACAGTCAGAGCAACGAGGGGACGTTGGTCGGCAAGGTCATCATCGCGGCAAGTCCACGGTAGAATCTTTGCTCCGATCACAGCTCCACGGAGATTCAGGATTTTACCATGTAGGTACAGAGCTGCTGAGCCCATACGATAGACATCCAAGCCACCCTCGTAGCCTACAAGGACCACATTCTCGATCTTCTTGGAGTATCTATGTCCGGAGAGATTCAGGGTGTCCATGCCGCAGTAATATCCTCTGTCTCCAGGACAAAGCCCATCAATTTGACCAGAGAGCCCTAAAGGCAGCGGAAGAGGTCCGTGGAAGTGAGGTTGATCCTCGTGGGGCAAGGGAGGGTTGACCGAGAACGTACGATGGCCGTAGCTGGAGTAGGCCGACATTCTCCGACCCCGATCCGCTCCCTGTGGCGGTGAAATGTGCATGTCTCCGCCGATGAAGTTGTTAGGATGGCTGAGAGGACGCATCCTAGCGCTGGGTGCTGAGGAGGGGCTGGTGCCATAGCCAACAGCCGTATTAAAATTCGGGGAGCGGCTTATGTCAACGCCATAAGCTTCGCCGTTTGGGTTCCTGGAGCGGAGCGCCGATAGGATTTGGTTCGCATTGAAAGCTTGCCTCGGTGGCGGAGAAGTCGAGGGGTACCGCGTGCTCGACGGAGGCGATATCGTTCTGGAGGCTCTGCGTTAGCCAGTTGTTTGCAAGGGTGACTCCTCGAGCATCCAGCCGGTCCACGGCGCCGCGCAACGGCCCTCTACCTTATCTAACCGGCTCAGCTCTGCTCAGGGAGGGCCCTTTGCCTCAAGGATGGGAAAATAGCCTCTGAACCTTCCTCCAAGGGCACCCCCCGTCACCCGAAACAAACGAGCAAACATGGAAGAGCTTACTGAATACCGTTCTCTCTTATCGGGTGTATCTTCGTGACACGGGGTCCGTAAACATCCTCTCTGCCAAACTCATATCTCGAAGCTGTCCTGGGTGCCGTTTGCGGATTGTTCAGGGCGTTTGCGTTGTTGCGGCGTCTTGGTTTCCGGTGAGATGGGATGGGTCCGTTGATACTACTGAAGCCGTTTCCCTCTGGTGAGCCGGACATTTAACAGCACGATAGCGAAGGGACGACGGTGGATTCTGCGGCGCGGTGGGTTCAACGGTCCTGCGTTGAACGTCGGTTGCGGGCGAGCGAGCTGCCTTCAAAAGGAGACCTGACTCGGAAGTCTAAGACAACGAGATGTAGGCGTCACAAAGCCGGTTATGACACGGCCTCGTGTAGGATGACGGGGCGCGTGCCAGGAGCGAGACGGGCGATGAACGGGATGAGAGCACGGGTGCAGGTACGGAGTGTTTGCTGGGCTGTTTCTTTGGGCGCTATGCTGGACTCTGCAGCATAACGTCTTGGAGAGGGAAGTCGAGGTTGTAGTATGTACGAGTCGTTGTAGTCATCGATTGCTTCCGGAGGGGGGGAGCTTCAGATGGGACGGGCAGCGGGGCGGGGCAGGCGGCATGCCATGGCAGGGCAGGGTAGGGCCGCCCAGCCACGCCGACTTCCCACCTGGACTGCCCCCAACTCAACTCTCCCATCGTTATCAGCTCGTCGCGCTTGGGCCCTACAGTATCAGCCGAAGCCCCACGTGACGGCCGTCTTTGGTGCCGGAGAGCCTGAGGTCATCTACGCACTAAGCCCGTTTGGGATGGGATTAACCGCCTGCGCCGCCTCCGCTCTCACGTCAACCCCCAGGGGTCTTGTTTCCTTTAATGAGTGTAAACAAGCGCGACGTGTTTTCGAGACCTTTGTCCAGAGCATCTCATCTCCTGCAGAGGGGACACGCGATGCACATATATCACTCTCGTCCACCTGGCGGTCCTCATGGCGGATCTGGAGCGGAATAGGGAGACATCAGGAACGGTGGAGAAGTCCACCGTGATGGCCACGTATCAACAATGGAATCAATCAGATAGGGCAAACGGCCGCCTTTCCTGGCTCTGAGAACCAACTAGAAGAGCAGATCGATGGACCTTTCCCCTGAGGCTAGACGCACAGACGGTCGGTTGTGACCATTGGAATACAACCAACAGCGGACGAGGGGAAAGGCCATCACTCAATCACGCCTACCATACCACCCCGACCGCCGATACAAACCAGTCCAAGGTAGAAGGTATATGCACTTCTACCCAGCGCTGAAATATAGGCAATGAGATCGATCACACGCATGCGTTGCCTGGCAGCATACTTTAGAGATATATATACTCACTGCCCGCGAATGCGCTCAGTATTTGTACGTCTCGGTGAGCACCAGCTCTCCTATCAGCATCAAGAGCCCGTCTATCCCTCTACAGCCAGAGGCCATACCTGTGCGCTATCTCGATCCACGAACAGACTGTATGTGGTGATGCTACTCCTACGTATAGTGATTGATGACTCCACCATCGAACCGGAAGCTCATTCGACCCAGGGGCACAACTTATTCCAGAGCCAGTGCCCACTACGTACTTACATAGGAGTACCTACAGTACCGACATACCGCCATATCATCGCACGAGCCGTGGCATAACTCGAGGCGAACAGCGACCGCCGAGCCCGAAAGCCCCGATGAGGAGGCATAGCGAAGTCGGTGAATTCCGCGGATCCGCGCGCATGGACGAGCGAATTTCATGAAGCTCCCGTCCTCCTCCATTATTGGCACACCTCCCGTTCCACCCTGCCGGTGGGGCGGTCTAGTATCTCCAGTTCCCCGCACGCCCGCGGCTGCATGCACGGTGGGGCAGCCTTGGCTATCGATAAAGCTATCCGTACCGGCGGTGCGGCACCGCTTCCGCTCTCAGGGCTTCGTGTACACGTTCACATGGTTAGGATCATGAAGTTGTAACAGAGATCGCTTATACTAGCATCCTCATCACAAGAAACGTTAGTTCTTTCGTCGTTGCATATCCCGTTTCCTTACCATCATTCAACTTCTTATGACATTGCTGCAACAAGAACACATCCAGCCCTTTCATCCCAATCTTGACCCTAACAAAGCAGCAATCAATTGGTCTTGCGAAAAGCCTCCATCATGTGGATGAGGCTGCTGAACCTACTTTTAAGCATATTCGCCTCTTAGGAGACAGCAGTGACTGAGCGTAGCTCTACAAGCAAGTGCAGTAAACTCTTCTTGGCCCGCTTTTATTTTCCTTCTTCAGTATATCACCATACGTGTCTTTCTTTGCTATAGCGCGAATATTCAACATTCGCCTTTTTCTACTGTCCTTTGTAGTTGATATCATGACCAATTTTGTCAAGCAATACATATTTCCTCCTCGTTCAGCAAATTCTCTCTAGGTTTTCTTCCATCGTCAATATCAATTCCCCTCGCCGGTTTCCACCGCACTTGAGACGATCTCGAGAGTCCGGTTTCTGCACTGAACCTAACCCATGATCTCTCAATCGCGTCATGTGTTTCTCCCGTCAAGCTTCAATATTTATCCTCCAATCAAATCCATCCCTTTCAATGTCAGTTCAAGTGTCTGGTTGCTGCACTAAAACCGAACCCTAGATTTCTCAACCACATCACCTCCTTCTTCTGTCGAGCTTTAAACCCAATCAACTATTCTATCTCGTCCGTTCCACTGTCCGTGGTACTATTCTCTGCGAATCGCTTCGCCATGCCTCCGAAGGAGGGTCCCGTCGTCCACATCGACGACAGCGGTGTCGCCATCCACATCACCGCGCCCGGCACTTTCAAGTTTGAAGGGCTCCATCCACCAGCCTCAGCGAGCTGGTATTCACACCATCCAGCACGACCCTAACCTTGCACATTCATCACTCAGTTAACAGCCAGGACATCCACGTCCACGCACTAAGTAAGCCATGAGAAGCACCATCGTCCGTTCTGCACCAAACAAAAGCTAACGAGCAAAAAGCCGCAGTCGACTTCATAATCTTCGTCGGCGTTAACACCGCGCACGAGCCGGCCGTACTCCGCATGGTGAACGGCTGCGCGACGGCGACCTTTGAGATCCCTTTGTTGCAGAGACGTCCCTGGGATCTCCGGACGGAGGATGGCTGCACGATGAAGACGCATCTTGCTAAAACTTGGTGCAAGGTGAAGGCGGGTTTGTTGCGTGCGTTGGGTGGTTTCTCCGGCTGAGGCTGCTTCGCGATGAGATATGATGTGGAGGTTGCAATGCGCAATCTTTCGGGGCGATTGAGGCTGTTTTGCAATGAGACATAATGCGGTGGTTGCAATGCTCAACCCTTCAAAGCTGAGTTCTATCTGGGCTCATATCATGTGCTGATGATTTAGCTATCTACAGGACTTCCAATTTTTCTCCTTACGTCGCTTTCCTTCGTCCTGTTTGCTTCTCCATGAGTTCCCTCATGAAGTCAGCCCGTCCTCTATCATGAAATGTACTTTTACGATGTGGCCATGGTTACAGCGCGGGTTTGGTATAGACAGATATAGCAGAGAGTGGATGTTGATATGCTGAAATGCGTTGGACTGGTGTTTACCAGGCGTCGAATCGGGCGGCAAGGAGTTTGAATCCTTTCGCGCTGCTATATCCCACTCTCTCCACAATCCGGGAGCAGGCGTTTGAGACGGTATTACCTATACTAATGACCATGCAGACGTTAGCTTTCATATGATGTTCCTTCTGTTCAGTGTACAAGATGATATAGCGTAGTAACGTGGTACTCTAGCAGTTCGGTTTGCGTTGTTCTGTAGTAACTCGCGCTAGGTCAAGGTTGATCTGGAGAGTTGTTGTTTTTGTTTTTGCCTTCCAGCTTCAAACCTTTACAAGACTGAATTCTTTTGAGGAAATCTCCATCTTTCCACCTCTCTACTCAGGTTCTAGCTGCAGATTGTCTTGCCCGTTCTAATTCGGAAACCATGCCACTGGAAGACACTGTCTCACATGGCTTGAAAGAATCGGGTATGGACGACGGGAACTTCCAGCTCATCCGACCTGGCACCGTCACGATCCGCTGGGGTCCCCTCGGAAACGAATCCGGCGAAAGCGGCAGTATCAAACTCGCCCACCCTG
Source organism: Myrmaecium sp. VS I D KN 1 (assembly GCA_019775845.1). Classification (NCBI taxonomy): domain Eukaryota; kingdom Fungi; phylum Ascomycota; class Dothideomycetes; order Valsariales; family Valsariaceae; genus Myrmaecium; species Myrmaecium sp. VS I D KN 1. The sequence continues at coordinate 202,747 of JADQAV010000022.1, forward strand.
GCACCGTTACTATCTGCTGGAGCCCCATTGAAAATGAGGCTGTCGGAAACAGTTCCGCCTCAATGAGAGAAAGAGCGACAGCAATGACGCTGCCGCAATTGACAATCAATACTGCTCCAACTCTACCAACCCCAAGCCCTACTGCTGCTGCCACTACCCACAAAGCCCGGACGACTGAAGCAATTACTCCAACTCTTGTCAAGACACACCCGGTAATTGAGATAACCACCAAACGTAATGTCCACAATCAAGGGGGCGCGAGCGTGTTGGCTGGTAACGTCGACAACCGGACTGTGTCGGGAAGGAAGCGCACCCATAGCGAACGCCGATCGGTAGAACCATCACCACACCCTGAAGAAACGGATGAACCATACATCAAGCAAGAGATCGACCAGGTCTATGATGATAGCGACGTTGGGTCAAGTCCTGTCCGGCGCAAGACCCTCCCAAGAGCTTGCCGCTCACGCGTACGAGCTACTACGCAATACGACAGCGAGATGGACTCAATGTATTCGTATTCGGACTGGAATATGGACGACGACACAAGCGATGTCGAGGTTGAGGATCGAGAGACCGAGAGTACTGACGACGACGCATATCAGGGCCCAAGCAATGTCGGAAACGAGAGCAGAGAGAACGATGAAGATAGCAACGGATCTATCGAAGAAGATGATATCAGGGACAGCCAGGGGACCGGTGACGAAGGTCTAAGTAACTGCAACGACAGCAAAGAAAGTGATGGGTGGAATTTTTTGTATAAACGAAGAGGATATCACTGGGGAATGCGAAGCAAGTGGCGGCGGCGGAGGTGATACATTATCGACAAAGGAGAGCAAAAATGATTCTGAAAAGTGTGATAAGTAACTTGCGATCTTTTGGATTTTCCGTACGCCTAGGCTAACCTGTCACGATGAACATTTGGCAGGACCTCGCTGATATCGGAATCCGCCAATTTCTTCTAAGCCCAACGGGCTTCAGCGCCGGCATAAAGCCATGCCTTGATTACATCAAGATCGAGATCGAAAGGCAGGACCAGGCGTAATTACTGGGACACTAGAAGCGGTGCCTGAAAGGCGCCAGATCGTGCTAAAGGATCGAAGAAATTCCATCACAATTCGTATAACTCGAGAGAGTACGTAAAGCGAGCCAAGTCCTTTGCGAAATAGATGTGCCGACTTAATCAGCTAGCATAGTAGTGAGGTAGCCGGATTACTGGAGCCCAACAAATCAACGACTGGTGTTAATATAATCAAACAGCGCAAGGTTTCCGGTAAACGTGCGGGTGTCTTATGGTGAACGAATGATGCCAGTGAGCGACCATTATCACTCCATAAGTGAAGTTGGAGCTTCACGAATGGATTCCGAGTTAAGGTGGAAGTTTGAGGAGGAAGAGTAGAGTACTCACAGATTTGGATTAGGCTGAGGCTAAGTCCCAAAAGATTTGGTACATTGCCTTAAGTAAAACAGGAGTTTACTGGACACTCAGACGAAGAGAGCTTGAAATGTTTACTAGACAAACATGGCTCCAGGTGTATGTACAGTATGTGTGAGACCAGTGAAATGTTAGAAAAAGATTTAGAGCTTTCCTCCCGCCGACAACCCCGTAGGATTTATAGACATATTATGATTCGGCAACGCTGGACGAGCCCAAACCTCCAGGAACAAATCTACGGACCGTGATTTTAGTAAAGCATGGTGGATTTCCCTCCCAGCCCGATACCTATATTACCACGCTCAGTGAGACGACCAAACACCATCAGCAGCAATCTCAGCAGCAATCATCCTACGTAGGTACACACCATTGCTTTCGCCCTCTGAGCTTGCAAAGCTTCCCTCAGCCAACAATATCGCTTGGCCTCCCTTTTGCCACTCCGCTGAGCAATCAGAAGCTGGTCACGATAGACCGGCTCCTTTCACACCGGCACGGCCTTTCGTATGTCCGCAGCTCACCATCTGAAGTCACATCCGTCAGCCTCACATTTTCTCCCCCAAACCTCTTATCTTGGCCCTTTCCCTTGGACATCTGCGTCGGCGCGTCAAATTGGAGATATGCCAGCCCAGACCATCTCCTTCCATCAAGGACAGACTGGGCAAAGCGTACACGTATTGATCACCAGCCACCCCAGCGCGGTGACAGTGCGCATCTCACGGTCTTGCGCAGAGGAGGAGGACGCGTTCGATGAAAGCATTGAGATCGTTGCCGGACCTTCCGGTCTGCAGAGCTCGAAGAAGGTGTCAAATCTGATTACTGCCAAAAGGGAGGAATCCAATAAGCCTGCAGATGGACAAAGCGACGCGGTTTCTGTCAAGCAATGCCCGTCGGCGCCGGTCTCACGGGCGAACAGTTCAGCTACCGAGATGGCATCTAATGGACACCGTGAATCGCTTGTTGTAGAGATCATAACTGCTGGTGAAGGAACCCCCGGAGGACAGAACAACAGAAAGAGGACAGAGAAAATGAAGTCCGCCAGCGTCCAAAAACTCAGTACCCAAAAGAGGACGCATAGTCAGCGAGACTCCATGCAGCTATCTTCCACCCCATCTCGCAAGAAGTCCGAGAGCCTCGCAGACCGAGCTCCCAGCCCAGCAACACAACTGTCAGCCGGTGCCGATCCCTACGAGGTCTACCTCACCCAACTCGGACGTAAGTACATCCATCCTACCCATTAACTCACCAAAAACACCACCACCCTAACCCTCCATCTAGGAGATTGGATCGACATCAACGACCTCCCGGGACCGCCAAACATCGACCCGTACCGCGAGTACCGCAACCGGTTCGAGCAAGCGCACCTCATCGCGCGCAAGCTGGACCAGCGGCCCGGCCTGCCGCTCTCCAAGCACCCCCAAGACTACGGCGACTTCTGGGTCGAAGTGGAGGAGGCCTATTGCATGTGGGAGAACGAGGATGAATGCATCAAGCCGTTGCGGTTTCGTAAGCATAGTACGCTACGCCCCGCCCCCCTCTGCTCCCACTTCCGTCAAAAAAAAAAAAAAAAAAGTCCGTCTGATACCTACTGACCCCCTTCCTCCATCCAGGCTGCATCGGCCTCAAGCCCCTCAGCGACTTCCGACTCGCGCTCTACTTCGGCAGCCACGCGGGGGAGACGTCGATCGTGTTTCTGGTGCCGTTGAAGGAGATCCCGGCGGATTATGGCGAGGATGGGAGGACGGAGAAGGATCATAATATGAGGATGTTTGCTCACGTGTTTGGCATGCTGTGGAACGTCTTTCGCAAGGTGGAGACGGAGCCGATTAGGCCGTTTGTGTTGGAGAGGATGGGGGAGTGGTCGGCGGCTTTGTGAGGAGAGAGGGGGTGGGTGGATGGGTTGGAGAGGACTGTGGGAAGTGGAGGAGTGTGGGTGATCGGGTTATGAGATACAGATTCATCAGCCAGGTAAAGGAAGCATCGTGAAGACGCCCCAACCCAGGCAGATAAACAAAAAATACAACCTCTCACCTCTCTACAACCCACTGTGGTAATGCTGTGCAAAGAATACTACTACCCAGCAAGCTAAACGATAAGAAAGACAAGGGAAGGCAAGAAGATAAGAAATATCAAAAGGAAAAAGGTCTAGGTATATCGTCCTCTAAGCCACCGGCTGTGGGACCAAACCAAGATAGCAGCATGTACATCGAGCGTATAGAATGAAAAGATTTGACACAGTCAAAAGGAAACAAATTGAGAAAGAAAGAGATAGGAAGTCAAAGCATGCTGAAAGTGGAGGTTCGTTGCCTGGCCATACACACATACCATACCATACTTCTATGAAACTAAACCCCCCCTCTCCCTCAATAGGCACGCACGCACGCAGTCACACATCCACCCCTCAACCTCCCCTTCCTCTCCTCTCCTCTCCTCTCCTCTCCTCTCCTCTCCCCTCACCTCACCTCACCGAAAACACAATACAACACAACACAACACAACACAACACAACACAACACAACGCAACATAAATCCAAGCACCCACTCCACTCCATTCCATTCCACCTACCCGCCAACAAAAGAACCAAAACAAGAAGAGAAAGGTGAAAGCAAAAACGCAAGAAAATCCACCAGGGTATCCTATCCCATTCCCATTCCCAATCCCATGTCCATCCCAATCCAACCTTCCCACCCCCCACCGCTCAAAGCTCACTTAGCAGGCACCTCCGGCGGCCTCTCCTCCTCCTCCTCTGCATCCCCATTCCCCCCACCCATAACCCCCATACCCCCCCCAACCCCCATTCCCCCACCAAACAAACCAAGCTCCTCCCTTCTCACACGAAAGAAAGCCAACTTCGCAAACCTGCCAAGTTGCGCCCAAAAATGCCGTCCCGCATCATGCATCCTTACACGCTCCAGGACCCTCACCGCCGCCCGTCGCACATCGGGCCGGGGATGAAACAGTCCCAACCCGAGCGGGAACAGGCCCGCCGACGACTCGCACACCACGCCGAGCAGGTGGAGCAGGGTGTGGTAGCGGCGTTCGCGTTCGCGTTCCTCCCTGTCGGCGTCAGCCTCGGCGTGTGCCTCGGCGGCACCTTCGACGACGCGCTCCAGCCCCAAATACACCGCCGCCGCGCCCTCGCTGCCGGGGCGCAGCAAGCGGAGGCGATCCAAGGCGGAGCCCAGATCGACCCCCCTCAGGCCTTCCGGGCGGCGCACCCACCGCATCGCCTCGTCCTGGACGTAATTGTAGTAGCTGCGGGTGTTGCGCCAGCCCTCGATGCGGTACACGTTCGCGGCCAGCTCGCGGGTCTTGCTCGCGTCGTCCGGCCAGACGAGGCCGTGGCCGAGTTGGCGGGCCAGGTCGGCGGAGCCGGGGGAAGGCGAAGAAGAAGAAGGGTTGGTTTCGGTGAAGGGGTACAGGGCGCTGGCGCCGAAGACGAGTTCTTCGAAGGCCGCGGCGATGCGGGTGAAGCGGTGGACCCAGGCGCGGAGGAGGCGTCGGATGGCGGGCTCGCCGTGCCGGGAGGCGATGGCGTGGGTGAGGGTTTGGATGAAGGCGGTGTCGCCGGTCGGGTCGTCGGCGGGGGAGGGCGGGCCCGAGGATTTGGAGGAGGAGTTGGTGAGGGCGTTGAGGCTGGTGGGGAAGCCGGAGGAGGACGAGGAGGAAAAGGGCCCGGCGGTGCCGGAGGAGGTGCTGAAGGGGTTGTGTGTCGAGCTGCCGGCCGAGGTGTTCGGCGGGTGGCCCGTTTGTTGCTGCTGGAAGAAGAGCAGCCCTTCCGTGATCGGCGCGCCTTCGATGCGGTTGGAGATCTTCATGCGCCCGGACGGGAGGTCGACGAGCAGGTCCCACCATTCGGGCTTGTGGCCGAAGGCCGGGTTGGTGACGCCGGCGATGAACCCGGGGACCTTGAGGAGGTCGTCGATCTTGGTGAGGTCGGTGTAGGGGAAGGCGTGGCGGGTGAAGCCGCGGAGGAGGCCGCCGGATGCGAGGGCGCAGGCCGCCAGGACCGCTTCGGCGACTTCGGAGGAGGGCCGGTTGTGCCCGAGGAAGATGATGCGTTTCTGGGTGAGCAGGGCGTTCATGAGCACGATGATCGGATGAGTGTAGGGCCCGCTGGTGGTGAGGTGGGGGTGGAGCGGACTGAACGGTTGCGGCGAGGTGGCGTGTGGTGTGGAGAACGTCTGGATGAGCTTGATGAGGGAGAAGTCGCCGACGGTTTCGGTTGAGACGGCAGTGGGGACTTTGATGGGCACGGGGATGCCGTTGTACATGACACGCGATTCGAACTCGTGGGTATCGCGGGGCAGGGCGTAGCGCGGACGCGTGGACTGGGTCGAGGAGGTGGATCCTGGCAGGGAGTGCTTCTCGGCGTCTTCAGCCATGCGTTGCTGGATCATCTGGTCGAACTTTTCGATGAACATGTCCTTGACTTCCGTGGACTGCAGGATATGACGCTCAAGAGGTGTGAGCTTCGGCATCAGGGAAAGGTCCATGGAATTGAGCGCGTTGTAGAGCGACGCGAGGGTTTCCGGTACTGGTGCACGGTAGTACTCTTCCAGAGCGAGCAGTAGCAGCGGCTGTGCGGTGTGAGTACATACGCCTTATGGGTCAGTATTTTGTGAGGGTTCGGTACCTTGTAGATGTGCAGGAATGAATGCCGCGTGCAGATGGCCATGGCTTTGACCACCGCACCACGCTTGACCGTGTGATCCTGCTTCGTGAAGACCAGATTCAAGACGTACACGAGCGGCGGCCCCTCGATATCCTCCTCGTCCGAATCGCTCTCCCCGTCCTCATCATCCAGGTCGGAATCATCCCCGCTGTCCAGGCCCGTTCCACCAGCCAGACGTTCCTCCCTTCGTTGTTTCCGCCTCCGTTTCCGCTCCGCCCTTTCCTCCTTTTCCTCCTCCTCGGCGGTGGTGTCCTTGTGCAGGAAGAAGATGGTCCAGTCCTGGCTGCGCAAATGGGTTTGGTCCGGCAGCATGAGCTCGGCCAGCATGTGCTCGTCCCCGCTGATGGGGCCGGGGTACTGGTGTTCCATGATCGAGCCGCGATCGATGTCGAAGGAGGCGACGAGGATGTATTCCACATGGTTCTCCGGCGAGTTGGCGGGGTATTGCGACTTGAGCTTCCGGCGCTGGGGTGGTCTGGGCGCGGAGATGGAGGACTGATGCGAGTTGCGGTGCGAGGAGGCGGAGGAGTCGGCGGACTCGCGCACGGCGGTGGGATTGGGTGATCGGCTCGGTCGTCGACCCAGGGCGGAGGGAGAGCGCGAGGTGGGAAAGGAGGAGAGGGAGGGTCGGCGGCCGACCGCGGCGTTGGGGAAGGAGAAGGAAGGATTGGCAGACATGTCGGGGTTACGCGCAACGGCCACGGCCATCACAGATGTGCGGAGCTGCGGGACGGTGCGGTGGACGGGAGAGTCGAGCGTTCAGGAGGGGCGGGATGCCCTGACGGCGGGAGAGCGGAGCGGGTGGAGAGGTCCGAAGGGGTCGTCCGGGGGCTGTCGTCGTAATCAAACCGATAGCGGAGATGGCGGAGTGGAGCCGCGACAGACTGGCAGAGTGGCTAGAGAGGGTTGGGTTGCCAGATGCCAATAGTTGGGAAAATCATTGGAGACGGAGTGGATTGAAACATACAATAATAGGGGAGCACGCACTGCGGTCAGGGCCATGCATTGATGCCTTGGTCCCTGGCACATTCAAGGGCTGGCTGCCTGAGCAGCTGCATGTCTCACCGCCCTCCACAAATCGCATGGCTGAATGCCTGAGGTGTTCACCCCCGCCAAGCATTACCCCGGACTTAACGTGGATATGGCAACCCGGCCGCTAGTTTGTTTGTCAACACCCGACAACCTAAGGCCATCCGTCGTCCACACGTCCACCCGTCCAACCACTGCAGCCGCACATCACCATTCACGCGCCAACCTTACGTGTATACACCGTTCTTTCCACCCGATCACCTTACCCGGCCTGACTGATAAGACACACACACACAACGCACACCATCGGTGCGACTGGTTCATCATCATCAAACCTTAACTGTGTGAGCGCAGAATCACTGTCGTCTGCCTGCCAGCCCGTCCGGCCGATAAAAGATTGCAGGACGCCCCCAAGTTCACCATGGTACGTCTTTCCCGCCTGTTTTCTCCGTCATGATGATGACTGACGTAGAGATAAACATCATCCAGGCCACCCCGCCGCAGCTGCACCACCGGCCCTCCGTGCGCGCCTCCCCCTTCCGCCGCGCAGGAGCATCTCCCCTCGCGCCTTCTCCCTCGCAGATCCGCCGTGAGCAATCCCCTCTGGCCTCGCCCCTCAAGCCTCCTGCTGCCAGTGCATCCTCGCGTCCTGCCACCCCGACCGGATTGTCGCCCGAGAAGCCTAACAAGTTCCTTGACTCGCCGCTGCGACCGACCAACCCCAACCCCAGCAACCTCGGCCTGACCGGTGCCGCCAATCCTCCCTCCTGGCTGAACAGCAGACGAGACAGCCGTGCGGACACTCCAACCACGCCGACACGGGGCCTGCCGCCTACGCCCACACGCGGAAGCACATCGCCAACTCTCACCCGGGACGCGCTCCCCTCGCCAACCCGCGAACAGCCCTCCTCGCCCAGCCGCCAGCCCTCCACCGTCTCGACATCGACCGACGCCTCTGCGCCCGGTGAACACACTCCGGCCGCCACCCCGCCGCCAGAGGAGGAGCCCACACCCGCCGCGCCCGCCTCTCCTGCTCCCGCCGCCGCTCCCGCCGAGCCCGCCAGCCAACCACGCACGCCCTCCTTCCTCCGCGAGAGCACGCCCAACGCCAGTTCGACAACGCCATCCTTCCTCCGCGACGCAACCAACGCTCTCCGACCCACTACGCCCGCCCACACCCGCAAAACCACTCCCCAGCCCAGCACGCCCAACTACCTCAGCGCGCTCAAACCCACCCCAGCCACCAATAACACCAACACCACCATGGCACCCCCCTCAACACGCCGCACGCCCACCCCCGGCACCGCCGCCGCAACCCCCCGCACCTCCTTCCCCCCCACCTCCTCCACCTCCTCCGACCCCCTCGCCCGCCTCCCCCCCGCCCTCCTCCACTCCCTCCGCGAATCCTTCTCCGTCCTCGACAGCCGGGCCAGCGGCACGCTCACGCCCACCCAGCTCGCCGAGGCCCTGCACACCATCGGCCTGGACTCCTCCCCCGTGGCCGTGGCCACATACTTCCCCCCCGGCGCGCCCGCGGAAATGACGCTCAGCGCATACCTCGCGCAGCTGGCGGAGCCGCTGGCCCGGATGTCGGAGGCGGAGGAGCTGCTGGCGGCGTTCGGCGCGCTGGACGTGGAGGACTGGGGGTATGTGGATTGTGAGGTGCTGCGGGGGGTGGTGCTTGCTGATGATGATGATGAGGATGGGGGGCAGGGGGGAAGGAGGTTGACGCGTAGGGAGGTGGAGGAGGTGATGGGGGGGTTTGTGGGGAGGAAGGTACTGCCGGTGCCAGGGAGGGGGAAGGGGGGGGTTGCGCCGGGGAAGGGACTGGGGGCGAGGGATGTTTTTCGGTATCGCGAGTTTGTTGGGGTGGTTAGTGGGGCTGGTGGCTCTGGGGGAGGTGAGGGGGAGGAGGGGGAGGGGAGGGTGTAGGGTTCTTTTTTGGGGGGGGGGGGGGGGGGGGGGNNGGATTGGGGAGTGTGAGGTTTTTTGTGTTTGGCTTTGTTTTCTTTCTTTCTTTCTTCTTGATGAGATTTATTGAACCGGTGGGTGATGAGGACTGGGAATGATCATGCGGATGGGAATACTGATGCTGCTGCTGATGACCCGAAGAAATGGGATGGGTTTAGGATCTCTTTACTCCGTTTCCTCGGTCTTGTTTTTTCTTGCTTGCTTTTAGGCTTTCGGGAAGTAACTAGGATCATACACTGTACTGTACAGTACTTAAGGTACTTCATGATTATTACCGTGATTTCTCGTTCTTTATGTTTTTTGTTCTTCCCCACTTGCAGGTGGGGGACGGGGTGGGATGAGCGGGTTGGGTTACTATGGATGGCTGGATGGATGTGCTTCCTAAAGCTACTACAGTGCAGTGTGATTCAGTTATACGATACTGTACGGAATATGAGTTGGAGCTCATTTGTGGTATTGAAGCTACAGTAGGTGGGATTTATCCTCCTTCCCTATCCTCTTTTATCCTCCCCCTGCCCCTGCTCTAACTAGATGTACATCTCCACCGCTGGATAGGAGGACTGTATACCTTCGTCTACAGGACTATACCCTCGGTATATAGTACAGTGTAATATAATGCCATCTGGGCTTCAGGTCCAGATCCATCCGTGGCTGTTCGTTTGTATTTTCCGTAGGTGGACAGGTAGCAGCTCGTCCTCTATTATCCTTCGTCGACTGCGCCAAGGATCTTTACCGCTGGCTAGGTGCCTGAAAGCCTGGAACGATCTCTCATACAGGTTTTTCCCTTCCTTCCTTGTATCTTTCTATCTTCCTCTCTTTCCCAACTGCTTGATTTGGATCCGTTTGGTCTGCAGGGTAGTATATAATAGTACCCTGTTCCCTTTTTCGTTCTTCTCCTCCTTCCCCATTTATTTTTCCTTCTCTTTTCATTCTGTCTTTCGCTCTTTTCTAGAGCAGGCGGATCATCTGCTCGCTTTGCCCGGCGTATAGTGGTGTTTCTTTCTCTCATAACAGTATCGTACATCGTACATCGTACATCATATCGTACATCGTACATCGTACATCATATCGTACATCGTACATCATACAAAACCGCAAACAAGGACGATGACGTGCCGGGGTATGAACTCGTGCTCACGACCATACACCCTCCGTTCAATTCTTTGTGGGCAGCTTAGCGCCGGACGGGGTTGTTTGGTTGTATGAAGAAGGGCGGTGCGTGGACTGGATCCCGATGAGACGGGAGAAGAATTGTAGATTACGGGGTGGTGGATGATTTCGACTTCATGTGAGATTCTTGGTTCGGGATTGGTTTTGAGGACTGCTTTGTGAGGGTTGTTCGGATCCATATATCTCCGTGATGCTTTTTTTTATCCGTCCTTCTTCAGGATGTGAGAGGGTTTATAACTTCTTCTTCCACCTCGTTTCTTCTTCCTTTCTTTTTTAATCCGTTGCCTTCGGGTCGATGTCATCCATCCACAGTCCGATCTTGATTTCCAGCGTGAGTCCGGCTTTTGGTTGGGCTTTTTTTTGCCCTTCGTCGTTTTTTGCTGGTTCTATGAGGATTGTCCATGACAAAACCGGAGTTTTGTACTTCCAATCGGTCACTCGGCTGTGAGCATCCTGTAGCGGGCAGCGGCTCGTGTTTGTTATGTCCCGATTTCTGCTTTGTTAGTTTGGATATGTTTTTGAGGCATCCAGAAGGTGGTGAATGGTGGTGTAATTCACACCTTTCTTTGTGCGTCCGTGAAGCATAAGAAGGACATAGTAGCCGGCCGTGTGGTAGTAGAGTAGCGGTTCAGAGAGGATGTCCCTTTTTTCTGCTCCTGTCTTTCTCCCGATTCTCTGCTCCTCCTAACCGTGGGATGCTTCTTGTATCATGTGTGTTTAGAAGGGTGCTATATGCACACTTCTCTTCTGCCATCTGCTTGAGGGCCTTTTTCTTCCCTTTTTGATGCCATGAAGCTTTCATGGGAGGTTCCTCGGACGTTTCTTGCGGATGAGTGGATGCGCAAAGCAGACGATGCTCTTCTTTCTTTCCTGGTGCTTGCTCTCAACTTCACCGCTTGAGTCTTCGACGGCTGCTTGAGAGAAGAGCTATCCACGACGCCTCTGCCGGGAGCATGCCACGGTGCTTTCCCGTTGGAAGCGGGCCATCATCTTCACCGTTCTTGTGTCTGTCACCGTCATGGCTCGGTCCAAGCCTCTCCTCTCTCCATGTATACCGCTATTTTGAAGAAGACTCCCCCCCACTCCAGCAAACCACCACCACCAACAACCAACCCACCCAACACGCTCACCCCCGCTCCGGCGGCGGCTTCCGAACAAGGCTCTGCAGCACGCCCACCATCCTCGCAAAGTTCACCGCGTTATAAGCGCCATCGCTGGCGTCCTGAAGCCGCAAGTACCGGGGATCCGGCCGCTGCATGTCCAAAACGAAATCATACCGGACGCCATGTTCACCAGCATCGACACCGGTAAACGTGTCGCCAGGCTCCCGAAGCCGGATGGAGGCGAAGATCTGAGCGTCGCCCTCGACGGCTTTCCATAACGCTTGGGCTGGGGAAGGTGTTAGTTTTGTCTGTTATACCTAGAAGTTGAGATGGGAGAGAGCGGGGGGACGTACGCCGTGGATTCGCACTCAACGGATCGATGAGATGGCTGACGCTCCGCCGGTCCTCGCCGTCGACCCAGAAGTCGACGGTGTTGAAGAAGGGCCAGACCATGAGCCGGCCGTGTTCGACCTCGCCGGATTCTGGGTCGCGGGTGGCGACCCGCAGCGCGCAGTTTCCTCTTCCTCCTGATGGGGGTACCGTCAGCGCGGTGATGTTTCTCCATTCGCGGTTCTCTGTGGGCAGGCGGGGTTAGTTGCTGGCTTGGTGGGAGCAGTGGGGGATGGAGGGTTGGTAGGTACCTCTTGCGGTGTTGTCTTGTAGAGACTCGAGTTGGATGGTTTCTGGTTCTTCCGTTCTCATTTTCTTTGTGACTACAAGCGCTTTGGCTTGGTCTTCTTCGTCTTTATCAAGGTCCGCAGAGTCGCGTGACCGCTTTCTGTTGTTAGATGGGCTTGCTTCGACCCTTGGAGGGCTGGACTGGATGTGCTCAGTTGCTTCGGTGGCCGCTGTGGGTGCAGTCTCACGGTTGTCGACGGTTGGGGATCTCTGGGTACTGTTATGCTTGGTCCTCATGTGCTTGTCGAGGCCTGACTGATAACGGTAACGACTGTTGCAATGTTTGCAGCTGTGCTGCTTGCGCTTGCATGACGTCGCTGCTGTTTTGTTTCCTTTCTGCTTAGTATAATGCTGCTCATTTGGCTGTGCTGAAGTCGTTGCTTCGGGCCCGGTGATAGCCTCCGTGGAGGTCTTTGCTTTCTTTGAAGCTACTTCTGCGTTATGTTCGACTGACTCGTCGAGCTCTTCGTGAGACCGCTTGCGCGATTTGACTGCACCCTCATTGAAGGTTAAAGTGCGGTTGCGTAGTTGTCTTTTCTGGACAATGGTGTTTGAAGCACTGTTGTCGTGCTTGTTTGCCTTGCTACCGGTGCTTCTCAAGTTGCGGGAAGACATCTTGGTTGCTTGTGACTTACGTCGGTATAGCGAAGTGAAGGAAGGTTGGGAAGTCGGATTGAAAAGGTTGGTATAGAAGCTGAATGCTTGAGATGTGGAAATATGAACGACAGAGTGAGTGCTCAATGAATTTTCGGTGGAGAAGAGAAGAGAAGAAAAGTAGACTTGGGAATGTCAAAAGTTCTGTTGATGCTTTGCTGCTCGCTGTGATTATCTTAGCCAAGCACGGCTGGCAAACGCCTTGACAACGCAGACACGTGCGTACGAGTCTTCATTCGAGTCTTCACTCACTTACCTTCACTTCTAAAATTATCCTGCTTTCCTTCCTTACTCCCTCATCTCTATTGCTACTCAGGTAAATCACAATGGGTTGGGAACTTGAGACCGACAGTAGCCAGCCTGAACTGGATAATGACGGAGATGTCACCGTCGCTACTGAGTTGAAATCACAACATCTCGTCACTGCTGCTCGGGTTGAGGCGTCCTTGCCCAAGATTGATGATTCCTTTCAACCCTCTTCTCCTGTATCAGAAGAGAAAGCTGTCAGCTATCAGGACGGTGAGAAACACTTCGTTAGTGACAGCGTCTCGTCCCCAACCAGTCACGTCGATATGACCACTGTCACCACCCACGAATGCTTTCATAACAACGCAGCACTGGGAGGACGTCAAGACTCAAAGAGCTCAAACGTCTCCCAGTCAATTACCAAACACAACACAGCGCAACAAACAGCAATGTTCAAGACCAACAAGCCGTCTCGTTCCAGCCACCGGGGAGAGGTCGCATTGAAGGAAGACCGTGTCAGCTCAACATCGTCGACGGCTTCAACCAAGCCTTCTGGGCGTCAACCCCCTGCGACTAGGAAGAGGACTTTGTATCGTCGAAAAGTATCCACGAAAATCGCTTCTCACTCTCCCTTGAGTCCGCCTAGATACAACATGAACAATAGGAAGAGAACGAGTGACGCCTGCTCTTCGCTATCTCTGGAAGAGAAGGCTGACCGAAGGAAGCCCAAGGTACAGCAGGACACTAATGTCGCTCCCAAGTCGCCAGAAGACAAACATAGTTCTTCCTCACCAGAGACACCGTATCGTCCTCCAACCCTTATCGAACCAGTACCGAACCTCGTACTGCCAGTTCCCGCTTTCAGGGTTCCATACCGTCGTCTGTTCAAGACCCAGCCGGTGCTTTATCCCGGCACGTCGGCCACTCGTGTGGACGCAGTCACACGCAGAAGTCTGGACCCTCGTCTTCAGTTAATGAAGGTGGACCCGATTCCAGAGTTTTCAGATCAGCAATGGCTTCCCATCGCAGCTATCCTCGATGAGCCCGAGATCTCTTGGCTTGATATGGATGATGACCAAAGATTCGAGTTTTCCGACGTTCTTTGGGTTGAGAAGCAACTCCTCGGGAAGCTGATCCTCGACCATAACCCTTGGAAAGAGAAACGCAGCTTCTTGATCCACGAATATGGTCCTAACAGGAAGATCGCCCTTACGCTGACAGAATACGGTGGGCAAAGTCGAGACATACAGCCGTGAAAGACTATAACTAACTTTGAATAACAGACATCACTTGGATGAAACGGAGCACGGCGGAGAGAGCCGAGATCCTTGTTCATTTCGGCCACGTTATTCGGAACCCATGTCTGCAGAACACGTTCCGCATCAGAATCCCTCAACCCGCTGGACCTGCAGAGTTCAGAATCTGGGATGACATGTTGGCCACCATGGCTCGCGTCCAGCAAATGTACAAGGAAAAATCGTTGGAAAAGCAGGGCTCAGGCTACATGTGAATGGTGCGAGATACTGGATGCCATTGAAACACTCATGGAGGAAGGTACATAGCCGCTTTGCGTCGAAGGGCTCCTGAAAAATGCGTTTATCAGTAAACGAAATTTGAATGTAGTGCTGCGACCTTCAGTCGCGGTTTCCACCTGAGGTTGGTCTCAATACCAATCATGGGCACACTTTCATAATGAGTTGATGTATGTTTTCTGATATTCTCGCATCCCTTCATAAGCGTAGCGTCGGTATGGCGGCAGCTTCAGATATCACAGTCATGTCCAGCGCAGAAAACGCTGCTTCCCACTGTCTCATTGTTTTAATACTCCGAAAATCGCCGGTTGCTTGGTGAATAAGCCCTAGATGCATTGCGTGGCTTGTAAGCCGTAAGCTCTATGCAAATTGAAGTAAAGGATGTTAATAGGGTCCATACATTCAAACATGCAGAATCTACCATGAGCAGCAGACACCCAAACGCTCATATGAGAGCTGTTACTAAAAATTGGCTTATTATTCCTAGGTTCTATGACGCGATGTTTCCACAATGTGTCTTGGATGATGAAATCTCGCACATGTTTATTGACTTGATCTATAATCCAGTGACTACCCTACATTTGGAGTGAAACGGATTGTCATCTGTAGTACATGAAAGGGAGCTTGCTGTCGTTCAAAGCTCTTTGAAAACTCCGTCTCTCTCTTATCAATCTTCCGCCATCCCCTTTAAACGTATAGCCCTCAACTGGGTATAATGACAGACCACATATCTCCGTCCAAAGTCTATACCTTCGTACGCGTTACGCTGAGTAGGGTCAAGCTCACACCCTCGGATCGCGGCTTACATAGCCGAGCAGTCGTTTCTTGAAACCACAGAAGGCATCACAGGCCACGTCATTAACATGAGCCATCAGGATCGGCGAGAATAAGTCGACCGTTGGAGACGAAGCTGCAGGGGAGATAATGATCTTCGAAAACCCCCTTGTCAGCTGCGCCATCCCAGCAGCCGGCCGTGCTCGAATTGAGACTGCCTTGGCTTTCTTCCTGCGCCGTTCTTCCGTCGGCTCCGCTTCCGTGTCGGAATCCTCGGCGTCCAAGGCGTCGAAGACCCGCTTGCGAGCTTGGGCGGCTACGGTCTTGAGGTAGAGGCGGCGGGGATCACGGCTTGAGATGGTGCGTTTGGTGGACAGCTTGCGCTGAGCGTAAGGCACTGGGGCCTTGATAACGCGTTGAAGCGTGTAGCTGTCTCCGTCGGTAGTAGTTGCGGATGACTCTGCTCCTGACAAGCCGCCGTTGACTTTGAAGCCTGGGAAAGGGCTGGCGACATTGCTGGCAAGCCCACGAGGGTGGAGGAATAGCAGATCGGTTGCAGGCAAGAGAGGCTTGCCAGGACCAGCGATGGACTGAGATCCGTTTGAAATGGTGATGTGCTTAAGACCGTGGATTACTTCATCGGTCATCGCATCTAGGCCACGGTCAACGTTGCCAAGATCGTCTGTCATCTTGTAGCGGATGTTGTGAGAGACGTGCTGAGCGTCAGAGTGTCCCATAGACTTCGACGAAGTTGTGGTAGACATGGTGTGAAAAGTAAGGTATACAGCTTTTGCTGGAATAACGGATGAAGGTTGGCGATCTAGTGTTGTCTAAGTTTGTAAAGCGGCTTTATCTTGCGAGAGAGAGAGATTTGAGGGAAGTAGTCAAGATCGTCTGGAGGGAAGAGTGAGGTGAGGAGGGCTGCAGGAAAGTCGTGGCTCTTTAAATACGTAGCAACGCGAAGCAAAAGTCACGTTTCGAAACAACCGTGACATGAGGACAATAGCAAACGCGGGAGATCAAGGCAAAGGCCGGATTAACCCATTGGCCAGAATCAGCTATTGTGAGAGATAATACGTAAATTATAACACTTGCTACTGCTTCAAGCAAAGAATTTTCTGAATTTGGACCAGAAGGGATGAAAAGGCATCCAATATTCGTAGAGTCACATAGTTGAATCTACCTAGGCACAACGCAGAAGGAGACAGCGTGCGTGCTATGGAAGGTGCCTCATTAGTTACGTCAACAGCTCCAAACGAGCTACACCAATTCTCGTGGAAGATCCAGTCACTTCCTTCATCACATGGGCTCACATATGCCAGATGAGATCAGGAACCTCCAAAATCTCCACCGCATGCGCCAATGAAAACCCATACGAAGCTGACGCACGGTACTCCGCGTACGCGAGGCCCTTCAGAAACTCCTTCCAAACGGCTGTGTTGTGCACCACAAGCTCGTCACGACGCTGGGGGAACGTGTCCGGGAAGTCCTGCAGGATGCGTGCGCGGAAGGTGGACGTCTGCGCGGGGAAGCCGTCCTTGACACGGATCAGGATGTAGGCTTCCTTGAAGGTAAACTCCTGTTTCCACATGACAACTTCAGCCGCGGGTTGGTAAGTTAATCTC
This sequence comes from Myrmaecium sp. VS I D KN 1, assembly GCA_019775845.1. NCBI lineage: Eukaryota > Fungi > Ascomycota > Dothideomycetes > Valsariales > Valsariaceae > Myrmaecium > Myrmaecium sp. VS I D KN 1. The sequence continues at coordinate 219,634 of JADQAV010000022.1, forward strand.
TCAGAACGACGCTGTGTTGACGTGACAGGGGGGGAGGCTGGGGGACTTACTGCATTGATCGAGGTAGTAAGTGTGCATAAGGTAATGGACCGTTCCATTGACCGAGTTCAGACGGAGAGTGTCGGACATGAAGCTCTCAAGATGCAGAACGTCCTTGAGTTCTAGGATGCCCTCTTTGGGTTCGTGAGCAGCACCGAGACAGGAGGCGATCGACCACCATGGCAGATTATTGGAACCTGCAGATATACGTTAGTAACTGTTGATCGTAGTCCGGCCAAGGGATGTGTTACCAGCGGGAAATGGGGGAGCCGGTTCGTCCATCAACGCGAACGGCAGCTCAAGGTCCGCCAGCTCGTCTTTAGTGAAGTTTGCATTGAAATGCTCTGCGAAAGTCTCAAGGCCTTTAACAACGGCCGACTGTTGAGAGTCCGGAGGACTCGAGAGGTTGTACTCGGTTTCGACAGAAGTCACGGGCGTTTCGGCTTCAACAGGAAAAGTTTCGAACTGCGTGTGGATATCACCAAAGTTGTCGATATCGAGATCGAGTGGGTCTTGACCTCCAAAAATGCCATCAGTCGGCTGGTCGTAGTTCGCCATTGTATTTGCAGTTACCAATATAACGATGCGAAAGCAGAACGACGTGACGAGCACCCCTGTTTCCAGAGGGAGAGAGGTCTTGGAGAGAGCGACAGCGGGCTAGATATATCGGTGGCAAAGCATATCCCGTGTCGCTTAGTTGCCCGGCAGCGTTGTTGACTGAGGCTCGAAGCCTATTACTGCTTGACATGTGATCCAGAGAGCAGCAACCCGTGCGCTGTCCATAAACAAACGGCCCGTCCCGCTGTCGGTCCAGATCCAGTCAGGTTGACGGAAGAAGCCTTTCAATCAGAAAAGACCAACTTCTCCCTACTCCGCTGGCTTGCAAAGTTGCATGATCAACTTAAGACACCGCCATCATGCCGCACTGGCGCCACTATGTGCCAGACGAGAATTGCAGCGACACTGAGTCGGACAGCGACAGTTGCGTCGACCATCCCAAAACGCTGACGAAGGAGCTTGCCACCACCGACAGAACTCATGGCTCAAACGAGGAATTGCATTCTCCTCACTTGAACACGGATTTACCAGCAAGCCGTTCGCAGTCCTCGTCACCCAGTGACCCAGGTCATATCGATTCTGAAGCGGACATCCACGCACTGTGCAAGGCGTGCAAGACCTGGTTCGTCGACCGTGATTATCTTGAGAAACATACCGCGATGAAGCATGGAAACCAGACGTCGTTGAGAGAGTCTGCAGCGTTGCAAGGAGAGACGGCGACTTTCGAGGTATCGCAGAAGTCTGTGTCGCAATCTGCGTCCGCGAATGAACGCTGCGATAGAAGTACGCTCTCCTCCATATTCGAGATACACTCCTTTGAACCAAACTGCACAAGCCAGGGAGGTGGTAGCAGCATCACCAAGCCTGGTGCTGAAGTCTTGAAGCCAGCTCAGCGCACAGCAGTCGCCGCCAACAACAACTTCAAGTGCGCCGCCACTGTTGCGATTCAGCAGGTATCAGTTCGCGAAGATGATAAGCCAACCGTCTGCTCTCAGACATCGACTGCGTTATCCTCCTCTTCCCCTCTCGGCAACGCAAAACCAACGCCACCCTGCTCCCAGGTGTGCAGCCGCGTTATAAAGACGCCTACCCCACGTCTGCGACGCACCCAGTTCAATCCGACCCGTGCGACCTCTGGTGCGCAGACATCTACGCATGAACCAGGCGCCGCGGCTCAGGAACCTGCAGAGAAGCCAACAGGAGAACATGTTCCTTCGGCCAACCAAGAAGAAGCACAGATGATGAGTCCACCAGCCACGTTGGAGGAAGAGGGAGCAGAACTCTCTTGCACCAAGAGCTTCACGATGGCATAACTGGGGTTTACACAGCGCCAGCAATGGAGGGAAGCCGGTACTGGCTGGAAAGCGCGCTGGGATCCTGTGAACGGAGGCAGGTTCTATGCCTGAGGCAGAGTGTTTTGATATTTTTGATTCCTTTCCAGCGGCTTCTTTAGAGATCCGTGATACTAGGCTCTTTGCTGTATAGCGTGTCCTCCAGACTTAGCAGAAGTTGAGAAGAGGAATACTATGCAGAGCCTGATAAGATGATGTGGTTTCGTCGTCCCTAACTGTTCGTTTTGACCTCGATCAAATATTGAAATTGTCCTCATGCGGGATTGAGAAGTGGCCAGATTTGTTATAGGGCGCCGCCCAAGGCTTTCTTGTATGAAGTGCTTGAAGACGCCTTCTGAGAGGTCGAAGTTGGTAGAGATACACATTCCAAGGCTTGACTATAACGATGACGTGAATAATTCAGGATTAAGTGACAATGGACTTGATTAAGAAGGCCGGAAGGGGAGCAATATGAGATATCAAATATTCCAGTACTCCTCAACAAGACCTAAATTGGAATATGAAATAGACGGAGCAGCAGACAGAACTAGAACATCGACCAGCGAGAATTGAGAGAAGAAAGCGAGAATTGAGAGAAGAGCGGACGATCTGAAATTGAAAATGAGAGAAGACTGAGAAAGCAGGACTTGAGTATAGGAGCCGTCGAAAACGACCTGAAAAAAACAGGTGTCCGTGTCGGCACCGACGTCGTCGCATTGCGTGTTTCTCGTAGGGAAGCCGATACTGTACAATAGTCATACAAAGCCATCATTCTTTTTGATAAGTCCATGGATGGCGACCATGCTCTCAGCCTGTTAGGAGCAGTTGGTTTCTCCCCGGAACGCCGACAAACCTGCCATCATATTTTTTCCCTTAGAAAAATCCGACTACCGTCTTCGGCTTCTCTTGTTTTGTTGCTGCCTCGATCCTCGCATCTGCATCCGCCTTCTCTTGAACCAGTCTCGCCTTCTCTGCCTCCTCGGCAGCCACCCTCTTCGCTTCCCTCTCCTCCTCCCTCCTCCTCCTCTTCTCCCTCCACATCTCCTCCTCCCGCTCAATCTGCTTCAGCACTACACCCAGACGTCAGCACATGCCCCCTACAACAAGCGAAGCCAACCGTCACTTACCTTCCTCCCACTCCGCCTCCTCCCTCCTCCTCCCCGTCCCCAGCAAGCCCTCCACATCCACCTCCTCCCCCCGCTGCACCCGCTCCACCGCCTCCCGCAGCACCGCAATGCGCGCGTCGGCATGACGGTTATAGTTCAGCTTATCTCTCCGCAGCAGCATGAGCTGGATCGCCTGGCTTCCGGCCAGCAGGCCCAAGATAATGAGGCTGGTGTACGGATTCCACTCCCGCGGCGGCGCGTGGGGGTCGCGTCTCTTGAAGAGGTTGCGCACGAACGACGGGATCACGCTCTCCCACAGGCTCCGCTGAGCCACGCGCGGGAGCTTGGATTCGGGGATGGAGAAGCGGGAGCAGGTGGGGCGCGCGGTGCTGAAGGGACAGTGGGGGGTGGTGGAAGGAGACGTCCTTGGTCGGCGCGGTCTTAAGGCGCGGAGCACGGGACGCGCAAGCTGCGGTATTGATATGCGTGAGGCTGACATGGTGGGTGTTGCTTGCTGTGAGGAGCAGAGGTGGATGTTCTTGTGCTGGGTCCCGCGACGGATTTCTTCCGGCGGAGGTCGGGAGCTGGAAGTTTAGGGCGGGCCCGATGTCACCGCCTTGGCACCGGCGGCCGGAAGGGTGCAACCGGGACTTCGATTTCCGTTGCTTGTTGGAACGTCCGCAACATCGACGTCCCGGCTGATCAGAACGATGGGATATCACGATTATGAATAAACGGTTTACGTCTTCGTTGATCTACCTTGGAAGAGGCCCCCACGAAGGTTGATAGCCTTCCCTCCATACAATCCCGAGGCAGGGTCATCATGCCTCAGCCTCGCTCCGTCATGGCGGAGGCTGTGAAATGATACGCATATTGATCTCCTTGCTTCATGGCTCTCCGGGGATGGGGACCGAACACTGGTTGACCGGACCTCTTATCAGGACCGGCTTCTGGCTTACCGATGAGCCATTCACTCTGCCGCTGTAGTAGGCGGCTGCAGCCCAATAGGATCCCACCTGGAAAATGACTTGGCTTCGCATGCGTCCTCGTCAAGGAATGCTCAGAGCGGCTAGCGAAGGAGCAGCCAGCCGTTAGCAGGACCGCGCTCTCGAGGCGACAGCACTGTGGTCCTGTACCACCGGCCCAGGGCAAGCGACGCCAGTCATGGGAACACACGGCTATGCCATCTCATCCATCACCGGTCAGGCTCTCTCTCTTATCTTCTCCCACTCTGCGGATGCATTCTGGGCGTCAAATTCAGATGAGGCCCCCCAACGATGAGCGTACATGTATGCTGCCTGCCAGGCAATCGGTTACCTGTCATGGCTATCCTCCATCTCATGTCCTATATGATATTTAACGCGCAGAGTTCTCGCGGTTTTGTTATTCTATCTCTTTCCGTGGCCAGCCTTTCCGACCTGAAAACTGTCCGCTTTCAGTCTCCTTCTGTTGGTCCCAGTATCGGGCAATATCTGAACTCTTCCAAAGCCCGTTGCCAGGGAGAGGCTGTCCTCCCGAAGATCTAGGCAGGCATGTCAGGCTTTAACCAGTGCGCCAGTGTATATCTGGAGCAGGCTCCTTACAACCATACTCTTGTCGAACTATGGGGTTGGCCGGGCCATGTCATAGGCATACCGAAAAACGAAACCACCCAGGTGTCCAAGGCGGGCTGCGTGCATTTCTGCGGTAATGAACCGTACTATTACGAGTGGTCAGAAGTCGCGCAGACGCTGACCACCTGGATCCTGCCCATCATCGGTGTCATCGTGCAAGCGCCGTTCGAAAGCAATGCCCGACGCAAAACTTTCGTTGCGCTCGCACGATGGCTAGGTTCGCCGATGGCATCCATCGCGTACATTCTATGGAACATCAAAGTGACGGCCAAGTGCGCGTTGATGGGTAAGGTGCTGATGGCACGTGGTGGGCAGATCAAGGCTGATCCCGTTTCTCTCACATTACAGTGGACATGGCGACGCCTTACAACCACGAGGATCGAGACGAGAATAGCGAGTATGCTAGCATCCGGGACTCGTTCTTCATACTGGCCATCATGAACCAGTATAGCGTTCATCCTGACATTCTCATACGGGAGCGAACCTCGAAACAAAAGGAAGCCGAAGGCTTGCTCCGCATCGTCCTCTTTTCGAAGGATCTGCGGCTCAAGGATAACAAGAGATCGCTGGCTGACAGACGCAAGAGGCTGGCGAAAGAGCTGAGGGATCGGCGACGGAGAGGCGTTGTGCCTGTCTTTTTCTCCACGCTATGGTTTCTGTTCGCTCTGGGGCTCAGTGTAGAGTCAGGTCTGTCTCAGGCCCTGTCATGTCGATCAAAGCCACCCGTGCTGACTCTCTAGCCTTCGGGAGCCTGGGCGAGAATGCCACCGCGCACGACTTAGCACTCGGCCTGCTCCTAGCCTGGCTGCCCGTCCTCGTCCTCGCAAGCATCATCGACCGCAACCCCATCGCCGCCCCAGAGATCGGCGACCAGCTCAACAAGCTGGTCAAGCTCGTCAGCGACTCCCTCCAGGATCCGGAGATCCGCGCGGAGTACTACAAGGCGCTCGACCGGCGCCGGTCCGACCCCGAGATGGCCCGGCGCGTGGAGCAGGTCTGCAGCCAGTTCCGCGACCACTACCCCGAACACGGCTTCTTCGTCGACTTCGCGGGCCAGGGGCGGATCCGGTGGCACTACGGCGTCGCCCACGCCATCCTCTGCGGCATCGAGAACGCGTACGTGGCCGACAAGGGTCGCGGCTGGCTGTCCGACGACGCGGAGACGGCCCGGCTGATGCTCGTCCTCGACGATTCGGGCAAGAAGCTCATGTGGTTCGACTTCCGCGAGGTGGTGCAGATCCTCGGCGCCATCGCCATCGTGTTCGGGACCTGCGCGGGCGCCTTCATCCTGTCGTTCTTCACCCCCACCGTCGGCCTCGGCTGCCGGAGCGGAGGGTACATCATCTTCGTGGTCGTCTCGTTCGCGCTGCTGTGCTTGGAGCTGCTGGTGTGGTGGGTGGAACCGCCGCCGAGCCCTCCGCGGAGATCACTCATGGCAGACGAACAAGCAGCCCAAGAGGAACCGAACCGTAACCCCCGCCACCACATCTCTCGTCTCTCTCAGCACCTCAAGCGCCTCTGCAGGACCTGGACATCCATCTCGCCCCACCGCTACCTCGAATACACCGTCTTCCTCCCCCTCGAGATCGCCAACGCCTGCTGGCTCAGCTACATCGTGCTCGCGCAAACAACCGGCATCTACCGCTCCTGCGCCTGCGTAACCAGCACCTGGGCCGCCGGCGGGGGTTACGTCGACTTCACGCAGCAAGACCGCACCAGCGCCGCGTGGTCGTTCCCGTACTGGACGGCAGGCACGGTGGTCGGGATGACCGCCATGGGCATCGGGCTCGGCCACATCGTCGCCCAGTGGATGCTGCAGAGCCATCTGGGAACGTCGTCGTACGCCCACGCCCAGCGCGGCCTCCGTCGCACCCGCCGCTTTCGCCGCGCCACCTACTACTGCGTCCGCCTCCCGCTCCGCTGGCTGCTGGGTAAGCTCAGCGGCTGGGCGTGCGCCGCGCTCGCACATCTCTGTCTTACGTCCTCGGCGTTCGAGCAGAAGAGTTTGCTATGGACACCGGACGTCGGTCCGTCCAAGAAGAGGCCCACGACCACGTCTCTCCCGCCCCCTTCTCGCTCCCTCTCCGTCTCCTCTTCTTTGCTCCCCACCGGCTTCTACACCCCCAAGCCCGACGAGGATGATAGGAGCTCCATCCCCCTCCCCTCCCCTAGCGGCCATCCCTACCTCGTTAATATGGATTACCCAACCCCGTCCCCCTTCGACGTCGACAGCCAGGCGCTCTGGCGCGACGATCGACCGCCGCTGCCGCGGTCTGCGCACTCTTTCGCTGCCATTCCCGGCGCCGTGTCGCCGGGACGGACGCTGGTGGGAAGCCGTGGGATCTCGGCGGCGGCGTCGGATGATGGTGAGGATGAGTCGAGAGGCTGCGCATAAAGGGACGGGGGAGGGAGCATAGAGGAAGCAACAGCAGCAGCGGCAACAGCAGCAGGGAACACGGGTGATGTCGAGGGCTCGAGGAGTGGAAGCGCTGTTACATTATTTCGGTTTCCCCGTTCAGAAATTCTCATTTCTTCTTTCCGCCAAGGCATTGGAGGGAGATGGTGTTTGGGTTAGGGGCTTATTTCTATCGAGGAATCATTGGCGATTTGGTACGATTGTGGTTCTCTATTCGAGGGATTTGCATGACGTTCTTGTTAGTCGATATATATATATAGTAGATATCTATTCGAAGTTATAGTACATAGTAGATGAATCGCAGAGATTACTATATATTTCTATTAATATATCAACGCATTTGGATCTATCCAGTTTTCCATGAGTAATAGTGAAGGGGAATGATATCTCAAGGCTAAAGGCCATTTTTGCTTTATATGGGTTGTTCGTGGCCTCGCAGTATAATATGTACGATATGCCATCACTTCTCCAAGCGAACAGCTGAAAGGGTATAGCACGCGGCGGAGGAACCGACGACGGTCTTCATGCGGAACAACCCGTACTTCTAAGACCGACGACCGCTCAAAACCCATGCCGGCTAACATGTCAAGTTCCGCGAAGGCATTCTCGGTAATATACATGGAGAAAGTGTTGCTTCGAAGGACAAGAAGAGAAACTGCAATGACTACTATAGTAACGGCGCGGATTAACGCAGCAACAGCGAGCAAGCAACACGAAAGACCTCTACCGCCCCAGCCTGAGAGGGCGACCGTCCCTTTTCCTCGCCTCCCCAGGCATTTCTCAACGGTAGACTGACTGCGGTGGGGTGGTTGCCTCATCCGGAACCTATCCTCCCCCGGCGGAGGCGCAACTACCAAACCCGGAAGGAGAGAAGAACGCACACAAGGTCCGACAGGAACCTTGAACCCCATCAACGCTACAGTACCTCTAGAGACAGTCCTAAGGATGACACGGTCAAGAACAGACACGATGCGCCGCGCTACGATAGGAAGTCTATCTCCAGCCTCATTCGATCGATTGACCGGGAACGGGCAGAGGAGAGGGGGTGATGCATCCATCAATCCCCCTTTTTCTCATATATAGGAAGAAAACAGCAGAAAAAGGAGAAAAGACGGAAGGAAATTGAGAGCGTAGAGAAGCGGAACGTACTGTGCATAACTACTTGACGCATGGATAGACCTGCGGAGGTCAAAGAAGAGCAGCGATGGCTTCTATCTTGCAATGGGATGGGTACTGTAGGTACCTACCTATCTACTTACCTTCCTAACGGTATTCCACGGCACCGCATGCATGATATACTGAGAGACTACTTATTTGAACAATGAGCGGAGAGAGCACCGCTCGTCAAGAGGGGCTGTTTGCTTGCCAACATCACCAGCAATGTACCCCCCCATCCAAACCCACCCGGCACAGCACCGCACCAACCCCCCACCACACACAACACTCCCATCCGAAACAACGACAACGAACGGACGGACAGACTTTACGACGATGAAGAAGACGTCAAAAGGTCAACCCGACCGGAAAGAAAGATAGATTCGCTGACGGTAATTGCGTCATCCAGCATGGAGAGAGAGTGGGGAGTGAGTGGTTGGGCGAATAACGAGCATTATTGCGCATGGCATGGCATGCATGCAGTGCCATCCCCTTCTTCCCCTTCCCCTCCCACAGTCGGCGTGGCGCAGGGACGAGATGGGCTGCGGAATGCCATGATACGATTCCCGTCGCCGAAAGGAGGCAGGGCTGCGGAGGGATGACGGAAGGATGGAAGGATGGAAGGAGGAAGGGGGAAATGCCGCGATCGGAGGTTGTTTGTTTGCTTGCTTACTTCACTTGCTTGCTAACTTGCTTCGCTTGCTTGTTTGCGCGGCCGAACGGAATGACTGAAGGAGATGGCATGCAGCAACCAACCGACCGATCGGTCAGTTTCCTTCGTCTTAGCTGCAGGGCGAAAGGAGGGGGATCGAAGATTAGGAAGCGGCAGATGCTGTATGTGTATGCACGATATCGGTACCCTAACTACGACAGAATCAGACCATATGGTAACTGAAGAGTAGGAGGGGAGGGGACAGTGGGGGGTCAGCTGGGATGCGATGCGATGGTTGGGACAGAGAAGGGGGATGTTGAATGGGACGAGATACGGTGCATGCCGATGGTCGGAAGAAGCCGCCTGTGAGAGAGATACATAGGAGAGAGGTCGCCGACGGTGGATGGGATGTCTGAGTGGAGGGCGAAAGTGGCCCGGTAAGTTGAGATGGATGGATGGAGGGATGGATGGCCGACGGATGCGGGCACGTCCACCGGCTATCTCCTTCCACCCCGCATTAGCACCCAGCATGAGCACGAGGAGAGAGGAGGAGGGAAGGAAAGAAAGATTGAAGCCCGGCAACAGCGCTTGCAAAACAATTGAAGATGCTGCCCAGATGGCTGATGGCTGACGGCCGGGGGGTTGGCTGGCTGGCTGGCATGGCATTGGACCCCCCCGATGGACCCTGACGAATGCATGCCATGCCGGCTGTCGGGCGGAGGAGGAGCTGTCAAGGGAAGGGAAGGGGGGGACTGGAAGGGAAGGAAGGGCATCACGCATTGTTCAAGGCGAGATTGCCGCTGTGAAACCGACGCCAAGAGATGCGCGCCATCGTAACCGTCCGAGACCACCCAGGCATGCCGGGTCCGTTATCCAATGCGCGCGCGCACTGGGCGGAGAGGGAGGGGAGGGGGGTGTGTGCAGGAGGATTCGACCGCATGGATTGCGACTGCGGATGCGGCTGCGACACCCTTTCCTTCTTTCCAGCAGGCGCTGCGAGAGCGCAGCCTGCGCAGTTAACTCAGGGTGGTTGCAAGCTGCTCTTTCACGGCGGAAAGGCTGCTCTGCCAGCCTTGCTGAATTACTACAGCCGTCATCGCCATCGTTCGTCGTTGTGGTGGTGGTGAGCTGTCAGATGATAGGTAGGCGCTGAGAGGCGCCCTCGGTCGCGCTGAGGAGCGGTGTGCGTCTCCCGCCCGGCACTTCCATCCCACTGGGTAAAGTGGGCTCTATGGCTCTCTCTCGAGAGAGAAACCCGAGATTCGGAAGCAGAAGCGTTCGACAGTGCGGAGTATCGTGCTTTAGGGGGTGCGCACGACGAAGTTTGTACGAGGATCTTTTTACTCGAGGGGAGGGAATCAGGGTCTGCTGCGGTCAGAGCCGATGGTGGTTGGGGACTGGACGCTCTGCTTTGCTCTGCTCTCAGCATCCTCCCATGCACGCGGTGAGCGATGCCGCTGCGGTGTAGCATACCTGGCTGGGCATGCCCTCTCGGCGTCCTACAGCAACCATCCCTGTGTGCGCCCCTGGCTGGCTGGCTGGCTGGCTAGAGGTACATAGTCGGAGATGATTCCAGCACAATTGTTGCGACCTCGCAGCGCGTTAATAATGATGATGAAGCGACATCGTTATTAACAAATCGTATTAAAACGAACGTCTGACGTCAGTACCCCGTGTCGATGGAGCAATCAGGTGGGTCGAAAAGCGGGAGGACCACGCCCTACGGCGCTGACTAAACGGAAACAAATCCTGGCTGGCAATTGAACTCGGGACCGGACGTCCAGCAAACGAAACAAACCGGATTGCCCGCTGCGCCGGGCCACACTTTTACCCACACCCACACCCACCGCACACACAGGCTGAACACCCGCTCACCGAGGAAGCAAAAATAATTCCCGCAGGCTATTCCTTGCAGAGGCGTGCAGGTAACGTTACTATTTTATGTTTCCCCCCCCTTCACGCCAAGGGACTCACTCCATCGGACCGAAGGTGTGGGATTATCGAAGTATCGTTGTATACGGATTGCGAAATGTGAGATCCGTTGCGGACGAGCTTGGATCGCATAGGAATCCAGCGCTGCTATACACGTAGCAGGTACATACCTACACTTGCAGGCTGAACGTTTCTATCGGTATAAACAGAGCTTTAAGAAAGGAGTGTGAATGGAAGACTAGAAGTATATAGTACCTCTGCTTCTTCAGGAGCCGATACACTTCAATCACCAAGATCGGAGCACACACGCGACTGGCAACGAGCGAGCAACGTGACTTTCCCCGGTCACGACCACTGGCGACTTTGCGCCTGTCGCCGATGCTGACAGAGGAGAGGAGAAGCGTCCGGTGATGAGACCGAAAGGGCAGGAAATCTTGTTGCTCGGCTGCCCTGCGCGATTTGCCCCCCAAAAATGTCATCACCGTTGCTCTGGAACCATCCGACAACTGGAAAAGAAAGGGTCGAAGTGGTTGGGTGAGCAGGAGGACGACCGTGACTGACGATTCGTCGGGACGGTTCTTCTGCCAGTAATCTTTTCTCGCAGCAGAGAGTGTGTGTGTGTTAGTTATAGGGAACAGGGGGAAACTTTAAAGATGCCCGCCCGATCATTGCTCCAGTAACAGCTAGAAACTGGTCCTTTCGGGATTCTCTCTCTCTCTCTTTCTCTCTGCCTTGCGAGAGAGCAAGATTACAGCATGTTTGTTGTTGTCATCGATGGCAGGCCAGCCTGTTAGCGGGCTCATAATATAAATTTTCGCCTTTAGCGCAGCCGTCCCCCCCCTTCGGTACCGTACCTTTAGCGGGCTTACCTTCTCCTGCCTTACAGGCGCGCCCACACACACACTGCCCACACGCTGGCCACACACAATGCCCACCACACTACCAGCCGACCGCGCCGAATGCTGAAACCGAGTTCGCCCTTGGCCGCACTCGCGCGCCCCCTTCTCCCTTCTTCCCACACCACCTCTCTCTCTTCTGCACCCGCGCACACTGAAAACCTCTCCCCCTCCCGATCGACCCGCCGCGTTCCTCGCGCTTGTTCTGCGAGAGCGTGACCGTCGCTCTCCCTTTTCTCTTTTCCTTTCCCTTGTCCTTTTCTTTCTCCTCCCGCGTCCTCCAATCCATTTGCTACAAGAATCATTCCCGCATCCGCCCGCGTCCCAGTGCGGTGTTCGCTCTCCAGTGACCGCCGGCCGCCAGCATCGCCACAAGAAGGCACTGCTGCGGATCGATCCTTGTACGGTTCGCCCCTCACTCACTTCGCCCAGCATAACATCCTGCTAACACCCGTTCCGCAGCGGTTCGCAAACCTCTCGAAATCGCCCGTCCAACGCTCCTTCGCCGTGGCCATGCAGAGATTTGTTTTATAACAATACTGTCCTTAGGGACAACCACGATCCTTCCGCCTTCAGCTATCGCCGTCGCCGCCAGACCGTCGCCGTGAAGGGACGGTCTGCTCCTTGGAACATTCGTCTAGTAATTGCGACAGACCTCTGCACGTTGTGTCCGTTCAATTCTTGTCCTACGGCTCCAGGACCGCTTGTGTTGTAACAGCGACATTGTTCATCGGAATCATCCATCGATCATCGAATGCGTTCATCTTTTTCCGCAGCCATACTCTGAAGACCGCAAGTCTACATTTGCAGGGACGAGACCCGGGGTCTCGCAACAAACCGACACCATGATGCACCATCAGGATTATTTCTCTGGGCACAGCATGCAAGAAAGCAAAACGGCGACCAACTTGCCAACTACAATGGGAGGGTGCGAGGAGGAGACCATCAACGACAGCGACGAACCGCCGGACGAGCGCCAAGAACATACGCCTCGTGCAGTCACGCGCCCTCCACCGTTGGAGACCAGAGACTTCAACAAGAAACCGCCGAACTCGAGCGAACGAAAGGAATCTCTCCTTACTCAGGCCCTGCACACCTCTCCGACCAAGAGTGAATCAGGAAGCGGATATGACCGTCACAACGGGTCCCGCCGTGGTTGTTCGACGGCTTCGACCTGCAGCACCCGTAGCGCTACGTCTACGGAGCTCACAAGCGACGCCAGCCCTACCAGCCCCGACACGAGAACGAGCTCCCCCAGTCCGCCACCACCCACCACTGCGTTCCAAGGCCTTCCTCCTATCTTCAGCAAGCCGTTCCTCGGTACCGTTTCGATTCGCCCTGAAGAGGATACTCTGTCTCCGTTGCAGAAGCCCAGTGCTTCTGACAACGCAGACAGCGCGGTCGAGGCTACGCTTGGACGCAAACGCTGCATCACTTTCGCTTGCGGGCGCAAAGACGTGGCCGCGGCCCCGCCTGCGCCCATCACGGCACCTGAGCCGCCCAAGGAATCTCCGCCGAAGCGAACATGCACCATCAAGTTTGCATGCCCAAGCAAGGTGTCCACGGATGGACCGACCGCCAGCAACAAGCCTCGCGTTCGGGCCGTCAGTCCCGCTCCGGTCCGCAAGCAGCCCGTTGCGTCACCGAGACGCGAAAAACCCCAGCGCGGCTCCGATGCCACCATCCGCAACAACTCCCCGAAAGCATCACGAAAGCCTGCGAAGCCACGCCGTTTCAGCGAGAACTCGGACATCGGTCGCTCCGAGGCGACGCGCTTTGCGGAGTTCCGCAACTCGAGCGACGAACAGGAGGATGATGACTGGGTGCAGGAATCCACATGCTTCCGCAGTCGCTTGACGGTTCAAGATACGTTGAAGGTTGAATATGGGCTTCGTCGCCTGGCTGAGGAGGTTGAAGAGGAAGCTGTCGAGGATGAGGAAGATGACGAAGACGAAGACGAGTTGGAGGAGCTGGAAGATGAGGACGAGGATGATGAGGATGAAGACGACGAAGACGATGCCGATGATGAAGATGCCGAAGAGGAGGATGAGGCACTCCATTCCAGTGGTTACGTGTCAGAAGGGGGTTTTCAGACCGACGATGAGGAAGGTTTTGCCGGTTCAGACACCGACAGTGATGCCGGCTCGGATTATCGCTGGTGGGCACCGGGTGCCTCCACCACCGCTACCTCCATCGATGCTTTGGAGCATATCCGCTCCCTCAGCCGCAAGAGTATCTCGGAGTCCTCCATCAACTCGGATGGAAGTGGCTCAGAAGCTCACCATAAAGCCGTCAAATCACTTGGACGCAAGAGGTCCCGTGCCGTGAAGATCAAACCCGACACTCCCGAGCTGCCGGACAGCACCGACTTCGTTTGCGGTACACTCGATGAGGACAGACCTCTGGAAGAAGCTTACATTTCACAAGTCGAGGCCAGACGAGCTGCGAAGCGCAAGGCGACCCCGCAAGACATTGACCCTACATTCCCTACCTCCGACCCTGAGCTCGACGAGGAAGATGATGACGACGTCGATGATCTGGAAGACATCCCTGAAGAAGAAAGCGATGCCTACATGTTCATGCATGGCCAGCCTGATCCCCATGACGATCCGCGCGGACGTCGTCACCCCAGTTCTCGGAGACATTCGCCGAACCCGTCGCCTAGACGCTTGCGGTCTCCCCCGTCTACCAAACGCAATGTCGCGCATCGCTCACCACCCCCTCGCCGCCTTTTCGGTGGTTCTCCTCCCAAACGTCTGCGATCGCCACCAGCCGGTCGTCTGCGCTCCCCTCCTCCCACTCGCCGCACCTCATACGTCGCCGACGCCAAACCTGAACGGACAATCCGCTTCAACGGGCTCGCAGAATGCCCGCGCCCTACCCTGGCCTCCTCGGTTCCGAAGGGTATTGCCGCCGAGCAGATGAAGCAACGCTACTTCTACGAAGAAGAGGAGGACGAAAAGACGAGGGAGAACCTGATCCGCGGAGCCATTGATATCCGCGCGGGTCTCGAGCGCAAGCGCCAGCGGCGCAAGGAACGCCTATATCAGAAGCACTGCCGCAAAGCTTGCAAGGACAAGGATCGCACGTTCAAGCCGGGCAAAGGCGCCTCGCGCATGAGGGAGATGGGTCTGGAGCTCGCCGCCTACAAGGGTAAAGGAGCGGCCGCCTTCACGCAATTTGCGGACGTTCGCATGCTCTCGTACTAAAAACGCATCATCCTACCACCATAACATCTACATGATCCGCCCTACATCATGCCATGACATCATCTCCGCAAAATAACTTTTTCTCTCACCACCGCAACGAGGAATCCTTGGAAGGAGCGCCGCCACGCTTTGCTGGCACCTTTTCTGCGAGTTTTATTCTTCGCTATCGGGGAATGAAACTCGATGGTCGCTCATTCAGGATTCCCGTTGCTAGCCTACTTACCTTCTTACCTTCCTCTTATCTACCTCCCCAACCAATAAATGGAACCACCCGCTGTTCACCTTTGACCCACCTCGAGGGAGCCTTCTCCCTTTTATTGCTTCCTATCCTGTCCTGTTTTTTGATTTTGTCTATCTATCACTATACCCCCCTTTCATGCATGGAGCACTGTTTGGGCTGAAAAGTGAAAGCATTCGCCGGAGTGTCTCGTTCTTGTGAATGAGATGGCTCTGCTGTCTGCTGCTTTTGTTTCTTCTTCTTTTCTTCCCCCTTTTCTCCCTTGACCCCGGCTTTTGTTGTTCGCTTCGCGTCTCAGTCGAACCGAGCCCTCGGGTTCTCTTCTCTGAAGGGGGAAAAGAGGGAGGGTGCGGGCTCTTTTCTTCGGACGGGGAGATGGTGGTTGGAGGTGGGATGGAGCGGGAAGGGGTTTTTTCTCTGAATGTTTCTACTTTTTATTCTTTTTTTTATATATTTTTTTGGGTTCTGTGTAGACTTCTTCTTCTTCTTCTTCTTTCTTCCTTTTCTTCTTACCTTCTTGTGTATATACTTTTTAAACGAACTACTTTCTTTTATTGAGAAGTGGTCTTCTGTGTTTTCTTGGGGGTTTAGTGGGTGGGTGAGTGTGAGTGGGTGGGTGGGCGAGTACCT
Organism: Myrmaecium sp. VS I D KN 1; assembly: GCA_019775845.1. Taxonomy (NCBI): domain Eukaryota; kingdom Fungi; phylum Ascomycota; class Dothideomycetes; order Valsariales; family Valsariaceae; genus Myrmaecium; species Myrmaecium sp. VS I D KN 1. The sequence continues at coordinate 235,409 of JADQAV010000022.1, forward strand.
TACACCCTCCCCGATGAGTAGGAAGGGGACGAACCATTCATTCATCCAGCGAGCGACTTCTTCACTTGAAGCCAGTTACACGCCACTCCACTCCACTCCTTTCCATTGTAAGTACTGTGTACCATCATTAGAACCGGTTTCACCCCTCTTTCTCTCTTTCTATCTCTCCCTCTCTCTCTTCTCTCGATCTCCCTCTTGCTCGACCTCGGAAAATTACTTCAGGAAGTTCTCAGTTCATGAAATCGCAGTCGGCATTTCATTCGTAGCGTTCTACGTTTCATGGCGTGGACGTTCCATGGCGGTCGCCGTTTCATGGCTGTCCACGTTTCACGGTGGTCGGAATTTCTTCATGGCGTTCAGCGATTCCATGAACATCCAGGTTTCTTCCTTGGGGGTCGGCGTTTCAGCCTCTCATCGAGCGCCACCATCGTCGTCATCGCCTAAGAGTTGTGGCTGATGAGGAAGATGGGATGGAGATGGAGCGGGGGATCTACAGGGTCTGGCACGTGGGGGAAGGGGGGATTCAGGGGGAGGGGGGAACTTTCCGGTGTTCATTTCATGGTTGAGTGGTGAATGGAATAACTACCTAAGTGGTCTCAGGGAGTGAAAGCGTTTCGATTGCGGTACGTCCACATGAAATCTCGTTTCAGGAAGACGCCAATTCTCCCCGACTAGCTGACAAGGCCAGGTACTTGCTACGCCATGGATCTATAGCCTTCCCTGCGGTATATCCCCATCCCCTCACCAACACCGACTCACCCAGCAGCAGCAGTAACATATCCCTCTACCCACTCACCCTCTTATCTCCCCCTCCCTCACCCCATCCACCACACCACCCTTCGTCCCCTGCGCCGGCGGAGGGGCAGCATCCGCATCCACATCCCGCCCCTCATCCACCCCCACCGCGCCCCTTTCCGTCGACGCGGCGACCAGGTTATGGTCGTCGGTCAGATAGACGTCCGGCAGCAGGAGGGCGAGCAGCAGACCGAGCGCGCTGGCGGCGACGGCGGCGTAGACCATGGCGCGCATGGTGTCGGAGTACTGCCATTCTGATCAGCCCATTCACCCATCTAAGGACAAGAAAGAGGGGAAGAGAGGAGGGAGGATGGTACAGTGCATACCGCATAATCAACCGCATCCCTCTCCGCCGTCCCAACAGGCGGGACACCATTCGTAATCGAGTCAAACACCGCATCAACCACATCCTCTCCACCCGCACCCGCACCCGCACCCACCTCCCTCAAGTACCTCCTCAAATTCCCCTTCAACGTCCCCGTATAAATCCCCCCGGCAACCGCACTCCCCACGCTGGCCCCCAAAAACGCAAACAGCAGCACCAAGCCCGTCACCTGCGCCATCTCCGCATGGGGGACCTGGATCTGCGCCGCGACAAGCATCACGGGGCTCAGCAGACCCGTTCCAACGCCCTGCACGGCCTGCACGACGAAGAGCTCGGCGGCCGGGTTGCGAGCGCCGCGGAGCCGCAGCATGAGGCCGTAGCCGAGAAGGCGGACGGCGGCGCCGACGGCAGCGACGGTCTTGTAGCGCCGCCGTCGGCCGATGAGGAGACCGCTCAGCATGCCGACCAGCGCGGCGACGACGCCGTTGGTGTAGGTGAGGAAGGTGGCGTCGCGGGGCCCGAAGGCGCGGGCGACGGTCGCCCAGGCGTAGAGGTAGGTGTGGGTGGCGGCGAAGCCGAGCTGGTCGAGGCCGTTGAGGAGGAGGCTGAGGAGGATGGAGGGGTTGTGGAGGTAGCGCGGGGGTAGCACAGGGTGGTGGGCACGGCGGGATTCGTAGAGCGGGAGGAGGAGCAGGAGGCACAGGGCGCCGAGGAGGATGAGGGTGATGATGTAGGGGGTGGACCACCGGGCGGGCGTGGTGGCGGCGAGGGTGATGGGGAGGAGCAGGAGTATGGCGCCGGCGGTGAGGAGGAGGGTGCCGCCGAGGTCGATGAGCGAGGTGAATTGGCGGAGGGAGATGCGGCGGGTGAGGAGGATGTGGTGGCGTTTGGCGCGCCGTTGGTAGTAGAGGAGGGTGGTGATGATGAGGGAGGCGCCGACGGGCATGATGATGGCGAGCATGCCGATGCCCCATCGCCATCCGATCCCGCCGATGACGGACTCGACGATGAACGCGGACACCCACGGCATGATGAGGAAGGGGAAGAAGGAGAAGCTGAGCGCGAAGCCCCGCCATCGCATGCTCGAGACGTCCGACAGGATGATGTCGTTCATGATGTTCGTGCCCGTCTGGCCGACGGTGTAGAAGATCAAGCTGGCGGCGTAGACGTCGAAGCGGCGGGCGGACGCCTGCAGGATGTAGGAGAGCAGGTAGAAGCTCACGGTGAGGCAGTACGTCTCGCCCCGGCCGAGCACGTCGGCGAGCTTGGCGATGGGCGGCTTGGCGACGGCGAACAGGATCGTGCAGGCGGTGCTGACGGTGGCCAGCTTGGAGACGGCGTGGAAGGAGGAGGCGGCGTAGTTTTGGTAGTTGTACACGGTTGTGTTGTCGAGTTCGCTGGGGATGGTGGTGGTGGTGGTCAGCCTTGTACCTTATGGATTGTTCTTCCTCGCTCGTTCACCATCACCTCCCTCTCCTTTCCTTCCCAGTGACATCCACAACTGACTCTCTATAGGGGGGAATGACTTACTATGTAATCATCATCATCCCAACCCTATCCAAACCACCGTCAGCATCCTCATGCCTCATGAGACGGGGAAGTCCTTCTTACCCAGCCCACACAAGATACTTCCCATATCGCCTATTCACATCGTGTTAGCAGCGGAGCTTCAAGCGGAGCAGCAAGCGGAACGGCAGAACAAGGAATCCGAACTGAAAAGAAAGACCAAAGAGGGAAAGAAAAACGGATAGCAGGGTGCAATGCAATGCTCACCCCCAAACCGCCTGCGCAGCTTCAACCCGCGTCACGCCCCCCGCCTCCTCTTCATCCTGAACGATGAGGGTGGTGGCGCCTTTGGTCGGGCCTTCTTCCTGCTCCTGCTCTACCACGGCGTCTCCATGGCGGTTGTCTGCTTCTGTGGCGGCGGCGGGAGAGGAGGGAGACGTAGGAGAGGAGGAGGCGGCCGGCCTTCGGAACTTGTTCACGGCGTTGGAGAGACGCATGTCGTCGGTCTTTTGCTGAAGGGATTGGTGCTCGTGCTCGCTGGGTGCTGTAGCACCAGGCGGGGGGAAGAATCAAATGGAAAGGTGGAAGAAGAAATGAAGAACGAAAGAACGGAGAAAGAGGAGAGGAAAGCAGTTTGTAGAACGAGTCACAACTGAAAGTAGGGGGAAGTGGATAGGACATAATACATATCACATCTACCCATCACCCACCCATCCCCCTTCTCCCCGGTCATCGGTACGTGTAGGCGTAGGGGTAGCGGGTATATCGGAACCCATAGGTAGCGGTCATACCTGGAGTTGTGGTGGGTTAGGGGTAGCACCACCGCCACTACACCCCAGCCTTACGAGGACGTAGGGGGGGAGGGGTAAAGGTAAACGGGAGGGGTAACGGGAGATGCAGAGGGAAGGTGAGGGGGAGGAGGGAGGGGCTTATCAGGATCCTTCTTCCCCCATCCCCCCCGCCCCCCCCCCGCCCTTCACTCTCTTCTTTCCTGGTTTTGATATTGGTTTTAGGCATGCTTGCCATGTGCTTAGGACGAAAGGGCGGGTCGAGGATGGAGGGAAGAGATGGGGAGAGAGATGAGGGAAGTGATTGAGTGAGCGATCACAAATCAATATACTGTATCCTCTCTCCTCCTTTCTGTATCTGTTAAATGCCTTCCAACGATGCTACGTCTCTGTCTCTTGACAGAAGCGTGCCTACCCTTCATCTACAATACCAGAGCCCCAGTCCCAGAAACAAATACATCCAGTACACAAGAGAAAACATCTAGCTCAGGACCACAAACCAAAGCCGAAGAGCGTGCTGCTTGACAATGCGTCTGCGATCATTGGCTCATCCACTCACCTCGCCAGCTGCATGTACAATAAAACAATATGCAGATGCAGCATGCAGATGCGGACAACCCCAGCTCGAACCGTCCAACCAGAGAAGCTATAGTAATCAACATGCATGCGAGAACGTCAACCTCGCCATCCATCTGTGTTCAAAAACACTCATAGTATGTCCCCGTCATCTGACGACAGGCGGGAGGAGGGAAGGGAAAGCGGGAAGGCGGGAGGAGGCGATGGGAGGTGAAGTGATGAGGTAGGAGGGAAAGGGAGGGGAAAGGAGGGGAGGATGGGCTTCGTTTCCCCGTCGTGAGGCTCAATGGCTTTATAGGAAAGAGAGAGGAAAAGAGAGAGAATCACGTTCAGTTCACACATAGTTTGGTCAGTAGGACGGACAGAAAGGTAAGTAGGCAAGTAGGCAAGGAGGCAAGGAGGCAAGGAGGCAAGGAGGTATATATGTATGTAGGTACTCGACGTAATGATTTCATCTCATACATCGTCCATCCATCATCCATCACCACAACGCCTCATCCAGAAGTAAAAAGCAAGAGAAGGAACAAAAAGAAAGAATAGACGGAAAAGTGCCAAAACCCAAAACCCAAAACCCAAACAAAAAAACCAAGACCCTCCCTCAACACCATCACAACATCCCAACCCCCATCCGTCTCCCCCTGCGCATGCCCTCCCAAAACCCCTCTCCCAGCCGTCGAAGCAAGCCCAGCTCCCTAGTATACACCTCCCCCCCACCCGCCACACCAACAAGCGGCCTCTCATCAACCTCACACACCATCCCCTCCGGCGGCAAGACCCCACGCTGAAAATACCTCCGCACGACCCCCACCGTGCACAGACTCGGCGCCGACAGCGTGCAATGGCCCTCGCCGCGCTGAACCAGCACCGCCGAGCCCGCAAACGCCGCCGCCATGCGCCACGCGTTGCGGATCGGCGTCACGGCATCGAGCTCGTTGCCCAGCCACAGGATCGCGCGGGACGGGTCCGCCGCCGCCGCCGCCGCCGCGGCAAACGGGCCCATGAACCGCCAGCGCGCCCGCGCCGTCCAGCCCACGCAGCCCAGCCGCGTGTGCGCCCAGTAGTCGCCGATGGCGGCGCTCTGGTTGCGGAGCTGATGCCAGTAAAGCCGGAAGGCGTCTTCGTCGGCCACGTCACCGAGCCAGGCCGCGTCCGAGCAGAGGATGGCGCGGGACGCGTCCGCGCCGTCCCAGCCGGGGGCCACGCAGTCCGGGCCGTACGGACCTTCCTCGATGCATTGGGCGCTCCGGCAGCCCACGCAGCTCCGCTCGCCGGCCTTGAAGGTCGCGAATGCCGTCCCGTTGCCCCACGGCGGTAGGTCCGCGAGCAGCTGCGCCAGGATCGGGAACCCCCAGAGCGGTTGGTAGAGCGCCGTCTTGACGATCAGCTTCACGTCCGTCCAGGTGATGACCTCGGGTCCGCGCTCCGCGTCCCCCGGCACCGACAGCGGATCGTCGTAGATACGGTCGAGCAAGTCCTCGTACGCCGCGCGCAGCGCCTGAACAAGCTCTTCGGACGCGGATACGGACGGGGAAACCGCCGCGGAAAACGGACACTTCAGCGGCCCCGCCGCGACGCAGTACTCAAAGAAGCGCGTCAGGATCGCGTCCGCGTCCTGGAGGTTGCCATCGCCGATGCCGCGGTAGTACAGGTCGGCGTCTACAACGCCGTCGAGCGCCATCCGGCCGATGCGCTCCGGGTGCCGCGCCGCGAAGGTCGCGCCGATGATGGTGCCGTAGGAGAAGCCCCAGTACTGCAGCCGTTCCGCCCCGCGGCGCCAGCGGGTGCGGGAGAGCGCGGCGGCGCGGGCGCGCGGACAGGCGATGTCCGAGGCGAGCCGTTTAGCCGTCTCCTCGCGCCAGGCGCCGTGCGCTTCGATCAGGCGGACCATATCCTCGGTCACGGGGGTGGTATTGACGTGCTCGGCGAGAGCCTCTTCACCGGGTGACGGCGGGGTGGCAAGGGTGGCGGAGCAACCCTCGGCCATGGCTTTGGCGCGGCGCCAATTCAGACGCAGGCTGTTTTCCGAAGAGCCCAGGATGCCTTCCGCCTCGTCTTGGAGGTTCCACGCTTGCCGGGAGAAGCTGTCGGGGAAGCAGGAGATGAGCGGGGTGGTGAGGTTGATGCCGCGCGGGTCGAAGCCGATGAGGTCAAAGTACTTCTCTGTACTGTTGGCAGCACGGTCATCGACGGAGAAAGAGAGAGCCGGATCAACGTCGGAATCAAGGACCTGCTGGAGCTCGGCTCCAATGCGGAGCAGGAGCGCAACACCGCTGCCGCCGGGTCCACCTGGGGAAAAATGTCAACATTTCCCATTCACACTGCACAGATGACGCAAACCGCAAAGGCAAGCATGCACAACGCACCAGGATTAATCAACACCGCCCCTCCATACCGCGGATCAGTAACAGGCACCTTCGCCGGCCGGCGCGCGACCGCAACCGCGATCTTGCGGCCCTTGCCGTCGGCGCGGTGGTAGTCCATCGGCACCTCCAGTCGCGCGCACTGCAGACCGTCGTAGCAGTCATGGTACGCGAGCTCTGGGGAGGGTGTGATCTGCGACATGAGCGTCAGTTATGTGGACGAACAGGAGAGCGAGAGAGGGGCGGCAATGGGACTCACATCACCCCACCGAAACCCGCTCGTTGGCTTCCGTTCTCCGGCTGTCACCGTGACGGCGTGGAGCGGGGACGCAGGTTGGGGGCTGAAGACGCGGTAGTAGAGGAAGACGAGCAGGGTGCCGAGGACGATTGAAGCAAAGCGGCGACGTCGCTCCGGTCTCGGTAGGGAAGATGAGGACGCGGTGGAAAGCAGAAGAGCCTCCTCGACCTCCATATCCGCCTTTTCAGACGGTGGTGGCATGGTGGCTGATGTATGAATGGTGATAGGTACAGTCACGCGTGATTGATATAGGATCGTAGGAACGAGAGAGAAAGAGAGAGGTAGACAGGTAGACAGGTCGAGCGTAAGAAGAAGAAAGACTGGAGGAAGACACGAAAAGAGAGAGGGCGAGAGAAACACGGGAACGAAGGTCAATATAAGTAAAACCCCAAGCACCCACACGCAGCCCGCCCAAACCGGAAAGAAGGCAGGCAGCCAAGCAAGCAGGCAGGCAGGCAAAAATCCCCCCCCCGGCGGTCAAGCGGCTGAGCTGAGTAAGACGCCTCGCTGATTCGCTACGGGTATGTCCGTCGCTCTCGCTTGTGTTCATGCACGTAGCCGTTCTGGCGACGTCCGAGTCTGGGGGCCTGCTGTCCTCACGCGCGCGGCCTCGCTTGGTCGGGGAAATGAGTGGTGGTGGTTGTTAGGGGAGGTGAATCGGAAGAAGTGCGGGTTTGGATGGATAGGTGTGATAGGTAGGAGCGCGGGGTGGGGCCTTGGCACTCGCTCGCTCGTATCGGAGAGGCTGAGCTGCCAGTAGGAATGGGTGGTTGATGTGCAGAAGGTGAATTGAATCAGATTCATAGATGCTGGCTACTTAAGCGGTCCCATGAAGATACGTGAGAGAACGCCCTCGGAACGAATTTGGAATCCAGTTCCAGTTCACAACACAATTCCTCCCCACACCTCTCCCTCTCTCCCTCTTCCCCCCTCGCCCTCACCTCGAAAGAAATTCCCCCCTCACATACCTATCATTCTCTCTGTGCCGCGACACCTCTCCCCTGTGGAGTGTGTGAGATCATGTCAAAAGCGCGCCCCATGCTCTCCCCTCTCCGCGTCACGTCGTCCATCAGATACCCCGCCCCCATCGACTCCGCCCACTTGGGAGACCAACCGTAGTAGATGGAGGTAGGATGTGGAGAAGCTGGAAGCGAGCGGTGGATGGGAAGCCGTCGAGTCCTGCGGCGGAGGAGGCAGGCAGACAGGTACATACTGTAGGTAAGGCAGGATGTGGGAAGGTCGTCCACTTCCAGCCTTCCGCCGTCAGCTCTCCGCAGATGGAGAAGCCGAGAAAGTGAAGGCGAGCCCACACTCTCTGCACACCCCATCCCCTCCCCTTTCCTCCATCACAAACGAACACAAAAAAAATCCAAAACCCCCTCCATCTCCCCCCCTCACCCATCCCTCTCCAACTCCCCCTCAACAGCCCTAACCTCCTCCCCCAACCCCCCCACCTCCTCCACCCCCAGCACACTCGCCGCATCTTCCAGATCCCCAACCAGCCTCTCCAACCAAGCAACCAACCCCTCCACCTCCCCCCTCTGCCTCCTCACCCCCTCCACAAGCTCCCCAACCACGCCCTCCACCTCCCCCAACCTCATCCTAACCCTCTCCTCCTCCACCCTCAAAAACGGCCTCATCCACGCATCCCTCAAAACCCTCGGCCCCAAAAAACCCACCTGTCCCCCGTCCCCCCCATCCCCATTTTCCTTCCGCCCCCTCGCCTCCCCCAACACCCGATCCAGCCCGTTCAGCGCCCGCACCGCGTCCCGCTCCGCCAGCACGCGGTCCAGCTCCGCCGTCACGGCGGCCCGCAGCTGGCCTGTGAACTGGGCGTGCAGCTGGGCGAGCGCGGCCGGCGCGCGCGCCGCCGGGGTGGGGAAGCAGGTGCTGAAGTTGGTGGGGCTGAGTTTGGCGAGCGTGGCGTTGAGGGCGGAGTGCATGGCGGTGGTGAGGGCGGTGGCGCGCGGGCCCGGGGTGAGGGGCAGGGGCGCTGGGCCGGCGGGGGAGGGGCTGCGGGAGGTGGTGGTGGTTGTGGTGGTTGTGTTGTTGGTGGTGTTGTTGTCTGTGTGGTTGTTGTTGTTGGAGGTGGAGGTGTGGTTGTTGTGCTGGTCGTCGGTGCTGGTAGCAGCTGGGGCAGCAGCAGCAGCTCCCGCTCCCGACGACGGGTCCAAAGAAGCCATCTCGCGCGTGGTGTCCTTCTTCCTTCTGAGGTCCTATGCACAGTATCGTCCAGGATGGAAAGAGAGAAAAGCGCACGTCGGCTGTGCGCACGCTCACGTTCGGAAGATGTAGCTCGTCGTCGTCGTCGTCGTCGCGTTACAAGCGCACGGAGTCGCGCGTCTGGACAAACGAAGAATTTCGAAACCGGCACCGCTCGCGTTCGTGTTCGCGTCCGTGGAGTTGTAGAGGAATTGGACGGTTGCGCGGCGAGTATGTGGGTAGGTACGTAAGTATGTATGATATAGCGACAGAGTGTTTGCGTGCTCGACTTCGCAAATACGGTGGAGGGGTCAAGTAGGAGTGGAGTAAACAAGGGCGGAGAACGGCACGGAGCGATCTACGAACGTCCGGCAAGTCGCGGGGTCACGTGCACAGACCGCTGGCTGTATGCGACCAATCACACCTAGGTACCTTGGGAGAGGACTCGGTCAACCTATTTGATTGTACATTTCGCGTTCTTCGAAGTTGCAGTTGTTATTTGGCAAGGAGGAATACATAATTCATAATAACGGGTAGTAGTAGTAATAGTTGGGTAGTTCACAGTAGGCGTGAGAAATATAGAAGGAGGGGTATCAATATTAATTCCACCGATCCTCCAGCCCGTCACCCTGTCAGCATGCCAACAGTCCCTCCTACCAATCCTCCTACCCATCCTCCTACCCATCCCCATCCCCATCCCCATCGCCTACCACTCCAGATTCCAGTCCGAAAAACAGCAGGGACGTCGGCGAGGGGTAAGTATCCATAATCATCACCGTTTCCCACCATGTCATTAGAGTAGTAGTGATTAAGCCAGCCAGCTCCCTCCGAGCACCGAGCCACACGAAAAACCAAGGAAATCCAAGAAAGAAAAACAACAAAGGGATTAGGGGAACACAAAAGAAAACTAAAGAAAAACAACCAACAAAGGAGATGAGCGATGGTGGAGGGTGGATATATATATGATAATATATACTCCAATGATTGATGTAAGGGAAAATCGATTGATAAAGGAAAGAAGGAAAGAAAAGGAAAAGGAAAGGAAAGGAAGGAGGGGGTATAAAGCGCCATAATCGGTTTTTTCCACCATCCGTTCATGCCCACCAAGCCATGCTATGCCATGCCATGCCATTGCATCCTCGCATCCATCCGTACCGCCACTCTTCTCTTGAAGGCTAAAGCCCCACTAGCACCAACCAGCACACATGTCATTCCTTCAGCGAAAACTCCCACGGGATGAGGTTCATTGGATTCCAGTTCCAGCGCAGCACGCACCCCCACAAAAGAAAAAACACAACTCCCACCCGTCTTCAAAACGGCACCAACCCCATCCCCGCCACCGCCGCAAACGAGCCCGCCCGCTCATCCGTCTCACGATCCGCCGCCGCCGTCGCCGCCGCGGTATCCTCCTCGCTATTCGTGCGGCTCAGCTTCGCCCCAAACGCGCTCTCCACCCGCGTCATCTCCGCGCCCATCATCTTGATCGACGGGTGCGAGCCGACGACGACGACGGTCGTGGTGGCCGTTTCGATCTCCTCCTCGTCGTGATGGCTGCTCGGCAGACCGGGGGCCGCCGACGTGATGGCGTCGGCGTCGACGTGATCCTCCGCAGAGGAGGAGGAGAAGGTGTTGGTCGAGACGGGGGTGATTTGGAGGCTGAGGTCCGGCGTCGAGCCGAAGGACCAGCGGTGCGAGTCGTCTGTGCTGGTGGTGTCGGTGCGGCGGCTGGACGGGCGGGAAGCGATGGCAGCGGCGGTAGCGGTAGCGGTGGGGTGGTCGTCCTCGACCGTGCTGCCGGACGGCGAGTCCAGCGCGGCGTCCTCAGGGATGGTGGCGATGTCGGGCTTCTTGAAGCCGTGCGCGTCGTAGCGGGGTGGGTGGCATTCGAACGGCACGAGCTGCTTGGTCTTGAAGTCGATCCGCCACCGCTTGCCCTCGGAGAAGCAGACGTCGCTCGTGCGTGGGCTGGTCGCGTTGAGGATGGGCGCGCACCGCTTGCGGTAGCGCATGCATTGGCCTTCGGAGAGGGCGTGCACCTCAAAGGGATAATGCTTGGTTTCTGGGTTCGATGGCGCCGTCGTCGTGACACGATAGGAGTCGGTCGGAGTCGCCGTGGGTGTGGTCGACGGCGTTGCGGCTGTCTCGGAGGTGCTGACCTCTGACGGCGGCCGCCGGGCGGGGAAGCTCACGTCGGCGGGGTCCAGGTCGTCAGCTTCCGGATCTGAGGCATGTTGCACCGCGTTGTCAGGCGTCGCCGAACTACTATGCGTCTCATTCTCGTGGGCTGGCGCCGGTTCCCGGGTCGAGTTGCCGGCCAGGTTGGGATACAGCGTCCGGATGATTCGTTCCTGCTCCTCGATCAGGCGTCTGCCCGCGGGAGACATGTTGTTCAGATTCGCCAGGTCGACCGATCGGGTGTCGAGCGTGTTGCGCGGGCGGCGGCTGCGGCGGGGGAGGCTACGGTATCGGGGATCGCTGCGATCGTCCAGCGGTGGCGCAATGTCCACGGAGGCGCAGAGGCTCTCCACCCAATCAAGCAGCTGCTCCTGCGTCTCACAGCAGAACAACATCTGCTGTGTTTCCACCCGCACGCGGAACACAAACTCTCGTACGGGCTCGAAGAGTTGCGGATCGGTCTGGTAGACCTTGGCCCGCTGCGACGGTGGCACCAGATGCGCCAAGGGCGAGCGAGGGGTGAGCTCCGTCTTCCTAAAGTCCGTCGCGACACCGACCTCGGCGTGCTGCATCGTGAAGGATTGCAGCAGCCGGCCGGGGCAGGGCGTCCGCTCCTTGCGGAAGAGCCCGGGCGTCTTCACGTCGTAGAGGTTGAGCTGGGTGCCGCAGAGCACGGCGTAGACGTCGTGCCATCGCCGGTCGCGGGCGTACTCGAACGGGGTCGTGAATTCGGTCTTCACCGCCAGCACGCCCTCGCTCTGCACCGTGCAAAGGTAAGGCGGGATCGGCTCGAGGTCCGGCTCGATGCTGGAAACGCTGGCACATTGCTTGCGCGTGGAGACGGTCGTTGCGAATTCGTAGCTCGGCGGTGCGTCCGACTCGGCGACCGCCGCGTGGGTGTGGAACGTGTTGTGGTAGCCGTAAATCGGGGTCTGCGGGGATGCGGTTCCCGCACCGGTCCTTCCACTTCGTCTCGAATCGACGTTGTCGGTGGACTGCGGTTCGGTCGGTTGACCATGCCACAGCCGGGAAACGGCTGGCAGAGACGGTGCCAATGTCATGTGTAGGGCGAGGTGAAGGATATGTGAGATCGTAGGAATATATATAATCGGATGTGGTTAGAATCCCAAGCCCGACCTGTCGCGTAGAAGTAGAGTCGGGTTCGGAGGAGGATTGATTTCTTTCGGTTTGTCCTGTTACACGAGAGGAAAGCTGGATGTCATTGCGCTGCAATGGCAGGTGTTGGAAGTTCGAGGTGGAGGTGGAGGTGGAGGTGAGGAGTAAGAGAATCGCAGACAGGACAAGAGGTCAATCGGAGAAGGTATCGGAGGGGTTTCAATGGAGGGGGTTTCTGTGAACGCAAAGAAAGAGAGGGATGGTCAGAGCATGTTCCCAGGAAGTTATAAATTTAATAAAAAGGCAGGTAAAAGTAGCGTGGACGGGAAAACGCGGGTTTTGTGCGCCCATGGAAGAGGAAGAGAAACTGGGAGTTTGGGTGAGCGGAGGGCGCCGTGCGCTGGGCAGCGCCAGCGACGACCTCCCTTTAGCTCTCCCGGGCGTACTCCGTACCTTGGTTGGCACGAGGGGCCAGAAACAAGAGGGGGGGAGGGGGGAGGAAGGGCTGACGTCGGCCTAGAATAATCACTGACTGACTGACTGCCTTATCACTACACCTCGGAGCAGTAAATAGCAGCAGCAGCAGCGCAAGAGCGATGGGGGGAGTCGGTGTGGATGTGTTCGCGCCTCAGGTTAGATTTGTCTGGTGCAGGCGAACGGCGAAACACTGGATGGATAGGCAGTTTCGTTTGATGAGAGGAGAGAGGGGTGCGGGCGGGTGCGTAACGTTATTATGTGAGAGGGGGAAGATGCTTGCGGGAAGCGTGTCAAACATGCACGCAGGAAGCAATATAGGGCTCGAGCAACGACGACAGCAACATTACAGGAGACGGGACATGCACGTTTTCAAGGCGGGCGGGTGTTGGTGATCCTCGGCCCGCCCGCCATCACACACACACTCTCTCTCTCTCTCTCTCACCAACTACTAGTTACCTAGGTACAAAGTCACTACTACTGTGAGAGCGTGAGAAGTGTGCCCGCCGAAGACGAACGAAGAACAGCTGGACGTCGAATGCATCCACTCTCTCCCGATCGCAAGACCGGCACGGGGGGTGGGCAGTGGGCGAGGGGGGGCGCCCGGCGGGAGCAGGGAGAATTCTAGATCGCCGGGGCGCAGCTCGACCCTCATTGGTCGAACCCCACACGCTCTCACGCCAGACACGGGGCGCGGAGCCCCTGCCAAAAATCCGCTCGCACATGAACGGAAGAGGCTGGTCGAAGGGCACCTTGGGCCTTGGCTGGTTGGTGGTGGTGGCACCGCCGAAAGAGGAGCCGTCATGGGAGCCGATGCGTTTCTCACTCAGCGGGGGGGGAAGGGTTACAGGAGCGCTAAATGCCCGGCGAGATGTGCCCTCGTGAGAGATGGAAGAGAGCAGAGGGAAAAAAAGGGCCAGAGCAGTCGCGAGACAAACCCCTTTTTGCTCTAGTGATCCTTCATCGACGGTGAATTTAGTCAACTCATCTATTTACTGTTTACCTAGGCGACCGTCCGACTGGGGGAACATGTGAAAGAAGGAGTGAGCGAGGCGGGAGTCGTCCTGGGCTGTCCCCTCAGCTTCATTCCGCCCTGCCCGCGGACGGGAACAGTGAAGACGGGGGAAGTGAGGGGAAAAGCAAAGAGAGGAGCTGAAGCAGACCACCAGCCATAATGTAGCTATAGCAGTGCTCTCTATTAAATGATCACGACGACGGTCGCATAGCGAACGATACTGCAGTCGCATACTCGAGCGAACATCGCCATGCACATGCACCTTATGCGCAGATCCTCCCTCGGAGTGTCCTAAACTACACTCATCAGCTTCCCATCATTTCCAGGACGCACATACATCATCAACAGCACACCTCACACTTCATCTTCACCACAACTCTCCCTCCCATCGATCGCCCGAGCGAATTCCCTCGCCGTCCGATGATGAATATCGGGGTCGGGGTCAGACCTGGAAAATCAGGGACTCGCCCATCGCACATCCATCGGCACTTGCCGAAGCGAACAAGCCAGACAGATCACGAGGAAGGGGGAGGCAGACAGGCGATCGATCCGATGCAGAAAACAGCGCGCGTGAGAACGACCTCAAAAAGCAGAAGAACGGAAAGTAGAAGAAGCAGAAGAAGAAAGCGCGCAGCTCCTCGTCGCATCGAAATCGCAAAGACGATCGCGAAAAACGAAGTGCATCCAGCGCTTTCTTCTCCTCTGACAGCCTTGGCCCTGCCTCACTCCCTCGACTCGGCAAACTCCATCCCCATCTTTCTGCCCTTCCGGGCACACCCTCGAAAATCCCGCACCTTACCCCATAGTACATTAAATCCTACCTATTACACCGAAGACGAATAAATAAACGATGTCAGCAATGCATGCATAGCATGCACACCTAGCATGTGTCGTAACTTACATAAACGACATCATTCTCTCGTGACACCCCGCCCCCTCCAATCCCCTCCTCCAATCATGCCCTCCGCGGAAAGCGATGGAGGCTCAGCTAGATGGAGTTGGAGATGGAGATGAGAAGAGAAAGGGGTGGGGTGACCGTCGTGCGTCGCGTCGCGCTCGGATGACTTTATGTCCTCTCTTCCTCTTTGGATAGGGGGGAGTTGGTAAGTTACAGTTTAGAAGCAGCATAACGTCATGTAAATGCAAGACCTCCCGAAACATGGCGCCTTATCGTTCATGTGCATGCCCTGCTGCGCCTCTGCTGCTTGATGAGGCACCGCCTCATATTGTATTGCACAGAGAACATGAGGTATGGAGTAGGTCCGTAGTTATCGCATGACAGACAAATGGGAATCCTACCATCGACATCTACATTACCTACCGTCTTCCTTAATGCTGTAACTTTTCCCAGCCACCCTGTGAACGTCATCCTCATCCCGTGATGCCGAACGAAACCCGCCCGATACCCGACCGACATGCCTTTCACTCTCCATGTCCTCCGTACCGAACCGATCCGACCCGACACGACCGAGATACCTACTATCTTACCCGCCGTGCCGCCCGATAGATACGATCTCTCTCTTCGTTGAAGGACGGGAAGAAAGCAGACAGACGTCATCAACTACTACGCAGGTCGGGAAGGTAGATAGGTACCGTATGTATAGTAGGTAGACAGAGGTTGTCCAGCCAACCCTCCAAACCACTGCATGCGTGCGGCAGCATGAAAGCAAACAAAACGAAATGACAAACGCATAAACACCGCATTCACGCACTGTACTGCACCGCCACGGATGATATAACCCCCCCTCCCCCCTCCCCCCTCCCCCTATTACGTCGCAGAGGGGACTGCCTTGAGTGAACGGGAAAGGCCACGGCGCGCTCGAGGCATCTTGCGGAGCCAGGGGAGGCGGAGATGACGATGACGGCGGGGACGGTGGGAGCATTTGCAGCATAGCCACCGCACGTCCACATCTCGGTAAGTACAGCGCAACGGCCCGTCGCGGCGGCCGGCGGCGACTTTGATCCTTCCATCCTTCCATCTATATGTCTATGTCTATAGGAGGGTAGGGCGAGATAGGGCGAGATAGGTAGGAGGGTGAATTAGGGATTGGGGATTGGGTGTTCTGGCGAGGAGCGTAGGGCTGAGCGGCTTCTTTTGTGTGTGTGTGTGTGTGATTGTATGCGTACATACTACTGTATATTTGATATGGATATGGGTTGACTGATTGGCGGACTTCGTCCATTTCTTCGCCTTTTGCATGTGCGTATGTCGTAGGAAGGCGGACATCTTCCATACCCTCCATACCCTCCATACCCTCCAGGGAAGAGAACTCGAAAAGGAAGAGTAGCAACCCCCAACACCACCCTCCATCTTTCCTTCTACCCCCCAAACGCCTCCCTCAACACCCCCTCCGCCCACTCCCCCTCCACCAACCCCTCCTCCACCATCAACCCCAACACATCCGCCACCCTCTCCGGCCGCACATCCACGCTCACCCCCCTCACCCTCCCACCCCCCTCCATGACCGCCACAACCCACGCCTTCACCCTCGCCTCCTCCCTCAACTCCGCCTCCTCCATCCCCCCCGCCAACCGGTCCGCCCCCCGATAATACACCCCCGCATTGCGGCGCAGGACGTCCGCGCTGCCGGCGGCGACGGATGCCGGCACCGCCGCCGGCCACCGCGCGACGAGCAGGTGTCGGTGCAGCTCCGCGTCGCCGCGGGCGAGGTAGATGGCGGCTTTGCTGGTCGGGGCGGGGCCGGCGGGGGCCTGCGCCGCGCGGCCGAGGCTGTCTTGCGCTTGGGTGAGGGCGTGCCAGCGGGTGCGGAGGGTGGGGGTGGAGGGGGACAGGGTGCTGATGGTGCTGGCGAGGCTGAGGAGGGCGTCGGCGTGCGCGCTGAGTGTGTCGGCGGTGGGTGGTGGGGTGTTCGTGGGGCTGGTGAGGGGGGCGAAGGCGTTGGTGATTTGGCTGAGGGCGGTGGAGGGGGGGAGGAGGTTGCGGATGACGGATGTGGTGGCGGAGGTTGCGGTGTAGTTGGCGATGGCGAGGGAGGCTTCGGCGGCGGCGGCGGCGCGGGGGTTGGTGGGTGTGTTGGTGTCGGCGGCGGTTGGTGTGAAGGTTGTGGTGGTGGTGGAGATGGAGAGGGTGGGGCCGGAGGTTGAGGGTACGGCGGCGGCGGGGTCTGCGGGAGCGGACTCGGGGATGAGGGAGAGGTAGGCGGGGATCTTCTCGTTGATGAGAGTGTTGGCGAGGGCATCGATGGCGTCGACGTTGTCGGTGCCAGCGCGGCCGGCGGTTTCGAGGAGCGTGGTGAGTGCTTGTAGCTGGGCGAGAGCGGTCTCGAGGATCTGTTCTGGGGTGACGGGTTCGACGATGCTCGCCCATTGCTCGGGCTGCTCGGACTCTGGGTCTTCGCCCATTGCGGTGTCTTCCTCAGCTGGGATACTTGCTTGAGCTGGCTCCGATGTTTCGGCTTCGCCCGCTTCTTGCATCTGCGTCTGCATCTCCTGGTAGTCCAGCTCCTGGCGAGAGAGGCAGGAGCTGAACAACTCGACGGCCTCGTGGAGGTACTTGATGGACTCCGGCGGTTCGGTTACCTCGGCGAGGGACGTCAGCACCTGCGCGGTGTTGAAGAGGATGTCGGGGTTGTCCTCCTTTAGGTGGAGGGCGTGACGGTGAGAATCCAGCGTCTCTCGCAAGAGGGATTCGGTGTCTCCGAATACCGCGGCAACGCGAGGATCTTGCGAGATTTGAAATTGAAGAAGGCATCTGATGTGTGGTTAGACAGGTACGGTAATCCTTTCAAGCCGCTGGTCGTTGCCTAGATGGCCGGTGTGGTAGATAGAAGGAATGAAACGAACGGTGAGTGATAGACTGAGTGCTGAAAGAGAAATGGGCATGAAAACACGCAGGCTTAAACACAATGAAGATTATCATGCACTTGGACCACACAACAACGAGAAAGAAAAGGATTTACTTGTTATACGCCAGATCAAACGACTTCGGATACTTCCTCAAGCCCGCATCGTACGTATCGATCGCGCGCTGGAAGAAGCGCTTGCACTTCTGGACGTCGCCCGCCCTCCACTTGCCCGCCGCCTTCTCGTGCTCGTCGGCCAGCTCCAGGAAGTCATTTTCGGTCTCCGGCGCCTAGAGGGGCAACCAAAAGAATGTCAGTCAGCAACCGCTGAACTCGCTGGGTTGGTTACGGTAGGGATGTTGACTTACGTCAGCCTCTTTCTTCCCGTGCTTCGGCTTCGGTTTCAGGAACTGCTTTGGTTTGGGCATGTTTGAGAATCCAGGAGGTCAATTCAATTCGTTTACTTTGTTCCTGGAGCTCTGTGTCTGAATGAGGTCGGTACGATGAGGCTCTGAAAGGGAATTTCTTGGCTTGGCGGTGGAGCTTTCATTCCATCAACGATCATTCCCACCACACGCCAGCATGTCAGTGGGGAGTTGATAATCCCCCAGGGAAAGGCAGCGAAAGCAAGATGCCAACGTGATCCATCAAGCTTTTCCAAAGTAGTCGCGTGCCTCCCATCCCCTCCCAGATCGCCGTCTTCCCCCTTCACAAGCCACCCACGTGACACCGCGCTCCCGTATTAAACGCGTCTCCGCGCAACCGACCTCCATACACCACATCCATCATTCACGTCCACCAACCCTCTCATCCATCCATACCCAACTGGGCCTCATATCGCCATCGCCATATCCAGAATGGCAATCACCCCAACCAACCACGTCACCCCCTTCCAAGAGCGCGTCTACGCCCTGCTGCAACAGATCCCCCCGGGCCGCATCAGCTCCTACGCCGCGCTGGCCGCGGCGCTGCACTCCTCCCCCCGCGCGGTGGGCGGCGCGCTGAAGCGCAACCCGTTCGCGCCCGAGATCCCGTGTCATCGGGTGATTGGGAGTAGTGGTGTGAGTATGGGATGGTTTTGCGTGGTGGAGGTGTGAGTGCTGACAAGGCATGGGGGTTAGTTTATTGGGGGTTTTCAGGGCGAGTGGAGGAGGGGGGTTGTGAGGGGGTCGGGCAGTTGGGAGAGGAAGAGGGCGCTGTTGGAGGGGGAGGGGGTGCGGTTTGATGAGAGGGGACGCTTGGTGGATCGGGGGAGGTGGTGGAGGGAGTTTAGGGTGAAGGGGTAGGGGGTGGTGGTTAAGTGGCTTTTCTTCTCTCTTCTGGAGTATGGAGTGGGATGGCGTTTTGTGGCATGTGTGACGGATGAGGGGCGAAAATTTTGATACGGATGTATATTTGGTGTATTGGCCGGCATCTCTCCATCGCCTTCAGCGGATCTTTTCCTGTACCCTTCCACGCATATATCGGTCATTTCCCAAGTTCTAGCTTCTTCATCCCCCCCGTCACCTCCTTCTCCTCCACCCCAGCTTCCCACCGACACCTCCGACACATGCACAACCCCCCCAGCGCCCCCGCCGCCCACTCCCGCCGCTCCTTCACCGGCAAGCCAACATCACAATAATGCCCCAAAACCTCCTCATCCTTCCTCAGCCCCTGCCAGCACGCCACCCGCTCCCGCTCCCCCTGCCTCCCCACCCACTGGACCCGCTCCTCCGGCGTCCGGACCCAGAAGCACATGCTCCCCTCCCACGCCCACCGCACATTCGGATCGCAATCGTGGTTCGCCAGGCACCACAGCGGATGCACGGCGCCGACCTCGGGCCGTCCGTCGGGGCCCTGCCGCGCGCTCGCCGTGCCGCGGAACTTGGCGTACAGCGTGTTGAGCACCCAGCCGTCATATCGGCCGCCGTTGTCGAAGATGTTGCGGTCCATCTTCTCCAGCACGTGCAGGGGGAGGAAGAGGTGGGCGGTCGGGGACCAGGGGAGGGTTTTTTGGGCGGTGGCGAAGGACGGCGGTGCGGGGGTGGCGGCGAAGGTGTAGTCGCCCCAGATGTATTTGACTTCGCGCAGGGTGAGCGGGTGCACGTCTTGCGTCTCGGCCATGGCCATGGTCCGGATGAGGAGGAGGGAGTAGAGGGCGTCGGCGGCTTCGGCGGCGGGGGCGTCGCGCGCGATGGCTTCGACGTCGGCGCCGCAGAGGGCGGGGTGGTAGGTGGTTTGGGCGAGGTCGTGGCAGGTGGGGCTGCAGAAGAGGGTGTCGTCGCAGTCGAGGCAGGGCGTCGGTTGGGGGGAGGTGTCGCTGGTGGAGGAGGGGAGTCGGGCGCTGCAGGCGTCGCAGAAGGTGTCGTGTAGGCGGCTGGTGGCGGTGAGGAGAGAGCGTTCGTTGAGGATCTCCTCGCCGGCGGGGATGTCGGTGGCGGCGAAGACACCGAGCTGCTTGACGGTTTTTGGTGTCCCGTCGCTGGCGACACCGTCGGAGGAATCGGTGAGGAAAGGGAGGTCGGTCGCGCGGACTTCCAGTTTCGGCGCGATCAGACGCAGTTGGGAGTTGAGGTCCTCGAGGGATTCGGCGGAGAAGCGGTCGGGCTCGTAGGTGTTCCAGGAATACAGTTCTCGTCGCACGAAGCCGCGGTCCGGGTAGTCGTTGACGTCGATCTTTTCGTTGTCCCAGTCCCAGCCGTGGCGGGCGAAGTAGGAGCGGAGCGCGGCATCGATTTGAGATTTGATTTCTTTGAGCTCCGGGATTTCCGGATGGGCTGTTAGGCCTCGTGTGCAGTACTCGTAGGCACTCTTGAGGCAGCCGATTGTGAGGAAATTTTTGGCGAGTGAGGTGTATCTGGAAGAGCTTAGTATGGGTGAAAGAGTCTGTGAAAGTGACCATCTAAAGCGCGGAAGGACATGAAAAGGAATGGGAGCGGAGAGTGGGACAGTGGGCACCCTACACTGAAATCGACCAAAGAGCTCGAGCCTGGTCTATGGCTTCTTCTTCTTCTTCTGGCTCTTCAACATCCGTACGAAGCTGACCGCTCTCGCTAATGGCAATCTTCGCCGCCTCGACGGCTTCTTCATGATATTCCCCGCAATCATCCACAATCTCGTCGAGGAGCAGCAGCGCCTTATACGCTTCGCCAGCCGCAAGGTCAGGATATCCGAGGTCTTCGTATGATTTCACAAGTCCAAGCCGGAGATCTACTCTATACGGCTCATCTACCACTCTTCCAAGCTCTTTTTCTATGTCGTGATTCGCCATTGGCCGCGTTTTGATAAAGGAGAGAATGTACTCCGTACATTCAACGACAAAATGAAGAAGATGCGGGCTTGCCACCGAAAGAGAGCTCTCTTCTGTGTCTGCGAGATAATGTTCTACAACAGGCCCTTGGCGATAGAAAAGTTGTTGAAATTATGTATAATTGCTGATGTAGAAATTCACGTATCTGGACTTGATACTGCGTGTTGAAATTTTCCTACACGAGATTGACCAATGGCGGATGTTATACAGCGTTTCAAAAGAACGTCCGTTGGTGTTCTAATTCCTTGGCGTGGATCGATGCATTGACAACTCGCGGCGTAGACATCCGACCTCTGGAATACGTCACAGTCCAGCGTCCCAAGGATAGCCTCAGTCCTTAAGCTTGATGCAGGTGTCTGAGAATTGCGCATTCGATCTGTATGTAGTGGCGCCAGTCGTCGTACGCAAAGTGACGACGAAGCCGACGACAGCGCGACGTTGAGTTTCTACACCGGCGTGTTTCGTACCTTGCGTTCTGCTTCCTCTTCACTCTTGTCAATCACATGTCAAAACGATTATAGTATCCTTATTGTTTTCTCTTACGCACTTGTTGTCTCGTTTGAAAAGCAGTTTACTTCTTTATAAGAACGGTTCATCCTCTTCCTTTCTGTCCAGTCGAACTTCACTTCAAAATCGTTTCCCACAAGACCCTACAGCAAAGTGTCAACTGCACCGAAGCAGGCTTCCTGGTAATTGTGCCATATCGCTTTTCGACTTATTTTTTCGGGAAGCTTGCTCTCAGTGGTATTGCATCCCTCCTGGGGAAACTTGCGTACGCACGGTCGAGGCGCGCATCTACGCGCGCATCTACGCGACCAATCGTCTACGACCGGCTGCAATCTGGTCACAGTGTTGGCCGCCACCCGTACACCTCACCCAAACGCACGCTGCCGTTCGAAATACACATTTGGCCTCTAAGAGCCCCCGTCTTGAATATCGCCGCTTACATTATCGGACTCTACCGCTTCTGTGCAGAGCAAGTTCCCAATGCTTTTGGAATTGTCGCAACCGTTTCAGAACGGCGCCCAGGTGAAGCCGGAGAATTGAATAATCTTTGTGGACTGTGCTGATGCTATTGATGTAGGTCCACCAAGAACCACCAAAGTCGGAGGAGACCGAGGTGGTTCGCAAATACCCGTCTATCCTCACCCTCCCACCTGAGCTTAGGAATTTCATCTACGGCCTGTGTTTGCGCAGTGAGAGGGGGATCTTCGTCTCCAAACTGCGCTACATCCAGGACGCTTACCCCGGCTCGCGCCAAAACCCGCGGTATCTCGCGCGGAAGATCGCTGAGATCACATCGTCTGCAGTTGGACTTCTCGATGTCTCCCGCGATATCTACCGCGAAGCGTCCGCGTTCGTCTATCGCGGAAACACGTTCCTCGTCGACGATCTCGACACCCTCGATTGGTTCCTGGACGCCATCGGACCCGTGGGGCGGGCGAACATCGAAACCCTCCGCTTCTGTTGGGCCAGTCGCAAATTCTTCCTGCGCGGGAAGGCGAAGAAGAGGGCGCGCACGCAACCCAGCGCCTCCTCGGCAGAACTCATCTTCCAAAAGCTTCGAATGTGTGAACACCTCAAGGAACTCACGGTGGTCTTCCCACGGGGTTTCTTCCGGGATGACTTGCCCACTGAACTGAGTCGCATCCGCGGAATGCATGAGTTGACAAAGATCCAGGTGCGCAAACTCGAGCTGCTCCAGCTCAGGAAGAGATCCTGTGGCGATGTCGATTGGAGCGCCAGGGAAGATATCCGCGAGCAGAGGATCACCCTGTTCATACGAGTTCAGATGGGTCCGTCCCCCCCGTAAAACTTCTCTCGGGTTGAAGTCCGCTTTTTTAACATGTGGAATTCAGGTCTTGTGCCCAGAGCGTGGTTGCTCGAAGCGATTTCGATCCTGACAAGCTAGAGTTCTCAGCGTTCCGGCCTGGAGCTTCGTCGGTCTTGCTGCGGCTCACTGATGGTGGAGGACCGGCCTGTGGTGCCCGGGACATGAGGCTTATTGACTACTCTGTGCATACAGCACCATGATCTTGCTTTCTATTCTCCTGCTTACGCGTCTTATTCCCCATGGTGTTGTCGCATATTATTAAAGGTTGCGACACATGGCCGATATTTTCTTTTAGGAGTTGCAAGGTTCAATAGCTCTTGAATTATGAGGAATGATGGGCTGTGCTGATGAAAAACATGGGAGTTTCTAAATCGGATGTTCTTGTATATCCTTATTCTATCAAGTCTGAATGAGGATTCCACTGAGAATGGGCGTGTTGACCGGTGGGACGAAAAGGTGTAATTGATGCGCGGAGACCTCAACCTGATGAGGCGCTTCAGCTGTTGGCGCCTCAGGCATACACTCGAGCGACCCTTTATCTTATCGCTTCGCGTCGGCGGGCGGTCGAACGTCATCTCAATCTCCTTGCGAGACCTCCTGTGCAACTTCGTTTCGGCCGGTTCGTCCAGTTACAGCCATGTTGCCCTCAGCAGCCGAGATTGTTGCTCGGTTCCTGCGCGCCAACAATTATACTGAGGTGCATCTCCTCTCGAAGCCATGAAACGCGTGCACTAACTGACGGAAGACGGATGCCAGACCTTGTCGGCCTTCCTCCAGGAAGCGAAGCTGCCTCCAGATGCGGGCTCCGCAGGCCCGGGCGATGTGACGATAGAGAAGATCTTGCAGGAGAAGAAGACCTTCGATCTCAGTGTGAATTTCGAGAAGCTTGGCATAGGGGAGGAGGACCGGGGATGGAAATCACCAGGTTCGAGCCTCTCCAGTGGTGCCTCCGAAAGTGTTGACCATGTCTAATGCCATATATTGCAGCTCCTTGCTCACCTACAATGCTGCAACTTCCCTCGGCCTCGAACATCCTCAGTACGTCCATAGAGAATATCCTATTGCCAGGCATGGATGCGCCGAGACCATGTATAATGGTGACGACCGCGGACCGCCGTCTGCATTGCCTGTCGGCCGAGTCGCGATACCATGAGGTCCTTCGTACATTTGAATCCATCCAAGATTCGCCCATACTGTCATACACCGTACTTCAAAGTAGGTACCTCATCTGCGGGAGTATGTCTGGAAAGGTTGTCCTGTACGATTGCAAGGAATGCGTCGTGCTGGACGATCGGCGAGACCATTTGAAGTACGTGGTGAAGATCGCGCATTGGCAAGAAGGCGACGATATACTCGTTGCCACTGCTGGCTGGGACTCGAAGATCAACGTGTACAGTATGCAAGCGTGCGGTGATAGACCATTGGCTCTCCAGGAACCGATGGCGACCACGGACCTTTTCAGTATTCCGGAATGTGTCGTCTTTACCCGGCATCCCGACGCTAGTATGCCGCTGCTAATCATGACGCGAAGGGACTCCACCTTCTTGTACTACTACTCGCTCCCCTCGCTTGCAGGAGGAGCAAAGAGACAGCTCAGACTCGTGGGCAAGCAGAACCTATCGCCATACTCTAATGCATGGGTTGCGTTCACACCTGCCTTTGTCGCTGTGAATCCGATGGACTCGTCGATAGCAGCGGTCGCAACGTCTTCCATCCCCTCGATGAAGATCATTATTGTCCGGTTACTGCTTCCTCCCCCGCACGTTGTGGGGAGCGAATCCAGTAACCCAGTAGAGACTCAGCAGGTTACAACCGGGGAAGAGGGCGGTCCAGAACTCTCGCATGCGGCCCAGGCCCGAGCAGAGCTAGCTATCCAGGACAAGGAGGCGGCTGCGATCCTCGTGCATGCTACGACTCACGCAGCACAAACACCCTATTCCACTCCTGCGCTCTGTTGGCGGCCCGACGGCTCTGGAATCTGGGTTAATGGGGACGATGGCCTCGTTCGTGGGATCGAGACCAGTACCGGGAAGGTCGTTTCTAGTCTTAGGGGCCACGAAGCCGGGGCCAAGATCAGATGTGTCTGGGCTGGGGCCAGCGATCAGGACGGGAAGGCCAAACAAGAGATCCTCCTCAGTGGTGGATTCGACCAACAATTGATTCTTTGGGCAGTGCAGGCAGCGGTTAACTGAGGAACGGCCGGGCGGCTATCACCCCGGTGCCGATCCGCGCCGCCGGGAACTGAAACTACGATTGTATACGAGTCATGTGACTGCTTTGCGGAAGCATGGTCCCGTGTCCCAAAAGCGAAGCACTTTCCCACATTATATTTGCTTTTTCCACGCCCTCCCTTCTTCGAATCCTGTCAATCTGTCAAAACGAATCTGTAAAGTCACGCCAGCTGTGTTCGCTCTCACCGTTCTGGCCCATGTCTGGCGCCCTTACCTCTGCGCCCCGTTCTTCTGGCAGGTCGACGTGCCTCAGTTGCATCTCCAGTCCATAGCAGGCCTGGCGGTAAATTACAACCATGGTTCAGCTTCTCTGGTACTATGCCTGGCCTCTGGAAGACGTACGCGTGTGCAGGGACTTCGCATGAGGCCTCGTCTCTAGCATCCTTTCGTCAATCCATTTCTCAACGAAGGATATTTGGCTGACTGGCAACGCTCTCTTTATTTATGTACTACAATGGCTTCAAACACTTTTCCCCATCGGGAAACTGGCACCCGCTACTGCGCATCTTGGCCTGGTCTACGAAGGGAGCGAGATGTCAAGGGCACCCTCGCAATTGGCATCATTTCCCCGGATCTTGGAGCTTTACGCCGCAATCATTTAAGCATACGGACCAAGTTCAACATAAAAATTTCGAAATATATCAGGCCTTGTCTATGCATTGAAGTGCAGATGTATGTACATACCTTACAAGAAATTCGAGGGACACGTCTACTGCTACTTCAGCCTTTGCAGCGCAGTTGCATTTGAGGCGAGGGCTAGGGTCCTTGACTGCCATCTTCTCGACTGCTGAGAGGACCCATAGGCCGCCTTCCACTACGTTGGCAAAACGTAGGCCTAGATCAGACAGCCTTCAGGGTCAAAGCCATCTCGACTCATTTAACTACGCTGCAATCGGTGGCCGCCCCAAGGCAACATCGAGGCCACACCACGGACTATATATGACCTAATTTACACCCTCTTCCTCCAGCTCGACCTTCAATCGTTTCATTTTCATTGTCCTAGCGTATCTGCGACAAGATCGCCATCCTTCGGTTTGACACATTGTACTGCTTCATCCTTCGCCACTGTATCACGCAGCTGTCGAAGTTTCTCCACCGACGTTCAAGGCTCACACTTACCTACAGTAAACATATCGGATTCCCTATTTCCATTGAGACTTCGAATTCATAGTGATAAATCTAATAATGATGATGCCGCCACGTCCACATGATAATTCGAGGGCGGGAAGCCATTTCCTGCTTGTTTCAGGCGTACGATACACTTGACTAAAATTGCAAAACACTTGCTAACGATTATAACGCAGCTTCCGCAGAATGTGACTTGGAAGATCTTCAAGGATATCGTTCGGGAGGCGCTCAATGGCCATGAACCACGTTTGACCGATCCCGGTTGGACTGATATCCATCGCCACGAGGTCCGCGGGCAGAAAGTCGTTACTGCCCGAGTCAGCCTGAAATCCGATACGGATGCTGATAAGGCGTATGGTCTGTTTCCGAGGCCCAGACAAGTTTCTGCGCTGACAGCCAATGTCGATTAGCCTTACTGACTGGCCCTGTTAAACTGAACCATGGACGCCCCTTCCTGGTGCATCATTTTGACGACTCGAAGATGCCACCGGCGTTGTTGAGATGCAACTGCCCTGCAATTTTCCCGAACACGTTCTGCCATTCTACGTCACTTTCGGCGATCACAGCCAGTCCCGTCAGAACCGTCAGTTCCATCTCCAGCAGCCCAATGATCCATACACCAGCCCCTGTGGCTATCAGTTCGGCTTCCACCACGCCCATGTTTCATACGCCGGCGCCCGCATCTGCGACCCTCAACCCTCTAGCACCGGCATTTCCGGTCGGATACCCCATGGCTACAATGGCGCCGGTCGCTTCCGTCACTCATGGTATATGTACCGCTGCTTATCCGGTTCCGGGCATGATGAGCCCGCCAGTCAGCTATTCTATACCGACGGCGATACCGGCTCCAGTAGCATATTATCAACAGCCCCCACAAGGGCCATATTACTTGCCGTCTAGCAACGGGCGGCCGGTCAACGCAGCAAACGGGGTCGTCATCACGGAATCCCGTGGCGTCTTCGTCAAGCAGCTGAGTTATTCGATAACAGACCAGGAGTTTGAACGGCTTGTCAGCATGTCCGGCTGCAAGCCGCTGAAATGCCATCTTCACAGAGACCCCAAGACAGGGAAGCCGAAGGGCACAGGTACGGCACACTTCGGAAATGAGAAAGACGCGCAGAGGGCGCAGACGTTCCTTGACCGCAAGAAACACAAGGGTATGCAATTGGAGGCCCGTCCAGATACAGAAACGACCTCGCTGCAACCTGTCATCGCCAATGGATCTGGGACGCCAAAGGTGTGTTTCTCTATGCGTTGTTCGTTATTTCTGTCCACTTCTGACTGAAATTCAGCGGTAGAAAGGCGAGGCTGTGGAGGCGTGCAGGTACCCGCGCTGATCTCCCTTTCCTTGGACGACCAATAGTCTTCAGGAAGATGATGTGTCTCCTCAGCGGTATCATCACAAATGCGATAAGCACGGCTCGGAATGGTTGCCCCATGCACATGCGCACGCTCTTGCAGGCTTGACCACTCAAAATAAAAACATAGCAATGAAAGACACTGCAATTTGGGAGACATATACTGAATTTCTGATGATGGTGTCGACATGTCGCAGGAGAAACAGGGGGGTTCAGCCGGTCCATCCTTGCTCTGCCAACGCCTTCTATGCTGCACGTTCACTGGAGTTTGCAGTGCCTCAAATTGCCGCAGGGGCTCAAGCCGACACGCCACGCGCGCTGTCTAAGTATGGAATGGCCTCGTAGCACAGCGTCGCTTGCCTTGAGAGATGTGCTGGGTTCTGTCCCGCTTCCCCGGCCAATGGATTCACCCGTGACATGTGCGACCCTGGGCGGTTTGAGCTACATTGAGCGCATCGGCCGTGTCAATGGCCCTCAGCTTCTCCATGTCATTCTGCGCTAACCCATCCTAAAGCTTTGATCCGTGTCCGTCCCCGCATTAGCGGCACGTTCCCCGCTTGGTTAGAGACATTTGGCAAGGCTGAGCTTTGGAAGCACTTTCTAGAGCCTATCTACGTAACCAGCATTGCTTCTTCACGTACTTGCAAAATTCAATGGCTGGCTGCTTCAAAAGCAACTTCAGACCATGCATTCAATCTTCATACTGCTGCAGGGGCTGTAGCTATCGATGGAAAATCCTGGTTCCACAACCAGTGGCGAATATCTAACGGGTCTCACGCTTCTATTACCAAATGCATCTCGTCACTTGCCAAGGGCTCCACCTAACACCAGCACTCCCCGGACACCAGTATCCCGTTTCTAGAAGTACTACCTGGACGGGAAGGTCCTTTAAGACGCGATCTTACAACAGGGGTGATGCGGGAGAAGTAAGCGGGGATCGATCATAGGAGTTCGCCGTCCTGCCGCGGAACGCCGAAAAGCAGGAATTCAACCTCTCCACTTCGGAAGCACATTGCTGGAAGATGCGGTGCCCTTCGAGAGTATCCTAAGTAAAGCTGGCTTTCAAGGAGATTCTGCGTTTCGAACGTTTCTTATGCAGGCAAAAGTGAATATAAGGCTGCCCGTTAACAGTTTACCGCAGACTCGGTGTGACGGTAGAGGATTTATTCGAGAGCCCGGAACTCCCAAATCGAGCCAACGGATACGCACCATACAGGAAGATCAATGTTCAGAAGCACGGCCGCTCCCGTAGATCGGACGCTAGGTCCATTCCCAAGTCTGCATCCTGCGGACGGTGGACCGAGTTCTTTCGGTTTAGCGGACCAGGGCTGGAGGCGGCTGAACCGTTCGTGTGGAGTTTCCCGTGGCACATACAACGTTTTTGTTGAGTGGAAGCCGGGACTCTCGAAAGATCGATGGACCTCGATGCGAAACGTCTTGCGAGGAGGTTGGTCAAGTCGCTGTGACACGGGATGTACGGAAATCCAGATGGACCGTCATGTTGCATGTCGGTTCCTCCAAGTATCTACAAAAACTCGTTTCCATGCGGACCATCACGTCCCATCATCTGCCGTGTCATTCTTTCCACAGGAAAGACGGGCCAAGTCCACCATTGGCATGTGAAGTTGGCATCTGCTTCCATCCCATCAATGCGAACCACCGCCTCAAGGCATCAGCTCCAAGACTACTCCATCCCGGCTCAACATCGTTACGTCTCGCCTCCGTGGTGCTCACTTCCAGTGCCGCTGCGCAAATCGACCAGATGAAGTGCGCTCCCGTCTGTTGTCCAATGGTGATTGCCTTTGCATGTCGAACGGTACGGATGGATATCCGCAGCCGCGGTCTTCCTTGTCCCATCATGTATTGGCCTCGAGAACTGGCCAACCATTTCCTTGGAGAGATTACACAATCCGACGCGATGGCAACACTGCCTCCACCTCAACGGCCTTTTCAAACAGCCCGGTGCTGACCTGCGTGATGCGTTAGTTGCCGAGCAAACGCCAGGTGACTGACTCGCCGCATTTTACTTCCACAGGACACTGTCAGCTGTGAGTCACGGCATCCCTCTTAACGTAGAAGTACGCTCATTCTCGATACAGACACGCATCGTATGCTCAGTAGATCCGCTATCTCAGGGAACAGCCGTCTCTTCGAACTGCAAGTTTACATGGCATGTACGCAGCGTCCTACTCCGCCTACCAACCATCATCCCCAGGCAGGCAAGCGTCCCCACTGTGGACAGCGGTCCTCTGCAGTTGTGCTAACGCAACCTCCTTGCACACAACTCGCAAGGGATCACCAATCTGCAACTATCGAGGATCCGCCTAACGTTATGGACCAGCCGTATCCCGCACCCACGTTGAAACCAGCCTCCTTGAGAATAACCCACTTTCAACCTCGACAGCTCCAACCCTGGAGTTGAACGCATCCCTGATCAGCATGTTCCTCGTAGCCAGAGCCTGCCGGGGATCGAAGACCGATGGAAAGCTCCGCCCGCGAAGGATTCCGTGCTCAGCGCTTGGGCCGCATACTCTCCCACCACTGAAGCTCTTTCCACGTCCCGCTCACTTGCCGCATCGGCAACTGCTCCAGTGGAAGTCGGGAATGGGCGATGAGGCCACAGTGTGAAAGACCTGGAATTCTTTCCTTGATCACTCTGCAAACACCGGAAAGAAGACCTCAACACATTCCCAATGCATCCGATGTAATCCGGCTTGTCCCCATTCCACTGAGGCTCGCAAAGTGGAGGTCATCGCCGATTGAGACCTCGTCCGCTCCGCTACGAAGGGGCCCGAGGATATCACTGAGAAGATGTAGGCACGAAGCAAAGAATCGCCGTGTTGCATTACCCCCGATTTGATATACTGCGCAACCATATCAAAGATAAAGGGCGAGAGAAGAAATTTTCCGCGTGTTTCAGAATGCCAAAGCCGACACTGCATGTAAAAGGATGAGAGGCCCAATTAGGATAGTAGGTAAAGAAAACCGAAGAGGATGTGAAAGAGAAAGGGCCAGGAAGCCCACGGACACGATTCAAACAACATTCACATCTGTCTTCAAGTCACCGGGAAAAAAAGAAAACAAAGGTCGACAACGACATCCTTGAAACCGAACTGTGCCTCTGTGCCACATACATACCTAACCGGGGCTGCTACCTAGCCACAAACCCACCGGCCGTCTCTCCCATATCGTGTTCCGCTCCGACGTTACTGCACGAGCAGAAGCCTCAGCGGCTACTTCCTCTTCACAATCGGTGGCACGAACCCGCTCGGCCACGCCGTCACTGTCACCGTGCTCGCGCCAGGGCACTGAGTCAAGCTGGCGCTCCCACTCTGCCCCGGATACGACGTCACGCTCACGCTCCCCAGCACCGGCGAGGAAGTCATAGACGGCGGCAACGAGAAGCTCGTGGTGGTCGCGGCTCCGACGCTGCCACCGCCCGGAGTCGACGACGAGGACGGCGCAGTCAACGTCGGCAACACCACGCTGCTCGTCCCGTTGCGGACAACGTAAGCGAACACGACGTCCGGATTGTACGTGCCGGGCCTGATGCTGCTCTTCAAGCTGCACAGCTGGGTCGCCGGCTGATAGTTGACGGCGATGCAGCCCGCCGTCCGCTCGCACGTCTCGATGCACTCGTTCATCGTCGGCGCGAAGACGGGGGCGCGGCGCAGCAGGCGCAGGGCGCTGCCCGCGCTCCCGCGCTTCGCCTTGGCGTAGATGTCCCCGCCCGAGTGCTCGACGTAGCATTCGATCTTGTACTCGGCTCCGTCCTGGGCGTCGTAGAGGGTGCTGTTGGCGCCTGGGCAGGTGATGGGCGTTGCGGATGCGGATGCGGACGCGGAGACGGCCAGGGAGGCCGTGGAGCTGGCGGGGTAGCTGGCGGTGCTGCCACCGCCTGGATAGGCCGTGAGGGATCCGCTGCCGGCGGCGCTGCTGGTGCTTCGTCCACCGGCTCCCGCGCTGGAGCTGGAGCCTGCCAGGTTCCCGGCGGAAGACGTGGAGATGCCACCGGGAGAGGTTGTGAGCGAGCCGCCTCCGATGACGGCACTGCTGGTGCTGATAGGTCTGGAACTCGACCCTTGACCGACTACGGAGGATCCGGATCCTCCTCCAGGAGAAGAGGTGGAGACTTGCTGAGGCGTTCCAGACAACGTCGAGCCGCCCCCGGGGGACATGGTCACAGACCCACTACCCATGGATGAAGGAACGCTAGACGATCCCGAAGCTCGGACAGAGGAAGAAGACCCACCAGCAACGGCCGATGAAGTAATTGAGGCCCCCAAGCTCCCAGCGGACGAAGAAGAGCTGGGCCTGGAAGCAGAGGTCGCAAGGGAGGAAGTGAACACACCGGGATACGGAGAACTTGAGCCTTGTCCAGCGCTCATGGATGATGAGGAGTCGCCTCCGGGGTAGGAAGTCATGGAGCCAGCATTGCTGCCGCTGATAGTCGAAGATCTTTGGGAGGACGAGGTGTACGAGTTACCACCACCCGGAGACGATGTTGATCCGCCCAGAGCTCCCGCAGACGACGTGGATGTGGCGACACGGCTGCTGGCTGAGCTGCCTTGGCCCGGGTACGAGGTCGGAGAGCTGGCGCCGCTCGAGCTTCCTGCAGACGCTCCGCTAGACGATGACATTCCACCCCCAAACGACGATCCGGAGGAGGACCCGCCGCCTGGATATGAAGTGATCGAGCCTCCACCAGCAACGCTGCCGGAAGACTGGCCGCCAGGCACGACGGAAGAAGAAGAGCCACCGCCAGGATAAGAGGTCAGGGAGCTTCCGCCACCGACGCTGACGCTGCCTGAGGTGGCGCGGCTGGACGCCGATGATGCAAACGAGATCCCAGACGAGACGCCCCCGGGGTTGCTACCGCCAGACGCCACGCTTGATGAACCCGAGCTCAACGATCCACCAGGGCCGCTGGCGGTCGAGCCGCCTCCTTGCCCTGGAAGCACGTAGGAGCTGGCCGCCGTGTAGCTCGTGGAGGAGGTGAACCTGCTGGGCGGAGTGGGGTAGATCACATATGCAGACGAACCCGGGGTGACGATGATCTCAGTTGCGGTCTCCGTGATGATTTCGGTAGCCGTCTGTGTTACTATGACTGAGCTAATCACGATCTGGGTCACCACGTCATGTAGCGTTTGTGTGGCGGTCGCCGTGGCGGTTGCGGTTGCTGTTGCGGTAGCGGTGACGATGACGCTGGACACCACGGTTGTCTGCACGGTGGCGGTGACGGTGCCTCCCGGGACCGTGTAAGTGACCGGGACACTGGTGACCACGGTTATATACTGATAGAGGGGTCCACCGCTACTGCTGCTCAGGCTGCTGCTGATGGGCGTCCCAGCCGGCGCAATGGAGGTGGAGCTGAGAGCCTGCGAAAGCACAGCGCCCCACAAGCTGTAGTTGTCGGTACTGTTTCCGATGCTGGATTTCAGGTTGCATTGCCCGGAGGTGGACTGGAAAGTGGCCACTATGCAGCCCAGCGTTTGCGTACATAAGTTGATACAGGCTTCGATCGACGTTGCGACGGTCACGCTGAGATCCGTGCCGGAGAACCCTTTCCAGCATGTGATTTGGTAATTCCCCCCGCTGGGAGGAGTGTAGTTTGATGTGTCTGACAGAGGACAGGTCACTGCGCTGGCACTCGGGGAGATGCTGATAGAGGCGGCTGAGACGGTTGATGCCACTACACTGCTTGACAAGCCGCTGCTGGCAGAGAACGCCGAGCTGGAAGCTGAAGATTGACTGGAAGTCGACGACCCGACCACAGACCCAGACGAGGAGCCACTGGTATACGAGGACGAGCTCAATCCGGCGCTTGAGAACGAGCTTGGGAACGAGCTTGATCCGGCACTTGAGGATGAGCTCAGTCCGGCGCTAGAAGATGAAGATCCAGTCGCAGAGACAGGCAGAGCACTACTTGAGGCCAGTCCAGCGCTGGCGGACGAAGATCCCGTAATCGAAACAGAAACAGGCAGCGAGCTACCGCTCGAAAAACTCGAAGTAGGGCTGACCGTCGAGCTACCGAACAGGCTTGCCATCTCGGCATCGCTGAGCCGCCGGGCATCCCAAGCGGTGTAATCAATGTCCGTCCGCACGATGGTGTCCTGGAAGTAGCAAGGGCCGACCGGGCCGGTCTGGTTCTTGTATGCCACGGTGATGCAGCCGGGCGTGCTCACGCAGACGGCGATGCAACCCTCCAGCCCGGTCACGAAGCCGTTGGGGGAACCCGCCATCTGGTGACCGCCATGGTCCTCATAACACTCGACCACGTACGTTCCGTTGGAGGTGGGGATGTACTTGCCGTTGTCGGCGGGGCAGGAGAGGGAGGTGGAAGTTGGCACGGCGCTGCTGGTGGTGACGGTGCTGAACTGGGCTACAGCGACAGCTATGAAGACTTGAAGAAGAATGAGAGTTGAGCCCAGCGAGGGCGCCCGCCATTGTGCACCCATATCTTCCGTATGGCTTCCTCCTCTTCAGTAGAATTTCGTTCCAAGATGAACGAATGACGAAGCAAAAGAGCTGGGGATGTGTTGGAAGACAGAAGTTGGATTATTTGAACGAGTGACAAGAAGAAAGTTGCAGGAACAGCAGCGGTGGACGTCGATGTCTTTAATTCTTGTATCACTTCTGCGAGGCTGAAAGTAAGGGAGACCATCTGTTTACGCGTTGGACGCCGGTAGGAATGCAGATGTCAAGTCTGACATTCTGAACCGGACCGTGGAATGAAGCCTTTGGCAAAGCTGACGACGCACACCGGTAAACAAGAACGGTTTCCTGTCATGACGGCGGCGCCTCCCTTCAGCCCGTCAAGGAAGTGACTGGACTGGCTCACAAGCCTGACGGTTTTCCCGCTCTTGAAGCTCGATGGTGGCGTTCTATCAGCCCCAGGGCAATCTTAGTGCGGTCTGCTTCTGTCTCTTCCATGATCACACTCTCCTGAGTCGCCCATTCGCGGTATGGAGTTGTCATCAGCTCTTTTCCATGGAAGGTTGCCATCGTCCTCCCACATCAACACACTGCATTGCAACGCAGGCTCTTAACCCCTTTCCTCGCCAAATATATCACAGGTTCCACCAACAGACACCCTCAACTTCCGCAAACGCAGGCCTAACCTCTCCAAAAGACGTCTCTTGCCCGTCATGAGTGATGGCGGCTAATCGTATCTTTTGCCGTCGCAAGAAGTTGAAGAAATTGTTCGCTCGCTTTGCTTCTCCCCCTTTTTAGATACGCGTTTGTCAAGCCAGCAGTCGTGACGAACAAGTTGGTTTGACAACATCGCGGCTACAGGCAGAAAACAGAGCCCGTTCACCAGGCTATAATTTGACAACCAGCAGGGAGACGCTGTAAAGTAACCATCGAGCCTTGTGAACGCGTCCCGGCCCGCTGGCACAGCGCAGCAGCGCGGTAGCAAACAGCTACTTATATGGCGAGCCCGGCTGTGCTGGAACGCGGCCAGGTCGTACTGTACACACGCACACACACGTGCTTTGCGAACGCGAACACCACCTTAGGTCCGCTGAGGTTATCCCGCTTGCTGGGAGTGATTGCTTCTAGTAAGGTGTGCAAGCTCGATGGGTGGCTGAGGTTGGTTGATGCATCGATGACTAATTCATTGTACCTGTGAAACGAGAGCCGCGGCGAAAGTTGAGCCTCGGCTGTCGAGCCAACCTCACGACTTCACGATCTCCCCCGCCCTGCATCGCAACATCCGCCATCCTATTATGAATGTTGCACGCTTCAGATAATTCTCACAAGAGGAAGAAAGGGAAAAGAAACCTCTTTCCAGGTCAATCTACAAAGTCACTAGCCATGGGCGGCAAGATCGAAGTCTATCTCGATGTCGGTTCGTTTCCCATATCATTCACGCCTGTGATACGCAAAAGGAACGCTTCATTGATTCACGTGCGCAGTTTCCCCTTACTCCTACTTCGCCTTCCTCCATCTCATGAGGAATAGAGACGTCTTGGAAAGCCATGGAGTAGAGCTTGAGTACGCAGCAGCCCTCCAATCCCGATCCACGATGGCCCAAGAATATATCTAACCTTTACCCAGCATCATCCCAGTCTTCCTAGGAGGCATCAATGCCGGCAGCGGTATGAATAATCCAACCCTTTTCAGCCTCATTCACACTCCATAGAGTGATATCACATATTAACACCACTCACCCCCCTTTAACCACAGGAAACAAACCCCCCTGGACGCTCCCCGCCAAAGCCAGCTACAGCACCCACGACATCCAACGCGCAAAACAATACTTCCACGTCCCAGACATGCGCATCCCACCTTTCTTCCCCATCAACTCCCTCCTCCCCCAACGCATCCTCACCCACGTAAAACACCACCACGCCCCCTCCACCTTCATCAGCCTCCTCCACACCCTCTACAAAGCACTCTTCCACCAAGGCGTCGACATCAGCGTCCCCAGCATCCTCACCCCGCTGCTAGAGCAACACCTACCCGCCGCCGACATCCCTCGCATCCTCGCCGCCGCCGAAGAGGAAGAGACGAAGCAGCGCCTCAAGCACGCGACCCAAGAGGCTCTGGACCGTGGGGCGTTCGGTTTACCCTGGCTCTGGGTCGCGCCGCCCGGCGAGGATGGTCGTCCCGCTGAGCCGTTCTTTGGTAGTGATCGGTGGCACCATCTTTGGCCTTTTCTGGGCCTGCCGTGGCGGGATGTGGAGATTCTGCCCCCGACGGGGATTCCCAAGCTCTAATGAGTGGCTGTGTGGTGTGGGGCTGAGCAAGAGAGAGGGGATAAGGGTCGGTCTGCTCGAGGGCCAGGTCTTTTTTTTTCATCTTCGATGGAGGAGAGAGTCAAGGGGAAGAAGAGGTGGTCGGCCCAGTTGAAGCTCAACATGGAGAAACTTGAGTTTGTTAATCCAGTTGTTTTTCGAACCTAGCCAGGCGAAGCTACATCCGCCAGATACGCAGTCATATGCACCGAACTCTCTTTTTTCGTGGTGAACTTCTCCAGGCGAACGATCGCTATAGTGAATCCTAAACAACCATGCAACACGCCATGCACAGTAAGCCAAGCGGGTCAAACAAAGGAAAGCAAGAGAAGAAGGGCGGGAGGAAGAACAGCAAGAATAGCAAGCAGGACGCCGCCCAGCTATATACATATCAAGGTCTTGCAAAGCAACTAAACGACAAAAAATATAGAATTTTAAGAAATGATATGTCAAAAGCACTCCACGCTTTCCTTTGAGAAGCCAGCGGTTTACAGACAGTACCGTACAAGTCAAAGAAGATAGCAGTCCTTCATCAAGCAACATCTATTTCTCCTCGAACCCTAGACTTATGTCCGACAGATGACCCCATATTTACCACCGACCTGAAAGGGGGATAACCCGACCAGGCAAGAGAGAAGAAGAGCCTAGGAAAGAGGGAAAAGGAGAGAGCACGAACCCACCTCCCCCAGACCATATAATATAACATACCACATCCCTCCATTAATCCAAGATAAGCATACTTACGCATACCGTATATATTCCATCAAACGAACCCCTCAGCAGCCAGTGCATTTGTCTGACGCATCTCGCATCCCGCAACCGTTTTCCCTGCGCAATGCAGGAAAGGGAATGGAGAAAAGTAAAAAACTTGAAGAAAAGAAGAAAAAGGCCATCCCACCATAAGCCTCCGACCCACTCTGGCAGCCACTGCCACTGCTCTCCCGGTCCTTCAGCCTTCAGCCCTGCTCCCCGAAGAAAGGTGACGACGAAGTAAAGGCACGAGAAGAATGAGGGCAACAAGCGAAGGCCGCAGGCCGCAGCCACGAACGGTTAAAGCAAAAAGCAAGAAAAACGTGTATGAGCAGAGCAGACCAGAGCAGGCCAGAGCGAAATCCCCAGCTCCAGGTCAAATGGTTATAGAAAAAAGCCCGGGGGAAAGAAAGAAAGAAAAGTGGCAGACCACCTCCCCTCCCTTCATCCGTGCTCTTCCTCCCACCAACCCAAGAAAGAGTAAGAGCAAAGAGCGCAAAAACCACACCAACCAGCAAGAAAAAAATACAGAGACAAAAATAATATCGACAAAAAAAAAAAAAAAAAAAAGCAGAACGCAAAACCCAAAGAGCTGCGCCACCCCAAAACCCAGGGAAACGGGAAGGGGGATGGGAATGGGAATGACCCGTCACACCAGAACACACACACACACACACACACACACACACGGTGACTGGACATGCAGGGAGGACAGACACGAACACCAGCTCCTACAGCCCCTTTCCTCTTCCCTGTCCTGTCCTGTCCTGTCCTGTCCTGTCCTGTCCTGTCCCCCCGTCCATTCTTAAACCACCTCTCCCCTTTCTCCAAACCTCAGCCTCAGCCTTACAGCCGCCGCCCGCCCTGTGGGGTTTAGGAGGGGCAACACCATAGCGGGGCACAAGGCGGAAAGGTCGGTTGATGTGGTGGCAGGTACCGTAGGCACACGCAGGCACGCAGGCAGGGTAGCGTGCGTCTGCGTCGGCGTCTGCGTCTGCCTGTGCATATGTGGTAGTAGCAGGTGTACGGTTCGTTAGTAGTAGGCCGCCCCGTTGTTCATTTTAGCAACTGCTGGGCCAGGGCAACCGGGAAGCCGTTCACACGAACGCGGTGCGGCGGCGGCCACGACAGTCAGGAACGGGTGGGGTGGGGGTTGTGCTGTGTGGTTGTGCGGTATAGGTAGTAGGTGACGAGCCAGTCAGCGCGGGAGCCAGTCGGCCGGCTTCCCTTCTTCAGCCTATGATGAGCCACCATCACCACCGCCGCCGCCGCCTCTCTGCTCTGGGGGAAAACGAACAAACTAACGGGGAAGCGGGCGCCCTAAAAAGGGTACACCACCAGCTGTTCCCGATCGTGGAAGGTAATTCGTGGGCAGAAGGAGAAAGTAAAGGAAGAAAATAACCCGGAAAGAAGTGACAAAGGTCGATATCGGCACGAGATATTGGGAGACAACTCTCATAAACCAACCACGCTAGCTCGGCCAGCATCGCCAGAGGAGAAGTTCGTCGTCGCCCCACGAAAGGAGAATTACCTGGCAGAGAAGACGTCGCGAGCGCACCGGAAGAGTCATTCGCAACTGACGCGACCCGTTACGCTACGCGCCTTGGACAAGGCAAAGAAGGAGGGAAGAGGAGGACCATGTATAATTACCCTCGCGGCGGACGTCGACCTGGGTGCGTCCAACAACTCGATAGCAAACCCAGCATCGAACATTCTCCCCTCGTCAAGCAGTCGGTGATGTCACAGCAACTTCACAAACCCCAGAGGCACGGCAGCATGGAACAATCTTTCTTCCCTCACAACGATTTCTCGGAGCCGGCAGTAGCCTCTTCTGGCGGATTCCCTCAACGAAGCGTCGCCCCTGGCAGAGAACAGATCATGTCGAGCTGGGAAAAGATCGAGTCCGTGAGTCAAACCACATTTTCCAGTCCGCCTGGCTTATAGCGATGTTTGTTTGACGTAAACGACAGTGGCCTGGCGCCGGAAAGTTCAGTATGCCTTCCAACAGCATCCCGTCGTCGACAGCGCCGTCCGTCAACCAGCAAGCTCTTAACGTCCACGTCTCAAAGGGAGATAGCTCAGACATCCAGTTCGGCTTCGACGGTCCAGAAAGAGCTCTGGGTCAACAGTCGTTCGCCGGTGGTGTCGGTCAACTGTCATACCATTCTGGTCGCTACGACGAAGGCTTCACATCAAACAATCTCCATAATCTGTCGGTCGCTGGAACATTCGCACAGAACTGGAACGGCTTGTCTAACCCGATTGACCCTCCTGGCTTTCAGAACCCTAACGGCGGAGGCGTCTACGCCTATGCAAATATGCAGATGCCGATGGCACAGAACGTATGGATGGCTTCTCAAAACAACGCGGTGGATTATAGCACCGCAAACCATAACTGGGTGATGTCCCTTTCTGGTCTCAACGAGGCCAGTTTAGCCAGTCCCGTTCAGCAGGTGCCGATGCCGGAAGTTTCGTACGTGACGTCCAGTGCGCCCCAGGGTTTCGAGTTGATGAGTCATTCCACCCCGTTGGCCATCGAAAGAAGCCACTTATCCTTCAGCGGACAGCAAACCGGAGACGTTGAAACGTATATCGATCCGTTCCTGGACTGGGATGTCGGCGGGGACATGGACGCCGCCTTCGCCTCATACTCCCCGGCGTTGGATTCGCTACCGTCATTGTCGTCTTCACATTCGTCGCCCATCTCAGAATGGGACGACGGGAGCGGGAGGGCAGCCAGCAGTCGCCCGTACAGCCTGGATCACAGCAGCAGTCAAGTCATGAAATCGCCTAGTCCATTGGCCCGAAAGACGGCTGCACCGATCGGTAGCAAGAAGAAATCACGGCGAACAAACACATCGAACGGCACGGACGGACTGGGCCAACGCGAGAGGGAGTCACAAGAAAGGTTACGACAGGACAAACTTCTTGTGGAATGGAAGAAAGCAGGCATGTCCTACAAAGAAATACGCGAGAAAGGAGGATTCAAGGAAGCGGAGTCGACGCTCAGAGGGCGCTTCCGATCTCTTACGCGAACCAAGAACGAGCGGGTGAGGAAACCAGTGTGGACGGAGAAAGACGTAGGTTTGATGAGAGAACACGACAAGATAAAGAAATCAAA
Source organism: Myrmaecium sp. VS I D KN 1 (assembly GCA_019775845.1). NCBI lineage: Eukaryota > Fungi > Ascomycota > Dothideomycetes > Valsariales > Valsariaceae > Myrmaecium > Myrmaecium sp. VS I D KN 1. The sequence continues at coordinate 275,294 of JADQAV010000022.1, forward strand.
CTGATGGAAGGAAACAGGTGGAGCTTTTGATAGAGCTCGTGCTCGGCCAAGCAGGCGGCAAACCCATCGACGTTCACAAAATTTCGTGGAAGAACGTCGCCCAGGAGATTGCGGAAAGAGGCGGAACCTACCACTTCGGCAACGCGACGACGAAGAAGAAGTGGATGGAGATTGCCAGACATCAACACTGGTAGCTTGCTGCAGGATCAGTGGCTGAGAGGGCGACAGAGAAGGACATAGAGAGGGAGGAGGCGGTTTCTGCGGGTTCGGGCGGCTTTTCTCTTTGCATCATCCAGCGTTCTGTTTGTTCTCTCCGGTGGAAGCTCACATCCAAGAGGTCACCTACCACCTTTCCGCCCACCGGGAAAGTGAGATGATTTACGAGGCGAGGCGAGGCGGCGCCTGATTAGCTTTTGTAGGATCTCCAGGATGTTCCCGGCGTTTTTTGGCGTTGTGACAGACAGATATTTGCACAGACAGATAGCTGTCAAGGTTTGTCGCTCAGTTAGTCTTGGTGGTTGTTATGGGTTTGGTTTGAATCAGAAGTCGAGAAGAAGAAATGCAAGCGGCACTTTGCTTGATGACTGATGACCATGGGGGAAAGGCCAAGATCCAATGACGTCATTCAAGAAGCCAGGTTAGAGGGGCATCAAGGCACCAGGCGAAGGTCAGGCATAAGTCAGGCATAAATGTGACCACCTCAGGCAACCAAATCTCCCCACCACTCATGCTTCCCCCACCATATTCGACATCACCACCGCCGCATATCGCCCTATCGTACTCAATCCCTCTTCGTCAGTACCTCACCGTTCAGGCCAACCCAGTATGCTCCTCGGCCTCTCCGAACCGCTGCCCGGCCTGGTGGAGGCCAAGTTCCGGGCGGCGCAGGCGGCCAAGGCCCTCCTCTTCTCCAGCACCGAGCTGGCCGTCATCCGCGCCAGCGCGGGCATTCCGGTGCGTGAAGCATAAGTATAGTATATATATACCACTCATTCACCAGTTCACTTCATCCTTCACTACTCACGTCCAAGCTTTGCTAACAACCCTCGGATCTCCCTCTACAGTTCCAACTCCGCTACTGCCCCGCCCTCGCAAAGAAGCCAACCCAGAACCAATCCGCAACAAGCAATGACAACGCCGGCAGCGCAGGCAACGGAGCCGAGGATAAAGAAGACCAGCAAAAGAAGAAGAAGGCCTTCGACCCCTTCGACAACCCCCCCGCCGCCCTCCACATCGCCGACATCCCCTCCTCCTCACCCACGCACCTGCTCGTCCTCAACAAATTCCCCGTGATCCCCGACCACTTTATCCTCGCCACCAAAGCCAACAAGCCGCAAACGGACCTGCTCGAGCCCGCCGACCTGGACGCCGCCTACACCTGCCTGCGCGAGTGGGAGTCGGAGGCGGAAGCGGGAGCGGGAGCGGGAGCGGGAACGGCGGGAGGCGACACGGACAGCGGTCCGGCCCGCCACCGCCGCCGTCGTCTCTTCGCCTTCTTCAACTCCGGCCCGCACAGCGGGGCCAGCCAACCGCATCGACACCTGCAATTCCTGCCCGTCGAGCGGATGCTCGAGCAAGAAGAACAACAAAAAGAAGAAGACCAACCCCCCACCCACCAGCACCCCAATCCCCCCTGGACCCTCCTCCTCGACACCCTCTTCCCCCCCTCCTCCTCCAACCCCAACCCCACCACCAACCCTTCCACCCCCAGCACCACCATGCTCAACCACCCCCACCTCCCCCTAGCGCACTACGCCCTGCCCCTGCCCCGCAACCCCACCCCCACCACCCTCCACGAAACCTACACCCGTCTCTACGCCGCCGGTCGCGCCGCCGCCCAGCGGTACTCCCTCACGCATCCATCCATTTTGACAAACCCCCCCGGCGGTAGCACCGCCCCCGCCCCCGCCTCCACCGCGGCGGAGATGAGCTACAACCTCGCCCTCACGACCCGGGGGATGTTGCTCGTGCCTCGGCGGGCGGAGGGGGTTGTCCTTCCCCCATCGCCGAAGGAGGGGGGGGAGGGGGAGGGGGAAGATGGTACCGAGGGTACCGACGGCGCTGAGGGTGGGAGTGGAGGGGTGGGTGAGGGCGCGCTCGTCGCGCTCAACGGCACGCTCCTGGCGGGCACGCTGATGGTGAAGGAGCGGGCGGATTGGGTGCGGCTGCGGCGGGATCCGGGGCTGCTGGATCGGGTGCTGGAGGGGGTGGGGGTGCCGAGGGAGTTTGCTTAGAGTGGGGATTGGGGATGGGTGGGGAGGGGAGTGGTGTGTGTGTGTGTATATAGATGATGGGGGTATGGATTTTTCTGTGAAGATAGGCTGTGCGTTGGTTTAGAGTTGAGTGGCGTAGAGAGGAGAGTAGAATAGAGAGGGGAGAGGAATGTATGTCATAATCAAATCCGTCGGTTACCATGGATCTGTCCTGTTTCTTTCTTTCGTTCTTTTTTCCTCGTGGCATGAGCGAGCTAATCGCGACGACGCAGCGATAGTAGTGTAGTAATAGTCAAAGGCATGTTACGGGAGAAGATGATGATGAAGGTAAAGAAGAAGCAATAGTAGTAGCGATAGATGCGATAGTACCCAGAATATCGGCGTACATGATTGAGTCATAGTAGTTTAGTATAGTAAGTACGAAAGGAGTACCACGTGGTATCGTGCAGGCCCAAACCAAAGAAAAGAGAAAAAGAAGACAGGAAGGAACAAGCCCAAGCTAACATGAGAGACAGACAGACAGAGTAGAGAACAACAGGTATGATAGAGAGGAAAACAACAGACCGACGACAAAGATAGTACACACATGCAAGGCCACCCTCCCTCCCTCCCTCCCAATTCATTAGTCCCTATTCCCAAAAAGAAGAACAAGAAGAGATGGATCTCAGATCCCAAACTCCGAAGCCGCCACTCCCTCCTCTCCTCCACCGGAGGCCCCGGTTTCCGGAAGAGCACGCACGTTATCCCACAGCGGGGGACCGCGCTCCTCCTCCGTGGCGCCGAGCAAGGCTTCCGCCCGCTTCAGCGTCTGCACATCCAGATCAGTCACGTACCGCGGCCGGCCGACGACGCCATCCTCATCAGCCCCAGGGGCCGGCGGGAGCGGGACGCGGACCTCGAACGCCTGATCCAGCAGCATGTCGTCCTTCCACAGCCGGCGCGGGCCGTCGTACACGCACAGCACGCGCTTCTTCATCTTCATGCGCTCCGCGCTGCAGCCCCACGACGCCGGGTAGTGCTTGCGCTTGCGGCGGCCCGAGGTCGGGGGCGGGCGCATGGGCACGCCTCCCTTGGAGTACGTCAGCCCGGGCTTTCCGCCGGCCTTCCCACCCAGGCCGGTGGACTTGTTGGTTTTGTGCGAGGGCGCGCCATCCCCGGCGTGCTGCGATCCGCCGCCGACACCCCGGGGATGTGTTGATTGTCAATGGATGTTCCCCCGTCTCGACTTCGGCCCGCCAGCGGCGCCGCGACGAGGACGCACCCCGTACGTGCCGTCCTCGACATTGTCCTCATCCGCCTCAGCGTCCTCCTCATCGTCATCGTCCTCCTCGAACGGCTCGACAGGGGCGACGTACTCGCCGCTCAGACCGTGCGCTTCCAAGGTCTCCTGCACTTCCTTCTCCTCGCCGATCTGGGTGAGCAACCGCTGGTTGATCACTTCAGTCGGATCCGTCTGCTGCACAACCCGGAGCACGCAGTCATCGAGATGCTCGTAGAACTCCTGCGGGTTCGCAAACGTCACGGAGCACGTGCTGCACGTCCCTGCCGCCGTTTGAGTCGCCGCCGTCGCCTTCTTGCCCGTGGGACTCTTCTTCCGACTGTTTGGGGGGTTCTGCTCGACCCCATGCACCGAGGTCAAGTGCCGCTTGAACACGTCGGCTCGGTTGAACGACTTCTCAGCCGCCGATCCGGAACCAGGACAGAAGCCGCACACCATGGTGCCTTTGTAATGGGTCAAAGTGTGGCGGTTCTTGTCGTACTTGCGAGCGAACCCCTTCATGTGGTATTCGCACGTTACGATCGGGCACTTTTCCGGTCTTTCAGTTTGGTGGGTGAGCATGTGGGCCTTGAGATCCTTGAAGGTACGGCCGCACTCGGGGATGGGGCATTGGCCTTTCTCTCTAGCCTCCTCATCCAGTTCGAAAGAGTCGCTTCGTCGGCTGTTGTACGAGTTTCGAGAGTGTATGGAAGATGCAGAAGGTCGTCTGGAGGCGTGGTAGTTCCGGTACGGCTGATAACTCTTTGTGTGCAGATATGGCGATTGGCTGTGGGATTGCTTGAATCGCCGGGAGTCGCTATGGCTGTGGACGGATGTGTTGGAAGGTGCGGGTGAAGGCGGCTGTTCAACGTATGGAAAGCGAGGTGATGGCGTGGCTCGGATTTCGGGATATGGTGAAGGAGCCGGGAATGGGAGAGGGGAATAAGCTGGCTGAATCAGGTGAGGGTCTGCAAGCCAATTCTAGTTAGCTATCTTCGCTCCTTGTTGCTCAGAAAGACTTGACGGCTGGAAAAAAAAAAAGAAACACCGGAAATAGTCCAATAGCGGAAAATTCGTGATCAACTGAGAGACGAAAGAATGGTGGATCATGTGAAGCGGAGGAACTCTCCCGCCTGCATGATGCAGCTCAGCGAACGGTACACCGGCAGCATAGTTCTAGCTTCTACTGTCCTCCACAACATCCACGAACGTTTCTCACGCACGCTTAGATGCTGCCAGAGGAGTAGAGAAACAGATACATCATTTCTGGGGCCACGAAGGTCTTCCGCGACCGCCGACCACATGCCGACCACGCAGAAGAGTGAAGCATCACAGCAACTAAGGTGCAAGTAAAGACAGGACAAAATGAAAGATAACAAAGCTTCAGCAAACTTACCAACACATGCAAGCGGTCGATGCTCAGCAGCAACGACGCCCTCATACTCATAAGTCGACGAGGACATCGCCTCCTTCGCCGGCAAGGCTGTGAGGCCCAGACTCCAGCTGTTGCCCTCCTGGAACTGCGGGTTGATGGACGGAGACCCCATCGCGGAAGAGGAGACGGACGCGCCGGATTCAGAGGAGGCGGAGAGGTGGGGAGGTTGCAGGTCAAGGGAATGTGATCCCGAGTTGGGCGATCCGGATGGGCTATACGGTTGGTAGCCGGAGGCCAGATGCTCCGACGCCTGATCGAAGCGGTAGGGAGACGGAGCGTGGGCGTGGGCAAAGCTACGGAGCGATGCTTGGTGATCGTATGAAGCGGTGAATGAAGGATCGATGTAGGCAGCAGACGATGGCACGAAGCCGGAGCAGTACGGATTTGAATAGTGGTGATCTTCCGTCGAGGAGGGGTAGAGGGGGAAGTCGTGAGGCAGAGAAGGGGGAACAGAGTGGTACTCTGCGTAGGAAACCATGGTGGGTCCCGGACGGAGTTTAGGTGTGGTGGTGGTCCGGAAGGGGAATACGCTCAGGTACGGTTGCAGGTGGAGCAGGCTGTGTTGAACCGATCAGCAACGAGGCGTTTGGGAGGAGGGAAGACGTGGTTTCCGAGGGGTTGGGTAAGTTTATAGAGAATGAGGCTGAAGGGAATGCGGGAAGCGGGAGATTGCTTACATTAATGTTTTTATTTTCGTTAAGGTAGGCAGGGCAGGGGGGGAAGGACAAGTGAGCCTCGCACCGGCACGCAGGACGCTGCAGGGAACGGGGCAGGGAACGGGGCAGGGAACGGGGCAGGGTCGGCGACCCGGTCAGGCAGTCAGTCAGAGTGGACTTGAGGGATTGCGAGGTACGAGGGACGATCCAGGGCCGGAAGGAGTGGGGAGGGCCCCTGCACAGACGCAGACACAGACACAGACTCGCACACCCACACCCACACAGAGAGAACACAGGCACTGACGATGGGCACCGCACTGGCGCTCGCTGTCGGGAGTGGTAGTGGGTGTGTCTGTGGTAGGTCAGATAGTAGGGAGGGAAACGAGGGGCGGGGAGAGTGTGAGGGGCGGGCGTGATACTGATGAACAGTCGTAGTCGTAGTCGTAGTAGCAGCAGCAGTAGTAGTCTCCGTAGTGCGGTGGTGAATGATAATGATGATCTCCACGAAAGCAATGATGCACGATCTGCCGGCCGGCGGTTGCTGTTGTCGCAATAGCGCTGGATCAATGCGGCAGCACCAAGGGCCAGAGCAGTGGTAGCGAGCAACGGAAGCGGAACCCTCCTGGACGAGCAGGTGGCCCGACGAGGCGTCTGCGGCGGCGCGGCTTTTCGCCTGGGCGGTGGAGGAGCGATGGATTGATTTGATATCCTCTGCGTGCCTGCGCCAGCGGTGTGCCCGGTTCTGGTGATCACGGCCCGGGTTGGCGCGTGGGCGTGGGCGTGGGCGTGGATGGGGGTAAGGGGTGGGTGTGGGTGTGGGTGTTTGGTAGGTGTACGGAGGTAGATGTACCCGAGGGCGTGGGGCGTGAGCGTGGACGTCGGAATGCAGAGGGGAGACTGCTGGTTGCTTGTGTCCGCCCCCTCGCTCAATCCAATTCTTGACGTCTGGTGAAAGGTGAAAGGCGCGAGACAGACGCTAGGAGGTGATGCTATCACACACCGAGTAGCGTATCGGAGCAGGTAGCAGGCTGGCACAGAAGAGGGTAGAGTGGGAGAGGGAGTAGTCCGTGGTCACAGACTGATGATGAGACTAGTCGACGGCTTGTATCGAGGAGCAACGAGAGCGCGATACAAGCAAGTAGCAATGCTGGAGGCAGATCGCGGCCGGTATCAGGGAAGCCGTCTGTCGATGCGTTCCGGCGACGGGTTGTCATGGTGAAGGCAGGATGCCTTCCATTATGTATCGCGGCCACCGAGCTTGTCCCAGAGCCATCGCTCCTTCGCACGGCTTTGCTCCTCCACCACTACTGTACGTCCTCCTCGTCCAGTTCTGACGCTGAGAGGAGGTGTCGCAGTTGCAGCACATTAGGTTCTTGCGCGGTGACGGCAGCGAAGGGCCGACCAGCAGCAAGCCTCGAACCGGTCTGGCCCTAGGCTGGCAGGAAGAGAGACTAGCGACCGGCATGCCGAACCCGCAGTGTGGCAGAGGCATGGCGGTCGCCTAGCGATGATGGCATGAGGTGGAGGAGGTCGCGGAGGGCGTGGAGGTCGTCGTCGTTGGCCGCGGTGCTGAAGGCAACCAACGACGGACGGTCGGCGGACGGCTTGCCGGAAGCTGCCCTGGCCTTCCCTGCCCTAGTCCGGCCTGCCCGTGTCCTGCCCTGTCCTGCCCTGCCCTGCCCGCCCTGGCCTGCCCTGCACGACTCCCTCGGGCGGCCAAGACGGGGCGGGCGACGGGACCTTTTCTTCCTTCCGAGGCGGTTGGCAGTGGCAGTGGCAGTGGCAGGCTGGGGCGATGGCGGTGTACGACCTTGACTTGAGGACAGGCTAGTAGGCAGGTACATCGCCTATAGGCTCCTACCGTACATCGTGCCCGGGTAACTTCCATTACCCAAGCCGAGGTACCTTTATCATGTACCTTACCTCACCTCCTCCCCCCCCCCAACCGGCGGCCGCAAGGCAGGGCAGGGCAGAAGCAACTCAGGGCCGCTTAGGGCATTCCTTGGGCTCTTAGCCCTCCATCCCTCCGCCCAAACCGGTATCAACAAGCGGACTCGCTAGCTGTCTTGGGCGTCCAACGGGCGAAACGGGAAGGGGGCAGGAGGGACCCCATGCGGCCCTGGCCGGTCCCTGCCCATCACTGCCCATCATTGCCCATCACCGCCCACTGCTCCAGCGCCCACTCACAAAGCCCCAGCGCTCATCCCTCACAGCGCACTGGGCAACCACCTCCACCGCGTCCGCCAACGAGCGTTAGGGCCACCAGTGACCACCTGGTCCCCATCGCTTCCACTGCTCAGGCAAACTTCGGAGACCCCGGATCCCTGCAACGGCGCCAGCGCATCGGGTTTTTCGCTGTGGTAGGTGGTGTTTTGCACTGCCAGGGGTCCTCGCGCTCTCCGTGTGGTCGGTCGTTCAGAGACGATGCCTCTCACACAATTCACAACTGCCCTCCGCCCTCACAGTCGCTCTCGCTCGCCCACCGATTCTTTGCTTGCCTAATTTTAGCACTGGCCATTCACGTCTTCCGCTCCTGGGCGGCTCCGACATCCTCATCGGTGACCTCCAGCTTGGCCTGCTGTCCACTGAGAGCCTTGGCCATCGGAGCTCTCTCCCCCATCCGCCGCCGGACCTGTTTGTCTGTTGATTGGCACGGTCGAGAGTAGATGTACCGACGATGTACCCGGCCAACAGCAACCGTCGGGAGAGGCGTCGGGAGGACAAGTGGCTGCCTGAGTCGAGCTTGCTCACCGTCATCGCTCTCGCGTCCCCAGCGAAGCGGCCCCCAAACCAGAGCCACAGATGACGGCGTCGTCGCATGTGCTTGTGCAACCGGCACGCCCACGCGCCGGGGGAGGGAGGAACGGGGGAGAAGGTGGTCAAGGCCCCTCCCCTCCGCCCCTTTCGCGCTCGACCACCATCGTTCGGGGAGGGGAAGGAGAGTTGCAGACAGGAAAGGAGGGAAAAGGCTGCGGCCAGATCGTCCTTGACCGGAAAAACGCCTTCCTCGCCCTTAGTTTCTTCCCATCATCGGTGAGCAGGTGATGTTGATACATTCCCAAAACTGCCGTCCCCCTCCCCATGCCTTGCATGCAGGATTGGCACTGGCAGAGCCACGCATGCCGGGTCGATCAACGCATGCCTCGGCCCTCCGGTAGCGGTGGCAGGGAGAGCGGTTGAAAGTGATGATCGTGCTTTCCCGCTCACCTCCGAAATCTCACTTGTCACAACTTGGTTTAGATGATGAGCAAAGCGTGACAAATTACATGCATTCGTCGGCGAAGCTTCGGCCAATCCTGTCAATAAGCAAATGTGTACTCATCCGTCTGTCCGTTCATCGTTGAACAACTCTGACCGAAAGAAACATTGCACCTAGCATTGCAATGCGGCATTGCAGAATGACAACTGATTCGGGTGTACAGGGTACAAGACAGAAGGAAGTACCGTACCTCGATACCTCCATGCGCTTGAGGTCGCACGGTTGTTACGTGCGCGGATTATAACTCGGCTGTCCTGAAATAGCTCTACTGACAGCTAGGGATGGATTGCATTTCGAAGGGAATTGGTAACATGACGCCAGAGTATATTGACGACCGCCCTTCGGCTCCCCCTTTCACCAGTAGCGGCAAGGCGAAACTCTTTCCACGCTGTCGGGTCCGCTCCCGAGCAGGCAGATACGAAATCGCAACTTTAGCGACGGGCGGCTACGACAGGCCTCCGGAAGGAAGGAGAAGCGAACGAACGAACCGGGCAGTCCGTTGCGGGCTATGTCGCCTTGCAATGACGACTTACCGATTGGGCGCTGCAACGCTTCCAAATTGTCGGTCGACCTGCATTTCGAAGCTTCGGTTGCAGAGACGAAGCAGATAGGCCACTCCGCGTGCAACGATTGCGAAAGGGAGGGGGAAACAGAGGGGGGGAAAGACCCCTCCACCTCGTGGCCGCCATCAAAGACTCCGCCGTCGTGCAAGTTGAGGTACCGAGCATTGGAGTGCATCCTGTACTGAAAGCAATTCGTTGGCTCCGCTATCAAAAGAGTAGAACACCTTAAGATTCGCTCCGTTACAAGCGTGGAATCATGTTCCGCGGGGCGCGGCGACGTCTCCCCTGACTTCCCTTCCATCACGCCTGTCCCATCCGGGACTTTTCTTGCGTCCTTGGTCTTCGTTCGCATTGTTGCTTTCCATCTCGCCCGTCCTCCGGCAGTGAGTTATTTCCGGCTGGTGTGAACACACGCCAACCAGGCCATCATAGCCGGTCCGCGCCGTTCCACTACGCATCATGGTCAGATATGTGGAAACTGCAACAGCCGCTTGGATAGGGCGGAGCAAGATTCCTCGCTCAGTAGACAAGCGCACTGATCGCGCGCCGGTCATGGAGCCGTGACATCTGTTACAGCTGAAACCACGTTGTCGTTCGGCGTAATTCTGGGGCTGTTTCTGTGGATTGGACAACCTTCTTTCAGGTACCGGCCCCTTGCCGAGAAGAAAGCTGTGCCACGTGGCTGTGCCCTGTGCAAGCACCCCTACGGCGACGAGCAAAGCCTCACTGAACTGTGGGGTTTCGCATTCTTTCTCCTTTTTTTGCAATCCTTCGGCGTCAAACAAGACATGTCTTGATGTCATTGGTGCCTCATCGGAGAGCCTTTCTCATATCCGAAACTCCCGGTCAACCCATGGTGTTGCTTCTTAGTGCAAACACAGGAGTGCGCTTGTCGTTCCTCGCGCGGGCAGCGCACAGAACCTCGAAGGAGGCAGCTCCGGCCCGGCGCCGACCAGGCAGATGGTAACCTCCAGGCTTTTCGGCACTGGGGCACCTTGTTGCCCGATGAAACGACGGAATCGTCTATCTCACCGTGCCCTCGTAGGTTTTTGCTTCTTCCCTTGGCGTCGATCCTTGAAAACTTTCTCAGCCCATGTCCATTGCTTCTGCGGAAAGAACCGCTGGCTCGTGATTGTTTGATGATCGATTACATTTACTCCGAACAAACGGTCTGTCTCACTCCGAGTGATGCACGATGTTGTAGGACTGTTTGGATAAGCGAACAGGCAAGCATGTCAATGCAGCAACGACGCTGTTTTTGGTACATTTTTGAGTCGATTGGCACAGAGTCAGGTGGAAGGGACCGCGCTCGAAGGCAGTCACTGGGATATTTTGTTTGTTGGCTGCTGCAGGGACTGGAATCTCGAACGTGCTTTCGCTTCACTTGGCCACAAAGCGGCCTCCATCCCTATAGCGGGTACCTACGTTTTGACCCGTAAGCGCGGTGCGATGTCCCTCCGTAGACCCCTCCCGATATCATCAACATTCCTCATCGGCCGAGTGACGAATAGGGTCACTGATAGCTGGCGGTGAGAGACGAAACATCATCTCAATCCCCGAGCAGGCCCAGGTGAGTGTTTCGGAGAAAATGATGACCACGGACCTCACGTATAGATGGAAAAGGAAATGTTTCCGGGTTGACATGTTGGGTCTTCACGCTTGTACATTAGTTCTGTGTTCCTTCTTCATCTTGATCATAGAGTTTAACAAGGCTGGTCCCGTTGCTCTTCCCTGTTCCCCCTTGCTGCTTGAAAACGCGAAAGACATGGACCAGACCATTGGCAATCAGCAGTTCATTCGTGTAAGGAGTCTCCACGCCGGCAAGTGAAATCGCCAGCATCGATGCAACTGATGGTTCATGTTGTGTGACGTCTACGAAGACTTGATGTAAGAGGGGGGAAGGGCAGAGCAGACGAGAAAAAGCCTCCGTATATATCTATTCGAGGCAGGATGGCGCAAAAAGTATATTATTCGACTGAATGGTGAACTGACGTCTCGATCGGAGAAGTAGCGAAAACACTTTCATAGCTGCCCATGGGTTGGTTTGCCAGCCGCAGATGTCGCTCGTCTTGCCAGACTGACAGGGATACGGGTCGGCGCGTGGGAGGAGGTTCATGGCGAATATTTTCTTCTTCGCGCCCAGTACCGTGTCACTGGGACCCGTCGACTGGGGGGAAAAAGCAATTCCTGCGATGGAACATGGATGGCGCTTAAGCAGACAGGGCAGCAGGCGGGTGATATCAAGTAGTGTAATATAATCTTGTGCACATCTGCCGGTCGTTGCCAATCTTGCCTTGTCCCGCGTGTTGTGCTTTGCTCTTGCAAGATCAATATTCTCGGATTTCGTCATGATTCTGCACGCCCTTGGTCAATCTATTCTCGGCATCGCCGGTTTGCATTTATTGGTTTGCTCCTGATGTGAGATGGAGAGACAAGACTCGCTTCCGTGAATTTTAACAGGAACACGGGCGGGCGGACGCCTTCATGTGGCGCTTTCAAGGAAGAAGCCAGGTCCTGCTTCACGGGTACAAGATCGAACCCAACGTGACTTTGTGAAAGTGGCTTGCTGGAAATGAGTTGCTGAGGACGGAGGATCCTTGCCTTCGCATTCGTTTCCCCACGTCGGGCATGTCTGCGGTTGTCTATGAGGCGTGCATGCATACATGTTTCCCCTTGTGTTGGAGTCCTCCACTTCGTATGGAGTATATCATTTTACACATTGCCGAGTTGCACGATATTCGCTCGTGGGTTCCCTAAAGCTGGACAAATTCTGATGACCCTCAGTTCCGAGTCAGAAAAATATAGTCATTGCCTTCGGTCAACCACGCCACGGTTTGTTAATGGGCAGCGAAGAAGGTATCCTATATGGCAACACAAAGCTCTCCCCCACGCCGCGTCGGGGTAAGCAATGTTGGCCAACGAGATTAGGAAACGGCGATAGGCGTCCGATTGTCGAGTGACTATCCGCTCGTGTTTCTCCTTCACATCTTGATGGCATTGTTTTACCTAATGATCCGATAATAGGTTTCATACCTCAGTTTCCTAGATTATTAGTCTGGAAGATGGTGTTTTGCCCAAGTAGTCTCTCTTCTCGCCGGTGCTAATCCTGGCAGTCGTTATCGATGTAAAGACTGTCATTCATGCAAGTTTTCTATGCCACAGAATCGGGGTAGCTCCTCATGTTCCCATGATTCACCACCACTTAGCGTCTTTTTACGACGCCCTTTTTCGAATGCAGTGTAAGGATAACAAGCTTTCGGCGTTTGGTGGAGCGCTTCTTGTTACGGCGACTTACATTAGTTGCTCTGGTGACCCCGTATTTGGCTTGCGTAGCAATGTGCTGGCAGCATCCAATGTCTCATTCAAGCGAACGGGCGCCTCTTTGGGAGGGACCTTTCCCAAGTAGAATGAAGCGGTTGGTCGTCGAAAAAGCAATGGACAGCCGAGGTTCTGGAGCTGCTCAAAAGCAGTCTGCTCCATGCAGCCAAGCCAGCCACGTCCGATATCCAAAACGCAGCACCATATCTTCATCCGAACTCCAGCGGCTCTACAGCCGCGGGTCGCAATGCTAACTGCAGTCTCGTAGCCTTTTCCAGGGAACTCAGATAGGGCAGATACGGCGATGATTCGAGAGGAGTGAGTAGCAGGCTCGCGATGGCCTCATCTCCCTTTGAGTATCAGTGGTGCTTCGGTATTCGTCGCATGGGAGCACGCCTAGCCAAAGCCAAGGCAACTGTACAGGCAGGGATGACACCACACGATGCCGCGAAGCATTGGACCAGACCCGGCAAGAGGAGTTCGGCGTGATCCCATGCTCTGCCCGTTCTTTCCGGACCGCTGCAGGGGACCTATGACTGCCAGAAACCAGCGGGGAAGCCTAGATACTAGCAACGTCCTCCCGCCAGCCATAGCCTTGCGGTACTTCGTCTGAGAGTCGCCTCATTCCAGATGCTTCGCATATCCGGATGACCACTTCTCTCACGGCCCGCACTTCTTCGACCGAAGCTCCATTGTTGAGGGCGCCTCTTAAATGGCCCTTGAGCTGAGGGTTAACCTGTTTATTGAGCCTCGTTAGTATGTTCTGAATATGTTCTGGATGATCGTGACCTGGGGCCTCACGTCTTGGGGTATCAATCCAGCGATAAGGACAAAACTGCTTTCTGCTGGCGACAGGATAGCGGTATTGCTGATCAAATAGCTGTACATGAGTCTTGCAACGACCCCGAGGTCTTCTGTACCGGATCTGTCCATCTGACTCATGATTCTTCTACTGATTTTCCCGTACAACCGGTCGAAAAATTCCTGTCCACGTTGAAGTATCTGGGAGGGAGGGGTATGATACACATCCCTAGCACGAGAGCTGAGGGAGTCATCACTCTTCTCCTCAAGTAGTTCAGGCGGCGTTACAGTCTTGAGGGCAAAGAGGGCGTTGATTGTCTACGTCGACGGTGTCAGATGATGTGTCACTCCCCCAAGGTCTGATGGAGAAAAACCTTAGGCATGCCAGTAACTGCTGAAGACTTCACCAACCCTTCCCGCAGCCGACGTACTATTCGAAGTTGATCTTGGGTTGCAAGCGGTCCCTCAGTTCCAGCATCGATATCGTGTTCGAGAGCATACTGATAGACGTTGGGGATTTCGTCCGGTCGATTGATGGCAGATAACGCTACACCAGTCACGAAGTACCAGCTATGTTTTGGAAGATGCGGGTACGCTCGGATCCAGGACAACAGACTTGGTGAAAGGATCACCGGCAGATTAGGAGGGGGCATGTTTGATGAGCGGCATGTGAGAGGAGTCGTTGAGGTTGAGGTTAGGGGTCCACTCAGAGCATGAACCCGCTCGGAGATATCGGCGAAATGGAACGAGAGATGCTTACAGGCACATACGATGTCCTTGTCTCTCTATATACATTCGTGAATCTTGATCTGAGGTATCGCCTACACTCTCATGGATCGAGTCCTTTGTCCTCACCGATCGGATCTCAAACAGTTACAGTAAGTCTGTTACCTTTCCCACTGATTTCCTTAGCCAAATGAGCTTTCTCTTGCTTCGATCAGCAAAGATGGTCAGTGAGAACTTCCTTGATGTCTTGCAGCCCTCATCGTACGGCGGACACGAAATATGCAAAGTCTGTATCCTAGCTCTCCAAGTGAATAATCTTGCCCCAGATTCATTGCAATGCAGCATCTCTCCCTGCCTATCACGCAAGCAGCAATTGACTTTTTTCTATTCAGTTGCAGTCCTGGCAGATGGTCCCGTCGGGATTCAATTTGACAGAGACAGATCCGATTTGAGCCTCTGTCCCCTCGGTCTTCTCAGTGGCCGTCCTATCTTCGCTTTCTGTAGGCACGGCCTTCTTCTTTCCACCCGCATCTGAATGTCCCAGGTCCCTGTTCGGATCCAGGTGGTCTCTCACCCTCTGCTTTAATACTTTTGTCTCCGGAAACCCGCCTTCGGCCTTACGATCCCACAGAAGAACCTCCTTTGCTTCTACATTGGTATTCGGCGCGGTGGCATGCGGCTTGTAGGTAAGCTTAACCTGAAATATGCCGCCTGTTGAGGGGACGAGCGCAACTTCGCCGATGGTGGTCGAGAAGGTGCTTAGGAGTTCTTGGGCAAACTGGGATCGGAGAGGTGATCAGTAGGAATCCTTCGAACGGAGCATGCAAGAGCGGATCCAATGGGTTTTGCTGTCTACAATGAAGTGAAAACAGCTTTACAAGAAAAACCAGCCCACTCACATATGCTGCCCGCAGCATCCACTTGCACTGTGTACAGAACACGATCGCGATGCGCGGAAGGGTAACGGGAGCATCGTGCACCGCCGACGACTCCATGACGAAGCTCTATGATCGGTGGAGCAAGCTCGATGCGGGTGTGGAGTGTTCCTGAACAGCAGCAACTCTGAAGCTTTCGGGTTTAGTCCGAAGGGCCCCACGCTTGACATCACCCGAGCCCCCGCGATGTTCGCATGACATCATCGCCCATGCCTACTCGCTTTCACCATGTTATAAGAAACCGCAATTGCCCGTTTTCCATCCATCCCACACACATTCTCTCTCTAAATCAATCGATCAATCAATCTTCACGGACTCAACTTCTTCCATCAATCCCGTTACCCTCAAGTCAACCACACATCACAAAACTCAATCTACAATGCCTCGCAACGGTGACGGTTCCTCCGACAACGCCATTGAAGCTGGCCACAACATCGTCCACGGTGCCGGTCAGGAGCAACAGGTATGTACATGCCCTACGATCACCCCTCCGTCCATTCGGAAGCACCATTACAGCTCCCCTCAATGGATCATCTGCTGACTCTTCGCTGCCAGTCCTCCCACGTCGACCGTGCCGACAAGGTCGCGCAGCCGCCGGAGTCTGAGCACGGCGGCGCCATCCCAGGCATGGCCGCCTCCGGCGGCGGTAGCCAGGGCATCGCTAACACCGGCTCCGGCAAGGGTCCGCTAGACAAGGACATCCCCACCAAGTAAACGACTTGACTTTCGGTGTCTCATCAGGGAAGATCGTGTTAGTGGGGCGCATTTCGAAGTATCGACTGTCGACTGGGACGGGGGTTTCCAGCGGAGGAGGAAACCATGTGAAGGATATGGACATAATGCCTACGGATTTGCTGGGCAAAGATGGGCGAAAGGATCACTGTGCAAGGATCGAAAGCATCGAGGGGCGTTTGATATGACCTCCATATGATGACTAGACATAATGATTAAAATGAAATACAATACCCCGATTGAACAATGGCTCATATATTATTGGTGTTGACCACATCAAGTGAGAGAGAACTAAAATCGCTATGTATACTGAAAAACTCGCTCATCGCAACACGGTATGTACTGATGAACGATGTAAGGGATGTCGTAAAGAAAAAGCGAAATTATCCCCCGAAATCGTGGCTGAAAGGATACGGGAATCCTTGGTCGTGACGTGCCGAAATGAGAGAGAACCAGAAAAAGCAAATGATCAGGAAAAGGTCGTGTGTACGCGATCCGCTCAACGCCCCCCTCCCGCTACGAAGAAGCCGAAAATAGTATATGAAACCCTTCTACCGGTACGACGACCCTTGCAGGCCATCCACGACGGATTCAGTGAAAGCCCCCCCTGAAAGTCGAGGGGTATGAAGCGCCGTCGGACGCGGCCATCAGCGATATCCAGCCGCCCCCGGCCTGCCGGGGGTAGAACTGCCGGTGGAAGCGGGACCCCACTGGTCGGGCCGGGATGGGGGCATCTGCGTCGCGGGCGCGTAGCCATAGTAGCCGTTGATGCTCCACGGGCTCGCGGATGCTTGGGCGCGGTCGTAAGGACTTTCCGTACGGGCGAGGGCTTACGTGGGAAGGGAGTGAGCCAGATCAGCAGATTGTTCAGAAGCCGACCAGGGATGTGAAAAGGGGGCAAGAGAAGAAGAAAAGCTTACTGTTTCCCGCGGATAACGGTCCGTAGACGGGGACACCCGGATCCTGCAACGCCACGGCCGCAGCAGCCGCCTGAGCCGTCTGGAGTTGATTCACAGGAGAGCTTTGGTTTTGCGGCGCGGGCGGCGGTGGCTGCTGCTGCTCCTGTTGCTGTTGCTTGGACGCAGCAGCCTTCTCCGTCTCCAGCTCGGCGATCTTGCGTTTCGCGTCCTCGAGCTCCTTTTTCAATTTCTCGAGCTCGGAAAGCTGGTCGCTATTGCCATCTTTAGCTGGGCTTGAGGTGGCGGGGAAGTTGACCGGGCGTTGATCCGATAGCTGTGCCGGGCTAGCATTCACATTTACGCCAGGGCCACGGGAGCGGGTAGGGGCGTTGTCGGAGGGATCCCCGTAGACGCAGACACGCTGCTTGTTAATGCATTGGGTACAGGTAGGGCGGAGCTCATCACAGCGGTTTCGTTTGGCGCGGCATGTGTCGCAGCCGTTGCGCTGCCGGCGTCTGTTCTGGGCAGCTTTATCTTCTTTGCGGGCCGTTTGCGGATTCGGGTCGGTACGGATGAGTTCGAGAAGAGATTGCAGGCTCTGGGCGCGAAGGTCGCTTTCGATGGAGCTAACGGCCCTAGTCTTTGGCATAGGTACATATGGAATCTTCTTCTTCTTTGGCTTCTGTTCGAAGGGGCCACCGATTCGGATTTCTTCGATGAAGGGCTCTTTACGCTTACGCTGGAGTCTGAGAGGACGGTTAGCCTGATATTACATATACCATCATCCACAGCCGATGCCATACGCGTCTGGGTCGTGTTCTTCGAGCCATCTTCGTCTCTTAGAATCCCGACGAGGGAGTGGAGCTCTCTCTTCATACGTTTTATGTACCGGTATGTGCTTGTATACAACGTCTAGGCTTGACTTCGTCGCCGAGAACTTCACCGAAAGAACACCGCGGCAATCATATACGGGTTTACACGATCGCTTGCCTACATTTTACGCGTCTTAGTATACAGTCAAGGAATACAAGCAGCCGGGCAGCGCAACTTACCAACCTTAGCGCCCTTGCCATTGGCAGCGCGATCCTTATTCAGTAGGGAGTCGTTGCAGTAATACGAGAACCTATAAGCATCGTCCTCTCTGCTATTCCAGTTATTGTGGAAGCTATAGCGGTACCCGTCTACTTTTTGTATCGATTCTACGATCACCTTTGCAATGGCTCGTTGCTTTCTCATTCGCTCTTTGGGATCAGGGTTGGCCATGAGAGCTTGCATGACACTCATGGCTATCTTCTGTGGTGGTTGAGAAGGCGAGGCGGGACTGTCCTGCGCTTGCTGCTTCTGGTTCGACGCGTTCGCGGCGTTCGCGGAGTTCGCAGCGTTGGCAGCGTTCGCAGCACTTGCGGCGGCAGCATAGTGAGCATCCAGCGTGTTCCCGGCCGGCTGAAATCCTTGGGTATCTACGGGCGGCTGTTGAACGGATGCCTGGGATTGTGCCTGGGGCGGCTGTACCATGAAGGAAGCTCCAATCCAGAAGGATATGACGCATTCCGAGCGCTCAGGAGGGTGCGGCGGATCCTTCAGGTAGCCGGCGAGCAACGATTCGAACTCCTCGAGGCTCGTCGCATGGTACGCGGTGGTCTGGACGAGAGGGTCTTTAGCAGCGCGTCCACGCGCGAGCGGGACCGGACCGTGTGTCCACGCTCTATCCTGGGCATCTATCTGCCCGATGGCTGGTGTCGCGAGTTCCATGGGATCGCCGGGGTGGACGGGAATATACAGAGTTTAGAGAGTTTTCGAATGGCCATGGTCGCTAGAGAGGTGGAGGATGAACGAATGCCAAGCACCCAAGCGGTCCATGGGCCTCTCTGCATACACCTCAACGAGGCATGCAGTGTTCATGACCAAAATCAACTTGAACATTATTGGCAGAATCTGGCGATGAAAGCGGCTGTGGGTGAGGCAACCTAGGTTCATGGTTGTGCCCAGTCAGGCTCCATTTACAGACTCAGGGAATTAAAACCGCTTTATTTCAATTCAGCCTCGCTACCTTCACCAAGTGCCATTTATTTAGCGTGCCACCGCACTGGAAGAATAGCCATTCTCACGTTAGCGATGATCACCTGCACTCGTCTATGTGTCTCTTAAGAGACTCTCCTGCAACTCTTATACTGAAGATTCGCCGGGAGCGGAGACCCAGGGATTACAGGCCGTGGTATTCGTGAAGCCTGCTGATAGGGTCACTTGATAAACCACTACTCTTTGGAGTTTTCCGTCCTCTGCACGCAATGGCATTAGGACGGTGACTTTACTGAGAAGAAGCCAGAAGAAGGACAACAGCGTTCCAGTTCAGGATACCGCTGATTTGGCTGGTGATGACTCTCACGTATACATCGCGCCTGAACCTAACCTTTCCAGTACTCCTAGGATTCGTAAGCTCTCCTGGGTGTGAGTGGTTTGAAATTGGATCTCATAGGCTAAGATAGATTTTAATTTTTGATACTGTAGACTTAAGCTTACAGAGACATATGCGAGATCCAAAGACAAGATCGCCTGAACATAGGCTGTTGTATAGTGATAGAACTGTCCCGGCCTCTTCCCCTTGGAATAAATGTAGCGTTAAGGCAAAGCGAGCAGAAGTCTGAAGGCATTCGTGAAAGTATATCATAGACATCTGCCACTGGATCGAGGGTCGAATCGTGTGCTAGACCTCAAAATACCTTGATTATGGCTGCGACAGATACAATCCCCGGACCGTCGACCAAGAGAGGGATGGCATCCAATCAGCAGGATGATTGGATCGTTCATGGTCGTATCAAATTTATATGGAGCAGTCTCTCCTCTGTAGGCGTCTCGAAGACTCTCCGCCATTACGGAGGTGGACATTCCTCCGACTGTACCCAGTGCCTCGGGGCAGCGTGGATGATTCTTGAAGCACGGGGTACCTTCCTCAAGCGATGAGGAGGTTCCATCTTCCCCAGCCCAGCATGAAGCTTCTCAGGGATTCCTGCCGCCGTGGCGGAGACAGGCCAAGCTCCATCCGGCATGGAGGTCGATCACTAGTCACGTGATTGCTTGAGCCGCTGGATTGTTCCCCGGACAAGATTCCTTAGGTACCTTAGCAGTTGGACATCTTGGGTGGCAGGTTTTCCTGAAGCGTGCATCATGTACCATGCACCATGTGCAGGTAGGTTATCATGCGGAAGAAATGGATATTGAAGTGGTTTGGCCGCAAAAAGGCAGCTGTCCCAGTCGCATGCAGTTTGCCTCGTCTGTCAGGCGGGACGGCAGAGCTCCGGTCAAAGCTGGCGGTTGCTCTGCTCCCCAATCTAGAAGCTACCATGCGCACGGACCCCTTCGAATCGGTTCCCTCACCTTCTCTCCAAACGGCTCCACCGAAGGCTCTGTATTTATTCAAACTCCCCGCTGTCCTCCACCAAGCAGCAATCAGTTTTCACTTACAATTCCATCATCTGCAACTTCTCCCTTCCGCTTTCGAGCATCTCTCCCCTTTCCCCCCAACTCTTTACACGAAGAGTTCTTCTTTAGATACCCCCCCACAACGTAAGTAACCGTCCGTCACCTCTCAGCCTCACCGTCGCCGATCCGTCAGAGTCAACTTCTCCACCGTCCTTGACTTCGCCTGGTGACCATTGTCCATTCGATTCCGGCCCCATAAGTAGCTCAGTTGCTGACAGACATCCACCTGCAGTCTCCTTCTCATTTAATACCCGCTTGTCAAGATGGCCGCTCAGCGCGAGGAGTTCGAGTTCCAGGCTGAGATTTCTCAGCTTCTCTCCCTCATCATCAACACCGTTTACTCCAACAAGGAAATCTTCCTCAGAGAATTGATTTCCAACGCCTCCGATGCGCTCGACAAGATCCGCTACCAGGCTCTGTCCGACCCGAGCCAGCTTGAGTCTGGCAAGGACCTCCGGATAGACATCATCCCCGACAAGGAGAACAAGACCCTTACCATCCGTGATACCGGTATTGGCATGACTAAGGCCGATTTGGTCAACAACCTTGGTACCATTGCTCGCTCTGGCACCAAGCAGTTCATGGAGGCTCTCTCCGCCGGCGCTGATATCTCCATGATCGGTCAATTTGGTGTTGGTTTCTACTCTGCATACCTCGTCGCCGACAAGGTCACCGTCGTCTCCAAGCACAATGATGACGAACAGTACATCTGGGAGTCCAGTGCCGGTGGTACTTTCACTCTCACTCCTGACACCCAGGGCGAGCCCCTTGGTCGTGGTACCAAGCTGATTCTCCACCTCAAGGAGGAGCAGCTTGACTACCTCAACGAGAGCAAGATCAAGGAGGTTGTCAAGAAGCACTCTGAGTTCATCTCCTACCCCATCTACCTCCACGTCCTCAAGGAGACCGAGAAGGAGGTTCCTGATGAGGAAGCCGAGGAGAAGAAGGAGGAGGAGGACGAGGAGAAGAAGCCCAAGGTCGAGGAGGTCGACGAGGAGGACGAGAAGAAGGAGAAGAAGACCAAGAAGATCAAGGAAACAAAGATCGAGGAGGAGGAGCTTAACAAGACTAAGCCCATCTGGACTCGCAACCCTCAGGACATCACCCAGGAGGAGTACGCTGCCTTCTACAAGTCTCTCTCCAATGACTGGGAGGACCACCTTGCTGTGAAGCACTTCTCTGTCGAGGGTCAGCTCGAGTTCCGTGCCATCCTCTTCGTTCCCAAGCGCGCTCCCTTCGACCTGTTCGAGACCAAGAAGACTAAGAACAACATCAAGCTCTACGTCCGCCGCGTCTTCATCACTGACGATGCCACTGATCTCATCCCCGAGTGGTTGAGCTTCATCAAGGGTGTCGTCGACTCCGAGGACCTTCCTCTCAACCTTTCTCGTGAGACCCTTCAGCAGAACAAGATCATGAAGGTCATCCGCAAGAACATTGTTAAGAAGTGTCTTGAACTTTTCAACGAGATTGCCGAGGACCGTGAGCAGTTCGACAAGTTCTACTCTGCTTTCAGCAAGAACATCAAGCTCGGTATCCACGAAGACTCTCAGAACCGCCAGGCTCTCGCCAAGCTCCTTCGCTTCAACTCCACCAAGTCTGGTGACGAGGCCACTTCCCTCACCGACTACATCACCCGCATGCCTGAGCACCAGAAGCAGATTTACTACATCACTGGCGAGTCTCTCAAGGCCGTGCAGAAGTCTCCCTTCCTTGATGCTCTCAAGGAGAAGAACTTCGAAGTTCTGTTCCTGGTTGACCCCATTGACGAGTATGCCATGACTCAGCTCAAGGAATTCGACGGCAAGAAGCTTGTCGACATCACCAAGGACTTCGAGCTCGAGGAGACCGAGGAAGAGAAGAAGGCCCGTGAGGCTGAGGAGAAGGAGTTCGAGCCTCTCGCCAAGGCCCTCAAGAACGTTCTTGGCGACAAGGTTGAGAAGGTCGTTGTCAGCCACAAGCTCATCGGCTCTCCGTGTGCCATCCGTACCGGCCAGTTCGGTTGGTCTGCCAACATGGAGCGTATCATGAAAGCTCAGGCTCTCCGTGACACCTCCATGTCCTCCTACATGTCCTCCAAGAAGACTTTTGAGATCTCTCCTAAGTCTCCTATCATCAAGGAGCTCAAGCGCAAGGTCGAGGCTGACGGTGAGGACGACAAGACTGTCAAGTCCATCACCCAGCTCCTCTACGAGACCTCCCTCCTCGTCTCTGGCTTCACCATCGACGAGCCCGTTCAGTTCGCCGAGCGCATCCACAAGCTTGTCTCTCTCGGTCTGAACGTCGACGAGCAGGTCGAGACCGAGGCTGAGCAGAAGTCCGAGGAGGCTCCTGCTGCCGAGGCTGCCGGTGAGAGCGCTATGGAGGAGGTCGACTAAGCTATACACGGTCCTGGATCAAACAAAAAGTAGTTACGGCGTCAATGATTCCCCCATAACCTCAACCTCTCGTCATGTGTTAACGTCCTTTCTTCCGACACTGCTTCTGCGGATCTGACTTGCCGCGCTTCGCTGTGGCATGGGTTTTCTCCCTTTGCATTAGAGGGAAAGTTTACAAGGCGTTCTTGCGCACTGGTGACTGGGAACGGGTTTTCATGATGACATGGTTTTTCCTCTTTCCTGTAATCTAGTTAGGTAGTTCGTTCGTCATGGTTCTTGACAAACGGATGAATGGAATTTTCTCGATTTCAATCTGTGTGCTACGATTGTACAAGTGAAGCAAAATGTTGATATCAAGCAGAATTAGCTGCATCTCGCTTCCCGTTGATCTTTTGAGGTTGCTAAGGGAGATTTGTAGTGCTGGAATGGAGGGCAGGGGGTAAGTAGTAGGGTACGAATGTGAATGTCTAGCGTAGAGGGCGATTATGGAGCACACCTTCCGAGTCAACTGGATGGTTGAATGGATGTGATGTCAGCGGGAGTCCTTTTCACTCCCACGGGGGAGGGCTCTGCTGTGCCTTTGGAGTGCCTTTGTCTGTGTCCAGTGATGGCGGTCGATGATCCCCGACGAGCAAGCAGGATGGATGCGAGCGATCGAGTAGACAGAACAAGGAAACAGATACCTATTTGTTCTTTTTTTATCATGTATTCGTGACGTGGAAGGACCGTCCTCGCCGTTGTTGATCGTTGAGTTTAGCGATGCTGGCTGGTTATTGTGGAGAGGAGAAAAAACTTGGTTGTCGATAACCTGTCTTCCTTTCTCTCTGTCCTCTCTCCACTTCCTTCGTGAGGCTGTGCATGGTGGAGTTTCGTAGGTTGTGTGGTTGGGAGTGGCTGGGGATGTGGACCTGCTGTTTGTTGCTATTTTAGGGGCATAGGGTCCCCAGCAACGACGACAACGACGACGACGACGGTGATGATGATTGTAGTGGCGAATATTTGCAAGTTTCGCCATCTTTCTTTCTTGTTTCTTGTTCTTGATCTATCTGCTTCTAGTAAAACCCCCAGCAAGCCCAGTAAAAAAACAGAAAAAAAAGGAGTGGAGACCTTCGTCGTCGATCTCTCCTCCCCCACCCACCAGCCCTCTCTCCCCCCTTTTTCCCATCTCCTTATCTGATGACTTGACTTGACTGACGTCCGTTAGCGCATGAACGAGGCAGAGCGCAGGGACATGTCTATCGTCATCTTCTTTTCCTTTGCCCAAATTCCCTTCTTCATTTCCATTCCCTTTGTCGTCCGGGATGGTGCCTGGATGAGGTTATATCGAAGGTTAGTACCTACATTATAATCCAAATCGTGCTGGATAGGGCAGGGGGAGGGGATGGGATATGCGATTTCCGGGGGTGGGTGGGCGGGTTGGTAGGTGGTCCATGGGGAAGAAGAAAAAGGGGGTTGTGTGTGGGTGAGGGTGGTGAGGAGGGGAAAGGGGGCGCCCTGTGGTTGTTGCTATAGGGCCTGTTTCCCACCTTTCCACCCACCTTCAACCTCAACACTTCTTGCCCTCTCTCTGACCTCCGACCTCTGACACAGGGGGCGAGGGGGAGAAGGCGTGGCAGAGGATCGACGCTCGGTGGGGAAAACGGGAATTGCCGTGGCAAGAACAACAACAGACAAGGAGAACGTCACAGAAACAACGCCCGCCCCTTGGACGAACCAAGGATCCAGAAACCAACCATTCTCGTTGTTGCAGATCAGGTACCCGCGAGCAAGGGGGAACAAGGGGATTGGTTATGTTCTTTCTTTTTTCTTTTCTTTTGTGCCTGTTTCACTTTCCATGGCGTTAAGCCACCCCTTTTCGAGTTTTCAATTGTGATGATGATGGTGATGAGTGCTGACCGCGCGGTAGCTTTTGCAATGTAGCCAGCGACGAACAAAGATTCCTGCACAAGGGGACGAAATAGGAAAATATGTGAGAAGCGCCAGGATATCAAGATGTTCGATTGGCTATGTGCATACGCTACAAAAAAACAAATGCATGAGCCGCAAGGTCTCAAAAACAAACTCCGCAAAAACCAACAACGCAACAAAGATTTTTTGTACAATAGCCGCCGTAACACACGGAACCCGTCAATCGTCCATTTCCACCCCCTGACCCTTCGGTCCTCCAGAGGACTGCTGTTGAGGAAAAAGGGGGGAGAAGCTGATCAATTCGTGTCGTGTATCGGAAAAAGCCCCATCAGTTTGGAAGATGCTGGGGACGTGGTATCTCTATTGAAAATGGGCGATGAGCCGTTTACTGCTGCTCGGGGAAGCTGTTGAGAATGTCTGTCAGCGAGATGTCCAACTGAAGAACGAACTAGGGAAGTTCTCTTACCCAGCAGAGCCGGAGGGGGCCGCGCCACTAGGGAAGGCACCGGTGGGAGCAGCACCGGCAGGGAAGCCGCTCGGAATGCCGCTGGGAATGCCGCTGGGGAAACCACCAGGGAAGCCGCCAGTAGGAGCAGCACCGCCGGGGAAGCCGCTCGCGAAGCCGCTGGGGAAGCCGCCAGTCGGAGCAGCACCGCCAGGGAAGCCACCGCTGGGGGCAGCGCCGCCGGGGAAGCCACCGCTGGGGGCAGCGCCGCCGGGGAAGCCACCGCTGGGGGCAGCACCGCCAGGGAATCCACCGCTAGGGGCCGCACCGCCAGGGAAGCCAGAGCCGCTAGGAACAGGGAAGTCGGAGGGGAAGGTGCCAGTGGGCACAGCGCCGCTGGGGGTAGGGAGGCCGGAAGCGAAACCACCCTGAGGGAGAGCGGCGGCGAAAGCGCCGGAGACGAAGAGGGAAGCAATGAAGGCGGTGAACTGCATCTTGATGGTGATGGTTGTTGTTGATTTGGTTTGGTTTTGAGAAGAGAAGGTGAGCGGTGTGTGTTGATCGAGTGGATGAGGCTGTTTGGGAGGCTGTTGAGCTGTGATGGTCTGATGGTTTGATGGTGAGTGCGGTCGCCGGTGCTTTTATACTTGAGCGACGAGGTTGGGGATGGTTTCAGTTACCTACGTCTGCCCGTCTCTTGACGTAAGTGTTAGAGGCAAACGATGGTGCGATTCAGCTTCGTTGCGTCGCGACGTCCAGAGATGGGTCCGTCACCCTGCCACCCACCAACGGAGAGAGCCCAGCAGACTTGGTATTGGTATGGAGTCGGGCCCACCATGGGGGCAAAGACACGCATTAAGCGCAAGCACGGTTCAGTGATTGACAGCGGACTTACTGTAGAGAGTTTTGCAGTCAGTTAACGTTATATCGTCGATGTTTCTAAACTGAACATTGAAACGCTCCCTTCGCTGCTCGAGGCGCCCGCATCCTGGGCGGTTCTGATGCAGGTAGATTGGAGTAGTCGTCGTCATCGTTTCACCCCTCGATGTTTCAACTCAGCCAGCGCCGCCATAGGAGGAAAATAGGAGACGGCCAGGAGACGGCCAGGAAACGGAGGACCGCGCGGGTCTGGGACTGTGTCGGAGGAGGATAACGATGATCAGCCCGCTGAGATGTTGTTCGATGTGCTGGTAGGGCGCTGGTGTGCTGAGAATGCGTGGTGTCGAAGCGCCAATCAGCCGGCTATAGCTCAACGGGCACAGTGCATATTCACCCCTTGACCATCCAGATGGTTCCTACAGGATGCTCGGAGTATCTGGTAGGCCCTGCGGTGTTGGTGGGTGTAGTGGTGGATGAGGTCCGACTCCTAGGGTCCTGTCAACGGTCTTCATCGTGAGTCTGCACTCCATCAACCACCGAAACCCTGCCAAAGGGAGCGGTCCGAGACGAGCGAGTTGCTTAGGAGTAGTGATCGTCGGTATATTCTTCTCATCAAGCTCGTCGTCCCTTTCTCAATCCTTCCACACTTCCGTTCTCCACCGCCCAACTTGTCCGTTGCGCGTCCAGTCACCATTTGAGCTCTCGCCGATCTTAGATGGGGCCGTCTAGGACATCTTTTTGTCTCGCTGGTAGGTCGGCGACAAGAACGGCACAAGGCTCAGGAACCAGCAAGCCAATCTATGCTGAACGTGCTGCCCCTGTGGGGCTTGCAGCTCACCTTCTGACCACCACGGTATCGCTCTTTGTACAGCTGTGATCGTGCTGCCTTCGTGGAGACAACTCCCAAATAGAACCGCCGAAGCGCAGACACCAATATGTATGTACATGACTGGCCTTGATGCCTCCCAATTCTACTAGTATGCCAATATCCACCATCTTCGTTGTCGAATAGATGCACTGTGTGCGTAGCCCTCTCTAGACTTTTGCTGGAGTAAAAAGACATGCAATATGTACCCTGGATGGTGTAAGACTTTGGTTTTCACACACAGAGCGCCACCGGCATGGGAAGACATGGAGAAGCACGGCAGCCCTTCCCGTTTGCCTTTAGCAGTGCCGTTGTCTTACGGACCGTCCTTGCATAGGGAACGGCTAGGTTGCTGATCTGCTGCCATCGAAACTATATCACAGTGGAGACCGACCCGTGTATGGTTCCCAACGATTCAGTCAGCTCGAAGGCTGCTTCCGGACCACATGGTCTGATGCGTGGAATGTGTGCGATGCCGTTGCAGGTCTGCTGTCCAAGCTCTAGACAAGACCGGAGTAGCTGTAGCACATCATCCCCGACGTAGACCTTGGACGGATATGATCGTTACTCTAGCATGTCTTTCAGATGGACATCGGCCCTTTGTAGAGTGTTGCGATGTCGGCATCGAATATGTTGGCCTTTCGATGTCCATCCGGAGCATCTGAGACGTCACTCAGACCATTGCTTCTTTGGCAAGAAACCCGATCGCGATCCCGCAAGGGAGACTGAGGCCATGTTCAAAGTCTCGCAAAGCTTGCCTCACCTTGACGTGAGCTTGCCATCACGTCAAACACATCCTGAGCAGGGACGGACGCTGGCGGTGTGACAACTCGCAGCGCCGTGTCGTAGATTTAGTTGTGAAGGAAGCGTGCCGCCGGCCCCTCCGCTTCCGCTGCGGACCTCTGCGGAGGGGGCCGGGAACAGGTCGGCGGTCCCTTCTGGTCGGACATGCCAAGGCCGATGATGATTGGGGGGCAACACTGGAGACTGAGGAGAGCGCCGGCCATCAAACAAACCAACATACGTAGTAGTCCTCGCGCATCACCACGCAATGGATCTCGGAGACGAAGGAAGCTCTCCATGGGGAGGTGCGTTCACCCTGCTTCGTTAACACGACACACTGGCCTGACCTTGTCAATCTAGACGTGCCGTCCCGCTCCAACTCCAGCCAAAACCTCACCAAGAGCAACACCGATGAGCAGTCCCAGGCCACAGGTACGACATCGCTGGGGTTGCAAGCAATGCGAAACGCTCTAATGCTTCGCAGATTCACTCGAGAATTCCAAGACGACCACCGGCTCTGCTCCCAGCGCGTCCGAGGCTCCGCGTTCCCCTGCTCGAGGCGCCCGTCGAGGTCCCCGGCATGCCGCACCACAACCTACACGGCTGGAGGTCGTAGAGGACCCCCTCGGGCCTCTCGGCGCTCCTACGGAGAGCTTCACTGTTCCACCTCAATCCGATGAGCCTCCCCAGGTGCCGCAGAAAGAGCAAGCCGCGCGTACCGTCCGGCCGACAACAGCGGGATCGCAATCGTCCTCCCTTCGAGGGATGATGGACTCGGTCCACCTTGACGATGACGATGACGGGGAAGCATTGTCAGGTCCGCGGGTGCCACCACCTGTACAGCCTCCCAGCGGCCCTGCTCCTCAGAGGCAGACACAGCCCAGCGTGAGCGTCGAGCAGGCTGCTAAGCCGACGTTCCACATCTCTGTCGGGGATCCGCACAAAGTCGGCGATCTAACGAGTTCACATACCGAATATGCCGTGACAACGAAGGTACAGTACCCTCACAAGCGTCCGCGCAAGTGATTACAATTGCTGACGCGCATGTTAGACTACATCCAAGGCGTACCGCAACCCTGAGTTCACCGTCTCCCGTCGTTACCGCGATTTCCTCTGGCTATACAACCAGCTTCACAATAATAACCCCGGTGTCATTATCCCGCCTCCGCCGGAGAAGCAAGCAGTTGGACGCTTCGATGCCGATTTTGTAGAATCCAGACGGCAAGCGCTTGAGCGCATGCTGAACAAGATTGCTGCTCACCCGATATTGCAGCATGACGGGGACTTAAAGATCTTCCTTGAGAGTGAAGCGTTCAACGTCGATGTGAAGAACAAGGAACGCAAGGACCCGAGCTTGAATGAGAGCAAGGGCATGTTCGGGGCGATCGGACTTTCGGTCGGCAGTGGTGGCAAGTTTGTTGAGCATGACGATGTCCGTGTCCTTCAATTTCTGTCTAAGCTCATCACTAACCCTCCCATAGTGGTTCCATGACCGGAAAATCTACCTCGACGCTCTCGAATCCCAACTCAAGGCCCTACTCAAAGCCCTCGATACTGTCGTCCTCCAGCGCAAAGGCCTCGCAGAGGCCTGCGGCGACTTTTCTGCATCCCTCCGCTCTCTCGCCGCCGTGGAGCTCTCGCCGTCGCTCTCCGGGCCCCTCGATGCGCTATCCGACATCCAGATTCGCATCCGCGAGCTGTACGACCGTCAGGCGCAGCAGGACGTGCTCACCTTCGGCATCGTGCTGGACGAGTACATCCGATTGATCGGCAGCATCAAGACGGCGTTCCAGCAGCGGCAGAAGGCGTATCATTCCTGGCATTCGGCGGAGTCGGAGCTCCAGAAGCGGAAGACGACACAGGATAAGCTGCTCCGTCAGGGACGGACCCAGCAGGATCGCTTGAACCAGCTCCACGCCGACGTGGAGGATGCGGAGCGCAAGGTCAATCAGGCAAGGCTGTTGTTCGATGAT
The DNA here is from genome assembly GCA_019775845.1 of Myrmaecium sp. VS I D KN 1. NCBI lineage: Eukaryota > Fungi > Ascomycota > Dothideomycetes > Valsariales > Valsariaceae > Myrmaecium > Myrmaecium sp. VS I D KN 1. The sequence goes on from JADQAV010000022.1 coordinate 304,800, forward strand.
ATGGGCCGGCTGATGCGTCAAGAATTGGAACGGTTCGAGCGCGAGAAGGTCGAGGACTTCAAGAGCGGAGTGGAGACGTATCTGGAAAGTGCCGTCGAGGCGCAGAAGGAGGTGAAATTATTTCCCCTCCTAGTGATTGAGTTTATCACGTCCATCGCTAACGCACGTTTTTGCACTTCCAGCTCATCGAGATCTGGGAAACGTACCTCATGCAGCTGGACGCGGAAGAAGACGGCGTGCCGTTCGGCCACCCAAATCCGCCTGCAGGCATCGTAGTGCCCCCTGAGTCGAACGACAGCAGCAACAATAACAACAGCAGCAGCAGCAGCAACAAGGGGCATGACGGCGGGAGGCCGATGACGGCAAACACGGAACACAGCGAGGTGAGCGAGGCGGATAGCAGCGCAGCGGTGGCGGCGGCGGCTGAAGCGGCGGAGAGGGGCATCGAGGGGGAGTAGAAAAGGGCGGATCTTAGAGAGGTTTTTTCTGTAGCCTTACGTTTTGTCATACATCTTCCCCCCGCGCTTCTTTTTTTTCTTCTTCTTTGCTCGTTCTGCTGTGCGTAGTGCGTGCGTATATATCCTTCTTTTGGTTCTCTCTCCTGGGCCTCTGACCTGTGGAAGATGGAAACTGGAACTCGGCCCTGCTTACTTGCTTATTGGTCACGGGATTTTGGAACGTGAATGAGGGGAATTCCGTTCCTAGGGAGTGAAGATGGGGAGGTGTGCGTGTGTGTCGTAATGAACACCGCTGCTTTGTATCATGCCTCGTGCGCCTTAATCCTTGTTTTTGCCGTGTGATGATGGGCTTCTAGACCCACTACCTCGCGATTTGGTGATGTGCTGTACTGTACGGTGCAGATGGAATTCTGCCTTCAATTCCGAGATTGGATCGGATGAGCTGTGTACTGTATCGACCTTATCATTGCACTTTGGGCTTTGCTGTATTTTTTCTCGTCTCTCCTCTTTCTCCTACGTCGCCGAGATGGGAAGGAAGGAAGGAGGGAGGGGTCTAATGTGCCTGGTTGTGGAAGGAGGTCGGGTTTGAGTGATGGATGGACCAAGGGGGGTGTCGTCTTTTTTTCTTTTCTTCATGTCTTGTTTTGCTCAGGCGAATAGAGATATATGTGAATATCGAATTTGTTTTCTGTTCTATATATACAGTCGAGTGAGATTGTGAAGTTTGAAAAACTTGGAAATTTGAATTTAGAAAGAAACGAAAGGAAACATTCAGGGGAATTACGAAGCTTATTCTTTTCTTATATAGACACAGATTAGATGAAGACGCTAATACCTATAAACGCAATAAGAAACAATCGCTCCAACGCTTTCGCCGCCCTAGGAAAGAAAATGCCGCCGCTATATCAAGACAAAATGCCCGCCCAACATGGCTAAGTAATCACATTGGCATCCCCCTACATCCGCACGTCACCCCACCCCATCCTCTGCCCCCTTCCCTGCTCCGGACCCCAATACTCCTTCGCCTGCGCAAACTCCCCAGCCGCCGTCAGAACTGCACACTCACTCCGCACCAGCGCCGCCCGCGCAGGATCGCGGACCCGGAGATCAAAGGCAAACGACAGCGGTTTGGCGATGAGGAGGGGAGACAGGTTGAGGGTGGGATCAGCATCCGCATCGGCATCGACGCCATCGTTGGGACGGGGTTTCTCCCGTTCCGGCGATGTGGTTTGGACGTCGTCCTGCTTTTCCGACTCGGGGGCTGCGCTGCGGATGTCGAAGAGCCAAGCCATGGAGCCGATGCCGATGAGCAGGTCTTCGTCCGCGACGGCTTGGCCCTGGCACACGCGGCGGCCGTAGCCGAATTGGGTGCTGTTGAGGATGGAGGGGAATTCGGTTAGGGGGGCGCGGTAGGTGGGGTAGCGGTCATCGAGCCAGCGGAGGGGGTTGAAAGTTTCGGGGTCCGGGTAGAGTGTGGGGTCGTGGGAGATGGCCCTGGTTGTTCTTGGTGTTGGCTTTTTTTGATGATGGTGGGAGAGAGGGTGGTGTGCTTACCATTCGAGGGGATGTATGATGCTGCCTTTGGGGATGTGGTAGCCTTGGTAGGTGTCGTCTTGGACGAGAGAGTGGGGAATGCCTGGTTGAGATGAGTTGTTTCATTCACTTGTAAGTGGGAACGTAATAGCTATTTACCTGTCGGTACTGGAGGCCGCCAACGAAGACATTCCCGGATGACTGCTCTCAGGAATGGGAGGTTGGGTCGATCTTCAGCACAAGGCAGACGGTCACCGCAAACTCGATCGATCTCTTCTTGGAGCATCGGGAGATATTTAGGGTAGTGGCACATGGCAAGGCAGAATGTCTGCATAGGGACGGCAATGGTTAGAGCACCGGCGATTCCATGCATGCCCACCGCAAATGCGCCTTCGAGATCATCCTGGAAATGCCACAGTGATCGTTGCTCGAGGAAGATCCTCGTCCAGGATGGTCTTGCCTTCTCCGATTTGATGTCGGCAACGACTTCCGATTGCATGGTCCGGAAGAAATGCTGCTCTGTTCGCGCCCGGCGACGTTCCCATGCCTTTGGCGGTGCAAGCCAATCTGGGAGTTTCATGATGAATGGTAATCGGTTTCCCAGGGATCCGTTGGGCGAAACTCCGACGAGGAGTTCACGAGCTCGTTGCTTGAGCTCCTCACTTGCCTCGCTGTGGCCCCATGCGAGCCGGCAGGTGACTCTGGACACAAACGATTCCAAGATGTCGTGGTAGTTGGATGGCTCATCCATGAGCTCCGCAAGCATGCGTCTAGCCTCAAGCTCTGGGTAACGGTGAAATCTAGCCTGCTCCGTCTCCTTCATTACATGGTTGGCAAATCGCCTCTGGCGTGTCCAGGCGTCTAATCTCGATTAGCCCCAGGACGGAAGCAACTTGAATGGATCTTTTATTACCATTCTTACTGAGTAGCGGAAGGTAACGAGCGCTGGTACGGTTGTCCGTGAGAAGGCCTCCTATCTGTGGCCGATCTGAGTAAATGGCGCCTTTCTTTGCTAGCAAATCCCGAGCGATCTCGTCGGTAGATATCCAAACATGATTTTGCCCGGCCAGATTCACTTGATAGATGGGACCGAACTCCTGCTGAATGTTAGGTCGGCGGTAAAGAACCATTGGGAATTGATCAGCACCTTTCCCCATTCGGCAAACTTAAGAAACCCATTTTTCTCCGGGACATCGAGAACCGAACCTAGGAGCGGATAGCCTGAGATTTGTGTCAACAGAGTGATAAATAGGCCAAGAAATAGCGCTGAAGGAATGGAGGAAATATTCGTACCCTTAGGTCCAGGTAATCTCTTGAGGCCTGGATGGGTTCGGGCGTGACGTGTGGTTCTAATAACTCGCTTTACAAGTGACACAATACATAAGATAATGATGACAATAAGAAACGAGGCTCCAATCATGACAACGTAGATAAAATTGGGTCGAAGAACGGTCTAGCGAACGAGAGACTGCAAGCTCATTCACGAATGCGTGACAGCAAAAAGACGAGAGACAATTGGGGGTCCCTCAAGAGAGAGCACGAGGGATATAGAAATACAGGAAGACAACCCGAAGGATCCCACACTCCTAGGGTTCCTGCCTTGAGCAAGCCCACGAACATGACGAGGTTGGCAAGGGTCAAGGCGGAAGGGCGGAAAGGCGTTGGAGGCCTTCTGCAGGTCTTTCCAGCGACGGGAATCTTTCAATGGGGAGAACGATGATCCACTGTCCTTGATGCCGAAAGCTGGGTTCTTTAAGCAAGGGAAGCCCACCGCACGGATCCGGCAGTCCAGGTTCCTTGCCAGGATCCCCTATCAGCTCGGACTCTTTCTTGACGCACCCCCCAGACGGCGATGCTGCGGCAAGCCGATCATGGGGCGTAAAGCGTGGAGCTTTGGGCATGTGGGCGTAAGACACAGATTCCTGGAGGGTTTGTGATATCTCTCTGAGACGAGGGACATGGCTGGCTGGTGGCCTTTTCGAGGTGACCAAGCCAATGAGCAAGGCTGAGATTTCGAGCCCTGCGAGTCAGGCGCAGGTTTTGGACTGCTGTACGCTCTGCAGAACCCATGGCTGGAGGAACGCGCGAGAATGCAATGCATATCTTGGAGTTACCTGGCCCTCGGTTTGGAAGACGAAGAGGCACGTCGTAGCCATGATGAAATGTGGAGTGTTTACAGACGGTTAGCAGACGCTGCGGAATGAAAAGAAGCGTCTCCTAATCGGTGCACCAGCGTGGAGATTTGGCGAACGGGAGAGGCGGGTATGCCTACAGTAGCGTGCGGTACCGCGGCATCATGCGGTTGAGGTGCTACAGGATGTCAGTGCAGACGCCAGGAGAGGTTGAGAGTTGGGAGGAGAGGAGGATGTGGTCGATGCTGGCGACGGGATGACGGCTAAGCGCGCTCGCTAATTGGCGAGCAAGGGATCGGACAGCAAGATGAGAGCGTCCCGGAAGCCTCCCTCTCCACACCACCAAGCAGTGCGGTATCGCAATGACAGCTGCGGAGAGCCGACACGGATATCTGCTTCTTCGTCTCGATTCATCCCCATCCTGTCCTGTTCTTACTCTGGAGAAGCGGGATGCTAGCCTAGACATGCACCTATCCTCCAGCTTCTCTTCCTCGTACTGGAAGCTGACGTTCCCGGAGACCTCAGATCACTCCATCTCCACCGCCGACCATCATCGATCCTGAAGCTGACATCGAGGAGGTCGTGGTTTTGACGAGTACAGGCAGATGGAGTCTATCCTACCTGTCGCTCTACGGTTTGAAGATGCCAGAGCGCGTCCTTCCTAATCACTTTGCCGTAATAGAGTTTCCCCAAATGCAGCAGGATGAACATTGAACTTGATCCTAGGAGTGCCTGCGATGAGATCACGGAATGCTCCAAAGGAAGAGACTTGGACACTTTTTCGTAGCAAGATGTTGAGCTTCCGCCGGTGCATTGGCAATCTCCCGACTGCCACACCATCCGTCGTCGTCTCGCTTTCCTCGGTTCGGTTGACTCGCTTACACTCCCCTCTACTCTCCTACGTGTGCTCCGTACGCAGGCGCCCCCTTGCTTACCGTTGCCGAGGTTCGTACTTCGTCTCGCTTTGCCGCTCTCGCCAGAAAGTTTGCTGCCGCGATGCTACACTGCATGTCAGTGCATCATCTCTCGCCCTTCCGAGGCCCGCTATCGTTCCGCCATCATTAGGGACGAGCATTACCTATCTCTACATGGTGCCTCTGGACGGAAGTCTCGCTCCTTAAACCTCCGATTTTTAGCAGGCCGAAGGCAGTCACTTGAACGTATAGCTCAAGGCACGTGTTACATGTTTCAATCCGTCCTAACAACCATGCAGCAGCCAGTATGGCAAATCTTGCCCGCTCTCCATCTGGCTGCGCTGCGTTTACTCACTATCCTGCAGTCAGAAACCTTCTTTTGCTGTCTCGGTTCTTGTCAGTTCTCATTCTTCTGGTTGGTCCCTTTCGTCTGAACTCAGACTTCCCGCGAAAGTGAACGACTGCGTGGGACGAACACGGCAGTACCCGACTACCCAGACGGGACGAGCTGTTCACGACTCCTCTATCGCTACTCCGCAAGGCACGACCAAAATACATTCCTCACGCACCATCCACTACGCTGCGCAAGGTACCGCCGGTAAGCTCCTAGCCGGCGTAGCCGAATGGACATGAAGAAACCTGAATGCAGGTTGGATCCAGCTCTGCTCTGGCTGTCAAGCTCCACACACAGAAATCATAAGCGCCCTGGCGAACATTGTTCATTGCTTGAATCCTTGAAATCCGAAAAAACTAACACACATTTCTGCCTAGCAGAACCAGCTCAACGCTAAAGGCTGCTCATATATCGTCCCGCGTTATGCGCAACGTGATCCCCTCCTACGCGAATCCGAGCATATAGCAACAACGTTCATTGCTACCTCTAGGAAGCTCACTGCTTGCCTACTTCTCTCGTCTCAAGCTTCGTACAACAACCGGGTGGATGTTCTCTTCGCTACACCCCTGTGCCACCAAACACCGTAGTACGCCTATAAAACCCGTGGCAACGGTGTCTGGCTGTGCGATCTGAGAGACCTCCCTCCTTGCCTGACGTGGTACCGAAGAATCCCTTCCGTACCCGCTTGCGAATCAGCCTGTTGCGCACACACACCCCCTCAGTCCTACCTCCTACCTCTACCAGAGCGGAACGGCATTGCAGCAGTGGATAACTGAGATTATCTACTACGGTACTTTCTTCTTCTTCTGTGACACGTCACTGCTTGACCCCGCAGTTCTTCTCAGATGCCGCGTCCCTTCCGTGCCGTGCATGTATCTCGCCTTTCTCTCTATGGTAACCTGTCTACCTCAGCAAAGCTTCTTACCCTTCCGCTCTGTCCGCCCGCCAATTTCCTTGGCCTATGGTGCTCCGTAGCAGCGTGTTGACGTGCTTTTAGTACCTAGTATCCTTCCAAACAGCGTGGATTGTACGTCAGCTTGGAAGGGAAGAGGCGTTACGGTAAGAGCTGAACCCCAACTGAGCAGAGCGGGCAGATATGCGTGCTTGCATGCGCCTGGTCCTTCCGTATACACCGCCAGCCAGGCTATTCAACGGAACGGAACACTCGTAGAAGATCAAGGTCTGTTCCCTTTTGCGTATCAGCACACTTCCCAGCGTGCTTTGATAGATCGGCTACATGAAGTCGATGGTTTCAATAGCACTTTTGCGGTTGCAAAGTAATTATACAAATATTTGATCAGTGCGAAAAGTATGGCAGGAGAAAGCTTATTGAGAGGCGAGGGAACATGGCGTGCAATTCTGGAGCCGAAGCAGCGATTATCCCCTCGCGAAGTTCGGATTCGGCAAGAGCAGAACAGTGCCTAAGGCAGCATGCACACCGCTGACTTCGATCGGCTTGCGAAGGCAAAGCTACATCAATGCTTTAGAGAACTCGAACGCGAGACCAGAAGGATCTCGGGAGATGAGGTTGCGGGGAGAACAGTACAATAATCACGAAAGACGACGCCATTCGCTTCGCGCGCTGATTGGCCGCTTGCCCGCCCGCACGCGAACCCTTGAGCGCATTTCAACCTCACCGAGCACAAGCCAACCAGCAGCAGGTTTCGCCATCCAACAGCAACAGCAACAGCAACAACCGTTGGGCTCACCCAGTGAAATAACTATCGTTGAAGCCTAACGGAAGAAGAGGAAAACATGGGGTCTCCAGCAGCGAGCCTTCAGCTCGACCACCTCGTCGTCCTGCTGTCGCACGAGCAGCTGCAGCATCCGCCGGCGTGGCTGACGGAGAATTTCACCGTCATCCCCGGCGGACGGCATGCGGATGGCTTGACGGAGAATAAGTTGATTGTTTTTCAGGATGGGAGGTGAGTGATTTGCTCTTTGGCTTTTTTGCGTTTTTCCTTCCACCTGTCTTCTGTCTTCGTTTCAATTGCTGTTGTCCTTTTGTCGTTCCTTCTACCGTGCAAAAGTCCAAAAAGGGTAGTTCGACGCTCGTTACATCACTTCAATTATCTCTACTGTAACCCAACAACCCTCATCTCTCTATCCCTATGTTCACTCCTGTCTCTCCTTCCCGCTTCTTCTTCGGCTACAATTACCTCGCACCGATAGTCAAGAACATTCCCAGTCTCTCCATTCATCTCGCAAAACACTCCAAGCAAAAAAATCAAGCAGGCCATTAAGTTAACTGACCCTCTTACCTTAAGCTACATCGAACTCATCGCCTTCCTCCCCTCCGCATCCGCACCCCAACACCGCTGGTCCAACCTGGCCCTGGGCCCAATAACCTACGCGCTCACCCTCCCCCCCTCCTCACCCACCACCCTCTCCACCCTCCTCACCTCCAACCCCGCCCTCCAACGCACCTACAGCGCGCCTACCCCCGGTGGCCGCCGTCGTCCGACCTCCAACGACCCCAACGCCGCCGACGACATCCACTGGCAAACATCCTTCCCGCACCCGGGTCCCGCCAGCAGCGCACTCCCCTTCTTCTGCGTCGACGTCGACGCCGACGGCGAGGGCAGGAAACCCGACCTCCGCCGCCGCCGCGTCCCCGTCGAGCCCGCCGAAACCCAGCACCCCTGCGGCGCAACGGGGATCGCGGAGCTCGTTGTGCGCGTGCCGGCCGCGCGGTTCGGGGAGGCGCGCGAGCTGTACGGGGCGCTTTTGGGCCCGGAGACGCGGGCGGGGAGCGCGCGCTCGGCGGAGTGGGTGTTGGGTGGGGGAACGCCGGAGGGGGAGCGGCGGTGGGCGGGGGCGCGGGTGGTGCTTGTGCAAGGTGCGGAGGAGGAGGGGGATGCGTGGTTGAGTGAGGTGGCGGTTAGGGTTGGGAGGGAGGGGGTGGAGTGGGGTGTTAGTGAGGGGTTTGAGGAGGGGGGGAGGGAGGTGGAGGTTTGGTTTCGGCCGGAGGGGGATGGTGATGAGGAGGAGGGGGATGAGGATGGGGAGGAGATTGATGAGAGTGAGTTTGGGGCTGTGCTTGGTGGTGGGAGGTGAGAATGTTGGATGGCGGGGGAAGGGGAGGGGTGTTCGGTTGGGGATGTAGTGGGAATTGTATGAATATCTATTCGCTTTGATGCTGAAACGAGGTTCTCTTTTTACTTTCCATCTTCACATGTATAGGCTGGTAGAGACAGAGAGGGTTCCAGGTTGACGGCCCCCTTCCGCCCACCCACCACCCACCTACCAGGTCCCTCCATCGCCCGCATGGTAGTCCATCCTCGCCCGTCCATCCGAAACACAACTACACATAGCTTACACACTTTATCGGACGTGATCACGGTCCCATAGTAAGGGCTGACGAGAGGACGAACCTGAGGCATGGTAGAAAATGTGGACCCCCGCCGGCACCGGCGATCCCTGCAGCAGAAAAAGAAAAAGAAGAAGAAGCACGAAGAAGGGAGAAAAAAAGGTACAGTAGTAGTATCCACGTCGGCCACCCCACCTGCGATGAAGCAGGAACCCGGGGGAGTCCCTGCAGATGGATAGGTAGGTAAGATGGAGATTGGGTTCTTTTTGTGGGATTCTTGGTTTTTGGTTCTGAGGGGGTTTTTTGGCGCGGTAAGTTCCGGGTATGGGACATGGTTGGAGCTGGTACCTGGAACTGGTTCCGATGGTTGACTGTGGGTGCTTAGGTTGTTATGGGTATGGTGTTGCGTTGATGGTGATGCTGAGGAGCTTGGAGTGTAGAGCAACTTCTCATCGTGATTTCTCTCCTTCACGCGGTCTGTACATTCACACTTGCGACAGACTCGAAAGAAAAAACAGAAGAATTTCAGCGTGGCCGCCAGTCGCCTAACCACCTGCCACAGCAACCGAAGAAAGAGGCATGAAGAAGGATGAATCCTACAGCTGCTCCCAAGCGCCGGACGGTTCCTTCTCGAAGCCCTTCATCCTTCATCATTGAATCATCGGTACCTGCGTTATGGTAGTTCTGTACCGCGAGTGGTCGTTTCACCCAGCGCCAGCCAAATTACACCGACGCTTGCGGCGGTAGTTCGTCGACGACGCTGGCGGCACGGAGCGCAGGACGTTACCGGTACTCCAAAGCGTGTGTGTGTGTGTGGAGAAGAAGAACATGCGGCCGATGCGCGTTCACGCCTCCAGAGTCGGTTAGGTACCTACTGCCTATCTATCTCCGGCGAAATTCCTCCCCTTGGAAAAGCACGGCGGTATAGTATGTATGCTTGTCATACTACCTTACGATATGCATACTGTACAGAGCATTCTTCTGATAATTTATATATCCCCTATCGGTTACTGCTGGACTTTGCACACTCCGACCTGGGACCGAGTCGCGCGACTCTGGAGATCGGCAACGCCATCCATCTCGCTGATCCCCTGGCTTGATGGTTAGCTCGGCCCTGAGGGCGCCGCCGACCCTCCCGCTATTCCTCAGACGACTGCCGACGACCTCTCAACCGTCACCAATTCCTCCTCCACAACGGCATGCTAGGGATCACTAACGGATGTCCTGCGGCCCAGCTAAAATACCGCACGCCACTGGCTGGCTAATCCTCCGTACGAGTTGTTTCACTGTATCACACGTCTCCCATTGTCGACAAGATGGTATGGATGCTTCAAAAGAGTCAAGCAGTTCAGCAAGGACCGCATCGTCGATGCTCTCCATCCTGGAGCACAGTGATGCCGCTGATCATTCACCATCCAGACTCTTAAACAGGTAAAGCCGATTGGCCTGGCTCCGAAAGAATGACCGCGGTCCCATCAGCCTCGCGATGTGGAGCTCCTCGTGGAGTCTTCCCTCTACTCGGAGTAGTTCGTCGCTGTTCTCCACCATCGCGTTACCCGGCTGCGCGTCGGCGTTCCACCATTGCCCAAATCTCAGCAGCCTTTCCGTCTCCTACAGCTGCCAGTCTCTTGTCACTTCCGACTGGTCCCTTGCAGGTCTTTCGCCCCTCATCGCCTCCGGACCCGTTCACAACTCTGCACGCGCTTTCCCCTGCTCCGAAACGGCCTCTTCAGCCCGCTGGTGGCTGCCTCTCACAGCTCGCCATGGCGGCCCTCCCGAAGATCATGACGCCGGCTCGGTCGAAAGTGGTCTGCACCGGTGGACCCTTCATCCAGGCCCAATTATGACCCAGCGCAGTTCGTGGTGCCTGTCGTCTCGCTCCCCTTCCGGTCAATCGTCTTTTTTTTCCCAAGGCGGATCTCCCCACAAACTGCTTCGCGCGTGGCAGTCTGCGCTCGCAATCTCTCGCTTTCTTCGCCACGGGCCATATGGAAAACCCACCTGGAGATCGGAACCGAGCTGTCGATGCCCTTTTCAATCCCACTGTCCCCTCCCCCCTCCCCCCTTCCCTGTTCCCTTATGCCCTGACTATCATTTNNCCCCCCCCCCCCCCCCCCCCCCCCCGCAGAGGGTCAAGTCATCAACACCTTCTTGTCTCGAGAGAGCGGCCTGCGCGCGCGTGTGTGTGTTGTGTGAGCCTCGAGCCTGCGCTCTCTCGTCAACATGGTGGAATTGGATCCTACCCCTCGCCAGATGCTGATCGAGGCCAGCATCTTCTGGGCCATCGGCATCGTCCTCTTCTTCGGCCGGATGTACGTTCCCTGACACCTGTCGACTGTCACCCTTTAACCTTAATTCTCACGTCTTTGTCAGATGGTCTCGGTCTATCGCTTTTGGCAGCATTCGAAACTTGAAGGGTATGGCGTCGTCCCGTATTAGCTGCTGAATGCTTATACTGACCTCCTCCAGCGGATGATTATATCATGTGTGTAGCAGTGGTACGTTGGCGTTACCTCCCCTCGGCCTACTCCGTCACGGAACTCTCGTCTCGATCACGCACCACCGCCCGTCATATGATCAACGCAGCATCTAATCGTTCCTCGAAAGGCCTTTTGGACGGCGCTGCTAGTACTGCTTCAGATATCGTCCCGCTACTCAACCAACCTCTATCCAGCGTCGGAGGAAGCGGCAATCCTTGCCAACCCGCAAGACGTCAAAAACCGTATCTATGGCAGCAAAATCACTATCTGTGTGGAGCAATGCATGCTCGCTGCCATTTGGAGTGTCAAGAGTAAATCTTCGCGGTCAATATTGAGTTCCCTTTTACTGACCCCTGACAGTTTGCCTGCTCCTACTCTACAACCGCATGACGACGAACCTCCGAGAGAACCGATTTGTCAAAGTTATGATGGGCTATGTTGCAGTCGGCTACATTGTCCAGCAGATCTGCTACTTCGGCGTCTGGTGCCGGCCGTTCAGTCAATACTGGGCTGTCCCGACCGAGAATTCCGAATGTGCCGACTACAGTAACTACTCCATCATGGGCGCCGTTTTCAACCTCTCCTCGGATGCGCTCATGCTTCTCATACCTCTCCCGCTCATCTGGCGAGCCCACATGAAGTTGAAAAAGAAACTACTCCTTTGCGGCGTTTTCAGCTTGGGTCTCTTCGTCATGCTCGCCGCCATCCTGAACAAATACTACAACTTCGCCTTGCCAGGTATGCGATGTCCTCCGCATCCACAGGATCTCTAGCTGACCCCCTGACAGGGCAAACCGTCTACATGCTCTGGTACATTCGCGAGTCCAGCACCTCCATCTTCGTTTCCAACCTCGCCTGCTGGTGGCCACTGCTCCGCAAGATCCTCGGCCTCAAGTCCTTCGAATTCAGCAGCCAGCGCTACCGGTCGCCATCGTACATCCTCGACGCCGCCGGCGGCCCGCTCACCGACGCCGAAGGCAAGGAAACCCGCATCACCACCAAGGGCAAGTCCAGCCGCAGCAGCCGCAGCCGCCACAGCCGCAACGTCTTCTCGCGCATGTCCCACCGACTCGGCGAATCCCGCACGTTCAACACGCTCACCAGCATGACAACCACCCGCCACGACCGCTCCATGCGCCGCAGCCACAACGGCAGCGAGGAGGCCATCAACGACGTCCCGCTCGAGATCTGGCAGAAGGTCGACTTCGACATCGAGAACCTGGCGGTGCCGACGTCGTCGGCGGAGGTTGCGACCGCCGTCGCACCGGGCATGGATGGCTTTGGCGCGGGGATGGCAGGGGACAACATGGGCGCGACGGACCGTGCGTACGTGGCCACGGTGACGGCGGCGACCACGCCGAACGACCGGCGGCTGTCGTTGAGCTCGTCGAGCGACGGTGGAGGCAGCGGGCGTGGAAACCACTCCCGCAGCGAGAGTCGGACGGGCTCGGCGGGGGTGAGCAGTTCTGGCAACGTACAGGGTGGGGGATGGAGTCGAGGGCGGAACGACTGAGAGAAAAAGACGAACGGTTGGACGAACGTACCAACCCGCGCAACGAACAGACCGTACACTGTGATGAAACTTTCATGCACCAGCACCCGCCCACTCGTACCACGAGTCGAGTCAAGGTTAGGAATTTTTTTACTCCCTTTTCATGTTCCCTTTTACTCGCACCAGGATACCCCCTTTTTCCTTCCTTCCTTCTTTCTTTCTAGAATCGGGTCTATGAACATTATCATCATCATCTATAGAAAGAACTCCATTTTTTCGTCATCATCAGGGGAGAAAAAACGGCGAGGCAGTTGTTTAGAAAGCGTGGAGCCTCTTTTAGGACGCTCTTGCATGTATGTATGTCATGGCATACGGTTGTAGATCACGGTCTCTTTTTCTTTTCTTTCTTTCCCTTTCCTGTTTGTCATATCTCCTACCTGCTCTCCTTTCGTTTCCCACATTCGCCAGGATCGATAGATGTACTGTATACGTTGTGTATGTATCCATGTACTGTATTATATGTATGTAGTATTAGCTAGTTAATTCGTTGTAATCTGCTTCGCTTCTGTCTCTTTCTCTTTCTCTTTTTCCTAACCGAGAACGAGATGTCCTAACCCCCGTACTCTTTTTCTTCTTTCGGTCTTCTTTGCTCATCCCACCCTTCCTCAGTCCATACATCCGTACGTCATCGATGACTTTATGTTTATGTTTCATGCTCATGTTCAGGTATAGCACGTCGAACTCCTTTATGTCGGATTGATTACATGGTACCTTAGACTACTACCCCTAGAACTCCATTAAATCATAACGGACAATCCGTCGACACACATACGAGAAAGCATCCAACCAAAAAAAGTCCTAGAGAACGCCTCTCCACAAATCGAAAAGAACCTCAACCGACCCCCCTCCCACTCTCACACCGGCCCCAAACCCTCCACCCCTATCTTCTTGTCCTTCTCCCTCCCCCTCTCCTCCGTTTCCTTTTCCTTCTCCACCTCCCCCTCCACCCTCCGTCGCGCATCCGCAAGCTCACGCAGCCGAGCCCTCACATCCTTACGGCTCCAATCCTGCTGCAGCATCGCGGCGCGCAAACGATCGACCGCATCACGGAGCGCGGTCGTCGCCGCTTCCATCCCCGAGCCTGCGTGCCGGGCAGCAGCGGCGGTGAGGGTCGCTTCGGCGTCGAAGATGGCCTCGTGCGCGGCGGTGGCGAGGGATTGGTCGGCGTCGGCGGCGAGCTGGGTGAGGGGGTGGGCGTGCTGGGAAAAGGTTAGTGTTGCCTTTCGAAACTGTGGGAAGAAAGGGAGGAGGAAGGGAGGTGGAAGGACGAGAGTAAAAGAAACTTACCTCCTGCAACCCGCTCAAACAACCTTGAATCACCTCCGGCTCCCGCACGCTGGCGTCGTCAAGAGTGGCCTTCGCAGCCGTCAAGTTGGCGAGCAAGCCCTCGCGCACGAGGCCATCGAGGCGGTCGCCAAACTCATCCAGCCTGGCTTCAACCTCGGCGCGGCGACGGGCGCGGTCGGCGCGCCAGGCGGCCCAGAAGTCGCGGGCCTCGGCCAGGTACGTGGTGTGGCGGACGGCCATCTCCCAGTCCAGGGCGCGGGCCTCGGCGCGGCGGAGCCAGGCGGCCATGAGGCGGTTGCGGTCGGGCAGGCCGGCGAAGTGGACGAGCAGGTCGCCCCGGCGGACCTGGTGCGGCTGCAGGGTCTCGTTGTGCTCGCCCACGTACGCGTTGAACCAGCGCTGCGGCACTCGGACGACCCCCGCCCGGAACCGGGGTTCAGCCAGCAGCGCGCCCATCGCCGCTTGGTCCCGCCCCCAGCCGAGGTCGTGGTCCGGGCGGTAGTACCGGAAGCTCACGATCGCGCTGAACAGCTCGACCGCCCAGGGTCCCACCCGCACCGGGAACACCCCGTTGTTCAGCCCGTTCCAGTCGTGCGTGACCAGCATCTGGACCGCCTCCGCCTCCTCCGCTCCGTCCTCCCCGTCCTCCGCCGCCGGCGGAAGGAAGACGTCCACGCCGACGCGCGGGTTCAGCACGATGGTGTCGGCGTCGACCCAGAGCAGCCACTGCAGCCGCTCCGCGGCCGGCTTCGCCAGCTCCCGCAGCAGCACCGACAGGATGAACGCCGGCTTGCTCCACGTGTCGTCCAGGATGCCCTCCCGGAGGAGGAAGAGCGGGTAGCCGTGCGCGCGGTCGTGCCGGGCGTGCGTCGCCAGCGCCCGTTCGTACGTCCGGCTCTGCGCCGACCCGCCGAACAGGATGCTCACCTTGCCGATCCGGGGGCGGTCCGGCCGGGCGGAGGAGGGGCCGTGCAGGTGATGGGGCCGCCGCCCCGGCCCGGGTCGGCCGGGTCGGACGCGATGCCGCGAGCCGGGCGCCGCGAGCGCGCTCTCTCCGTCGTCGGAGTCCACGTCCGCTATTCCATCTCCCTCTTCCACCAGCTGCCCCTCCCCCGTCTCGCCGTCATACTCATCATACTCACCATACCGATACTCATACCCTTCATCCTCCACCTCCCCAAACCCTTTCTCCCTACCGGAAGTGGGACCAGCCGCATCCTTCCCCGAACCACCCCAGTACGAACTCCCCCACGACGCCACGTGCGCCGCCCACTTGCCCGCCCATCCCGCCGGCGTCTCCGCGTCCGCATCGGCATCCGCATACGCGTAGCCGGGCATCGCGGCCCCCGCGGAAGCAGACGCCGCCGCCGGTGACGGAGCGGGTAGAAGGAGCTCAGAAGGAGGCGACGAGGAGGTGGCGGAAGTGGAAGCGGAAGGGGACGAGAACCGCACGACGGACCAACCGAGCAGCATGCAGCACGCCGCAAGCACGGCGACACGGCCGCGCCCGTGCGTTGGGAAGTGCAGGAGCGCGCCGCAGCCGCGCTTCCGAGCGGCCCTCGCCATCGTGGTTCTGCTGGTGTGGAGCCAGGTGGGAAGGCCGGGGCTGCCGCGGCCGCTGCCACCGCTGCCACCGCTGCTGCTGCTGCTTCGGCGGCGGGCGCTGTGCATCGTGTCTTTTCAGGGAAACCGTTTGTGTGACTGTTAGTCGATGAAGTAACTGCGTAGGTATGAATGGATGGGTGGATGAGGGGCGACGGTGCTTTGCCGTCGTAGCGTTGTGTATCGAGTAGCGCAATGTCTAGAGTTAGGGAAAGCGAGAGGCAGAGAAAAGTGAAGGACAAAATATCATCGTGGGGAAGAAGAAAAAGATAAAGTCATCACGCGAGGGGTTGACAGTCCATACATTCCGACGCGTAGGGGACTAGGGGGTGGAGAGAGGCGAAGAGGGGCGTCACGCGAAGGAATGCAAATGCGAATGAAGCTCGTGGGAAACACACCAACATAAACGATTTAAGAGACGTTCACAGTAATGAGAAAACAGAATATTGAAAGTTCAAGATCGCTGCATTTTTGAAATCTTACTCTAAGGTAGAGACAGGGGGGCGGTAGGGGGGGTTTTCATGGTGACGTCGTAACCATGGAGGCATGAGGAAGAAGAAACAGTACATAACCAGGGTAGCCTCCTCCATACGATCGTCATCCCAAAGCGTGTGATGCAGTGCCATGACTAGAGCAAGTTCCGAGCGCGCATGAAAAGATAAGAAAAGATCGAGAACAGAGAGAGAAAGCCGTCATGCACAGCGCTGTCCCTCCGACATACAAAACTGCCGACTCGGTTAAGGAAACCAAAACGAGAGGCACGGGGAACCAGCGATTACTTTTGGTCGTTTACTGGCGCGACTGCCTGAAGGCACCGGGCCTGTAGACTCCCTTCGGGGCCGGCTCGCCTTCGGCAGGGCTGCGCGTCCTCTCCGGACCACCCTCTCTCAGGTGAGGAGGCTTGTAACCACTGCCGGTAGCAGGGCTGCCTGTCCTCGCCGGGCCATCAGCCTCCCTACGAGCTGGAGGCGCATAGCGGCCAGAAGGAGCCTCAGGCTTCGTCTCACGGCTCGCCTCTCTCTCGCGCCACCCACCAGCGCCACCCTGGCCGCGGAGAGCAGGGGGGACGTAACCAGTACGCTTCGGCGGGTTGGCGTCGGCGGGAGGAGCCGCGGGTGCGGCCTCACCGGTAGGCTTGCCGGCTTCGCGCTCACGCCAGGACGGTTTGGACCCTGCGAGCTGGAGACGCGGAGGACCACCAGCTGGTCTCTCCTCGGGGGCAGCACGGACCGGTAGACCTTGCTTCTTGGCAGCGAGCTTGGCTTCGGCTTCGGCCTCGGCCTCGCGTTGGCGTTGCTTCTCGGCGAGCTCGTCCAGTTTCCTGAAGAACACAGTTAGTAAAACGGGTTATGAGAAGAGAATCTTGACCTGGCACATACTTTCTTTCCTCCCGCTGTCTCTTCTCTTCGAGCAGCTTCTGCCTGCGCTCTTCCTCCCGCTTGGCCTTCTCCTCCTCCTCGCGCTGAATCCTCTCCTGCTCTTCCCGCTCGCGTCTCTCCCGCTCCTCGGCCTCGGCACGCTCGCGGGCTCTGCGCTCGCGAACCTCCTTGATACGAGCCTGCATCTTGGCGTGGAGTTCCTTCTCAGCAGCCTTCTTCCGACGGTCGAACTCGGCCTTACGCTGTTCGCGAACCTCGTTGATGAACTTCTGGTATGGCGATACGAGACGGCTCAGACGGTGCTTGAGAGCCACATCCTCCTTGTGCTTCTGTTCGGCCTCCTTCAACTTGAGAGCCTTGGCCCTCTCGTAGTCCGCCTTGTCCTTCTCCAGCTGCGCTTCGTAGTCCTTAGCGAGATGTTTGACTTCCTCCCTACGGTAGGCACGCTCAAGATGGTCAAGACGCTTGCCAGTGATGCGGAGCTGCTCGCCAAGAGCGTTCTTCTCCTTCTCAAGGGCCTGCAGCTTGAGCAACCGGATGCGGCTGGAGTCCAACTCGGTGATATCCGTGGGGATCTCAATATCAAGCTTGGTGCCCTGCTTGAGTTCCTTGAGCTGCTTCTCGATCTCTTCACGCTGCACGCGGGCCTGCTCGGCCTGAAGGCGCTTCCTCTCCCTCTCCTTCTGCTCCTCCGCAAGGCGTTGGAGCTCGGCTTCCTGAGCTTGCTGGGCGCGGATGCGCTTCCTCGTGGCTTCCTCCTTCTCCTTCTGGGCGAGGGCGGTAGAGACGGCCTGTTTCTTCTTCTCGATGATCTCACGCCTGGCAAGGGCATCGCGGTGTTCCTTCTCGGCGCCCTGCTTGGCCCGAAGAAGGGCAGCGGCCTTGGACTTGCGACGATCCTCGTTGAAGGTCGGGTCGACATATTGACAGGTGAGGTAGAGGGACTTAGCCAGGCGGGTGAGCTGGGAGCGAACGATCTCCGCGGGAGTGCTCTGCAGACGCTGGACCGAGCCGGCCTCGCTTTCGGCAGAGCCGGCGCCGGAACCGGGGTGAAGGGCCTTGGCAGAAGAGAAGATATCAGAATCGAAGGTAAGAACACCGGTAGCGTGATCAACCCGGATGGCAAGGTCGCCCTTCTTGCAGCCGTTCATGATGAACTTTTCGATGGTGCCACTGGTGACCTGGAAGGGCTCAGGGAACTGAGCGAGGTCCAGGACGAACTTGATCTCGATAGAGTCGTAGACCTGAGACAGCTGCTGGAAGAGGCGAGTCAAGATGACCTGCTGAAGCGGCAGGACATACTTTTGCATCTCAGGGTCGGCACCGATGGTAGTCAAGATGGGGGAGATCTTCTTGCAGATGGAAAGGGGGTGGAAGTCAACCTCAAGAATGTTGTAGAGGTCACGGATTTCAGGGCTAGCCCTCTTCAAAAGACCCTTGCTCAGAGCATCCTTGAAGAGGATGGCACGAGTAGGAGCCTGGCTCATGCCAAGGAGGTTGGTGAGACGAGAGTTCTTGTTCTTCCTAGCCTCATCGACGTCAACCAGGGCTCCGCGAGAACGAGAAGTGCTGATGACGGGGATGGAGAGGGCAGAGAGAAGCACGAAGGAAGCGGCCTTGGTCATGTCGGCCTCGGTGACGGCCGGGTTGTCCTTCTTCGGGCTGTGGCCAGAGGCAACCGCAGCGGCAGACTGGCGAAGGAGGTTGTAGTACCGGCTCCAGGCAGCGGCATGGAAAAGGTAGTTCTCGCTCACAAGAAAGATTCTGGTGAGCTTCTCGAAGTAGTTGGCCATCATGATGTTCTTCGCAGGGCGCTTGCTCAGGCTCAACAAAGTGTGGATGTCCTCAACGCTACGGAAGGCCTCCTGCCAAAGCTCCAGCTCGACAGCGACGTTGAGCTGTTGGAAACGGGTGTCCAAGTGGCGCTGGAGAGTGTCCGGGTCACTGAGGTTGATAGCGTGCATCTGAGCGGAAAACTTGGCAGCGTTCTGCAAGTGGTTGCGGAGAAGCTCGCACAGGCGACGGAACTCGGTCTTACGGGCGTACTTGGAGCAGAACTGGAAGGCCTGGTGGGCGGTGTTTTGGTACATGACCTCCAAGCGGGCATTGTTCTTGAAGATATCCAACACGGTGCGGTAGGTCTCCCAGAGGAACTTGAGCCATGGTGTCACGATGGCCCTATCTGTGCGGTCGCGGGATTGCTCGCCGGAAACGGTGGAGAGGAGGATGGACTCCGGAGTCTCGGAGGCCTCGAGGTCATCAACGTTCTGGGCGGTGGTGGACTCGAGAGTGGACTGAACTTCGTCGGCCTTCGCTTGAGCCTCGGTCACCTTCTGCTCGGCCAGTTCGATGAAGCGCTTGAAGACAAGCTGTTACAAGTCTTTGTTAGCCCGACATCCGTCAACATCATCCTTGGAGGCCTGAGCCCTACCTCGATCGTGCCAACGTTGGTGTTCTGCGCAGTGTTCTTGTACTGGTAAAGACCGTCCTTGGCGAGCTTTCCCTTCCTCAAGTCCACGCAGAGTTCGACGAACAGGAGCATCACCGGCTCAAGGGAGGCGATCGGGCTGTTGCGGGTCCGCTTGGAGACGACATGTTCGTGAAGGAGGGACAGCGCAGCCTGCGACTGGCCCACTCCGATGAGTTCTTGGGCACGCTATGATGTTCCGTCAGCGATGAAGTTCTACTGTCGAAGACCGGGGCGACGGCGAGGCGATGTCGTGGACGCCCGTCGCGCCGAGTTCGGGGTGAGGCCAACCTTGAGAACATTCTCAGGCCTGCTGTGGGGTGGCGGCGGCATGATGGGCAACCGTTACTGCCTCTGATCCTGTCGGGAGGGTGGTGAGGGTTGACAGGGCAGTCGGACGTTCGTGCGCGACCTCTGTTGTGATATAACCTGTGGGCTTGGGCAGGCAAAAATGTGGTGTAGGCCGACGAGATTTCATAGGTCTTGGCAGTGTGCTCCGGATCCGCTAACTAAGCGACCAAAGGTTGTAAAGTACCAGATACATGTACCTCGACCTCAAAGACACCAACGACATATCGTAGAGCTGGTTACTTACGGTACTTACCTACTGTTCAGCGAGACACTGAATGCAAGAGGGTGAATCGGCTTTTCTCTGTGAGGTGGCGAGACGGAAGTCGTCGGAGCTCGATTCGCGTGGGATGTGCGCACAGGCGAATTCCTGGACAGAAAATCAGGCTCCAAGGCCGAGTCACGCAAGGTGTCGACGACGCCAGCGGTCTGCGTACGACCGGGAAAGGGTGGTTCCTTTTGCGCCTCGCTGCCTGGATCTGCGAAGAGGCTGTTTCGGTGCGACCACGGACCCAAGGGGAGATCGAGTAGGTAGTAGATAGGGAACTGATACTAAAGTGCCGAAACATGCCTGAGGCTATCGACAACACTTTGGTGGAGTGTTCTTATACTAGGTTATAGTAACTACAGTATGTACCTATATACATATCTCTCCGTATAGCAATGTCACTTCACACTTCCTACTGTGAGGGGCAAAGAGGGTGACGGCTCGGCTGCGGCAGAGGAGTGCAAGTTCTCCACGCCAAGTCCCAACGCGGAAGGTGCGCTATGCTCATTTCATTTCAGCCAAAACGACTGCCCCCTTACGATTCCCAACCCTCAACCCGACCACAAGCTCTCTACCGGTGCATCACCGCTGGCCTGTCGCCCTCTTCTCTCAGTCACCCGTCGGTCACACCTCTTCCTCCTCGTACGCTCCCTTTCGACTCCCCCGAGAAGAGCTGCCGCGGCCACGCCAAACTGAGATTACGCTTGATCTCGCCTTCCCACCGATAACCCCCCAAACGTCCGACGCTCCTTCGCGATCCTCCACCCTTCTGCGCCCTCCCTTTTCCTTCTCAAACCAAAGGCATGTCGCCCTTTCTCGGCTGCATACACTCCCTCGTCACCCCTCATCATCGTATGCCGTACTAACATCCGTGGGCAGTTCCCTTCTCCCACACAGCCGTGTCGCATCCGCCCCACTGCTAGCCAGTCGCATCCGCACGCCTTTTTCCTACCGACACGATGAACGCACCTTACGAGATCCGCACCGGCGGGGACGGCAAGACGAAGAAGCAGAGCATGGCCGAGCTGAAGCTGCGACGTTTGACCGAGCTGAACGCACGCCTGAGGGAGGACTTGGACCGCCGCAGGATCCCGGTGTCGGAAGCTGCCGCTGAGTATGGACATCCCCTCCGCGACCCGTCGTTTTCATTGCCAGGGAGATCGTTATGGGCGGATTGCTAACATGGTGATGTATCGCAGTCTGATTGCATTCACGGATAAGGAGCCGAAGGACTGGATGGTACCTTCACGGTGGGGAACTGTACGTTGCTCTCTCGGCCTATGAGGATGTTGGGATGTGTAACTGACAACAACCCCGCGATGAACAGATTGACAAGCGTGACGACCCCTACGCGCCCCAGCAGTCCAACGGCTGCTGCGTGGTCATGTAATGGAGTGGCGGCCGGCGACCACCACCACAACCACCACCGTCACCGGTATGCGTGTGTGTGAAAAGTATGCGAAACCATCGGGATGTGTTACAACAAAGTCAGTGCAAAACGGCGTTCTTCATGCGGAAAACCTCTCTTTCCACCACTGGGAGCAGGAGAAGAAGAGGGTTGGGGTTCATTTTCTTTCCTGTCAGTTCGATTTGGCGACTTTTTCTTCTTGCGATGTCTACAAAACCGTTTCCACCCCCCTTCCTCTTCCTTTCTTTATTCCTTTCTTTCCCTTCTTGCTCTCTTTCTTTCACTTCCCGTCTTCCTCCTCTCCCGAAGCCTCTTGTTTGACGCTTTCCCCCTCGCCTTTATTCCCCTCCGAGCTTTATAATACCCCATATGGACGGGTTCTGAACCTTATTAGGTCTTTTTTCCCTTCTGCTTCCATTTCTTCTCGTTCGATCGACTTCAAGGCTCACTTTTATTGTAAAATTCTTTTCTTTCTATGATCTTGTTCAGGTGGGGGAGGAGGAGGGGGAGGAGGAAAAAGAGGAAGAGGATCCGGGAAGGGGAGAGGATTAGTGCACGGGGGGCCAATCTTTGTATGATACTGTAGACATCTTTCTCTCTTTCTTCTTCTTTTTTTCTCGCTCTCCCTCTTTCTCCCTCTTTGCGCCCATAAAATCGGAACCGAGATCATATTACGGGTACAACCACTTTCATAACACGACGCGCCCATATTACGTTCTCTTGTACGCGTTGCAGATCGTGCGATGGTCATATATTGACTTGGTTTTTCGTGAATCGATGCGGAGTACGAAGCAGGTAGAGAAAGTCACCTCACGTCTATTGTATCTATTCGGGTTATCAGTGGCAACGGGACAAGAGGTAGTAGTCAAAAGGCGGGACAGAAGCCTCCACTCAACATCCAATCTGCTATAAAGTATTAACACGTCCCTGGTATTGCCCGTCTTCACTATACCTCCGCTGGTTTAGATGGGTAGCGCCATCGTCGGCCAGGCGCGAAACCCTTATACTGTAGGAACCATAGATCAGTTCATCCACGGAGAAATTCGACTTGACAAACAGATCACTTAACCTATAAATAACAAGTGAACAGCGCGTTATAAGTACATCACACATCGCTGTTCATGTACATAAGATGTGCTTTACCGCACACAGTCCTCCCGTCCTTTCCCTTCTCCGCGCGAACAGGTGAGGAAGAAGGAACCGATGGGGCTCGGAGCAGACCGTGTCCTGGGCCCGCGGGCCTACCTTAGTCTGGAGTAATGGAATTAGCGGGTCTCTCCCGCCCGGAAATCCCCGTTCCTAGTACCTACCCCCCCCAGTGTGCCCCCCCTCTCCCCCTCCCCACGGATTAGTAGTTACTACTCAGAATCCGCGCCGTCGTCGAAGCGCATCCTACGCACCGCCGTAGTTTTGGACTTTTTTTTTCTTCTCCTCTTCCTCTGGTCGTCTCACTGGGATACTCTTTGTGAATTGGACTGCTTTGTCGAGACTCATCGCACTCGTTCTGCATCACGGAGTGCACAGATTATATCGGTCTCCATGAAGTCTCCATAGCGGCCCAGCACTCGACCGCCCTCCACACCTATCGTCCGCCATTGATCACATCCCTTGGAGAGAGCCACCACCTGTGCAGCTCAAACCCGCTGCGATCCCTCTCCGCCCATGTCTCAACCTTCATTCAACAGCATGGCCGGTGCCGCAGACCAATCCTGGTCGACATCGGACGCTCACTTCGACCCCATGGCCACCACCGATGCCGACTTCGCCAGCTTCCTCGACCTCGACGGCATCGACCTCGACCTGTCCATGTACGACACTGGCAACGGCAACAGCAACGGCAACGGTAGCGGCAGCGGCGCAAGCGCGGAAAGCAGCAGCAACCAGCAGCTGGCCGAACTGGCCGCCACCCTCCACATGCAGCATCTGGTGACATCCACGGAGATCTCCCCTCAGCGGGAGAACAACCTGTCCCAGGCGCCCTCGCAGCAGGATGCCTCCACGCTGGCCGGGCAGTCGTCGCATCACTTCTTTGACTTCAACATGGCCCAGTTCGGCCAGATGCCTGCGCAGCAGCCGTACATGCAACCGCCCTTCCCCATCACGCACGGTGCCGGCTTTCCCCATCACAACACCGTCCCGCCGACCCCCAACAGCGTCGAGATGCACGCCGATCCGGCCAAGTACCTGCAGCAGATGGATGCGCACACGCGCGCCGTCATGGAGCAGCACTGCCAGTTGAGGAACGACGACGGGGTAGGTGGACGAGCGGGCGACGGTCACTGAGCGAAGCTAACCGTCCTTCAGGCATCCTTCACCCCCCTGGTGTCCCCGGCCGTCACTCCGCACGAGACCCGGTTCAACCTGCAGCAAGACTTCACGGTTCCGGGGGCGTACTTCAGCCCGCTCACCTCGCCAGCCTTGGAAGCGCAGAATCAAAACAACAAGCGGACGTACCACGGATACCAGACCTCATCGAGTTGCGCGACCACCTCGCCCGCCGACTTCGATGTCGACATGCTCGGCGAATCCGCGGTGCCTGCGCAGGAGAGCCGGAAGGGAAAGAATCAGCGCGCGGCTCCGCGGAACTCGCGCGTGCGCCAGTCCCCCATGATCAAGCCGAAGAGCAGGCGAAAAGCGACACTCTCGGCCGTGATCCCGCCGAAGGAAGTCAGCGACCTGCTCGAGGAAGCGCAAGGTTCGCGGGGTGCGCAAGCGTCGACGGCGGCTCAGTCGATGCCGTCAAGTAGCGGGGCGTCGGAATCCGACTCGATCTCACCGGAACCCCTCCCGGAAGGCGCGATGCCGCCACCACCACGACCCGGGTCGAGGTCCGTCACGCACTCTCCGTCCATCCAGGCCCAGCGCGGACGTCCCACGACGGTCCCGCACAGCGGCATCCACCCCGCCACCCCGGCCTCCCTCATGCGTCTCCAATCGCCCAACGTCCCCGGGAGCCAGCAGCACAGCCCCGCCATCTCACCAAACACGCACGCCTACCGCCCGAACAACCCACCGCTCCTCGAAGAGCTCTCCCTCCCCGAACCCGCCGACCAGCACGCCGGTCGTCGCCCCTCTCTCTCGCGCCTGGACACCTCCATCTCCACCGCGACCGACAACCAACCGACCCCACGTCTCCACGCACGCAAGACCCCCAAGCTGAACGCCATGTCCACGCCATCCGGCCCCGTGGCCATGGCCGGCAACCCCTCCCCCAGCCCCCTCCTCAGCGCCCACACCTCGCCCAACAGCCCCAACATCGTCGCCGGCGCCGGCACCGGCTCGCGCCGCAGCACCACCGTCAAGAAACGCCCCTCTACCTCTAGCACGACCCCCGCGCTCATCTCCCCCGCGATCCGGCCCAAGATCTCGCCAAGCATCAAACCACTCCTCCCATCCGCCGACGGCGGCGGCGGCGGCGGCGAGGGCGGGATGGGCATCGGCATCGGCGGCGACCGCTCGGCGGCGACCGCGGCGGCGCTGCTGTCGGAGGAAGCGCACGCGCTGCTCCTGGCGAGCAAGTCCAACTACCAGAACCTCCTGGACGGGACGCGGGTGCCCGGGGTGAGCTACCCGGAGGCGCTGAGCGAGGGCCTGACGAGCAAGCGGACGAGCCACAAGCTGGCGGAGCAAGGGAGGCGGCAGCGGATCAACGTGGCGTTGGGGGAGATGGCGAGGCTTTTGCCTGGTGGTGGGGGGGGTGGGAGTGCGAGTCCGGAGTTGGTGGCTGCTGGGGAGAAGGGGGAGAAGGGTGCTGCTGGGGAGAAGGGGGCGGAGAAGGCGGCGAGTAAGGCGGCGACGGTGGAGAGTGCGATTGTGTTTATTAAGGAGCTGGTGAGGGAGAGGGAGGTGAGGGAAAGGGAGGCGAGGGAGAGGGAGAGGGTGATTGAGGAGTTGCGGCGGAGGGTGAGGGAGTTGGAGGAGAGGGTGGAGGGGAAGGGGGGTGGAGGAGGGGAGGGGAAAGAGGGGGAAGGAAAGGGTGTGGAGGAGGGGGGATGTGGAGGGGAGAAGGAGATGGAGAAGGTGGGGGCGGAGGCGGAGGGGAAGGAGGTGGAGATGAGGATGGAGGGCGAGAAGAACGGAGAAGGTGAGACGAACACGATCACGAGTACGAGTACGGACGCGCCTGCGAAGGACGTGTCTTCTTCGACATCGGAAGAGATGAAGACTTGAGCTGGATGATACACCAAAAAAGGAAAAAGGAGAAGAAGAGCGCCCAGGGAGACTGAGAGGCAATGTTGGCTTCGTGCGTTTTTTTTTTAAAAAAAAAATCCTTCTTGGATTTTAGCCTTTCTTGTCACGTCGTCATGAAGCGGATGAGAGCGTTGATGTTGATGTTGACGTTGACGTATACACGTACAGTAATGCATGAGCGATGAGCGACGAGCGATGAGCGATGAGCGACGAGCGATGAGCGAGGAGTAAGGAGCGAGGCGTGAGGAGCGTGGAGAAAGATGTGATACTGCATAGCCTGGAGGGATGGGAGAGCGGTGGGTGGTTTTTTGTTTTTCTGTTTTCTTCTACTATCTTTTACCTTTCTCTTTCGAATTATTCCTTTCTTTTTTCATTTAGATTAGAGTCTTTGGATGGATGGATGACTCCCATCCGCTTAAACTTGATTAAAACCGGTTGGACCATCTTCCCTGTTTTATTTTTATTTTTCTTCTTCTTCTATTTCTGTGTATATACAGTTTATATCGTTTGCTTGGTACAGAAAAATGATCTTCGATACCTATATCCACGAGTTTCTATGCATATAGTATACTATCTTTGTTTATTGCATTTTCATCCGTCTTCTTGTTCTCCTTTCAAGAGGGGTATCCATCTCCATCCCTCAGGCCGTCATAAAGGCGCTCATAAATCTATCATTCATCTTCCCTGCAGTTTCCCGACATCGTTGCCGAAAGCATGACGAGGAAATAAAAGGTGGAAGAAGCTCTCGATTCGGTGATATATACGGACTTACGTACCCACCCCCTCTCCCTTATCCTTCACTTCTCTAAACCACAGCACCCTACCTGACCCTCTTACCACGTTCCTCCCCCTCCCCCTCCCCCTGCCGGTCCTTCTTCCCCTTCCACATCGACATCAACATCGACAACCCCATCCACCCCAACCCCAACCCCAACCCCCTCCCTCTCTTTCCCCGTCCCCACCCCCGCCCCCGCACCACTCCCACCACCAAACCCAACCCCAACCCCCGGCGCCCTCCGCGCCAAAACCGCCAAAAGCACCGGATCCCGGCGATCACGCCCAGGATGCTGAGCGCGGACATGTCTGCATGTGTGTGCAAAAGCCCCGACTAGCAGTCAGCGCGATAATCTCGTAAACGCAAAGAGGAGGAAAAAGAAAAGAGAAAGAAAGGAAGAGAAAAGACAAACCTCAACAAATTATCCGGCCTCGGATACCTCTTCTCCCTCCCACGCTCGGGCGGTTCCACACCACCCTGCTCCTCCCACTCCTCCTCCTCCTCATCCCGCGCCATCCCTTCCCCCTCCGCCTCCGGCTCTCCCTCACCGCCAGCATCCCCTTCAGCATCAGCCTCGGCGCCATCAGCGGACGCACGACGACGACGACGCGGACGCGCGCGACGCCGGCGCACGGGCGGACAGAACGGGCAGGCGTAGCCGGGACTCCGGTGCACGAGACCGTGGCGGACGAGCTCGTTGCGGCGCTTGAAGCCGACGCCGCCGATGCCGCGGGCGCAGCCGGGGACCGGGCAGAAGTGCGGGCGGTGGGTGGAGTGGACGGTGGCGTGGGAGCTGTGGGGTGGTGTGAGCCCTTTGCTCCTTTCTTTTCTTTTCTTCTGCCCGCCTTGGGCGGGAGAGAGGGGGAAAGGGAAAGGAGGAAAGGAGGGACGTACTTGAGCAGGTACTGCGTGGCGAACGGCGGGGCCGTGCAGGATGGGTGCGGACAGCGGTAGTGGCCGGCGTGGTGTTGGCTCTGAGTTTGTTTCGGGTTCTGGCGAGGCGGGCCAGGGCCGGAGCCGGAGCCGGAGCTGGTGCCGGAGCCGGACGACACTATGCCACTGGCGCCGATACTTGCTGGGGGTCTGTTAGTGGTGGTGCTGCTGCTGGCGGCGGAGGACGAGTGGATTGGCTGGTTGTGGTGTCGAGGGTTGGAGGAGGAGGATGAAGAGAGGTTCACGGGAGGTGGGAGAAAGACGGAAGGACGGGGCCGTTGAGCCGGCCCGGAGGGCATGCTGAGCCGGCGGTCAATGGCGACTGAGCTGGAGGAGGTGGTGGAGGTCACGCTGGGCTTGGAGGGGGGGTGGAAGCCGCCGCTGGGGGCGCTCTGGCTGAGCGGGGGGCCCGCGGGAGCGGTGCGGAAGTAGGGGTTGTAGCTGGCCGAGGAGGAAGAGGAGGGCGACGTGGGAGAGACGAGGGCGGGCGAGGGGCTGGTGAGGAAGTTCGACGGCGATCGAGCGAAGCTGCCGCTGGGATAGGCGGGGAGAGCGGTGGGGGATCGGGCGGTGGCGGAGCTGGACGCGGAGGTGAACGGGTCCCGATAGAGCGGCGAGCAGGCGTCCCGCTGGGTCTCGGTGCGAGCGGTGATCACGGAGCCTGCCAGATCGCTGAGTTGGCTGAACGGCGGGAGCTGCTGCTGTTGTTGTCGGTGCTGGTGTTGGGTCTGGTGCTGGCGCGGCATATCCATGTCCCAGTCCGGAGCCAGGTCCTGCAGCGCAGGCAAGGTCTGACGCCGGGGCTCTTTCGGGAGATGGATGGCCACGCTGGCTCCCTCTCCCACCACCCGCCCATCCGGCATGTCGTTTCCAGACGTGTAGGAGGTCAGAAGGTGCTGGAGGGAGACATCTCCACCACTTCCAAACCCTCCGCTGCCACCACCCGGTCCGCCATCCATCAGTCTCATCTCGTCCGTGCCATGCTCCGTCCCCTCTTCCAATATTCCCGCCGCCGCCACCGCCGCGCGTGCCGTCGAGACCAAGCTAAGCCCCTGAACAGCGGAGGTGGTCCGCGAGAGGGAGCTCGAGAGGCCCGAGTCCCGCCGCAACTCGGTCTTCCCTTCTTCACCATCTCCCTCTCCTTCTCCCTCGTCGTCCAGCTCCGCCTCCTCATCCTCGACGCCCTCGTCGTCCGACTCCGACTTCAGGCCCTCCTCGCCCGCCTGAATTGCGACGTCCGGGTGATTAGGGCCGAGGTAGCTGATGAGGATGGCGTCGCCCAGGTGGGGCTGGTTGCGGGAGCGGCGTGGTCTTTCTCCGGCGGCGCGGTGGCGGGAATCGGAGTGGTTCTGGCCATGCGACGGCGACGCCCGGGACGGTTGCGGCAGGAAGGGAGGCGGAGGGGAAGGGGAAGGGGTGGACCTGGGGTGGATTGGCTGTAAGCCCGGGGATCGCTGGATCGCATAGTCGGACTCGTCGTAGCCTGGCAGAGACATCCGCTCCGTCTTCCTTTTCCGGCGCGATCAGCGGGAGAAGGGGAAAGAGAGAGGGAGAGGGAGAGGAGTGCGGCAGAGACGCACGCTGGCGCTGCCCTGGATGAACCGTTAGCCATTCCTTACATACTGCTTGGGAGGAACTGGTCACAGTAGACGGAGGAGTGGGATGATCATTATGATGACAAGGCTGAGAGGTTTGTGACCCCTCTCTCCAGCCCTTTTCTTCCCCAGCTGCCCAACACGCAAGGGCGCACGAACGGAGTAACTGACCGATACAATAGCTCTGAACTCTTCTTTCTTTATCCTTTATGCTCAAACAGGATCAAGCAACGAAAAGGAAGAGGGGGATGAATGGTGGGATGAACGAGGCGGCCAAGTAAGCAAAGAAGGTGCGGGGATGCGGGGCAGCAGCAGCTAAAGCAGTAGACAAGCAGAAGGGTAAGAAGAGCTCCCTTTCTTCTTTCCGTGCGGCTCTGCGATGATGTGTAGGTAGGGATGTCGGGTTTATAAGAGTTGCTGGGGAATTAGTAGTCAGTTCACATGGGATGCGATGGTGGGGAGGTTAGTAAACATATCAAAAGTCGCTGGTGGGTGAGTGCGGATGGATGGATGGGTGAGGAGTATGTAAGTGTATGCATCTTGCCCCGAATGGCTGGAAGGATGGACGGGCTGAATGGCTGAATGGCGGGCTGGCGTCCTGGCGGGCTGGCGAGCGGGCGGGCTGGCTGGCTGGTCCATCTATCACAGGGCCGGAAGGATGCGAGGAGGATGCGAAGCGGAAAAGAGAGAGAAGAGAGAGCAGGGGAAGAGGAGCGAGGTCCGGTTGGTCGTTGTTGGTGGTGGGTGGCTTCCTTCGTGATTTTACTACCTAGCTAGTCAGAAAGGAAGAAAAGTGACCGACCGCATCAGAGTTGCCTCGGCGAGCCGTGAACGAGTTCGAAAACGTGCATGCATGTCTGGCCGACTAGGCTGGGATGGAACTGCAGCTACCCTTGCCCTCCACGTCCCAGCCCAGCCCAGCCCATCTCAGCCTGAGCTCCTAAAGGGATCTACATTGTACATACGGTACCTCCCGCCTCAAAGCTTTGATCTCCACGTGGATACAGATGATACAGATAGGTAATGTGGGCTCGTGGATATAAGTTAGATGGGACGAACGCGGAAGAAACCTAAAAAGAAGGGGGAAACCTCCCGCTTCCCCTTCTCCAGGGGCCCCGGCGCCACAGGAAGGTAGCTTGGTAGAGTGGAGATATCAGTATAAAAGTTCCCCTTGATGGTGGCCGTGGTGGTAGGAGTAGCGAGAGAGAAAGAAATGCGGGAGTGAAAGAGCGGTACGCAAACTCGTCAGCCCCTCGCTTAAATTAACCTTAAGATCGGCGAGAAGGGAGGGAGGGAGGACGGGCACGGGTTCAGCCTTTTCCTGAGCCAAAGAAAAGGGGAACCATTAGTTATCAGAGAGTGGAGGGTGTGAGGAAACACTCGAAGAGAACCGTGGTACGCATGCTCCAAGTGCGTGCAGAGGCATTGTAGAAGGTAGAAGTATGATATACCGGGCATCAACACAGTACACAAGCTCTCCGTCCATACCATCCATACCATCCATTCCATCAAAAGAGGACGAAAAGGCGGCGTAGGAGGAAAGAGGAAAAAACGCCTCAAGCAACCTACGGAGTAACATAAACGCGAGTCATAAAAAGCCCAGAAAGCAAAAAAAGCAAAGAAAAAGATAAACAGAGAAGGGGGATCAACAAGCCACCAAGACGGCCGATCCCCGCCTCCCCGCCTCTTCACAACTACTCCAGATATCTATTCAAGTCTCCATGTTGTGGATATATAAGTAAATATCCATATATGTAAAGTACACGACTAGGAACCGATGATTTTTTCCCCACTCCATGCATTCCAGCAAAGGACTTATACCTGCTCATCCCGACAGGGAAAAAAGGAAACATGGCTGATAATCCGACGACCGAGAAAGATCCATCTCCGTCATCCTCTCGAACTGATGTGAAAAACTCCTGTAAAAAAAAGGAGAAAGGAAAAACCTATTGATAATCTCGAAGTCATGGGAAGGAGGGGAGGCGCTCGGAAAATGATGGATCGTAGTTCCGTAAAACCTAACTCCCCCCCTTCCCGTTCGTGGCGTGCAATCGTGGTGGTGGTCGTGGTGGTGGCCTTGTTTCATGTGGACAGCCTATGGAAAGACGAATAAAAGAAGCCGACGATAACAGCACGTGAAAGTCCTCTTCCTTCTTGTTCTTCCTCTCCCTTTTCTCTAACCAGCCCTTCCACAAAAACAGTGGTACAGCCACTAGAGCTGATAGGGCAACTGGTGAAGCAAACGTGCTCGACAACAGAAAAGCAGGGCGCGTGATGACGACATAAACACGGCTTCCATCTATTGCTTTTGCTTGCTTTCCCCCCCTCGAATGTTTACGCGGCGGAGACGGCGCGACCGCCGAATCCAGGCATCCCCGACCACGTCTTCCCCTCCGGCAGGGCCGGCTTGCCAAAATTCTTGTCCAGATCGAGGATGATCTTGAGCGCGTTGCGGCTGCGAAGGTACGGCAGCGGCGCCTTGGCCTCGTGCAGACCCACCCCGGGCTCGAGGTGTCCCCGCGGGGCGACCTCGGCCGCGTGACTGCCAGGCATCGGGAGCAGATGCTGTAGGATCTCGTACCCGGCCAGCGTGAAGGCGAACTGCGGCGACGACCGCAGGATGCGGGCTGGCCCGCCCTTGAAGAACGCCCGGAAACCCTCATGCTGCCAGATCGTCTTCGCGCAGTGCCGAATGTTGTGATACGTTTGCTCGCCTTTTCTAGCCTCGACCTGCAGACGTGTTTTGATGACGTCAAACGGTGTGGTTAGATACGCGGCCGGCATGCCAGCAATGGCACCCGACGCCAGGAGCTGGAGGACTCCCAACTTCTTGGTCGAGCTCTCGCCGAAGTAGTCACGCTTCAAATGACTGTACGTCGGAAAGTAGATCGCCGAGAAAGGCACTGAAGATGGTCAGGGGTCAGGGGCGCAACAGGTTGCAGATGAGACTCACCATCGCGCAGCAAGCACGCACTCGCGCCTTTGTACAAGCCAACGAGACCAAGGTTTCGCACAATCCAGAGAGCTGATCGTCGCGGAACTCCTTCAACAGAGTTGGACAGCTCACCCTGCACCTGCAGCCGGATCTTAACGATCTCAAGAGGGTTTGTGAAGATCTACAGGGAACATCATCAATCGACAGTTCGCGCGGCCCTGGAGCATCGAAACTTACCACCTGGCACGCACCGGCCGAGCCACCCGCAAGAATTTCCCAACCCCACCAGATATGGCCCGAATGGTCGGTGAATTTCCCACGCACGAGGTCGTTCACCGTCAACTTGATGGCCTTCTCCGGCGCCACTCCGATGAGCTGAGGCAATACGCCCGAGTAAAGACCGGTAAGACCTTCGTTCTTGATAACCTTCTTGGCACAGTCTATCGAGTTCTTGTAAAGCATCTCGCCCACGCGGGAAGATCGCTGATTCTGCATTCTGGTCTTCACCAGGTCGATCGGATAGACCATGAAGGCACCGAAAGCACCGGCGATACTGCCCAGGGCAAAATGGTGCACCGATTCGAGGACATCATGCATGATCGATTTGGTTTTCACAAAGGCTTTGGCACCGACGTCGGTCAACGCTCCCGCGCCAACCGAACCTATTGAGTACGCAGTATGCCATGAGGCGTCCAGGACCTTGGCGAAGTCGGAGAGTCCTAACCTCCCGGACGGCTCATCCAGACTGGCGAAGTGGAAGAGGATGTCGGCCTCCATGGGCGTGAACAGTGAGAAGCGCGTTATCCGGGCCGCCTCGTTGAGGAAGTCTGTTTTGGTGATCTTACCGTCTAAACTCTTTGCAGTCGCGTTCCGTATTATGAGCTCCACGAGGTCCATCTCCCGGATCATGTTTTGGAAAGCACGCACGTTGGCGTAGGAAATCTTGCTGCCGGCGGATATATTGCAGAGCGTGGGCAGGTTCTCAAGGAGATGGTCAGACAGCTTATGTCGTGCCGTCTCGACGATGATGCGCTGGAACTCCTCCGGCTCGATGTAGCCATCTTTATTCTTGTCGAAGTAGAGAAAGGCTTGCCGCACCCTCTCGCCTTGCAGTCCACGAAGCATTTGCGAAAACTGTGGGTATGTCATGGTGTGTCTTTTGTTCTTCCCACCGATGTATAAGGTCGCCCACTCGGAGTTCCAGTCGAATGGTAAACTGTCTTCGCCTTTGTTCATGTTGTATATCCTGAGGAAGTCTTCGAACTTCACCAGTCCTGTTCCTTCCACATCGAAGAGCCGGAAGGCAATCTCGTATTCCGCGTCGGGTTTTGCGAGAAGGTTTTCGAATGTGCTCCAATCTCGCAACGTAACCCGTCCCGTCCCCCGGTGGTCAGCCACCTTGAAGAGAATGGCATATTGTTCTCTTCTAATCTTGTGCTGGATTGCGGAGAGCACAACGTCAGCCGATGCAACAGACTAAGAAATGGGATCCATATGCTCACGTAGTCTTCACTTTCGGGAGCCACAGCATCTATGAACTCGCTCTCTCCCAGGTAGTATTCACCCGTCTGCTCGTCCTTCCGGGCGTGCTTCATGAACAGCGCCTTGGTCCGTTCCGACAGCCCGGGTTCTACCGAAGTGCCGAGCAATGCATCGTGCACCGTTTCCTTGACTATAGCTGCCATTGTAGAGGCTACTGGTCAGAGAAAGTCGTGGCAGGTGCAGTTGCTGGGGCCAGTGGACGTTCGGAGGGTAATGTCTCTTGTGAGTCAAGGACCGTGAGGTGCGGGCGGCTCGACGTTGGAATGCGGGTTAGGCGGCGCGCAAGATCTGGGGCAAGCTGGGCTCTTCTCCGGTTTTAGGAGCCTCGAGCGGGTGAATGTTTGGCTAGCCTGGCCCTAGGGCACGGGGGTACGGAAGGAATCGATGTGGAGAACTGGGCAACACGCCGGCGGAAAGGGCGAAAGCGAAGGACCGAGCAGCGATTGATGAAGCAACCACACTGGCGAACCTCCAAACCGCTCTTGTTTTTCGTATAGAGCGCGGAGTGGCAATGCTGAAAGAAGACGCCGAGAAAGGGGGAAGGGGAAAAAATTTACGGAGGACGTCTTGAGCTGACGCTCCGATTGCGCCGGGAGTCCCGTCTCTGGAACTTCCTATTCTGGTGTACCAGGGATCCCCTCGGAAGATCTTGGCGACGAGCCCTCAATTCCCCGAGCCCGGTACCAAACCGGGTTAGCCCATCGGGTGCCTCAGCAGATGCCTTTCCTGAGGCAGTCCGACCGGTGGGAGCATTGGATGGAAATCCGAGGCTGCAGTGCGGACAAAGTGACGGACGGTTCCACGTCCTCACGATATAAGCCAAATGCACTATATATACAGAGGGAGCGAATAGGAAATGAGGCCGTCGGTTCAAGAGATTTTAAGCATGTATCTTTACCAACAGCGGAAAAGCATGCACTTTTTACGTCCATCCCTCGACTACATTACGAGAGTGCCAGGCTCAGCTTCCAGGGCAAACTTGACCCGTTCTAAGAAAATCTTCGCCCGACGTTCATCCTCCTTGGGCACGGTAAGGCTGAAGACGTTCACGAGAGGATTTGCAGACGCTGCTGTTGCAGGCAGCGCCGAGACCTTCTTAGCCGGCTTACGCTTTCCCGCGAGAATATCCAAAACGTCCATCTCTGCCTTCCTTGCCCCCGAAGCGCGAGAGGGCACGGGAGTTGCCGGAAGGGCAGTGATCTGGGGTACATAGTGACCCCGGGATGGTTTGGATCCTGCGACCTTATCAAGTCCAAGCACAGCGTTGAACAATTCCGTCTGGGTTGGCTTCGCGGAGCGCGATCGTGGCAGATCGTCATTAGCAATGTCAGCCGCTCGAGCGATGAAAGTCGATAAAGGCAAGTCAACGCCAAGTGCGTTGTAGATCCGCCTTTGAACAGCCACCGCAGCCTCCAAGGAAATCGGGAGAGTGACCTCCGTGGGAGGTTCCACAATAGGCGCTTCAGGCTTAGCAATTGGCGCAGGAGCTGCTTCCTTCTTAGGCTGAGCGAGCTTAATGTTGCTGAGGTCCAAGTGTCCAAGCTTCTCTATCCGCTTCGATTGTTCGGCGGAGTAGTTCTTCTCGATGCGCCCGAGGTAAGCTAGCACGTCGCCCTTCAGCAGTCGGCCATTGGGACCGCTAGCTGGGATCTTATCGGCATCCTCCTTGGTAAGGCCGTTCTCCCGCAATATGTGAAGTACGGAAGGGTATAGCGGATATTTCTGCTTCTGAGCCCTGGCCAAGCTGGTCGGCTGAGGATTGGGAGCGGGCTTCTTCTCCTCTACTGAAGGGGTGGGCTTCGTGGATTCTGTAGCAGATCAGATACTGAGCATTCCAAAAGCGATATAGACTGGATTGGGCGTACGCGTCTGCCGGGATTCTGAAGTGCTGGCTTCCGACGGCTGCGCCGATGGTTCTTCGGGTGGGATCTCCAGGCTGCTTAGATCATCGCCCGGCTCCGCCAGAACAGCTATACGACTTCCGACTTTGACATTCTTAGAGCCGTCTCCTTGCTTCGTCCATATCAGCATACTGCACTTGCCGTGCTCGTTGCAACCACATACCATGATCTTAGCCATGACACCGTCATCCTGAGCCTCAACGTCCATCTGTGCCTTGTCGGTTTCGACCTCGAGGATAACGTCGCCAGCGGAGAAGGAATCGCCTACAGATCAAAGCCTGCATCAGCGGAGAAAGTATGATTGGGATGCTCTCTGAGCGTACCTTCTTTGACCTTCCAGCTAGTAATGTTTCCTTCTGTCATTGTGGGGGACAGTGCCGGCATGGTGAAGTTTTGAGCGGCCATGGTAGGCACGCTGGTGCGCAATCCTGGAGCAGTCAGTCGATTGCGCCCTCAATCATAGCCAGCCGCAATTCTCACCCCTCACGGAACCATAGTGAAGCGTTTGGCGCCGAGCAGCTTGCACCGACAATCTACATGCCCTAGCTAGCGAGGCCATTGAACGTTGCGACCGAGCAAGTGTTCAAGATTCTCTGGACACGGCTTGTTGGAGATGTAGATGCAGCTCACCAAAAGTCGGAGTATTGGTACGGGGACCGGGAAGATGTTGAGATGAAGCTGTCGGGAATTTCGGGAGATTCCTTCCGATAACAGGGACTTCCAATCCACCCGCCGTCGGTCGATCTCCGCAATGTAAGACCGCATCAGCCCTCAAGACCTCGAAACCTAGAAGACGGACAACCATGTACACATTACAGCGGGCTGGGATGGGCCTGCCGAGGCTACGATGTCTCAAATTTCCAAAATATCCTATGCCAACTGATTTGGGAATTCGAAATGGCTCGCGTCAGTTTCCCGTTTCCACCCTGCAGAAACGTCTGCAGTCTGTTCAGACTACGCCAATAGCCAGAGAGGGGAAGAACATAGAGTTCCCTAAGCAAGTTACAAGCCCTGCACAGTACAAGGGCATCCTGCAAGAATTGGCGTCGAGGTCCTCGCCTACAGTCCTCTACAAAGCACCAAACCAAAGAAGCTTCGTCATCATCAGCTACGCTACCGGATTCACACTGCTCGCCATGTCAGGTTGGTGGGTAACGTTCAACATGGAACTTGCACAGTCTGTCCCGTGGTTTGTGCACCTTTCATACGGTTCAAGTGCAATTATTCTCTTCGGTCTTGGTTGCTATATGCTATCGGCTACCAGCGGCCTCGTCAAAACCATTAAAGCCGTCCCAGCGAAACGAGCTGCTGGCCGGACAATAAAACTGGTCATCGAGTCGAAGACTTTACCCTGGTCGAAAGTTACAGCAACCGAGGCCGCCTTGGGGGAAGTTGTAGCCTCCCGACCGTTAGGCATGACACTTGGTTCGTTCCACTATTGGGCGGAGCAAGATGCTCTCGCTATGGCAGGCAAGAAGGATGCTATCTTTCTTACGAGGTGGGCTCGCGCTGTCAACCAGAGCCTCTATCGCGTGGCTATGTACACGAAGCAGATGTTGTTCCGCACAGGTATCATTTTCCTTGAAGCCAATGGAAATAAGGGTTTCAAGGTGGACCCTTCGGGGACAATGGGTGTTGACCACAAAGGTATGTACGGCAAGGATCGAGGCCAGGAATATCTGCTAAATGTTCTGTCTAGTGATTGATGCTTTGATCAAGTCTTACTGAGACATGCTGGAGTCTTCTTTGAGCTAAACTGCCGGTCTTTGCAAGGCAGCTCTTGTATATTAAAATTTGGCCTTTCATGCCACCTAAAATATTCCCGTAGCTCTGCCGGCCTTCTGTGGATGATGATTTCCCTTGAAGAATGTCCTTGCCCTTTTTTTCGGGTTGCACCCTTGTTTTCTCCTTTTTGATGGCGCTCGTTCATCGCTTAGATGAGCACAAGCGAGCGGGATGAGGAGACGGAGGTAGCGGTCTAAGTCCCCTCCGTTCTCAT
Organism: Myrmaecium sp. VS I D KN 1; assembly: GCA_019775845.1. NCBI lineage: Eukaryota > Fungi > Ascomycota > Dothideomycetes > Valsariales > Valsariaceae > Myrmaecium > Myrmaecium sp. VS I D KN 1. Next base: position 342,203 of record JADQAV010000022.1, read on the forward strand.
CATGTATCATAGTATCAATTTTGACGCAGGCACTATGTCCTGTCTGAACACCGAAAACGTCGAGTGAAGGGGGCCCTTGTCTGCATACTGTAGCCGCTGTTGTGGATGATGCCTTGCCAGGGCATATATGCAAGGCACGATGGCACGGCCGGGTCGGGAGGTCCCGCCGCAAGCCCAGGGCTTCCCCACAAAACGTGGACGGGGAACGTCACCTAAAACTAGCAACTACCGGAGAATCCGGAGACAAAATTAGGTCCTGCGCTTGATCGACGTGGGGAGGCTGGAAATCCTGTAAAAAGGACTCCTCATAGCCAGTGTTTATTGGCCGCCACAGGGGTGACAGAAGGAAGGCGAAAGCGTTAACCTGGCTGAGGAGAAGCTGCTCATCGCTGCCGACTATGCATGGAGGACGAACATCCGGGTGTCTGTTTTGCTATTGTGATCATGCTTGCCGATTGAATATGCGTTGCATCTCCGCAAAAGATGGGTTGGGACTGCAGGGCTACCGTCGGGTCAAGCTTGAAGCCTTGGCGCGCTAATCTCCTCTCCAACCTGGACCTCATGTATCTGCCTCACTTCCTTCCGCCCACATCCATGCTCCCAACTATACTTGTCCGCGTTCTTGTGTCAGGTTCAATCCTCTCCAAGATTTTCCAAGGCGTGTATTCCTTGCACACGCATGCGTTCGTCTCCACGCGCCTTTTCATCCAGCTGAGTTGATCGAGTTCGTGACTTCGCTGCCGTCGACGCTGTATGGAGCTGCCTTGTCTGCGCGCCCCTCACCAATGATACCCTGTATGCTCCTCTGCTCCTCCGCTATATTGCGCAATCGCGCTGTACAATGAAATCCTACTGGGCCTTCACGCCGTGCTTGTAATCGAGCTAATTTGTCATCGAGTAGGCTCGTAATTGTCGTGTTTTCCTTGATCTTACGCCTGCTAAACTCATGTCGAGTCGCGCAAAACGAAAACAGCACGTCGACCCGCTTGCATCCGACCCTAACGATGAAGACTGGGGTGGCGATTCATCTCCTAGACCAACCAAACGTAGATCAAAACAGAATAACAAGAAGAGACCGCGAAAGCGTCAACGACGCGGCTACGGTAGTGATAGCGACATCCTCGACGACGAGGACGACGATCAATCAAGCGAAGTATCCTTTCAGGACGATTCTGAATCAGAGGATTCCGACCGACCATTGAATAAAGCTGGCCGAAGCACGCGCAAAGCTGCCCAGAAGAAGGTCAAGTACGAAGAAAGCGACGAGGAGCTCGAAGACATAGAGGAAGCGAAGTCTGAGGACGAGGACCTCAGCCCTTCGAAACGGACCGTCAGAAGCTTGATAGTCACATTGAAGATGCCAAGTTCAGGGTCGCGCAATCTCCGCGCAAGGAGCGCAGGTAGAACAACTAAACGTTCCACCACCACACCAGAAGTAGTCGGCACTCGGCGAAGCAGTCGGTTGTCTCACGATCAAGAAGAAACCCTCGTGGGTTTGTCGGACTCGGGCAAACACGTGGTAACGGTTCGACCGGGCACTAGAAGCCCAGAACCACGTACCAGACGTCGCAGCATAGGCGCAAAAGGGATGAAGAATATACCAAGCGCAATAATGGAGGCCTCGCAGGAGCAGTCAGTCGCAGCTGAGCCTGGAGATGACGATACCGCTGCGGATCAGGTTGCAAGTCCGAAGAGTTCTGCACACTCAGAGCACGAGACTAAGGGTCATCATGAGAATGACATACAAATGGGCGAGGCGGTCATCGAAGAGTCAGTGCACGAGGAAGATGGAGAAGATAGCGAAGATGCTGGACCTGTGGCGCGTTCAGCGAGAGCATCCAGGGTAAGATATTCTCCGTTCATGAGGCACAGAAGCTGTTCAGCTAAGATCAGAGTTTAGGCGCGGCCCCCGGCGGATGCTACTATATCAGCCCGTTCGTCACAGAGACGTAGAAGGGGCGCCATGGACGAAAGCAGTGATTTCGAGCCTGCAGTCGAGGACGAGAAGGAAGATGATGATGGGCACTCGGAATCGGATGCCTCCAAGGGCAAACGCTCACACCAAACTTCTGCAGATGAGGCTGTTGGTACCCGACGTTCCCGTCGACTAGTAGGCCGTCAGACACGGAATTCACAGCGTAGCCGCAGTGCGAAGAGTGACGATCATGATAGCGACCTGGACATGAGTGAACTGGCTGAAGAAGCGGAGGAATTAGCCAGTCAGAATAACCGACGGCGACGTACGCGGCGCACTGCTAACGAAGATATCTCCTTTGACCAGCCAAAGCTTCGCAGTAGGACCAGCAAAGTTGATTATCGGATATTGAGACCCGAATTGGTCCAAAATTTCGAAGAAGAGGAACAGGCACCGATATCAACCCCTGTACGGAACAGGCGTGGCGGCGGTGGCGGTGGATATCGCAGCCTGTTCTCAATTCAAGGACCCTTCGGTGGAGCTATAGGCCCGACCCCGATCTTCGGAGGCCCGGAAGGAGCAGCAGCTGGAGGTGCAGATTCGGATAGCAGCGATGATGAGGTTCAACGCGTGCCGCGCAGCATTGGAGGTGCTGTGGGCATGACCCCAACAACTGGGATGCCCCAGAACCTATTCCCCCAGCCTCATAACTCTGATGCTGTGCAACCTGGAGTTGCTGGTGGGCCGGCCAATTTTGGTAAAGTGAAAGACAAGAAAGCTTTAGCAGATGCCGATCCACTTGGTGTCGACCAAAATGTGTCTTTCGAGGGTGTCGGTGGACTTGATGATCATATTAACCAACTGAAGGAAATGGTCATGCTGCCTCTGCTCTACCCAGAGGTCTTCACACGGTTCCACGTTACGCCTCCGCGGGGCGTGCTTTTTCACGGCCCTCCTGGTACGGGTAAGACTCTTCTCGCTCGCGCATTAGCATCGAGTGTCAGCTCCCAAGGGAAGAAGGTCACTTTCTATATGCGAAAAGGTGCAGATGCACTGAGCAAATGGGTCGGCGAAGCCGAAAGGCAGCTACGTCTTCTCTTCGAAGAAGCGCGAAAGAATCAGCCTAGCATCATCTTCTTCGACGAAATCGATGGTCTTGCGCCCGTGAGATCAAGCAAACAGGAACAAATCCATGCTTCCATTGTTGCGACTCTGCTAGCACTTATGGACGGCATGGACGGACGTGGTCAAGTCATCGTTATCGGCGCCACTAACCGTCCCGACTCGGTTGATCCGGCTTTGCGACGCCCTGGACGTTTCGATCGTGAATTCTACTTTCCCCTGCCTAGCCGACAAGCTCGTAGGGCCATTATTGACATCCACACCAAGGGCTGGGACCCACCATTGGAACCTGAATTCAAAGAGCAGCTTGCGGAATTGACCAAGGGCTATGGTGGCGCGGACCTTCGTGCTCTATGCACGGAAGCTGCCCTTAACGCTGTCCAAGGCACTTTCCCGCAGATATATCAGTCGAACAAGAAGCTCGTCATTGATCCCAGCGCCATCAAAGTGCTTGCTAAGGACTTTATGATCTCGGTCAATAAGATCATACCGTCCTCTGCCAGATCCACATCTTCTGGAGCCGCACCTCTGGAGAAGAGCATTGAACCACTTCTAAGAGACCCATTTAAGAGAATCGGTGACATCATTGATCAAATTCTTCCTCAGAAGAAGCGTCTTACTGCTCTAGAGGAAGCTCAGTACGATGATCGCGATGACTCTCATGGGTTTGAGCGTGAGAATATGCAGAGATATTTCGAACGAGCCCGAGTATTCCGCCCAAGGCTGTTGATCCATGGTCTTCAAGGCATGGGGCAAAATTATATCGGCTCAGCTCTTCTGCACAAGTTTGAAAACCTGCATGTGCAGTCTTTTGATCTTCCAACGCTGCTGGAAGATTCTGCACGCTCGCCCGAGGCTGCTGTTGTTCAGCTCTTCAAGGAAGTGCGGCGGCACAAACCTAGCGTCATATATATACCTAATGTGGACGTTTGGTACCAAACAGTCGGTCACAATGTTATCAAGACCTTCACGACCTTATTACGCTGTCTCCCGCCCAATGAACCGGTGTTGGTACTTGGTCTACAAGAACAAGGATCAGAAGACGAGAAACTGGATCCATTAATGCTTTCTGATCTCTTCGGATACTCCACGAAGAATCATTTCCAACTGCACCGACCAGATGAAGCCTCGCGCAAGGAGTACTTTGCTCAGCTTATCAATTATGTGCGTACAAAGCCTTCTGAGTTCCCGGATCCAGAAAAACGTCAGAAGCGTAAGCTACCCGAGCTTCAAGAAGCACCCGAAGAGAAGGCTCCCGAGGGTCCATCGAAAGAACAAATCAAGGCGCAGAGAAAGCAAGACCGCCATACCTTGAATTTGCTCAAGATACAACTGCAGCCGATCATGGATCAAATCAGGACCAAGTACAAGAAATTTCGGACGCCAATTGTCGATGACAGTCAGATCCAATACCTATATGATGAACAAAATCCGGATGTCCTCAGCACAGATCTTGCACATGAGCAGCGTCAAGAGCAACAAATGTATAGGCCGTATGAGCTTTCGAAAGATAATAAGGGAACCCCAGGCTTAGTGGAAACGGCTACTGGTAAATTCTACTACAACATCGAATCCGTCACGATCGAGAAGCGTCTATCCAACGGGTACTACAAACGTCCGAAAGACTTCCTCGCAGATATTAAGCGTATGGCGAAAGATGCACGCACTCACGGCGACCTAGAGAGGATCTTGAAGGCCAACGAACTGGTGTCGAACGTCGAAGTGGATATCCAGATGATTGAGGTGAACAACCCAGCTCTTGTAGCTGAGTGCGAGGCCGTCTGGGCGCGAGAACAGCAGCGGGCGCAGGAGGCCGAAGCCAAAGCCAAACACACGACAGCTGCAGGTGATGTCACAGTGGCACACGAGTCCAAGACGACTACTGATGATACCGGCCCATTGATGCTTGGAGAGCCAGTACCAGGGCATGAACACTTTGTACCTGTCACACCGTTTCCGAATTCTAAGCGGCCTCGACTGGAAGAGTTATCAGATGGGACCAATACGGGCACTGGGTCGGCCAATGCCACACATCAGGGGAATAGCGCTCCAGAGTCTAATGGGGATCGTGACGGTGACACTACTATGACGGATAGCCAAGAGCTCAGGTCTGCTACTCACGACCATCCGGATTTCCATACCCCGAGCAAGCAGAATACGCAGGCCTCGCAGAAGCAAATTTCTGCTAGGACGGTCCTGCAACCCAACTCTTATCCGCAAGACTTGCACAACAGTGCTTCCACAACTACCTCTGGGCAGAAAACCTCGGACAGGTCTAACCGTACATCGGGCCCTTATAACAATGGCACGCCGAACACACAGGGGACGAATGGGCTTCACGTCGGACGCCATCCTCCCGGAGAAGAGTTCTCAGCAATGCAGCCAGACTTCGGAGGGTCTCAGATCCCAGACACGCAAGGTACGACATCGCACGCCAACTCCGGACTGACCAGCCACTCATATAATCCAGAACTGGGCTTTCAACCTAGCCAGCACACGTACTCGCAGCAGTCGCAATCTTCACAAGGATTCGTGGTCCCAGCTCCGCCGCGGCAGCCTACGTCCATCCCGTGGATCTTGAACTCGAACGAGCCGCCAAGCCTAATTGTGGACGAGAATGTCCTCGATACGTTACACGAACAACTGGTCAAGGGAAGCTCAGGTCTCTCGGTGGAGCAGCTAGAGCAGGTGAACAGTACACTTATGGATGCCATTTGGAAGGGACGGGGAGAATGGAATCGCAACATTGTCGCAGATAGTGTGACCAAAGCTTTCAACGACGTCATCAAGGAGATCGAGGAGATGCAGCATGTTCTGCAACCGAGTCAAAAGGTTCTGCATTGATGATCGCAGTCTTTGTGTAGCAAGGGTCGCTTGCCGGGAGTTTTAAACTTACGTGTGGATGATCTCTTTCCTTGGTCTATAAGCATCGTGGACGGGTGTCCATTTCGGTAGCTGGATTTCTTATGTTGAGCTCAGGAGAGCTTCTTGGGTCGATTTAAAAAGGGGATGCCATCACTGCTTATACTGATTGACCGATGAAACAGCGGATATATTTCCCGCTTGTCCTCTTTCTTTGGGCCTCTCTTCATTAAGTAGTCTTTGTGTCTAGCAAGTTCTTCATACATTGCTGTTTTGATTCATCGTCTGAGCGGTTTAAATAACCCTGGAGAGGCATCGAAGATGAGATTCTGGCTTGGCGATGTGTTTGATTTGCAAGCATGATGCGGGGGTCAGTATGAAGCTTAATGACGAAGACCGAGCCGCATGTCCTATCTAGAATATATGCTTGATCTCAGCTCCAAGTGGTTGCCTTGCCTTATGCGATGTTGTTCTAGACGACCGCAGCTGGGCAGGGTTGTTATGCCTTAAGCCTAAACATCTGATTGCCAGTCAAGCTCCGATAAGATAAGACGACTCCACCTTCCAAGCGGCGGCAGCTTCCTGAATACCATCATCACCATCGCTCGGCCACTGCTCCAGACTGTCGTTCGAAGATAGGTTCACACCAGGAGCAACGATGACCGGAAACATTGAGAACTCCACATACTTCACAGAGAGAAAAGCCAAAGGCCAACTCATAGTGAGAGGTTGAGCTCTCCACACTTCCTCGCCTGCTCTGCTGCTGACCAGTCTCACAGATGCCCCGAAGTTTGACCTCGAGTCCTATATCGCAAACTATGCCGGTTCGAATGGTCTCAATTCCTACTGTCTCAAGCCAACGTTGTTAACATGGGTTTCTAGGCTATACGCGACTCGCACGGCTTACGCATATTGGTACAACTTCGACGTTCCTTGCAGTAGACGCATTACACCTGGCAATCCGGGAAGCGAAACAAGGCAAGAATGTCACGGCATATTTGGAGCTCTGCGATATCCTCCATGGAATCAACCCGGGCGATCCCGAGGGCAATCCGGACTTGAGTTGGGTTGATCGGAAGACAAGAACTCTGAAGGCGGAGGCGGAGAAATTGGAGAGCGAGCTGAAGACCTACAAAAATAACTTGATCAAAGAAAGCATCAGAGTATGTCAACCCTTCCCCATCCATTACAGTCAAGTTGGGTGCTTATACGTCCCCCCTCCTGTGTAGATGGGACATGAGGACCTCGGACAATTCTACTACGAAACCGGTGACTTCAGCAACTCCTACAAATCCTACCATAAGATGCGCGACTACTGTACGAGTGCGAAACACGTTGCCGACATGAACCTGCGGGCTGCCATGGTCAATATCGCTCAAAGGAACTGGATGGGCCTTCAATCGAGCCTGGTGAAGATCGAAGCTCAGGCTATGAAGAATGACGACAGGCAGCAGCTTATGCCCATCACATTTGCCTTGTCAGGCCTTGCCAACATGAGCATTGGAAACTATGCCGAAGCAGCCAGCGCGTTTCTGCGCGTGGATCCATCGTACATAGCACTGGAGCCAGCTGGGAAGATTCAATTCCAAAAGGAAGTGCTCACAGCTAATGACATTGCCGTGTACGGCGGCCTATGTGCTCTTGCGTCCATGGACCGCGGTGAGCTTCAGAGGCGCGTGCTGGAAAACAATGTATTCAGACAGTTTTTAGAACTTGAACCGCACATCCGTCGGGCGATCTCGCTTTTCTGCAGCAGCAAATACACCGCATGTCTAGACATACTCGAGGCGTATCGTGCCGACTACCTGCTCGACATATACCTCCAGCCACGGCTCGTCGACCTATACTCCCGCGTCAGAAGCAAGAGTATTGTTCAGTATTTCATACCATTCAGCTGCGTGTCGTTGGATGATATGGCCAAGGCATTCCCGAACACAGCTGGCGATTTAAGTATCGAGGATGAGCTGGTCAAAATGATTCAAGATGGCAAGCTTAATGCTAGGATTGATCTTGTAGACAGGGTGAGTTGCTTTTCGTGGAAGGAATTACCAAGGCTGATTATTGATAATCCTCTTAGTTACTTATCGCTCCCACGGTTAACCCTCGTCATGAAGTCCATTACAATGCCCTCAGGATGGCTCAGGATTATGAACACGCGTTAAAAGTTCGATTGATGAGACTCAGTATGCAGTATGCAGGGCTCGAGATTAAGGCGCCAAAGCAGCATCAACACAACTTCCAGGAAAGCGACGTTTTTGGAAGCTCGGCACTGGATCCAAGGAAGAGCGGGGCCATGAGGCTTGGTTGATGAGGGAGATACTGTCAGGAAATCTCTGAAGAGACGACGATTTTACGGTTGTCATGATATTCACGGGCATTGGCGATGGCGTTTGGGACATGGAAAAGAGCTGCGTGTGCACATTCGGGATTTCCTGAAGTGGACTGCTGATAAACTATAGTTCAACGGGCATGCGACCACAGCACTGCGGAACGCTGTAGTGGGGAAGGCTCGGATGGACACCGTTGACTAAAGTCGCTCGGTGACATTTAGCCTGGTGAAGTATATACCCTTTAATGCACATCTTTTCTATCGTTGCATGTCTGGCATTCATCTAGGAGCTGGATTTGATTTGCTAAATGTACTGCCGTCAGCTATGTTAGAGATGTCGGAGTTCGTATCTCCTTCAAATCGAGTTTCATTTCTTTGCAACTGCATCGGCTGATTGGTTCGTCCAAGAACGTCCAATTTATTCGGGGAGCTTTTATTTATCAGTAACCGGAGAACTCGCCGCCCGTTCAGGTTCACCTTGATCGCAAAATTATCATCAAAGCCTTGACGTGGATGGGTAGCAACATGGACACTCTCAAGACGTGTATCAAGGTTTCATGTCGCATGATTTCGCTGTTGATCAATCGTTCGACCCAAGGTGCAAGAAAAGATGGAGGTGCGTCGGATGTTCAAGCTTTGAGGCCGGTTTCCTTGGTCTTGAGATGATCGGCATTGCTGCACTATGGTCACGACGAAGAATGTGCTGCAGATGTTGTAGGACCGAGGGGTTGCTACCAGCATCTACCTGCCTTATGATGTCTTCCCCTCACTTGACGCAAGGTCATGTCGCACTGGGCTGTCCGGAAGAAGTGGTGCCTCCTACGGAGCGTGGGATGTAGCCAACAACGGCCGTTTGGTGGAACTCCGATGCGGACGAAGCCGCTTCCTCTTTTTCGTGGGTTGCTGCATCAAAGCATTGATTTACGAAGGCAATGAAGGGTTTCGGCATGCCTTAAGACGGGATTGATCGCACAAGGTACGCTGGAGATACAACAACTCACACATCAGGTCGGTCTCTGCACTCGACCATACGCCCATATACCAAGCGAGAGAAACAATGGCTGAAGGGTTGATCTTCGCTTGAGTTCGTTGTGGTCGACTTGATGATCGAATGGCAGTTGGGCGCTCCCGCTCCGTTGCCCGCCCACTATCCCCTCAAGCTCAAAGGCCCCGTGCATGATGCAGGGTCGATCAAGCCTCCTCAAGAGACGCGATGATTTTACTACCCCTAGCTTATGGACCAGGAATTATGATCCTCGTCCCGGACAGCAGGTATCAGAACAACCTGGTAGCCTTGTTCGATAACTCGTCACCATCTCTCCGCATTCGAGAGTAGCTTCAAAACTTCCTTATACACCCATCTATGGCACCCCTCCTACCCACTCTGGAATTTATCATCCCGATCTTCAGGGCTCCAGCAGACTCGGGGGCTTGTCCAGTGGGAAGCTGTCCAGGGCACACCAGGCATGCCAAGCTCCAAAAAGCCTATCCAGGTGAAACGCTGGGATGGCAAGGCTAGGCTCACAAGTCTCTGGGATGCTCTTCATAGGGTGAGTGCTGATATTATCACCCTCATCACTGTCTGCTAACCGCATTGTCTTCCAGGACCATGAGCTATGGTTTGACCAGGGGGATTGCCTGGTGTACCTGTTTGCTAAGGGGCGTTCTAGACGAATGAGTTCTTTCAGGATCCCGTACAACGTCTTGAAAAGGAGAGACTACAGCTCGATGTTCGAGATGGGATTCGCGCAGCTCGCACATCCAGAACACTGCAAGTTATCCGAAGCTTGTGCACTATACCTGCCAGCTCCGGCCCATTTGATTCATGCGGACGCTTTTCAGTGGCATTTGACTACGCGTAATTTCTTCGCCTTTCTTATCGATAAGCCCGTCGTCGGGGCCCACCTTGGGGAAGCTCTGGTTCATCTACAGGAACGACTACATGTTTTTGGCGCCCACAAAGAACAAAATGTGCGGGACATGCTCATGTATCTGGACCGTATGGGATACCTGAACCACGCCCATTGCTCGGATCACGCCCTGGCTGTCTTATATTTCGCCGAGCACTACCGTATCAGCGAGCTTTGGATTAACGCATTTGTGCATTGCGTAGGCATGAGCGAGAGTCTCCCCGAGAGTGCGGAATATGAGGTGCGCCCGCCTCTTGTGGCTTTGAGAGCACGGGGCCGTTTACTGACAGGCTCAGCCCGTTCGAGCGGCGACGAAGGCTCTCATAACCCGATCCTACCTGGAGATGGACTCCCGCGTTACTCGCGCTATGCTAGCCCTCGAAGACTTCCTGGACGACGATGTCTCTAGCGTGCATCTAGGTCTCGGTCATGGTGCTCAAACGCATCTGGATCAGTTCAGGTCGTTCCTCCGCTCGTTCTACTTACAAGTGTTTGGCTGGTGGCCTCCAAGAAGCTTGAGGTTCTGCCGTAGCCAATATCAGCGTATGTATCTTGACTTCCGCAAACTGTACGACTACCTCGTAGACAACGAGAGTTCTCACTCGATGTACAATCAGAGGCTAGCGGAAGGAGGCCTCTGCGTGTTACAAAACGTCTGGGCCTTTGATAGTCAGCATGGCTATCTATCAATGGCCAGGCCTTTGCCGCTGCTTCCACGCCTTCCATACTTGCTCCAGCGCAGCTACTCCGAACGCGCGCGCGCTCGATTGAAGATGCCATCAGGCCATTCCAGGCACAGTCTGGAACGGATACGGAAGAACCACGCTGCTCTCGCTGCTGCCACCAACTTCCAGGATCAGCACGTCTACCGAGGCGAGTTGGTCGCTGCGTATCGAGAGTTCGAGAAGAAGTCCAGCGAGGCTCTCGAAGACACCGTCGCCACGATCGAGTTTCGAAAGGTCCGCTGGATTCTGATCTACGCCATGCTGCAGACGCTCTCTTCGATCGTGCGAGCACCGGACGAAGTGCGTGACGTGGACGCGGCTAACTATCCTCTTTGCTGCCGCATCCCCGCCAGCATGCCCTGGTCTCCTGGCTTAAAGGACCTCAAGGACCCGAAACCCCATCGGACACTCAGTAGACGTGTCACCTTCCAAGTGGAGCCTCCCGATTCCCCGACGATAACCATTCATCCGGACTGTGAAGTTCTCTTCCCGGACCCAACCGCGCGGCCCAACCTCTTTTCACAACGTCAGCGCACTGTAAGTCTCCCTACGAGCGTCTTCTCCACCGCAACCAGAGCAGCAACCCCCTTATCTCAACCGACCTTCCGCCGGACCTTCTCCTTCTCCGCCTTCGACCTGAGCAAGCGATGGGACAGTCTCCGTCGCAAGACCGGCCGGCCCAGTCACCCCACCGCCACCCTCTCCCGCAGCGCCAGCGACCGCCACACGCGGAGCCGCAGCATCGGACTCACCAGAAGCCGCTCCCTCTGCTCGCCCGCCGCTCCTCCCGCAGACCCGACGACATCCGCGCTCGACCGTCTCCCTCGACCCGTCGCCATCGCGCTGGGCCAGCGGACACGGAACGCAGCCAGCCGGGCCCCCTTCCCCTCGCGATGGCGCAGAGCGACATCCGCGCCGCTGCTGCTGCCCCCGCTCGACACCAGCGGCATGCTCATCGCCCCGGAGCAGCGGGAGCGGGATCGGGCGGCCGGGGGGGTGGCGGGCCCGGTCTCGCCGCGCGAGGTGAAGAAGAAGAAGAAGAAGAAGAAGCAGGCACCGCACGTGCTGTGGTTGGAGAAGAAGGAGGATGGTCAGGAGGAGGCGGAGAGGGGAGGCGAGTGGACGTGGGAGAAGGAGGTCGATGCCGGACGGCGGATGAGGTCGATGCGCCCTTCGTCGCCCTCCTCCTCCTCTTCCTCCTCCTCCTCCTCCTCGCAGCCGTCGAGTCCGGAGAACGGCGGCGGCGGCTGGAATGCGCCGAGCCGGTCGAGCAGCCGATGCACCACGCCTGGCGGTGTATGGGGCGCGCAGGCTGTGGGTGTGGACGGGATGGGTGGGGGAGCACATGCACGTCGAGAGTAGGAGTAACTCGGTTTTAAGCAGTCTTTCCAATACTTGATTCTTTTGTTTTCTCTTCGTCATCAATCATCAACAGGAAGACAGCCTGCGAGCGTGCCGTACGAGTTCCCCCTTGTCTTCGCCCTTTCCAGTCCCCACATGATAGCCATGATGCCAGCAACAGCAACAATAGCAACGAGAACGGAGACGAGGAACGAGCAACGATGAGATGAGATGCCGACGACGTTATCATTGTTGTGGATGCGCTCCCCAGCACACCTGCCTATCCTCTCACACCGGGGGCAGCAAAGAAGTAAAACGTAGAGAGAAAAAAAAAAGAAAAAAAATAAACGCGCCTAAACTCCATCCTTTCCCTTCCATACCCTTCCCTTCCCACCACATATCACACCCGTTTCACAACCAACCCCCTAAAATCTCGTACACACACATACACAAACCCAAACCTAAACCCGTCAAGCCCGCTCCCCGCTCCCCGCTCCCCGCTCTCCAGAGCTCAAGCAGACGCAGCAGGCGCCTGCTGCGTCGCGAACCGCGCCTTGCGCGCCTCCGCCTTCTTCCGATCCTCCTCCGTCATCCACGAGCCCGGCGCGGCCGCCGGCTTCGCGGTCGCGTTCGCACGAGCCGGGCGCGCAGACGCATTACCACCGCCATTGTTACCGCCTCCCCGCTTACGATCCCTCCCGGCACCACCCTTCCGACCAGCAGCAGGCGCAGCACCACCCCTTCTCTTCTGCTCGCCGCCACGGCGCCCGCCCTCGTCGCCCGCCTCGCGGCCACGCTTCCGGCCGTGCTCGGGGAGGGCCTCGTTCAAGCCGGCGGGGACGGCGGGGGCGGCGTCGGCGCCGCTGCCGCTGGTCTCCTTGAAGCGCTGCAGCCGGGCGAGTTTCTTCTGGGCTTCCTCTGCGGCGGCCGCGGCATCGTCGCCCTCGGCGGCGGCGGCGCCGAGGTTGAAGCGCTTCGCGCGCGCCTTGCGCTTCTCGAGCTCCTCTTCCACCGACAGCGGCTTCAGGCCGCGGGTGTAGTCCGGCTTGGGCTGGGGTTCGGCCGGCTTCTCGGCCGGAGCGGCGGCGGCGGTGCCGTTGCCGTTGTCGGTGGCGGCTGGTTCCTTGACCGCGAGGTCGTGCGTCTTGGACGGGTCGATGTCGGCGACTTGGTTCGGGACGGCTTGCGGGTTCGCGGCCGGGCCCTGGCCACCGGCGGCGATGGCGGCGGCGGCGGGCTCCGAGGTCGCGGTTGCGGCCGCTACTTTCGCGTCCTCGGCCTTCGCCGCCGTGGTGGCTGTTGTTGTTGCTGTCGTCCCAGCGGCCGGCTCCTCATCCCAGTCGATCTCGTCCTCGGGCACGGCCGCGGTGGCGGCCGGGGCGGCAGGCGCAGGAGCAGTAGCAGCAGCCGTCTCCTTGGCCTTCTTCTTGTTGTTATCGTCCTCCTGCAGGCGCGCGACCATCTCGGCCTTCTTGCCGTTGTGCGGGAGCGAGCGCTGCTTCAGCAGGGCCTCGAGCTCCGCGTTCTTCATCTTGGCGTAGTCCGTCATTGTGGCGATGTGATAGTAGAAGAGAGGGAGAGTGTGTGTATAGGTTACGATGGTGTCGTGTGTGTCCGTGTATATATGGGACGAAGAGAGACGCGAACGGTTGCGCGATGCTCGTTGGGAGGAATGTGACGAGGAGACGGGATGACGAGATGCGCGGTGGTCAAGGGAAAGAGATCGAGGGTATCTCTTAAGATCTCTTCGCAGCCGGCAAGCAGTGAAATCCGGTTGTCAACGTCGAGGGCTGAGGAAAATGGCGACGATTCGATAAAGGAGCTCCGACGATAGACAAAGGAAGAGAGGGATGGGGAACGCGTGGAATGTTATTGAGGTCGACGGGGGTGTGGGTGGTGGTGTAGCTTGGACGGCAGAGCTCAGCTCAACGTCGCAGTAAGTTAGCGCCCGCGTGGCTTGGCATGAAGTCTGTTGTGGCTTGTCGGTGTGGCGCACGTTCACAACAGAGTTCCGAAACCGTCCAACGGAGATGCACCGTTCGCACACGTTGCACGCCATTTATTCGTACATCACCAGGAAAAGCACCCAAGGTGGAGAGACGCGACAATAGGAGAAACAAACCTCACACCAAAAATGAGAAGAATAAAAACTCATCTAATATACAATTCCCCATTCGAGAGGAGGGGCAGGGGGTATATGCCATCAAGCATCGGAAAAACGACATACGCGAACCCTTCCTGCAGTCGCAATGACCCTATCTATCGCCTACTCCATACCGTAGCATACTCATTCAGAAGAAGTAATAGAAGAGAAAGCAGTCCCTCACAGTACACCCATCCCTTTTCCACCCCTTCTACCACCCATCTTCCAATGTATCCTACCCCGCCCTCTTCCTCCCCTCCCCCTCCCTCTCCCGCAACCTCTCCCTCACCCTCCGCAAATCCCTCCCCTTCGTGCGCTCCAACACCTCTCGACACCGGAGACAGACGCGCAGCGCGCACCAGGCGCAGGTCCAGCGCTCCACGCCGCCGGCCTCGTAGCACAGCGCGCAGTCGACGGGATGGACGGTGTTGTTGCTGCGGTGGAAGCGGCGGTGCGCCTGGTGGCAGTCGACGTGCACCGCGTTCAGGAAGGGCGCGTTCGTCTTGGGCGGTCGGGCGGCGTTGAGGGCGGTGGGGTAGAAAGTGGGGTTGATGCTGTCCTGGTTATTGGTGTTGTTGTTGGTGGTGTTGCCGCGGCTGGCGGCAGCAGCGGTCGCGGGTGTGATGATGGAAGGTCGGCGGGAGGGAGCTTCTGGGGACGAGGGGGAGGAGGAGGAGCGGGAAGGGGAGAAGGGGTCGTGGACGGCGGCTGTGGGTTGCGGGTTGAACGGATCGGAAGATACGCTCACGCCTGAGGGCGCTGAAGTGTGCAGCGTAGGTTTCTGCTCCGTGTCAGAATGAACACTCTCCCCTGATTTACCAATGAAGGGAAAGCAGAAAAAACCCACCGTGAACATCTCCAACCCTACCTCACTCTTCCCCCGCTGATGCAGCACCCTCCGATTCTCCTGCAGACCCAACACCGCACCAGGACCGCTCGCCTCCAACGGCGCCGAGGGCAGCGGCCAGTCCGCCCGCGCAGGCGCAGGCGCAGGCGCAGCAGCCGTCACCGACCCCCGCGCCGTCCCAACCAACGACGTCACCTTCGAGATGGCATTGAGATGATTCGTGAAGCCGGCGAGGTCCTGGCTGCTCGCCTCCCTGCTGATGACGGAGTCCGGCAGAGCAGCCGCATCCGCATCCGCGTCCACGTCCAAAGCGGTCGACGAGCTCCCGTGCAAGCAGCGCTCCTGCGAGGAACGGCCCCGGCGGTGGTGGCGGCGGAGGCGGCCCCATGACGAGGACGTGGAGGACGCGGAGGCGGAGGCGGTGGTGGTGGTGGCGGTGGTATCGGTGAGGAGGGCGGGGCGGGAGCGGTAGCGGCCGGACTCGCGCTTGTTGGTCGGCTTGGAGGGTTTGCCGCCCATGCTTGGTGTTGTTGTTGCTGTTGCTGCTGGAGGTGAGGGCGATGGTGCCGGGGGTGGGAGCGCTGGTAAGGGACGGTCTTTGAAGGCTAATGCTAATGCTGGTCCTGATTCTGATGCTGATGGCGTTGGTGAAGCGGTGATCGTGGCGCCATCGCTGTCTGTCGATGAAAAGTCGACGTTGCCAGGCCTGCTGCTTCTCGATGCAGAGGGAGGAGGAACGACGACTGCTGCTGGGGCTGTTGCTGTTGCTGCTGGAGTGGAAAGAGGTACCGCTTGCGCTTTCGGATCCTGTTGTTGCTGCAGTCGCGTCTCGTTCACTGGAAGGTACCATGCATCAGCAAGCTGATCCCTTCACCTTCTGCTCACCACCGTATGTAGGTATATTATGTATGGAAGAGACGACAAACGGAAAGGGGAGGGTTCGTGCTCGAACACCTGCGTGCACCGCGACAGCAAATCAAATCAAATCAAGGGAAGACCAGAAAAAAGAACAGCGCACCTCTGAGCTGGAGCCCTACAACAACCACAACCGGCGGGGTGGCGGCGGAACCTGCACCGCGCGCGATCGCCGTCGTCGATCCGGGTACCTCGAAGGGTTTGGGTGGAGGAGGAGGTGGAGGAGGAGGTGGAGGAGGTGAAGGAGGAGGCGATGGCGGAGAAGCAGACGAAGGAAAAGAAAAAGGCTGAACGTCCGAGTCCGAAGGCGCTCTGGGTTCCGCGGTCCGGCAGTAGTCGTACCCGTCCAGGATGGCGCTGATAATGTCTCGCCGTTGCTTTTGGCTGTGCTGCTGCGGCTGCAGCGCCGCGGCGGCGGCGGCGGCCTGAGGCCGTACGACGTCGGTCATTGTTTCGAACAGGCGGGCTGGAACCTCAGACGCGTAATAATATAGGAGGGGAGATAAAAATAAACCGCAAGACCTCCCTTTTTTCTGCTTTTCTTCCCTATTTCCACGTCAATATATAAGATGCGTTACGCTGTGAAAGGGATGTAGATAGTAGAAGGGAGGGATAGCCCGGCATCGAACCTGCGCGATGATGAGGTGGTGCAGGTTGGTGTTTTGCTGTCCCCCGCTCCGGTCGGACATTCCACGCAACAAAAGAAAGAAATAAAGAAAAAGAAAACTCCCGGTCAACATCGCGCGCTCGGATTCCGATGCCCAGATGAAAGGAAGGGGAAAAGGTACTAGTAGGTATGCGTCAGGCGGCATCTCAACCTCATCTCATCTCATTACGTCCTCCACATTACCGCATACCACACGGTGGTGTATCTGCGTCCCTGCCCGCATTATGAGTCTATTAAGTCCTTCGCCTCATCACAAATCAAGAGCAAAAGGAAAGAACAGGGAACATGGTCCATCCCGCCATGAGCCATCTTTCGCGTAACCCCAAGACAAAAGGTGGAACAGAAATGAAGAACGCCGGCCGACCCAGGAAAACAACAGCGCGCGGGAAAGGATGATTGAATGAGATGAGAGAGGAAGGGGGGTCTCCATGCTCTTTCTTTTCCTTCATCATTACCTCCTTCTTCTTCCTCTTTTTTCGTCTTCCTCCCCAGACGGAACAGTACTCGACTCGATCGCTGATGCGCCGCGAAATCTCCTTCTGCCTCGTCTTTTCCGATGACCAGTTTTTGTCCAAGGCAAGCCAGAGCCTCCGGACAACATGCGAAAAAAAAAGGCACCGCAGCCTTCCCGCATCGAGAAAACCTCGTGCATCTCCTACCAACTCAAGTCGATACGCGCACGATCCACAATCGTGGGTATCAATCACCGCCAGCAAACTAACACCGTGACCAGCAGCACCAGCGACGAAAGCCACCCCATCTGGTGCTGTGGCAGGTTGACCCCACGACTAGCCTGCACCGCCACAGTCGTATTAACAAAGCCCGGTCCGCACGCGATATCCATCTGCTCAGCCGCAGACGCATACGTCTCACTAAGTGGCTGACTGCGATTCGCGGCAAAAGGCTGGTAGATAGCCATGGTCTCGCGCAGGCAATCGTTGCAGGTCTGACGGTAGCCGCCGGGCAGGGCGACGCCCAGGGGCAGGTAGTACGGGTACACGTCCGCGACGGCGGAGGCGTTGGTGATGGCGTTGGCGTAGCCTGGCGGGCGAAGGAGGGTCAGCGGAGGAGAAGGAGAACTGCTTCCACCGGCGGAACGACTTACAGTAGCTTCCGGACGAGTCCTTTTGGCATGCGGCGAGGTAGAGCGGTTGGTAGGCGATGAGGCCGTTGTACGCTTGCACGACGGTCGGGTTGCCGTTGTCGTAGTCCGCGCCGCAGTTGCGTTCCCGGACGATCTGCTGCGCGTAGAAGGCCATGGCCGAGCGGCAGGTGTCGAACGAGACCGTGCAGGTGGCATCCAGGATCTGCGTGATCCGGACGAACGACCGCGACGCCTGGAAGAAACTGGCCGAGTTCTAGGGACCGTGAGGTGGTTAGAGAACATCGCTATCGCTTTTGCCCTTTCCTCTTACCCAGCACGTACCTGAAGCAGAAGAGAGAAGGGATGACATGACGTAACCGTCTTGTTGCTGAGCAGTCCGTGGAAGAAATTATTACAAGAGGTCGTGATGTTCGCCCCGAGATTGGTATCGAACGGGACCGGAATCGAGGTCGTGGTAGAAACGGCGGACGAGGCGGTGGCGGCGGCGGATGCTGCGGTGCGCTTGTCCTTCGCCTTCGTGGGAGTGATCTCGATCTCCTCCTCCTCCTCCCCGTCCCCCAACGTCATCCGTGCGAAGAGTGCCGGCGGGTCGCTGTGATCGAAGAGCAGTCCTGGTGTGCGAGCGAGCCGGGCAAGAACGGGTGCGGGCGGTCTCCGGTTTCGAGCACCGTGTACGCGAGCGGACGAGACGGGAGCGCAGAAGAAGAGCAAGGTCAAGAGGAGCAGAGGAATCCACGGGCTGTGCAACGGCGATGACGGGGACGAGGGAAAGAAGCTCTTCCGCGTTCTGCGGTCTCGCCTGGGACGCTGCCGCTCCGGTCTCTCGTGGCCATGGTGCGACGGGACAACGTTGGGGAAGGATGGGTTTGGGCCGGGTTCCTGCGGGACGCGGACCGTTTGGCTCGACCGTGAACTACCATCCGAACCGGGTGCCTTGGACGTGCTCATGTCTGCGGCACGAGCACATGGCCGTGAACGAGCTGGACGCGCGCGCTGGCTCCGGAGCGTAACCTGCAGGACGTTTCTTTCCACCACCCCGGACGGTGTTTCGGGAGGGTCGGGACGGTGCGAGCTCGCTCTGGATGCGGCGGCCGCTCACACAGTACGCGGGACGAGAGGAAAAGGGGGAGAGCGGATGGGACGCACGACTGCCCCGAGGGGATGAAAGAGGAGTAACGAGTGACTGGAAGATCGATCAAATCAAAGCGAGAGCGAGTGACGATAGTTGGCAAACGATGTACAGAGAGAGGGACGAAGCGAGTTCCTCCCGCACCAACCCTGGGGACATGGTCATCAGGGGGGGCCGTGTAGGAGGTTAACAGCGGGTGTTATTATTATACGAACGGGCATACGCGACCAGGGGGCTGCGGCTCCCTTGGTCTCAAAACGGATGCCATACCGACTGGCGGTTTTGGACCTGCGACGGTCTGGAAGCGAGGAGGCTTGCCTCTAGCGACGAGATAGGAAAATGTCGATAAAGCCTCTGCCCGTTCTTCTCTCCCAGAGAATCTCGGCACCACCCAAAGAGTAGAGGTGAACCGGCGGCGCAGGTGTGCAGTGTACTACCGGTAGTAGCGAGCCTGTCTGTGTGTGTGTGTGTGCCTGAGCAAACGACATCGCTGCGAACCATGCATCCCTCCAACGGTTGCCGCCCTCCGCCTTTGCAGCCGCATGCATGCATGACATTGTGTCGCTCATCCTGTCGTGCCTCAGCTAATCAGGTCGTCGGGGGTTGACCGGACAGGGCCGTAGTGGGTCCGACAAACGACGACGCCAGATGTCTTGTCTGGTCTCTTTTTTTTTCCCAGGTTTCCACCGAGAACCCGTCGTCGACGCGAGGTTGACCAGTCACATTCGGTCTTCAACGGCCGGAAGCTGATCAGATCGTCCGGCCTCAGCTCACAGCCGAAAGCACGTGCGCCCGTCGCCATCAAGACGGATTATCGTTTTGCGTGGTCAAAGAAAAGATGAGAAAATGAAGAGAGAAAAAGAGGCCTCTGCGCGATTGCGAATAGTCGCGATGTGGAAAAAGGATGCCAGCGCACCCATGCCCCATGCCCCCAGCCGGCGGTGGGCAGCAGCAGCAGCAGCAGCGGCAGTTCGTTGCGGGGCTACCTCAAACTAGCGTCGCTAAACGTCTAGCTGCCGTTGACACAGCGCTGCCTGACCTGATGGTTGATGGAAGTTGGTGGATTTTGTCTCTGTCTGCCCCCTGGCCGATGATATTCGCGATTTCAGCCGAGACCAAGCGGCCTAGAAGCTGTCAGAATGCATGATCTGCTGTCCGTAAATACCATTCTTCAACGGTCGCGACGATGTGGATCGTTCTCAGGCCGCGGGGCCTCACGTCCTCCATCCGCGCCGCGCCGCGCTCGCAAGCTCACATTGACATACTTACTCCGCATATTAACTCCATTCCCCCACGCTTGCTCCGCGCCATATAGCTGTCATCATGAAGTGGGGTACCTCAAGACTTGAAAGAGAGTGTGTGTGTCGTCTTGAACCCGTAATCCCCTACCTTCTTTCCTAAGGTTGGTTGTTGCTCGTATGATCCCGGGGTGAGATCCAATACCCCTCCCGTAGCCTTACCGACTGATCTAGCCCGCGAAACGGTCGATGATCGGCTGAAAGGAAATTATGGATGAGAAAGATCGCATTTCATCGAGGCGCGATGTGTTTTCTACAGGAGATGGTTTATTTTGTCAGGCCGGGGTGATCAAGGCATTCACAAACATCAGCTGCTTGTAGAAATCCATGTGAGGAACAAAAGGCAGCAGCCACCGCCGCCATACATGAGTAGGTATTCTTCCGACGCGGCTGTCGTGTATCACACACAACATTATGAACTCGTAACCGCCAAGAGAGCAAAGTAAAGAAAAATGCGCCGATTCGTTCGGATAAAAACAAACAAAAAAAGAAAAGAGAAGAAAGGTATCGGCGTGGAATGGGAATTAACATGTAGCAACTACGAATGCTATAAAACCTTCACTACTAATACGAATTTCGATCGGTAAAGAAGGCGTCAGAATGATAGCCGGATGGGCTTTTTGGCTGGTAAGTCTACTGGAACGATGTGGATAAGTTTTTCGGGCGCAGGATGGAGGGGGAGAGAGCGCGCTTGTATCGCCGATAGGGTGTGTATGAATGTATGTATTTAGGCCACAGCCACGGCCAACACTCCTTCATTCAGTAAGAGAGACCTACCTCGTGAAGACGTACCGGACTGGTCCTCCGAAGACGGAGGAACTTCCCCAGCTGCGCCACTCGATTCGAGGAGACCTGGGGAATATGGGGAGGCCAACCCAACATCAAGAGGGGTAAATCCAGCGGCTAGAGTCGAGTCCCCCCTCTCACAGCCATACATATAACAAGTACAGTATAGTGCGTATATACGTATGTACTCCAGCCAAGCCAACAGCAGATACGCCGTACCCCACCGCGACGATAGGGGAGTAGCTTATGTACATACCTTCTTCTTCTATCGCCGGGAAAAGCCCGTGGCGCGCGCGATCCTGCAGGCATGTTTTCCAAGCCTAGAAAATCCTCTTCTCATCCTTCCCTACCTAGGTACCTTCTTCGCGACAGAAGCGAGAGAGAGCCCGACATGCAACATGCATATGCACATGCGCTCTCCCATCCCCCGGCCCCTCCCACACCCCCTGGTAAAAACGACCACTCTAGAACCCTAACGACACGTCCAGGATGAAAAAGAGAGAGGACGGCGGAAGGTCGGAGGGCTAGAATGTTTTTGTTGTAGGGGTTTTCCCCTCACACCCCCTTCCCCCACCCCCACCTCATGCCTACTACTACCCCGGTCAACCCCCAGTGTTGTTGTTCGCTGTCCGTTTTGTGTCCTTCTCCTAGATCGCGATGCCGACGATCCGCTTTTGCCCGAAGGCGGGTTGGATGGATGGATGAATAGAGAAACAGCTTCAACGACGTGGCCATTGGGTGGGAACGGGGAAGATGGCAAGGTTGAAAGAACCAGACCACCCGCCGACTTTTTTTTTCTATCTTCCCCAGGATATCATTTTAGTTAGCGAGTCTGGGGGGGAATGGAGAAATGTAAATCGGATTGCTTTCTCCCCACGGTGACGGTGTGCCGGGCTCGTGGATAGAATGTGGTTGGTGATCGACTGTAAGTCTGAGGTGGTGGTGGTGGTAGAGGAGGGTTAGAGGAGAGAGAAAAGAGAGAGGGAATGGGGGAATGGGGAGAATGGGATGGAGGTTGGGGTGTCGGGGGAAGGGCGGAGGCTCGAAGAACGCCCCGCGGGAGGGCGGGAGGGCGAAAGGGGCAATCCCGAGTTAGCGGTCCGGTCGTTAGGGGAAGGCCTGCCAGGACTAGGATGCATTACACGTTTCTCCACTCTCCACGCCCATCGACGCTAAAAGTTAACGTTAGCACAGGTACCTTTAGCCTGGCTGCCTGCCTGGCTGGCCTTCAACGACGCCTCGACTCTCTCACTCTCACACACTCTCTCTCACTCTCTGCCTGGATGCCGTGGATGCCCAGCCTAACCTATCACTATCACTCCAATCTTCCTGCTAACCGTCCGGCTTACGCTCACCCACCTCTTCTCCTTGTGCACCCACCCACACTCCAACACTCCCACACTCTCCCACACACTCCAACCTTCCTCCGCCATTGCTGCCCCACACTCACGATGGCGCCGTCCTCGGGGCTGATGGCAGCAAAAATTCGCGTTCATGTCCGGAGGAGCACTGCACCCGTCACATGCCCTCCTCCCTCCTCCCTCATTCCTCTCGCCCCTCTCCGGCTCCCTTAAAGCCTGCGCTGTCTGCTCGTCCTTGGTCGTCGACATCCTCTTCCTCCTCCCTTCTCACACATCCACTCCATTTTGCCTTCACTTCCCTCCCCTCCCCCCCCCATCTCCCTCTCCTCCCCTCCACCACGTTGTCCCCGCTGGCGCTGCTTGCCCCCCTCCCCTCAGAGCCCCCGTACTCGGAGACCCAGCCACCATGAACGCCACACATTCCCAAGAGGCCTTCGTGGGCGCAATTGACCAGGGCACGACCTCCTCCAGATTCCTCATCTTCAACCGGGAAGGGGAAATCGTGGCGAAGCACCAGATCGAATTCACACAGCACTTCCCCAACTCAGGGTATGGTCGTTCGCACCCGCTACCGGCCCCACGTCACGCTGACCCCTTTCCAGATGGCACGAGCACGACCCAATGGAGCTCGTGCAGTCCGTTGAGACGTGCATTGAGAAGGCTGTCGAGCAATTTGAAGAGCTGGGCTACTCCCGTGACAGCATCCGGTCCGTCGGGATCACCAACCAACGAGAGACCACCTTGGTCTGGGACAGGGAGACGGGCATTCCTCTCTACAACGCCATCGTGTGGACCGACACCCGCACCCAGCACCTCGTGCGTGAATTGAAGGCTCGCCCCGGGGCTGAGCGATTGAAAGAGATCTGCGGCATCCCCCTTTCCACCTACCCTTCCTGCGCCAAGCTCCTCTGGTTACTCGACAACTGCCCGCCCGTGCGGATGGCCTACGAAGACGGCCGTCTGGCGTTCGGTACCGTCGATACCTGGCTGGTCTACAAGCTGAACGGCGGCTCCGTTAACAACGTCTTCGTGACCGACCCGACCAACGCCTCCCGGACCATGTTCATGAACCTCTCGACGCTCAAGTACGACGACTGGCTTCTCGACTTCTTCGGGCTCAACGTCGGCAAGGTCCACCTCCCGAAGATTGTGGATTCCGCCGATGCGCGCGCATATGGCCGGTTCGCGTCCGGGCCGCTGCATGGCACGAGCATCGCGGGCTGCCTCGGCGATCAATCGGCCGCCCTGGTCGGACAAAAGGGGTTCTCGCCCGGTCTAGCCAAGAACACCTATGGCACCGGCTGCTTCCTGCTCTACAACGTCGGCGACCAGCCCGTTATCTCGAAGCACGGCCTGCTCGCCACGGTCGCCTACGTATTCGATGGTCGACCTGTGTACGCGCTCGAGGGCAGCATTGCCGTCGCTGGATCCGGCATCAAGTTTCTGCAGAACAACCTCGAGATGCTCGAGCGCTCGGGCGAGGTGAACGAGCTGGCCGCCTCCGTCGAGGACAACGGTGGCGTCGTTTTCGTGACGGCGTTCAGCGGCCTTTTCGCGCCGTACTGGATTGATGATGCGAAGGGAACTATCTGTAAGTGCTGCACGTCATCGCCCACCTGTCAGGCTAACGCTAACGTTCGGATTCCTTCCCGCCAGTCGGCATCACGCTCAACACCTCGAAGGGCCACATCGCCCGCGCGACTCTCGAAGCCACCTGCTTCCAGACCAAGGCCATCCTGGACGCCATGCAACTAGACTCGGGCCACCGGCTCGCTGAGCTCGCGGTGGACGGCGGCATGTCCAACAGCGACATCTGCATGCAGACGCAGGCCGACATCGTCGGCATCCCCGTGTACCGGCCGCGGATGCGCGAGACGACCGCGCTCGGTGCCGCGATCGCGGCCGGCCTGGCCGTGGGCTTCTGGCGCAACTTCGCCGAGCTGCGGGACGTGAACCGGTCGGGCGGGGTGGTGTTCCAGCCGAAAATCGGAGCGGAGCAGCGCGACGCGATGTTCCGGACGTGGAGCAAGGCGGTGGAGAAGTGCCGGGGCTGGGTGGACGTGGACGGGGCGGCGGCGGCGGCGACGGCGGCGGGCGTGCCCGAGATCAGCCAGGCGCTGGTGCCGGATACGCGGCCGAGCCTGAAGGTGCCTGGCTTCGACGAGCGCCGGGACAGCGGGATCGCGGGCATGGAGGACCAGGGCCGCCCGCAGCTGCGCGCGCCCGGCTACGGCTACGGCGGCGCGGCGGCGGCGTCGTACGGCTCCTCCTTCGCCGCTGGCGACCCGCTCGACGACGCGGACGAGGAGGACTTGCAGCTTGAGTTGCGCAAGCTGGAGATCCTTCAGCGGCTTAAGCGGATGCGGAGGGCGCGCGCGGTGGGGGTGATGGCTTGAGTGCTCTTCCATCATCACAGCATCATGACCCTTTTTTTTGCAGCGCTTTACACGGAGGAGCATCGGATAATCGTTTCAAAAGTCGGGGCGTATGATTCCCGCGGGATGATTATGGGATGGGATGGGTATGGATGGAATTGGGTTTCTCGTTTTCGAGCGTTCTCGTTTTTCTTTCTGGTTGAGACATACTTAATCACTAATTAATCCTTCATCCACTCATGTCTTCTCTCTATCATCTACGTCTCTAAGAAATCACCAGTAACAAAAAGAGCACAAGAAAGAAGACAGATAACGAAGGGCTGCTTTGCTTCGACCCCGTCTTCCTCCGCGTGTGCGTGTGTCAGCGAAGCCGCCCAACAACCACAATAGGAAATCCACGATCCCCTCCCCCTTCCTTCCTCACCCCTGGTCTGGAAAGAAGTGGGGGTGCATGGGGGGGTTGGGGTTTCGAGTGGGGGCGGGGTCCGAGCGTCCTTCCTCTTACTCCGTCCGTGCGGGCCCGGGAGCGCGGTGAACTTGGGCCGCCGTGGGCATTGGCAGATGTGGCACATGATGGGAACTTTTTTTTTTGCGCTGTGCTGGGCTGGAGGTGTTGTTCATTGTTCGTTGTTCGCTTGCTGGGGTTGCAGCCCCCCCATGGGGGTTGCGGATTTTACTCCCCCGAAGATGTTTCCATTTCATGTTTACATTTCCCCTTTTGTTTGTGTGTTCTATTTTTTCTTTCTCTCTTTTGCGCTTGATGCATTCCCCGTACGGTACGGAGAGTAATTATCTGGCGGTGGCTTCGAAGAACCATGGATGAAGAGTGCCTCGTTCCCGTTGCGCGTCCCGGCAGTCGATTTCTATCTTTAGAAAACCTCCCATTTTCAAGGGGCAAAAAACTGAAAATTCGGATGGTTCATGTGAACAAGTCTGCCGGGAGGAAGGATTGGGAATAAGTGGGGAAGGAGGTGTTTGCGCCATTCAATGTTTTCGGCTTTTTTGTTTTGGAGAGTCTGGAAGGATGGAAGCTGAGCGCTTTTCTTTCTTCACGTGGGGTTTTGCGGGTGGTCGGTGCGGAAATGAGGGAGGTGCTTGCAGTACTCCGTAGGGACACACTGTCTTCGTGATCCGTACCACCGGCGGGATCGGGGATCGATATCGGACGTCCATCCATCACGTTTTCCACCGGTCCCGTCTGCTTTTCCTCCTGTTTGCGGTGCCCAAGTCAAGAATCTCCAGACGAATGGGCGAAACACCACCGGCTTTCGCTCACGAAAAAAAGAAAAAAAAAAAATAAAAATAAAAAAAAACAGAAGAAGAGTGAACTACACCCTCATCTCCTCCGCAATCTACCCCTTGCACGCCCGGCCCCATCCGCACCTCGAGCAATTCCAAGCTCATTCACCAGCCTCACCCGCGAGCGCCAAATCCGACCAGCCGTCGATCCGAGCGTGCTGCCCACGCGACCTCCGCCCCTTCCCCCATAATCATGCGGCGCAGACGAGAGCCGCGTCACAGTCGGTTTGTATGTACATAAGGCAAGGCGTCTGTGTGTGTGCATGACCGTTTAACCATCGACGTTTGCCGATCGCGGACATGGGATTCGGGGGGGATCTTTCTGCCTTGTTCAATTGCGCGCGCTGTCGCTGAGTCGAGCTGAGCTCGGAACGCGACGACGGGACCTCAATAAGCATTTGGGTTCTCGAACAACCCCCTTTCAATGGCATCCTCCAGGTTCTCTCTTCCCCTTGGTGAAGGTTGGGGCCTGAACCGGGCCGATATCCCCGCGTACGCCCCATGGGCAGGAGGCTGAGTGGCTGAGTTTTCAACCCACCAAACCCCCACGTCCGCCTATCCCCACCCCCACCCCCACCCACCCCGGGACAGAGACAGGACAGGACCCGCTCACAGTGGGCTTGCTTTCCTTCCTCCATCCTTCCATTCCCCTCATGCCTCTGCTCCCTATCAAGCACGTTGCCAGCCACATCGGCACGCAGGCGCGCACGTACACTCCGGCCAGGCGAAAACAAGAGAAGCAAAGACAAAGAAGTTCCACCAATCATCGTTTACCTATTGTCTTCTCTGTTTCTCCTCCTCTTCTGTTCTCTTGCGGGCTCTGCTCCGAGCCACTTACATGAGGTACCTAGGTAGCTTTGGTGATTTACAGCACATACCTATGTACTCACGGCGGAGGCCGGATATCGGATGTCGGATGTCGGGCATTGAGCGTTGTTGCGTCGTAGTGGTAGTCGTGACAGAGGAACGCCCCGTGAAACCCAGCTGACGCGTTCAGATCTCAGGATCGAAGTGCCAGAGCGAGTGAGTGAATGAGTAATCGTCAAACAAGGCCGGCGGGAGGAGGGGGAAGTGTGTGTCTATAAGTGTTCTCCGCTTACGCCTAAGGAACACACCCCCGCCTCCCCCGCTATCACCTTCCTTCCACACCTCGATGTGCGATCCCGATCGCTTTCGTTTTCTTGTGTATGGTCTGAAGTAGTACTCAGTACTCGCCACATGCGAAACGAAAGGGGGAATGCTGATTCTGATGCTGATGCTGATGCTGATGTTGGATGTGGATGATGATGTGTATGTGCTACTTGAGTGCTTGTGGATCGACCGATCGATCGCAGGGGACGGGATGGGATGGGATGGGATAGGACGGCGGCCTGGCGGTGGCGAGTGCAGCGTGTCGGGTGTGTGCCGATATCACTTTCATGCTTGCTCTTAATGGGCATTGGTTTTCAAACAACAACGCACTCTGATTTGATTCTTGTGTTGGTAGTTGTTCAGTCTTCTATCTTACCCCGCGGGACAGGACAAACGCCCTCACCCTTCCCCATCTCCAGTCTCCAAGCGCAGACAATGATCAACAACTTCCGCACATCCCGATCAAGAACGATCACAGCCCAGGATTCCCTTTTAGTGACACGAATTGACAGCTCTCCACCTCCCGTCAGCAAGAACTAAGCGAGCAGGACCTCCCACCAGCCCGCCCGCCCGTCCGTCCTCCGAACGCGGAAGGGAACCTATAGGTAAGCCACAAAGAGGCGCGGGAGCGGCACTCACACTCCAAAGCCCGCCCGTCGGATGGCACCATCCGACCACCCGTAACCGCCCGCTTACCTATGTACCTTAACCTTACCCCCACCTCTCCGACCCCCCACACTCACCTGGCCAAACCCCGCCGTTACCGGCCCCCCGCTCCTGCTACGCCACGCCCGGCTACAGGACATCTCAACACTGTCCATGGAAGCTGCCGCGGCTCTTATCCGGCTATATAGAATAGGTAACAAATAGAAGCCGTCTAGATAACGCACGTAACTATATCCTTAGTATTACGTATAAATATAATACCTATAGATAGGCAGTATTATAATAAATAATATAAGTATTATAACTACTATATATAAGCTCTACTCTTCTATATTTAAAAGGTTATAAGCCTAGGTTAGTACCTAGATAAGCCCTATAGATTCCTTTAACTATATATATAAATACTCGTATAAAGGTACTAATAGAAGTAAATAAAATACTACTAAAATTTTAATAGTTTAAGTAGGCTAGCTTAGAAGCCTTAGAGTTTTTACTAAATAATAAAAGTAGTACTATAAATAGCCTATAAGATATCCCCTTTAGTAAAATATAATATAATAAGGATATTAGTAATACTAGCTATACCTAAACTACTTTAACTCCTAGTACTCTTAAAAGTAAAGCTCCTAAAAGTATTCTAGCTTATAAAATATAAGAAATAAATATAATAGACGGGCTAGAAGATCTCCTAAGAATAATTAAAGTTTTATACTATACTAAAGCTAAATAAGATATAACTAAAGCTACTAACCTTAGTCCTCTATATATAAAAGACCCTAAACTTAATATATAAAAGCCTTAAAGTAAAAGAAAGTAAGATACTAATTAAGAATTAAGCTTAAAATATTTCTTACTTAAAAGAATAGCTACCCGCCGTCGGTAGTACGCCGATAAAGAAGATAAACCCTAGCGGATTATTCTATAAGACCTAGAAATTATTATAATAATCTCTTAAGTATATATAAGTACTACTACTTATATAAACCTCCTAAAACTAGAAGAATATAATAACTAGGGTAAATTCTATAATATACTTAAAAATACTATACTCTCGAAAAGAGTTACTAATCTACTTAAAAACTATTTTAAGGAACTAGATAAACCTAAAGAAGAATATAGTAATACTAATTAAAATCGCTATATTAAAAGCTTTACTATCTTTAAACGATAAAATAATACTCTTCTTATTATATTATTATAATTAAGAAACGATATTCTAAGTACCTATAAAATAAAATCTTTTTAAACTAAATATACTTAGTACGTAAGGTATTTATTATTCTTAAAGAAGCCTATAAATAAAAAGGGGGGAATATTATATAGAAATATATTATTAACTTAAATAGCCTTACCTTAAATACCTAATAGAATATAGAGGAATATACTAATAGATTTAAAGAGCTTTATAGAAAGATTAAATATATAGAACTTAAATAGACCTACTTAGAGGAGCTCTACTATCTATACTTCCTTTATAAGCTAGGAGTTTACTTTTTAACCTAACGTAGCTTATTATTCTAACACTACTATATTATTAGCTTAGGCCTTAGGTTATACTTATTACTAGATAAGATAGTTAACCTTATAAGTAATAAGTTTACTAAGCTCTAAACTAAAGGGGATAAGAAATATAATAGCCTTATTACTTATTTTAACTTTATTAACTATAGATAAGGAGCCTAATATAGCTAAGAAAAAGGCCGCAGTAACTACCTTAGTATATATAAAAGAATAATCTATATTAAGCCGCCTATATATACTAGCTCCTACTAGAAGATATACTTAATATATAGATAGATAGATAGCTCTAGTAATTATAAAGATAAAAGCTATTAGGAATAATACTTAGAACTATTATTATCTAGCTTCTCGCTCAGCTATAAGGCTTAAGATAGCTTCCTTAACTAGTTTAAAAAATTACGATTTAATACTATTAGTAACGCCTATATAAGGTTATAAGCCTATACTACTAACGTAGAACCCCTAAGTACTTCTTTTAATCTTATAATTAATAATTTACTATTACGCTTTAAAGTATTTATAGCTTTACTAGCTAGTAGTATTAGGTATTTCCGTAAATTTAATTAGATTCTTAACTCTAAAGTAAGCTATTATATTACCTACCGTTTTAAATTTTTCTAAGACTTTATCCTATTCTTAACTCTACTCCTAGTAAACGGATATAATAAAGGCTTTACTATAATAACTAGTAGTATAATTACTATAACTATTACCTAGCCCGAGGGTATTAGTAACTAATACTTATATAAATCCTCCTAGTACTACGAATAAATACTAACCTCCTAGTAATTAGTTAATTCTTAAATATATAAGGTTTTAAAATACGTTAAAATAGTACTAGAGCCTACCTATATTAGTATACTTAAAGCCCCTTTAATATAAGATAGATAAATATCCTTACTAGTACTTAAGTTAAATATATATATAAGCTAAATTACTACCTTAGCTATACTACTCCTTAATAGGCCCTACTATCTAATTCTACGCTAATTACTATTTTCCTTACTACTTATACTAGTAATATAATTCCCCTATATATATAGTACTAACAGCTAGGCTACCTTAGTCTAAATAACGTTTAACGCTTCTAAAAGCTTATAATAAGTATTAAGATTACTCCCTTTTAAGAGTATAAATAGCTCTCCTACGTATTATATATACTAGAAAAGGGTAAGGCCTAAAATAAGTTTATAATACTAGAATAAGTACTATATCCCCTAGAGCTTATTTATAGAGACCTAGGTAGCTTAATTAAATTAGTAGTTACTATAGGCGAATAGTACTATCTTAAGCTAATTAATAACCTTACTTACTATACCTAAATTATTATACTTATTATAAAAGCTAATACTTACTATACCTTCCGTAATTAGGCCTAGCTTATTAAGAATAACTATAGCCTAATAATAGGTTGTTTTCGCTCGGATATAAGTAGTAAGTTTATAAACTAAAGAATAGTTAAGTAGTTTACCTAATAAAGTATTAAATAGGAGCTTATAGTACCTTACTACCTAGAATAAAATAGTATTACTAAAAGAGGCTATCTTACGCTTTAAGATAGAGTCCGAGTAATACTTATAAATAATAGACTACTAAAGTATATATAAAATAAGCTTATTAAAACTACCTACTATTTAAAGAATTATAGCTTAACTTCTAGCTTAATTATAACTTCTTATAAAGTATAAATAAGTTACTAACCTAACCTAGCCTATCTATACTATATTAGCTACTATACTTATAAACTTATTCTTATATTAATATACTTAAAGAAGCTAGATAAATATATATAGATATAAATACTACTTAGTTATAAAGCCTTAAACTTATACCGCCTCTAGAACCTAATTATTAGTATAGTAGAGTAAGCTAAAGAAGTTAACTTTAATAAAGATATATACTTTATATATAATACTCCTAATTAGCCTAAGCTAATACCTCCTTAAATAAGTCTAAATTAATTAGTACTATTATATACTAAAGTAGTACTACTTATAAAAGCTCTAAAATAGCTACTATAGCTACTAGTAAGCTAACTTAATACCGCGGAATAGGTAGTAGTAAATACTTTAAACCTACTTAAAACTTTAGTATCTACTAAGGGGGTAAGCCTAGTAATAGCCTTTCTTATAAAATATTAACGGCCCCTAAAGGTAGACTTAAAAGATATACTTATAGCTGCCTACTATATATATATTTAAGAAGAAATAAAGGAACTATTAATATTATAAGAAGTAATAGACTCCCTATACTAGGAAGAATAGCTAGCTATAATAAAAGCTAAAGCCTTATCTTTATAAATAAGAAAGACCTAGTTATAAGTACCTTAAAATAATAATATCTAAAACGTACTTACTAGTAAATAGGTATTTAAGCTAAAATATAATACTAATAGTACTATTATCTACTAAAAAGCTTATTAGGTAGTATATAACTTTAAATAAAAATATAGTCTTAATTACTTTAAGATATATATAAATATAGTAAGATTAGAAACCTTTAAACTAATCTTTATACTAGTAAAGTAAGGTTAGTTAGTAAGTCTATATCTAGTAGGCCCTATCTTAAGGATATAAGGAAGTATAGGTTCCTTAAGATAATAAGAAGGTAGCTCCTAGGAGAAAGAGGAATATAAGAAAGAAGCTTAGGTTCTATCTTATAAAGAAAGAAGGCTAGGGATAGAGTATAGAAAATCTTAAGAAATAAAAAATAAATAAATTTATAATATTTTTAATTCTAGATAAGGAGCTATCCTTCTTATATTCTCCTATTATTCTATCTTTTTTAAGGTCTCTCCTTATTTAGTTATAATCTATATTATTCCTAGAGGTAGATATCTCCTAGATAATATTCTTTCTAGAAGTAGATAACTTCTTCTAAATAGTAGAATCTAAGGATATTTTTAATCTTATTATATTTACTCTCTCCCTCCTAAGCTATTCGTCTTAAATAGGTAACGCGCTTTTCTCTTAATATTAGAGGTTTATTTCTTTTATCCGTTTAAAGCTTTCCTTATTATATCCCCTACCTCTTATTTACTTTCTTTTATAACTTTAACTTTCTTCTTTATCTTCTACTTACTACTACTACTCGCTCTTTTTATTTTCCTCTATTTTTTTAATATTCTTTATTACCCGCTTCTACTATACTTACTTTTAATAAAACTCTTTTCTTTACTTCTTATTTTTAGTAATTCTACTTTTTATCTTTATAATAGCTTTACTAAACGTTTAGTTTTTAAACTATTACGGCCGCTCTATTAATCCTAGTAAGTTCTTATATTTCTTTTACTTTACCTACTACTAGACTTACTAAGTATAAGTAAATAGTTAGATAAGTATTTAATAGATACTAAGAAGTAAATATATTATAAATATTAGTATAAAAGTATTTAGGAAAACCCGCTTTAAATACCTACGCCTAAAGCTAGGCCTATAATAAGAATAAGAAACGCCTTAAGGGGGAGAACTAATAAAACTTAAAATAAAAGAACGCTTAAAAATAAGAGACTATTAAAAGAAGTAGGTATTACCCGGCGTAAGAAAAGAGAAAAAGAATTAACTAGTATAAATAAAAAGAAAAAGCTTAATACTAAGTTACCCGGTATAAAAATAAGGAAAACTTAATACTAAGAGAATACTATATAATAACTATTTAAGGGGGAGTATGGAATAAATAATAAATAAAAGCTGTCTAGATAATATATATAACTATATCCTTAGTATTATATATAAATATAATACTTATAGATAGGTAGTATTATAATATAATAATATAAGCATTATAACTACTATATATAATCTCCACTCTTCTATATCTGAAAGGTTAAACGACTAACTAATTAACTAATTAAATAACTGCCTAGGGGAGTGAGGAAGTAGATAGCGGCTTGAACGTCCAGAGTGAGCTCAGGGGAGAAGTGATGGTTCGTATATTACATCATCTAGATCGATTGAAGGACATATGGTACAGGATAGACAAAGTCAGATAGATTATCTCCCTCACCGCACGGTCAATCCCCATTCGGCGCACTCAGCAACCGATCCAACGGCCACTTCCGCAGCACCCGCACGCCAAGCTCGCTCCGGTAGCCGCGCCCAAACATCTCGAGCCCGGTCCAGGCGATCATGGCGGCGTTGTCGGTGCAGAGGGCCGGGGGCGGGAAAACGGTCCGGACGGTTCCGTACCCGCGCGCGGCCAGCACCCGCGCCAGGACGTGCCGGAGGAACGGGTTCGCAGCCACGCCGCCGCTGACGACGAGGGTGTCGATGCGGCCGGCCGTGTCGGGCTCGGTCGCGGAGAGGTGGTCGAGGCCCTTGACCACGCCGCCGGCGAGGTGCTCGAAGGTCACGCGCAGCGCTTCGCGGGCGAGGTCGCGCCGCTCCGCGTCGCTGATCCGGCTCGGATCTCGAGGCGTGTCGGTCATCTTGCCTGTGTCCGGGTGCCGCTCGTATTTGGCGATGCGCTGGACGGCGGTGGTGAAGCCGGTGAAGGAGAACTCCAGCGCTTTGGCCCGTTCGCCGTTGGGGGACTCGGCGAAGGGGGGTGTGATGCCCCAGCCCCATTTGGTCATTCGCTTGCGGAGCTCCTCACGCTGGGAGGCTGGAGGGGTGTAGCTTGCTTCCCAGTCCGACGCACCGGAGGGAAAGGCGTACGGGGTTAGAAGGGCCGCATACATGGTGCCTTTGGCCGTGAAGACGAGGGAAGGGGGCAGGATGTCCCGAGCAATTTTATCAAGGCAATCGCCAATGGCGCTGTTGCTAGTGGAGGCAAGGATGCGGTGGGACGTGAGAGAGGCGGACAGGATCAGTAGGGTGTGGCCGCCAGAGACGAGGAGAGAGAGGAAGGGAAAACGGGGTTCGAGGGCAGGGAGACCGTCGAGCGCAGAGACGAGCCGCGGGGTGAGTGCGTGGGCTTGCATATGGTGGACGCCCAGGAAAGGAATCTGCCATGCGACAGCAAGGCCTTTGGCGGTGTCGAGCCCGGTCATAAGGTTAGAGCGCATGCCGGGGCCGCGGGTGACCGAGATGAAGTCGGGTTTCTTCTTCGGTAGGATCCCATCGCTGGTCCTCGCGTGCACTATGCTCGACGCTGGTTCAGAGGCATGAGCAACTGGGAGATGCTGGATTGCTTGGTTAACCAAGAGAGCCAGAGACTCCTGATGCGACTCGAGAGAGGCGATGGGATGGACGCCCCCATAGACGGCATTGTTCGAAGTGATCTTCTCGTGGAAGTGAATCAGAGCGGATGGACCGTTTCCGGTGTCCGTCTTCTCGACAATGGCGACGGAGGTGTCATCGCAGGAGCTTTCAATGGCGAGAGTGAGGAGTTTGCGGACAGAAGTGACGACTGAGGTACGAGGAACGGCGGCATGGCTGCTGCGGAGGCGTGAGGCGGTACGCAGCAGGGCGATCATCCGGCGAGGTCGGACCGGATGAGGTGGGACGGTGCGTGGAGGGAGACCGTGGTGATGCACCGTGTGATGTTGCGAAATCGCGAAGTTGCGCTGTCGTTTATCTCAGGTAAATCAGACTCTCCAGCGGGAATTGGCGCTACTCGAGCCATACCCAATCAGGATTACCTCAAACTCCTAGTAACTCCTAGTAACCCCCATAAACTCCTGAGCCAATCACAGCGACCGTAGACCAAGTGTGGTCTGTGCATTAAATAGCGTGGTTTATTATTGGCTGAGGAGTTCCCCAGGAGTTGTCGGGAGTTACTAGGTCCATTCGGGGTATAGTGCAACACTCCCCAACTCTCCGTGCCGAGCGTCTGATTTATGAGATAACGCTGTCGTGGAGATTCCTAGATTGTGTACCTAAGGCATCAAGAAGGTACCTTGTCAGGCACACTTCAGGGTCCCTGCTGGCGATCAGGCGATGACCTCAGCGCTGGACAGGGGCGATCCATCAGCCACGACCAGCTACGGTAATACAGTTGCGAGACTCAACCGGAAGCTTCTCCCCAACAGAATCCTTCGCTTTGTGAACTCACTTGCCATGACATCCTCCTCCCGACTGCTTGCCTTCACCTTCAGTCATGGCTGACATCCAGAAAGAGTCCGACGGGCCGTCTCCTTATGACGAAAGAGCCTACGACTTCACGCAACTCCCTGACTACGACAACGACTTCATCGAGGAAGCGGACATCACCGAGTTCGCCAAAGCTCTGGCCGCGCCTGAGAATTCGCCTTCGACCGATGATTTGACTGCACCGCAGTCGCAGAAGCCTCTCTTCATCACTGCACTGAACGACTGGCGGCCGGTGAGACAACGGGTGCGGAAGAGGAAACGACAGCCGCAAAGGGGCAAAGATGAGACGCGGGAAGGATTCGTCTACACACTCCTTAAATGGCCGCTGCTTTTTGGCATTTTCGGGTGGTTGGCCTTTCTGAGCGTGTCTTATCTCTTCACGCGGCTATACATCTACCTCTACGAGCATTGGGTGACTTGGAGAGGCACGCGGGAACACCTCCGGAAGCGGCTTCAGAATGCCAACACGTACGAGGAATGGGTGGCGGGCGCGAAGGAGTTGGACAAGTACCTTGGTAATGATGAGTGGAAGAGGGTCGACGAGTATGCATATTACGACAGCAAGACGATCAGGCGTGTGACGCAAAACATGTCAAATATCCGAGCGGAGCTGGAGGTTCTGGAGAAGACCGGGAGGGACGGTGACCTGGCCAGACGGTTGACGGACGAACTCCGAGGAATACTGGAGGTCTGTGTGAAAAACAATTTCGTCGGCTTTGAGAACCCGCATTTGTACAGCGAGACGTACTACGGCACCAAGGAGCTCGTGCAATCGTTCGTGGACGAGGCGCATGCTTCACTCAATCTGCTTCGCAACACGCCTTTCATGGACCAAGAGACGAAACACGCCTTGTTCAAGCATGCTAGCACGAATTTCGGGAAGACCGCGCTCTGCCTGTCCGGGGGTGCTACCTTTGCTTACTACCATTTTGGCGTCGCCAAAGCCCTTTTGGACGCCGATCTCCTGCCCGATGTAATCACTGGCACTTCTGGAGGGGCCCTCGTGGCATCACTGCTAGGTACGCGGACTAATGAGGAACTTAAGAAATTGCTCGTCCCTGCTCTAGCACACCGCATCACGGCCTGCCAGGACGACATCTTCACCTGGATCAAGCGCTGGTACCGAACTGGAGCTCGCTTCGACAGTATAGACTGGGCGCGTCGATGTTCGTGGTTCACCCGCGGCAGCATGACGTTCAGAGAAGCATATCAGCGTACCGGCCGCATCTTGAACGTATCATGTGTGCCGTCAGATCCACATTCACCCACGATTCTGGCCAACTATATAACATCGCCCGACTGTGTGATTTGGTCGGCGGTTATTGCTTCGGCAGCTGTGCCAGGCATTCTTAATCCGGTTGTGCTGATGAAGAAGAATCCGGATGGCACATTGGCACCGTATTCATTCGGCCACAAGTGGAAAGACGGCAGCCTACGGACCGACATCCCTCTCAAGGCCTTGAATCTGCACTTCAACGTGCGTTTTAGTATCGTCTCCCAAGTCAATCCGCACATCAATCTCTTCTTTTTCTCGTCGAGGGGCTCTGTTGGTCGCCCAGTCACTCATAGACGAGGACGCGGCTGGCGCGGTGGCTTCCTTGGTTCGGCGACAGAGCAATTCATCAAGCTCGACCTTACCAAATGGCTCAAAGTCCTCCGCCACCTAGAGCTCCTCCCTCGACCTATGGGCCAAGACTGGAGCGAGATCTGGCTGCAACGCTTCAGCGGCACCATTACTATCTGGCCGAAGAGTATCCCTAGTGATTTCTTGAACATACTTACCGACCCCACACCTGAACGGCTAGCCCGCATGATTCACGTCGGCCAACTTTCCGCCTTCCCGAAACTCAAGTTCATTGCCAATCGTATGAAGCTTGAGCGCCTTATTGATGCGGGCCGCCGTGCCACCCGCCCCAGGAAAATCAACCAAAACGGCATTCTCGCGGGGCAGTTATCAGAAGAGGATCTTCGCGGCCTGCTGCGGGAAGCCAAACGAAAGCACGCTGGCGGCGTAGCGCCACACCCGTCTGCCTCCAATGTCTCTTCGACCGCGGCCTCGACGGCCGGTGACCGCACACCGATTCAGCAATATGAGGCGAACCAACCCCGCCTTCGCATCCAGCGCCTCAGGAGCGACGAAAGCAAACCCGATGCTGACGGCGAAAACCCTCCCTCTTCTCTACGCCCAGAGTCCCCGAGTTTCAGAAAACGCATTTCTGGCTGGTTCTCTCGCAAAGGGGGTCAGTACCCCTATTCCTCCATTGACCGACCCACATCCATGTTCGAGCTCGGCAGTCCTCCACCGGTCTCTGACGAGGAGCTCAAGAAGCTGTATGCTCGGGCTGCAGCGGCGCCGGCGGCACGGAGAGGGAGCTTCATGAAGGAGTTGGATCGGCAGAGTCGGATTTTCTGGGACGATCAGGATTTCCCACGTGCCCACGGACGGGAGAGTGAAGCGGAGAAGGAGGGGGAAGGGGATGCGGAGGTGGAGGGGAGTGAGACGAGCAGTGTGCTCGAGGAGGGGGAGAGCGTGGTTAGCGATGGGGATAAGGAGGTCGAGCGGAGGATCGAGGAGTGGGGTCAGCAAGGCGAGGGCCGGTCTGGGTAGAAGATGTATGTGACTTCCTATTCTTCTGATTTTTCCATTCCTCCGATATTGCTTGCGCATATTGCGGTGTAAAACAGGTCTTGGGTTTTACTGGCTATTGTAGACGGAGAACCAGTAGTCTAGCGCCTCTCCTTGTTCTCGATCTGGTCATTATTAAGACTTTCACATGCAAAGTAAGTTTGTCGTTCTGGGAG
The DNA here is from genome assembly GCA_019775845.1 of Myrmaecium sp. VS I D KN 1. Lineage (NCBI taxonomy): Eukaryota > Fungi > Ascomycota > Dothideomycetes > Valsariales > Valsariaceae > Myrmaecium > Myrmaecium sp. VS I D KN 1. Next base: position 380,484 of record JADQAV010000022.1, read on the forward strand.
TTGAAGATGGATCACCTTCGAGCCTCATCGACGCCAGCATCAACGAGCGCTCCAACTTCTTGCCAGTAGTTAATCAATCCCTCGGTCGCTCACGCAAAGGGCACGAATTCGGGGTCGGGTTGGTTAAACTCCCCCTTCCCTGCAGCGTGACGTATGAGGACCAGAACCGCCTATGTACCATGGGCACCGGTATACTCGTACGCCGCCTCCCCGTCTCGAGTTCCCCTACCCCGCCAACGGGGAGCGGCGAAAGATGTTCGATGCTGGGTCTGCGTCATGGGCGGGGGTTTACCTTGTCGACGTCAATGCTTGAGACTATTCACATTCCCTGCGCAGGAGATTCGGTGATACGAATATCTACCAGGCACGACGGTTTCGATACTTTTTCTTGCCAGGACGACGGATAGTATACCTGCTGAATCGTCATCGGCACAGACGCGCTCGCGAAACCATCCGGGGTGCTCGCGATAGTAACCACTCGTACAGAGACGACACGTCGAGCTTGGAACATCTCCGACCCAACCTCAGAACCAGGTCGGACTCATTCCGCCCTCAGAAAGGTGACGGCAGCAGCCACTTCCACTCCATCGCCGCAAGCTGCACCCCTTCCAACGGCCGTACCACACGAAGCAAAATGCCGTCGCCACCGTCCCAGTCATCCCAGCTATCTCAGCTCCAAACGGTCCCGGCCCGGCAGGGGATCGCGACGGTCGTGCCCCGAGACCACGTGCTCAAGGTGATCAACACGTATGGCCGGCAGGTGGTGAGCATGTGGGTGTTTGCGTTGGGGAAGGCGGCTGAGGAGGGGGAAAGGGATGAGGGTGGGAAGGAGGAGAACTTGAAGAAAAGTGAGGACGAGTCGGAGGAGAAGGCGAAGGAGATTAATGCGGCGATTGCGGAGGAGGTGCGGAGGGAGAGCGCGTTGACGGGGGAAGAGGAAGGGAGGGAGGAGAGAGCGGGCGGCGCCGGCGGTGGCAAGCGGACGTGGGGCTCGTATCTCCCCTCCCTTCCGCACCGGGCGGCGGCGGCGAAAAAAGTGACGGCGGCTAAGGAGGAGAGTATTCCGCCGAGCGAGCGGAAGCAGGACGACATCGGGAAAGAGAAGGAAGAGAAAGGAAGCGGGGAGCATGCGGCAGGAAGCAAACGCTGGTCGGCGTACCTCCCCCACGGAACGAGCCTCAGCCAATACATCCCCAAGACCGCAAGCCCGCAGACGACCCTCTCCGCCCTCGCCGCCTCCCACCAGCGGGACCCCACCAAGTCGTACGCGGGCCAGCTGCACGACTTCACCCGCACACCCATCGGCGCCGCCTCCCTCGCCGTCGCCACCGGCAGCAGTCCCGCCCAGTCCCTCCTCGCGGCGTACACGGCCTACTCCCGCCTTTCGGGCAGCAGCAGCACCACCAGCAACAACGACAGCCCCCCCGCCGAACCCACCGAGCATCTCTCCCTCCCCCACACCCTCGCCGCAACCCACCACCTCCGGCCCCGGCCGGGGGACACCTTGCTCTCCAACCGCCGCCGCCCGCTCCTCGCTTTCCTCGAAGACACCACCCCAGGGGACCACGACATCCTGCACCCCGCCTGCGACCCAGATCTCTACACCACCATGACCGCGCCCGAAGCGGGCACGAAGACGGAGCACCGCTCCTGCGCCACCAACCTCCACCTCGCGCTGCAGGAGCTGCACCTCCCCGCGCCGGGGATCCGCGTCCCCGTCGTGCCGACGCCGTTGCATCTGTTCATGCGCACGGCGGTGCGGGAGCAGGAGCAAGGGGAGGGGGCGGTGGAGGTGGAGGTGGAGGTGGAGGTGGAGGTCCTGCCCGCTCGGGGCAAAAAGGGGTCCTGGGTGCGCTGGCGCGCGTGCGGGGATGTGGTGGTCGTGTTGTGTGCGTGTCCGATGGGTGATGGGGTGGCAAGTGGGGGACGGTGTATGGCGGCGAATTTTGTGGTGGAGGGTGCGGCGGTGGGGGTGGAGGAGAGGGGGGGACTGGGGGATGGTGAGCGGGTTGGTGGTGAGGAGGGGGTGGTGGATGGTGGTGCGGATGGTGAGGGGAGTAAAGGCGCGGTGAGGAATGCGCCGCGACCGGGGAAGAATAGGCCGAAGAAGCTGCAGCGACGGGGTACTGGGAGTCGGACGCCGCGGAAGCTGGAGCGGAGGGGAACAGGTGAGGGCCAGGGTGCTTCTCATACTCCTCCTGCTGTTGTTGGGGCGGTGGCGTAGGTAGGTTGGTAGGTAGTAAGTATGCGTTGTCGCTGTTGATGGGAACAATGGTTGAGGTGTTTGGCGCTTGTTTGTAGTGGTTCTGTCTGTCACTTCCTACCATTTATCTCTGTATGTATACGTGAACATGTACGGTCGTGATGTAGCTAGCTACTTACTCGTATTTCATTTTCTGTGGGGTAGGTATGTATGATCCTATTAGGAAGCATATGAAAGCAAACGCCTGATAAAGCCTCGTCACATCACCCAAGGGTTCGACCTACCAACCTTTCCTCTCAGCCTACCCACTACACCTCATCAGCGCCGATCTCTCCGGCCACCAGGCCCAAACCCACCATCACCGAAGCCGTCCCAGGGCGCGCGCCGCATGCCGGGAGGGCCGCCAAACAGGTCGTCGTCAAATTCGGAGTCACTGGGGTAGTTGTCCAAGTCAATGTAAGGACGACCGAAAAGGGGTGGGAAGCGAGGGGGGGGAAAGTCGAAGTCTCCTCTTCCTCTTCCCCCTCCCCCTCCTTGGCCTCCGAAGTCAAACGGCGGACGGCGGCCGCCGAACGCATCACGTCCGCCGAGGGGGGGCCTCCGCCTGTCGAAAGGGAGGCCGAACGGGTCGAAATCGTCGAGGTCAATGCGCGGGCCGCCGAATCCGAATCCGCCACGCCCGGCGCCGCGCCCACCGCGCCCACCAAACGGAGGACGCCCGCCTGGCATGGGTCCCCTTTCCGCGTAGGGAAAACCTAACGGATCCAGATCGTCGGGGCGCGGACCGCCGAACCCAGGCGGCGCACGGCGCCCTCCTGGCGGGGGTCTTCTACCTTCGAAGGGAAAGCCGAGCGGATCAAAATCGTCGGGTCGTGGTCCCCCAAACTCAAACGGCGCATGGCGGCCGCCTGACGGGGGCCTCCTGCCTTCGTAGGGGAAGCCGAACGGGTCGAAGTCGTCCGCGCCGGCGTCGGAGCGCGGGCCGCGAGCACCGAAGCCGCCGCGATCGCCGCGACCACCGCGACCACCAAGACCGCCCTCACGCCCGCCATTCGGAGGCCGTCCGCCAGGCCTGGGTCCCCTCTCGCGCGGCATAGGTCCTCTTTCGTCAGGTATAGGCTCTCTTTCGTTGGGCACAGGTTCTCCTTCGCCAGGCACAGGTTCCCCTTCGTCAGGCACATTTTCCCCTTCGCCGGGCGCAGGTCCTCTTTCGCCAGGCACAGGTTCTCTTTCGCCAGGTATAGGCCCTCTCCCGCTGGGTACGGGTCCCCTTTCGCCGGGGATAGGTCCCCCCTCGCCGTAGGGGAAGTCGAACCCGTCAAGGTCATTGCCAGCGTTGGACCGCCGGCCTCCGAATCCGGGACCGCCGCGCCCACCGCCGCGGCCGCCGGGATGGGGATAGCCTCCTCGACCGCCGGGGCCTCCGAAGTCTCCTCCGAAGCCTCCTCGGAAGCCTCCCCGCCGCAGGTGCGGAGGCAGCGGACCGTACGCGTAGACGTTGGCCAGATCCTCCTCGTCGGAAAAATCGTACGGGCCGAGCGGCTCGTCGGGGAGGGGACCGAAGGGGCCGAACGGTCTGCGACCGGCCATGGCTTCTAATGGTTTATATTGCTGTTTTTTTTGTTCTTTCTGGGCGGCTGCTTGTAATCGGTTTGGGGTTGTGTGCTATGAAGGTCTGATGTATAAAGGACAATGTATGATGTGGTGGAGTAATAGGAGATGAGTGAATAGAAGTGAAGTGAAGCGTTATGGAGATTGAGGAGTGCTTGGAGAAGGAGGACTGGGGATGGATTCAACCTGCGGCGAAAGCAAAATGGGGTTGACTGCCTTTATACATACTATCGTGTTTGTCGAGGGTTCAGCGAGCCATGACGGCTGGGGGGGTTAATACGTTTGCGATGTTGATGTGTTCCTCCTACGAGGTCAGTCTTCCAAGGTAATATTGAGTTTGGCCGTTTGAATGATATCGCCCAATCTGCTTTTTATGCTCGAAGTTACTGCGCCCGCTGATCTGGCGAAGTTGACTGCTGTGGGTAGGCAAACAGCAAAGCAGTGGTGGGAGGTCTCCCAAAGCGCAAAGAGGAACCCTTCCTGGGAGTGAGGAGCAAGGGCAGCTTTTGCCCGGAGGGTGTGCCTGTGGGATAGTGAATGACTCGACAATGATATAGCATGATGAAGAAGCTCTTGAGAATTATGAATTGAATATAGATAGAGAGATGACTTTGTTAATATGTATCACTCCTTGTGACTGACCTGTCACATCGAAACTGGACGAGGACATATGGTATACGGTGCGGTAGAGCAGCAGAAGAAGGGGAATTCACGCTTGGGATGTCGTTGACATGAGGTGAGGTTCGCAGGTGAAGATGAAGACGACGATGATGATGGTGGTCGGTCTGGTTGGCGGCCCCGACCAAGGCAATCAGGCCGTTGAACCGTACGGATACTCCTACCGGGACTCGGCTACTCACTACGGCCTAAGGTACGGCTTGGCGTGTGCGGGAAGGTGGTCCGAGCGCGCGCGCCATGGCCGGCCTTTTTCGAATTTCTTCCACCCACCACCGCCCATGACCTCCGCCCGGCTCTGCTCTGCTTCACTTCACTCTTCTCTCTCTCTCACCAATCCAACCGCGACCTCATCTTCTCTTCGCCCACCCACCATCCATCCACTCACCACATCCTTTCCACTCCGTCATTCCCACCACAATCACTCACTCCTCTCATCCACCAATTCCTACCTCACTGCCTCTATCCGACTACCCGCCATCTCTTTCCCATCCGTCGTCGCCGTCACTCCCGCACGTCGCCCGTCGTCGCACATTTCGCCTGCGCTAGATTTGTCATTTGATCTTCTCGCCTTCGCAGCAGGTACGTCCACCGTTCACCCCCAACGTCCCTCGCGCTTCATGCCTCGACCGAACCAGTGCACTGACTGGCGGCAGGTCTTGACCGTCACCCTCGCCTGACATAATTCATTCTCTCGTCGCAGGATTTGCGCACACGACCTCCACTACTCCGCAAAGCTAGCTATTATCGCACTGCCAACACCCATCACCACTCACATCACACACTACCGAAATGGCAACGGAGCAACCCGTGAACGGCACCTACGCGCCTAACGCGCAGGCTTACACCGGTGCGGAGCAGCAGAACTACCCCGCTGCCGCCCAACAACAGCCCGCATCCCAGGCCCCGGAGATCCCGAAGGAGGAGGTCGGTTGGTACTTCGTTGAGAAGTACTACACCACCCTCTCCCGCAGCCCCGAGAAGCTCTTCGTAAGTTGGCCTAACGAGTCTTGGCTAAACAGTCACTAATCAATTCGAAGCTCTTTTACAACAAACGGTCACAGTTCGTCTCCGGCGTTGAGGAGGAGAAGGTCTCGGTTTGCATGGGACAGCGTGTAAGTTTGCTTCTGCCGAGCAAACACTAGGCCTTACAGCTGACCGAACATCCAGGCAATCAGCGAGCGCATCAAGGAGCTCGAATTCCAGGACTGCAAGGTCCGCGTCACCAACGTGGACTCCCAGGCCTCCGACGAGAACATCGTGATTCAGGTCATCGGTGAGATCTCGAACAAGCAGGCTCCCCACCGTAAGTTCGTGCAGACCTTTGTCCTGGCGACCCAGACCAACGGATACTTCGTTCTCAACGATATCTTCCGCTACATCAAAGAGGACGTCGAAGAGGTCGAGGGCGAGGAGGTTCCTGAGGAGGCCACTGCTGAGCAGACTCCCGGTTACCATGAGCCCGTTCCTACTGCGGACGCTGAGGCTCTTCCTGAGGTTCCTCCGCATGAGGCTGTGGTCGCCGAGGAAGATGTCGTGAAGGTCGATGAGAAGCTCCAGGAAGTCATCAAGTCCGAGAGCCAGACTCCTGCTCCTGAGGCTGAGGTTGAGGCTGAGGCGGCTGCACCTGCTGCTCAGGTCAACGGAACTCCGGTCCCCGAGACTGCCGAGGTTGCCCAGGCCGAGGAAGCTCCCGTCGCTGCTGTTTCCGCCGAGAAGCCTGCGGAGAAGGCCGCCGAAGCTGCTGCCGCTGAAGAGGCGGCCGCCCCCGAGAAGCCCAAGGACCCTGCTCCTACCCCCGCCCCCGCTGCTGCTGCTCCCAAGGCCGCCGCTCCTCCTGCCACCTCTCCCGCTCCGGCTAAGCCTGCTGCTCCTAAGACCTGGGCCAACCTGCTTGCGAGCAACCGCGTGACCCCTGCGGTGCCTGCTCCGGCGGCTGCTGCCACCCAGGCTGCGCCCGTTCAGAAGCCCGCGCAGGCGCAGAAGCCTGTCGCTGCCGCTACCCCTGCCGCCGCTGCTCCGGCCCAAAGCCCGGCTGCTCCTGCTGCCGCTGCTCGCGATGCTTCCCCCACTGACGCCTCAGGCTGGCAGACTGCTGGTGCTGAGAACAAGCAGCGCCAATCCCGTGTTCAGCCCCACGCTGGTGCCAACGAGAACCAGAACACTCGTGCTTACATCAAGAATGTCTACGAGAGTGTCGATGGCAACACCCTGAAGAACCATCTCGCTAAGTACGGCGAGATCGTCTACTTTGACATCTCGCGCCAGAAGGTAAGCCCGAATTGTTGAGACTCTTGGTGCATTTCGAGTAGCTGACACGAAGCCAGAACTGCGCATTTGTCGACTTCGCTACCCAAGCCGGCTTCCAGGCTGCCGTCAATGCCAACCCTCACCAGATCGGCGACGACACCATTTTCGTTGAAGAGCGCCGCCCCCGCCCCAACCAGTTCCAGGGACAGCGTGGCGGAGCTGGCAACCGCGGCCGTGGTGGCTTTGACCGCCCCGCCGGCCCTGGTCGCGGTGGTTTCAAGCAGGATGGCCGTGGCGGTTTTGGTGGCCGTGGCCGTGGCGGTAACGCTGCTTCCCGCGGCGGCCGCGGCAATGCCCAGGCCGTTTAAACTCAACCTCGATTGCGAAAACGAGTGCAGTTTTCACGCTTCCCTCTCCTCGCTGTTCGAGTTCTCCCTTTGATCCTCCACGTTCGATATGATGTGATGGCACATCATGAATTACGGTTTCCCTGCCTGTATTCTAACGGTCCGCATTTTTTTCCTATCCCAAAAGTCGAGGGCGGTCTGGCGGCGCGGCGACGGCGGCGGAAAAAAAGTTGGCGTTTGTTTCAGGTTTCATTTTCCTTGAACGACGTGAAAAAGGGCATCATTCATAGTCTTCGACTGCATAGCGATGTTATTTTCCCTTCTTCTCTTGCTTCTCTTCTTTCTTTTCTGCATTTCCTGTACCCTGCTTGCTTCCCTTGCCCTCTCTCTATACCTTTGCCGTGACGGTTCTGTCTCTCTCGGCTTTTCACCTATATTTATTTCCTTTCCTCTTTCTTCATTATGAACATTCCTCCTTTCTCGTTCATCATTATCGTCTGCTCATCCCAGTGCGCCCTCTCCCACGGTGAATCCATCGCCATCGGGAAAGGCATCGTTGGGTGGGTGACTGAGGTGGAGTGCGGTTGCGCATATGTGTGTATTTGGGCAGGCAGGCAGGAGGATGTGGGAGAGTTCCAGATCTGATCCTCTACCACTATTTCTTCCGGTCGGTCGGTCGGTCGGTCGGTCGGTTGCGTTGGGAGAACGATATGGCGCGTGTGTTTGCGTGTTTTGCACATGAGGCGAGGAGGTGGTGTGCTTTTGCTTCGGGCATGTTATATACTTATACGTATATACGTATCAACACCATTACTCCCTCTTCATAATATATAATTACGATCGCTATGGGATGTTGCTCTCTGCTTTCTGCTTTTTGGGAGTGCGGTTTTTGGTCCTTGGGTTTGACGTTTGATGGGTTGATGGGGGTCCCGGTTGGAAAAGGGACGTTTGCTTGCCTTCCGTGGTGGAGCTTGCTGGAGGCGTGTTTTGGTCGGTGAGAACCTTGCTTTGAATATTAGCTTCGTAGTATCGCGTGGGAGGTTGGATTTCCCCGTCTCTGAGTGTTCTTTTTTTCTTTCCTTCTTTCGTGCTTGAGAAGGTTGGGGGTGGAGGTTGAGGACTGTTCATGATCGTTTGATAGATAGCTAATGTAGTAGTAGGAGGATTCGATGATCATGTCAGACTATGCTTACTCCCTCACCTACTGCGTCGGTAGGTGCGCCAGCCGCTCAAAGCGGTATATCATAGCTTCTCACTATTCATTCTAGATATCTAAGCACTGCAGTAGCTTTTATATACGGGCACGTCCGGCTACCCCTCAGCCGTGCGCACGGACCACACTCGTCCCTTATCAACCCCAAAACCCCGACCGCCCGACCGACCGTCGGCCATCACTGTGCCTGAGAAGCTGAGAGAGCCTCCCCACCAACACACCGCACGCCACGCCCAACGTCCGGAAGCGGGGGGTTGGAAAACAGTCCAGGAGTACTTACAACAACGCTCTTATATATCATCGCCCCTCCCGTCAACACTCCGCTGTTCTCCGTGCGGTCTTCTTTTATGCTTCGTTTTGTAACGAGCAGCTCTCAGGACGTCACGGTCATTTCGTTACTTACGTAGCGTAACCCCCCTCTCCGATTACAATAAGCTCGTTCCCCCTCACCTCACCCATCTCATCCGGCTCACATCATGAGACCATCGTCGAGCGGCAGCGAAGACGATGCTGCCGCAACCGTCGCCGCCGCTGCTGCTACCATGCCGTCTAGCACCCCGTTGATGATGTCGTTATCATCGACCTCCACGTCGTTCTCGCCCTCATCCGCGGCCCTCCCGCACGGCAAGTCCGCAGATCCCGGCTACCACCATCCCGCGAACCCGTCGCATCATCACCCGAGCAACGCGCCGACGACCTTCTTCTTCCGTCGGGAGGAGGATTTAGATGAGCGGTCGGCGTCGGCGTCGTACACCGCTACTTCTTCCCGGTCTTCTTCGTCGTCTTCCTCGGCATCGCTGTCGTCGTCGATGGCGGTGACGGATCGTGCACGGGACAGCACGTACGGGGTGCAAAGCTTGGAGGATGCGTTGGAGGCGGCGGATACTCATGCCACCACCACCACCGCCGCCGCCGCTGATGCTGCTGCTGATGGGGAGGACGACGGTCGAAGCGAGGTGTCGTATTCGAGCATGGCCAGGGGAAGCAGGCATGCACGAGCGGGTGTGGAAGACGCGGCCTCGCCGCGGGCGAGGATTTTAGCGGCCAAGGTGAGGGAGAGGAGGGGCTCTGGTTCCGGTTCCGGTTCCGGTGCTACTACTACTGCCGCTGCTGCTCTTGCTTCGTCAAAGCTTCAACGCCATCTCACTCCCTTAAACCTGGAGGCCGTGTCGAGACTGGGCGGCGTCAGTTCTGGGACGACAAGGAGCGAGAGCCGGAGTGGGAGCATGAGTTTGAGGAGCTATGCCGAAGAGGACGAGATGGGGAGTGAGGCGGAGGCGGGCAGTCAGGTGCTGATGGACAGCGAGGATGAGGAGGGGCCGGCGGAGGAGGAGAGGCGGCAAGGAGTTGAGGGGAGGAATGATCCTACCCCGCTGGGATCGGAAGGCTTTCCACAGCTGGTGATGCCGAGCATACAGATGCCGAGCCGGCGGCCGTTCACAGATCGAGGAAGGGGGATGGGCAGGCTGAAGGTGCTGGTTGCCGGGAGCGAAGGTCAGTTTATTATTCAGCTTGTTGCTGCTTCTTTTCATGCAGCCTTCCGGTTTGTTCTCTGCTGACTTTTCGTTGCTACTCAAGGTGCGGGCAAGACCTCTTTGATCAAAGCAATCGTCCGGACCTGCGAGGATATCGTACATGTGGACCCGCTGGCACAGATCAATCCAGCTGTCTCTACTACCAGTCTACCCCCAAGAGGGAAGCTGTCTCGGAAGGGCAGTAGCCAACCGACGAAGGCTGTAACCGAGATTCATGCCAGTACGAAGCCCTATCCGGAGTGGTGGGCGGACCTGGAGGAGAGCAAGGTTTTGAAGCGAAGGAGGAGCGCGGGCGATGCTGTCCTGGAGCGTAATCTCTGCTTTGTCGATACTCCCGGTGATGCAGAAACGGTGGTGAGCTATGTGGAGAGCTTGCTGCATCGGAACGCTGCCGTAGCGGTCATGAGCGACAGCGAGCTCATGACTCTGTTTGGTGGAGGTGGAGGCGTTCAAGTGGACGTGGTGCTGTATCTACTAGTCAACGGTAAGTGCTGGGGGATGAACATCACACAGCCAGGCTAATGTCTGTTTAGGGAACGATCTCGCAAAGGATATGGAATGCCTGCGACGCCTCTCGGCTCTGACCAATGTCATACCGCTCATCGGCAAGGCGGATACGCTTACGGGACAGCAGATCATACAGATGAAGGAGACGGTGCTCCGCAACTTGCTGTCACGATCTGTCAAGCCGTTCCTCTTTGGCAAATCCATGGATGATTCGCTGTGCACAGCTCAAAACCTCGCGAATCAGGATCCGGCCCGGCACGAGACCGAGCACGCTGAGAGCACTCAAATACAAGACCTCATCCCGCCCTTTGCGATTTCTTCCAGACCGGCATCCGACTCGGAGTCCGTCGACTCCTCTATCCTCATGTCTTCGGACTATGTCCAGCCCGCCATCCCTTCGGAGCTGCCCGCACTGGTTGCGCGTCTTTTTGATCCGTCGAGCATCGACTGGCTACGCCACTCCGCCGCGAAGAAGTTCCTCCAGTGGCGCTTGCAGCAGAATGCAACCGGTCCCGGCAATTCAACATCTGCAAATCGATTTGGCATGTCATCTGAAATGCCTGGCCGGGGTCAACATATCTACCACTCCGCGGCATCCACCGTCGCTTCGTCCATCCTCTCTTCTCCCTCCCCCTCTCAAGTCCTCGTCCCGCAGGCCCATTCACCCTTCTACGCCTCTCACTTCTCCTCGCCGTCTATCGCTTCCGCATCCCATCACATTGAAACCGCCGATCTTCCCGAATACACCCTCGCTCGGCTTCGCGACCACACCCAACGGGAGGAGCGCCTGGCGCAGGTCCGACTGGCGCGTTGGGCTGCCGATCTCCAGCGTAGCCTCCGCAACGAGAGACATCGGTTCGAGGAGCTGCAGAAGGGTGAGCGGGCCCGCTGGCTTCTTGAACGTGTGGGCGATGAGGTCAAGGAGGGCAACGTGATCGCTTCCCCCACGTCTGGCTCCTCCTTCCCCGCCGCTTCCGCCGGCGGAAAGGATTGGGCTCTCATCCGCACGGCGGAGAAGGCGCCGTCGCGGCATCGTGAGCCGGAGCGGCACTGGAGCGGGTTCCCGAAGCATCCGTACGGCCCGGCGAGTTGTCGACGGGGCCGGGACCCGCGGGATCCGTTGGGGTTGGTGGAGCTGGGCGATGGCTTCCGGCGGGGCGGACTGGTGGTGCTGCAGGTCTTGGGCGGAGTGGGGGTCCTCGGCGCGCTGGCCATGGTGGTGGTGCGATTGACGGGCGCGGGCAGCGCGGGCATGGAGACTGCGGCGTCGTATCCGTCGTACTCCACGGGGCCTGGCGGTGCGGGGGAGGGTGGAGCGAGCAGTTTCGGCACGGGCTGGCTGGGCTGGTTTGGATGGGACTGAGTCTAGGAAGGCGAGCGCCTCTCTCCGGTGGTGAGCTGTTGGATGGCGTGGGATGCTCATGTCATATGGTTATGGTCATGGTTATGGCTATCGGGCGTGGGTGGGATCTCTGTTTTCGTTTTCCTTTTCTCCTGGCTGCTGCTACTTCTGCGTCTTTTTCCATTCCCGCTCCATCCAACGGAGTTGGGTAGGTTCGTTTTAGCATCACTGCTTCTTTTCTCAAGTTGTTTTCTCTTCTTCTCATCTCAGTGCACCCCCCTGCCCCTTTCTTCGTATCATCAGTTCCCATCTTACGTTATATCCCTTTCCTTCTTTTCTCCCTTCCTGATTTCTTTTGGGAGGCAGAATGCTCAATTCGTCATCGCCCACCCCTCTCCTTCTTTCATCACTCACTTTCGAGGATGGGATGGTACTCAGGATATGATAAATACTGTAGCTAATGTAGTGATTGCTGTGGATGGGTAAGGTAGGAAAGTGAATCAAGCTCGTTATGGAATTCATGATTGGCATCGATTTGAGCAAATCATGTAGTCTGTGAACAGTGGAGATTTAAGGGGGGATCCCCTTCTGCTTGGAAGAGAGAGAGTGTGTGTGGTTGATTGAGTCAGGATGGTAGCATGGACTCACGTACGTCGGGGGTGCGGTGCGGTATCAGCGGCGCGCGAGTCGGGAAACAGTGGCGGTGACACGAGTCGTTCCCCAGGGTTTCGCGAGACACCTGCACCTGCAAGAAAACCCCCCCAAGTGCCCCCCTGCGCCCCGTTCCGGCCGCTCGGGACACCGAACCGACGCTACACGCTACACGCTACACGCAACCGCCCGTCCGCCAGCCCATCCACCCCCGGTTACGGCGGCGGCCGCGTCCAACATCCCTCCTCTTCCTGCTCCTCCTCCTCTTCCTCCCCATCCCCCTCTTCCAACTTCACCCGCCAACTTTTGACCCACTCCACCCACCCGGCTGCTTTTTTTTAATTCTCCGACGACCTTGCAACTGCTTGCTGCGTTCCGTTCTGCGCGCGTCAACCCTTTCTTTCCTCGTCCAACCTGCCCCTGCCGCCGCCTTGCTCACGGCATACACGTCTATCGCTGTGTCTATCTCCTCCATCTTACAACCACCCACACACAACTCTCAACGCCAACATGGGCAGCTCTCTAGAGTCCTCGCGTCCTATGCTTAACGAAGTAAGTTGGCCAGCCAACTTGGGCTTCCCACCTCTTACTCTCACTACCTCCCTTCTCCATCATCCCTCCTCCTCTCAACCGCCCCTCCCAAAGCAAAGCACAGCAAAGCAATCCTCCCCCGTACCCGCAAACTAACGCACGCCTCCGAAAAACAAAGCAGAAGCGCGCCTCCACCCGGCTCTCGACCTACTCCGCCACGCCGACGCTGACGCCCTCGATCGCACCCTCGCGCCTCTCCGACGACGCGAGCGGCTGCTGCCCGCCCGACCCCAAGACGCAGGACCTGACCACCTGGAACGCCGGTTTCGCCCGGCTGGAGGACAAGCGGCTCCAGCAGCAGCGCTACGCCCTCGCGCCCGAGCAGTCCGACCAGATGGGCAAGATCGCCCTCGGCGCCAAGGTCGAGAAGGCCCTCGGCCGCCGCATGACCGGGCAGGATGCTGTATTTACTTCTGGTGGCCCGGCGGCGGCGGCGGCGGCGGCGGCTGCTGGGGCTGGAGGAAGTGGTCATCGTCGTGGGCAGAGTGAGAAGCAGGGTTAATTTAGAGAGGAGGATGGGGATGGAGATGTCTATCTTCTCATCTAATACAGTATGGTGGCTCCTCTTCGTTCGTGATGAAGGAAAGAGGAAAGGTGTGGCCGGGGCTTACAGGGGTGGCTCGAGACATCTTTCTGGATTCACCTTATATCCAGTCTACACTGCACGCAAGGGGGAAAATAAGAATGTGAAGGGGAAGAAAAAACAGAAAGAAAGTATGAAAGAGGAAAAAAAAGATACCCGGTGGTTATTTGCAGCTGTTGACGGTGTTGGTTTCATCTCCTTCTTTCTCTTTTCTCTTTCTTAGTTGCGTCAATTTCTTTCCTCTTTTCCTCTTTTTCTCTTTTAGTTCTTAGCACTGCTTCCCCCAAGATCCGCTTCCAATTTCTTTCTCTCTTTTTTCATGTGCGGTTTTTTGTTTCCTTCGGTGGGCCGGTCTGGGCGGGCATGTGCGTTGCGTTGCAAGTGGAGGTTTCTCTATGACTCTCGGGGAGGAATGTGGTGGGAAATGGAGTGCTGTGATCTGCGAGGATAGGCTACAGCACACCGTGAATGCTTGCTTTTTTCTGTTTTTTCTCTCTCGTCTGCTGGCTGGTTGATGGGGTTATGGATGAAGGATGGAAGGAAGGAGAATATGGAAAGCGTTTCCTGCCTAGGTGCTGTGAGAATAGGTAGAAAGAAGAAAGATCAAGAGGTGCTCTGCTCGGACTCTCTTCTGGGATCTGCTCGTGTTACGTTCTCTGTTCTCTCTCCGGTGCGAGGAAAGCGTACATTCCTCCATTTCAGTCATGCCGCATTGTGGAGAGTCGGGCTTGGGACCTGGTATAAGTAGTACGCCATGTTCGTAGGCGTCGCTGTCTGGTCACACGCTTCAACTACAGATAGATACTACGATAACCACGGCATGCTATCAAGATGGACGCAAAGCACAGGGGACATGGAGCCTTTTTCTTTAGGCCGGATTGGTCTGGTCTGGTTTGATTTTTCCGTTCCCATATGGGAGAAAGTTTTTTTTTTTTTTTTTGTCTCGTTTGCCAGTTGGCTGCTGGCTGTTGGCTGGTTCGAGACGATCGGCGGATTTTCCGTCGAAATCTAAGCGCACGCGCAAGCAAAGCGCTGCTCGTTGTCGTAGATCGAATATATGTGCGCTGTTTGGTTCTGGCCAAGGGGTAAGCTTGGCTGTGGTGGTGGGAGTTGCTCGGGGCGGAGTGGTGGGAAGTGGGGTGAGTGGGGTGCAAGTAAGGTGGGGGGGTGTGCGAGCGCCCTCAGCCTTTCGCCCCGTTCGATGAACCGATCCAAACCAACCTCTCACTCACTCCGCTACTCCTAGGAACATGGTTCTCGACTCACCGACCGGCGAAGCCGTTCATCATGTCTACTCTGACGAGTTCTATGTCTCCAAGTAACCAACGAATAATTTAAAAAAAAAGAAAAGAAAGGGACGGCAAACGCATCCGCGCCCCTGTCCAAACGGATGTTCAGTTGTGTTCGAATACGACGTATACGTGGCTGACTGCTTCGAAGTCCTCACGGTCTTCGAAATGGCCCAGGCAGAAAACCGTTCACTTTCTCTCTGCCGCTGCAAACGGCGCGCAGACGAGCCTTGTATATACGCAATACATACTATGCGTGTATATGAGCGCAGCTTTCGAGTACATAGAACGAATGACTCAACTATCCACCACCACCACCAGCGGTATAGCACCCTCGAAGAAACCGTTACGTATGGAAAGATAAACGAACCTCATGTCTCCTCCTCTAGTATGTACATACATACTGTACAAACGAGCCTCAGGAGACGGAGAAGGGGAGGGGAGAGGAGAGGAGAGAAGGATATAAAAACCCCCACCACCCACCACGGAAACTCCTCCTCACAGAATCTGCTTTGCCATTCACCACAAGGACTTCGATTTATATACACCTTCAGCACCAATAACCTCAGCAAGCCCTTCCTAACGCCCCAGAATATAAAAAAAAACAACCGCCAGAAAAGTAAAGAGGAAACATAAAAATGTCCACCTCACCCACCCCCGCCCATCCCCCAGAGTACCCAGTCCCGACCCGGCCCCCTCCAGCCGGGGAGCACGAGTACAGGCCCATCTACACCACGATCTGGGACTCCGACACAGAAACGGTCGTGGAGGACCACCACCTCTCCAGCTACAGCAGTAGCTGTATCCTTAACCCTCCCTACCCGCCTACACCTCCTAAAACGCCTCCCCGTCCCAGAGGCCCGGGGCACAGGAAGCCTACCTTAATTCCCAGTGTACCCGGTTCACTCCTTTTCATCGGCGATCACGGCAACGAACCCGCCGCCGAAGGCGCGAACAGCAACAAAAACAACAAAACTGGCCCGTATGAGCACCTCCCTCCTCCCAAAGACGAAGCGCCCATCCCCCGCCCTGCCGCTCCAAAGCCCAAACCAAACCCCGGATCAGGATCAGGACCAACCCCACGCTCCCAACCCGCCGCCAAAGACGCGAGCAACGCCAACAACAAAGCCATCCCGCACCCAGCTTCTCCCGAAGACGAAGCGCCCATCCCCCACCCCTCCGGTCCAAAACCCAAGCCACCCCCCAAGGACGAAGCGCCCATCCCCCGCCCCTCCGGTCCAAAGCCCAATCCCAAGCCCAACCCCGGATCCGAATCCGGATCAGGATCAGGTTTAACCCCACGCTACCAACCTGCCGCCGCCTCCCACCACCTGGGGGCCAACACCAACATCACCTTCCCCTACCCACAACCCTACCCCCGTCCGGGACCCAGCCCGAGCAAACCCAAACCCAAACCCCGACCCCGGCCGCTGGGGCCGGAGCCCGTCGTCGCTAAGGACAACGACAAGGTCTGCTGGAGCGTGAAGGCGGGCGTGCCGCGGTTGATGGGCGGTGATAATGCGGATGGGCATGATGATGATGGCGAGGAGACCGAGGATGAGGATGTGGTGTTGGTCTTTGCGAGAGCGCCGCGGGTCGTGCGGTGGGAGGTGTAGAGGAGCTGGTGAGGGGGAAGAATTTCCCTTTTTCCTTTCGAGTTGGCTTCGAGGTGGGGGAGGCTGGTTGAATATCTTGGCTTGGCTTGCGGTGAGGAGGAAGAAAACCGGAATGATTGGTCCAGCTTGCTAGATGAGATAGACGGAGAGACCGTGCCGAAAATTCGGCAGGGAGGTGCTGGATTGCTTTTGCTAGACCGGGGGACAACAGAAAGGAGAGAAAAGGATTCGGACTAGAAGAGTCACATTAGCTCTCAGAAAAAGAAATGAAGAGACACCCGGTTGCTTTAATCAATAAAAACATAGACCTCATACCTCCTCTTAGTTTCGGAAACTGGTTAGATTCTTGCACTGCTCTACGCATGTGTATGTGGGTTGGGAAAGGAATGCAGTTGCCGTGATGTTCTCCTTCCCTTATTGCGAGAAACCGTTGTCCGGTGGAAGAGCATCACCGTCGCGGGGAGGGACAAGCGCCAGCCGATCCGGCCGTACCTATCCCCCGCCGGATGCGCAAGCGGATAAAAGACATTCGCGGGGAAAAGGACGAAGGGACAAAGATGCCAAGGGTGGGAGGTCACGGAAGGCAAGGCGGAACGCATCCGTACATCGCATAACGCCCAAAGCCCACGGTCGAAGGAACACATCGCCGCAGAAGAAAAGAAGTAAGAGAGGGAGTTGGCCATGCTGAAATGGATTGATCATTTGTTTTCTCTTCTGTGATGGAAAGATGACAAAACAAGAGAAAGCAAGTGAAGGATCTCGAAGGGAAGAAAAACGTAGAGAGCTCGAAAAAAAGAGAAGGAATAAAGAGAGGTTCGAACAGCAAGAATCAATCATACCCATCGCATCTTCCATCGCCAACTCCTTCCTCAGCCGCCCGCTCAATAATATTCTCCTCAATCATCATGGCTCACAAGCACAAGCCGCCACAATCGGCGCCGCCATTCTCCGGATCACACCCGTCCCTCGGGTCATCCACGCACGTCTTCCCGGACGGACACCGGAGACCCGTGAACCCGCCGCAGAAGTTGCCTTCGGTCTTGACGCAGTAGCCGGGCTTGTCGCATGCGGTTCCGCAGTCGGAAGCAGGATCGTCGACGCAGACGTACCCGGTGGGACACGGATCGGCATCGCGGGTGCCGCAACGGACGTAGTCGGCCAGGGAGGTGCTGGTGGAAGAAGCGACGGCAGCGGTGGTCGATGAAGCAGATTCGTCCCTGCGGACCACGGTGGCATTGCAGACCTAGGGAGCACATCAGGTGTGAGAGAGAGAGCCAGCAGGTCAGGGCTACGTGGAAGGAAGTACCTGGTAGGTAGGCTCGACTCCACCGCACTTCTCGTAGCAGCTGCGCTTCTGCTCGTTGGCGCAGTAGCAGGACTCGGGCCAGGACTGGGCGCAGATCATCTCTTCACACTCGCACGTATCCCTCTTCTCTTCTGCGGAAGTCGTTCCGTACGACGGGCAGGCCTACCGGTTCGGCATCAGTCGCGTGGCCCCAGCACACGAGGGAAAGAAAGGCATACCGTGGGAGTCGGCGAGACACACGCGGTGTACCCGTTGGCCACATTCTCTTCCCAGCATTTCTGCGCGGCGGCGTTTTTGCAAATGCATTCCTACGCAAGATATCAGCGACTAAGCTACGGACAGCTCTGATCGTGCTCAGGGAGCGTACAGCGCGAAGCTCCATCGGGCAGATTGGCGGCTCGCAAGCCGGGCACAGTGGCAGATGTGCGGAAACGGTCGAGGCCGCGGCCGAGACTTGCGGCATGGCCAGGCCGACGGAGGCCAGGGCGAGGCTGAAGAGGATGTATCCGGATCGCATGGCGGCGGTTCGAACAGAATGGATCGGCGTGGGGTAGCAATGGAGTGATGGAGGACGTCGTAGGTAGGAGGAGGAGAGGAGGAGGACCTCAGTGCTGCGCGGGTCGCCGAAACGAAAGGAGCAGGCAGGGCGTGGGCGCTGAAACGGAAGGAGAAGAGCAGTGTTTATATACGGTGAGGAAACGGGGGCGGAAGCATTGGCAGCCAAGAGGCTCGGCATCGCGCCCGCGCGCGCGCTCTCTCTCTCTCACGTTCTCAAGGGAGGCAGGCAGACCTCGTGGGATGGGCAGCGGAGTGGCCGTGACAACGTGAAACGGATGGAGATTGGACGGATGGCGGGCAACGCACCGATCAGACCGAACCGGCGTCGCGGCGCTGCTTGGCCTGGGCATCGTCATGCTCGGCGGGGCGGAGGCTCAGTCGGGAAAGAAGGGGAGAACATGGCGAGCTGAGGAAGTCAGGTGGAGAGATGTTGCTCAGGTAAGGCTGATACGAGGATGGAAGGAACGGTGCTTCCGGTGTAACGTGTAACGGTGGAAAAAGGTGTGAGCGAGGAAGGTGAACATCCATGGATATGCGCATTTCCCCCCTGGAGCACAGGAGACGTCAGAGGGTGGTGGATGACGGCGGATGGTAAAGGAGGCGCGCCCTGGCCATGCCGAAAACGGTGCCTGGCATGGCCTTACCCGCCCCACCCAAGGCAAACAAGCTTTCCCCTCCCCCTGTCACTGTCGAACGGGAACCGTCGGGTGCGGGGGAGAGCCAACAGGGGCAGGCAGCCGTGATGGTGCGCCACCGCCACAAACGTCCATGGTACCTTGAAACGAACTACTCAGCTGAGCTCTTCCATTCTTGGCCTCCAACACAACCGACGGCAGACAGACAGACACAGTCATGCTAACCTTTACCCGAGTCCTCCAAACCAAGCGATGCCAAGAAGGAGGGAAACCATATCCCCCGCTGAAGCTGACACGAACTTTCCAGGTTCCCGCTCGTGTCAGCCGGGTTGACCTCTCTCCATTAGAGGAAAGAAAGAAAGAAAGAAAGAGAAGGAAGGAAGGAAACAGCCAAGAAGCACTGCCCTACCTAGGTGCTTGACCATTCACGGAAGAACGGGCCGACGGTGTCCAAACGCGATGGATATACAATCGTTACCTTACTTAACCGACCTCAGCCACCACGCGGCCTGCCCGACACGGCTGCGGGAATGACTCCCGCGGGTGTGAGTGTACAGCAGCAGCGGCGGCGGCGGCGGCGGCGGGGCAGGGGACAAGCGTGTTGTTGGTCGTTGTAGAGTACATACTATGTAAGATATGGAAGTACAGCACTATGTAACATACCACGGCTTCCCTTCCAACCGGGAAAATGGTGAATCCTAGCAGCACCGATGCGAGTAGCTAGAAGAGAAATAGGAAATTGATAAATCGCGAGACGAAATCCTTCCACGGACTGTTTGATGGAGTATCGCGGCCAACCGGCAAGCCAGGCAGCACCAGCTCCTTCTGTATCTCCTCTTCCCTCTTCCTCCATCTCATGACATTGCGGAAATAGCCCGCCCAAAGAACAGGAACAAGAACCCAACCGTTTCCAATAATTATGAACCGTAGCACGGAAAACACGGGGAAAAAGCAAGCAAGGAGAAAACAGAATACCTACCACCCGCGTGAACAAGCGAGCTGATCCGCACCCCAAACACCCACAGAACGCCTCATTGGAAAACCTCGTAGAATGGAAAAGAACTTCCAGAAACTACTCCTCCATCCGATCGCCACCACCAACAACCGCCAGGCCTTGGCTCCCCGCCGCCGCCGCGCCTCCTCCCTCGCCGCCCCCGTCCGCCCGATCGAAGTTCTTCAGCAGCCACATGCGCTTGAAGTACGTGTTCGGGTGGAGGATGGTGTCGAACTCCTCGCGCGGCCAGCTGCCCCGCTCCTTGACCGCCTTCAGCTCCCGCCGGTTCACGCTCTCGAAGACGCGGTTGCACGCGATGTGGTACCGCTGCCGGCCCACGTCCTCCCGCACCCCCTTCAGCGTCTCCCGGTCGGTCACGCCGACCTGCTGCAGCAGCCCGATCAGGTTGTCCGGCGCGTACGTCCGGTACGGGCAGCCGTGCGTCTGACCCGGCCCCGGCAGCGGCTCCGTGAGCAGCTTCTGGCACGAGTACGGGGTGTAGCCGCGCCCGCGCCGGTTGGCGTCCCCGCCCACGTCCCCGTACGCGTGCCGCACGTTGTACCGGTACTCCTTGTTGAACTTGTCGTCCGTGATGAGCTTGAAGCTGCGCCGCCAGAAGATCAGGCACTCCTCGAGCGAGAGCCCGATGCCTTTGAGGAAGAGCGTATACTGCAGCCGACCGAAGTGTTTCAGGTGGCTGTTCGCCCGCAGCTCCCGGTGGAGGTTCTGCATGCACAAGGGGAAGTAAGCGGAGAGGGCGTCGATGGAGGCGGCAGTGGGAGCGGAGAGGCCGTTGATGTCGGCAGAGGTGTCGTAGGTTGCGTCCGGGGCGGTAAAGGATTGTGAGAGGTGGGAAAGGATGGGGGCGAGACGGTCATCCTCATCGAGGCGGGGGAGGGCACGAGACGTAAGCTGATGTAGCAAGTCAGTAGCGAAAACAGAAAAAGGTGGATGAGTGTGGTTGCGAGGATCTAGAGGAGTAAAGTGTGCCAAGCTCCGAGCCAAAAGGGTACGAGTACTACATAAGCTTACCTCAAGCGCCGCATCCAATCGCCGCGTGAACTCTGCAACCACGAGACTCTGTTGCTCACGCATAGGGACATATGCCTTCCCTCGCTTCAGCAGAACTCGCCGCTGCTCAATCAGCTCCGGAACCCGTTCCCAATCCACCTTGAACCACTCTTGCTGCTCGCCCTTCCGGCTGAATCCCGAAGCGGCGGCGAGCTCGGCCGCCAGCATGTCCTTCTCCTCCTGGTCGACCTCTTCCCAGTCGAGCGCCAGGCTCTTGACGAACTCCTGACGCTCTCGCAGGTCATCCTCCTTGAAGCGCAACTTGAACAGCGCGGTTTCGAGACGAGAGAATCGCCGCCGCAGATCCTCGGTGGCGGAGAAGGCGAGACGGAGGATGAAATGTGAGTAGTGATCCTTTCGTCGTTCGTCTTGCAGCGTGGACGATCGGGAGCTATTGGAGTGGAGCGGGAGATATTTGTCTAGGATGGCCTTCATGTACGATTCGGTCTCTTCGGGCGAGCGGTTGCGGAACGAGCATGTTTCTAGTTCGGAGAGCACTACATTGCTATTAGCCAAATTCCCTTCACAGATACACGCCCACAAAACGCGAAGGCGAGCAAAGGAAGATCAAAGCACACCCTTCAACCTGTTGATTGCCCATTCCTCAAACTCTTCCAAGGATATCTCCGCGGTTGGTGGGAGGATGTAGAAGTTCAATCGGTGATCGTAATGCTGCTGCTTGAACTGGGGTTCCGCGAATTGTCGTTTCTTTGGGTCGACATAGTTGCGTCTTTTCGGGTCAACCCTCGAGATGCCGGAGCGGATCATGATTCTTTTGTCTCAAGTACCGGCCCTTCAATGTGTTGTTGCGGAGTTCGGAAAGTTGGCAGAGGAAGTGGTGGTTGCTGGGGGAAATACGCGACGCGCCAACGCGTTATGGCACGCGCCTTTCCGAGGTTCTGCCGGTAATGGTCAGCCACGCCAGCCTGGCTGGCCCAAATGGACCGCGGTTATTGGTCTGCATCGATGGTTCCAAGAATCTTTAGATTTGATGCACTGAAGCAAGTCTATATCTCTATCATCTCAAACGAAAAAGAGCCGACGCCAGTATTTAGCCCAACAGATCTCCGAGAGAGTCTACATACGCACTGGGCACAACCTTGGCGCCCTCAGTCAAGAATTCCTCCTTCTTGCTAACCCCCGTGAGAACCGCCAGCGTGCCTCCCAGGTTCCCCTCAATACCAAACTCAATGTCCGTGTTCAGGCGATCGCCAACCATACACGTCCGGGCACGATCAAGCTTGAATTTGCCCTCTATCGCGTCCATCATGGCCTGGCTCGGCTTGCCGAGGGCGAGCGGTTCCTTGCCATGAGACTTCACCAACGGTGCACCGACAGACCCGGCGCCAGGGAACAGGGAGTGCGCCATTGGAAGCGTGCTGTCCGTGTTCGTAGCCAAGAACTTCGCGCCACGCTGAAGGTATGCGAGACCGTGCGCCAGCTTCAGGTAATTGACGTGGAAGTCCAAGCCGCTCAGGACAAGACCGACGTCCGGGTCGAGCGCGGAGCCGTCAGCGATCTTTTCGAAGTCCTCCGGCTGAATATCACGACGTAGGGCCGGATCGGTTCCACCAACGAAGGGAATGTTTTCGGAAGCGAGCTCTTGCTCAATGCCGGATTCGCCGAGGACGTAGACCTTGTTCTTTGGCGCAGGGAGCTTGAGGATGCGGGAGATATAGATGGCAGCACTGTATGAGGAACCAAAGACTTCCTCCTGTAGGCGAGTTTACAATGAGTGGTAGTACACGGTGAAGAGGCCGGCTAGATCATACCACTTTCGCCGGGATCCCCATCTTATCGAACTTCTTCTTGTAGTCGGCGCGGGATTTGGTGCTGTTGTTCGTGACAAAAACGAGACGCTTGCCTGGTCTAATCAGCTGCTGATTCCACACGGCTGTCAACGAAATATCGCACCTCTATTTCTCAGCATCTCCAAGGTCTCCGCGACCTTGGGAAACAGGTGATCTCCCGACCATAGCACGCCTATCCTTCTCGAAATTCTGTTCATGAGCCCGTCTTCTTCTCTGCACTCTCATACCCGAGTGTCGGATTCGTCATGGGTCCATACCATCGCAGTCAAAGAGGAAGACCTAATGGATGTTGTTAGTCATAGTGGTTACAGTAGCTCCAGTCCACATACATCGAATTTATCCAGGAATTCCTCAATGCCGGCTTTATCACCGGTAAGATACTGAGGCTTCGACATCGTGCGATGGATCAAATGCAAATAAAACACCCCTGGGAATGTGTGATGTGTACAGCGATCAGCCGACTCAAGAGGCTTGTCCAAATGCCCCGCCGTGGGGTAGCACGGAAAGCTTGGCGCGGCGAGACGGCGTCATGGGCGGGCACTTCCGACGTCCCGCGAAGGTGTCCAATAAGGTACCTATCTTAACTTACAATCCACACAATGTGGTCGCAACCCCCGAGCAGTAGGCATTTGCTGAACGCCCTAGCAATGCGCACACGTTCAGACCCAAATACGATAAACATCGTCTCCTTGCTGGAACACGACATCTAGCAATTGTCCCTCATCATTCGCAGCGCAAATGTTCTGGTCAACGTAAGGATAGATGAGAACGACAAGTTCCTTTTGGAAGAAAGAAACTTGACTGAACCTTGTTCTCCTTCCCATGAAGCTTATTGTCAAAGCTGACCGCTCCGGTACCTTTCTTCTGATCGGGCAAACTGAAAACCCTTACCATCGATAACCTTTCCGCTGACTTTTCCCTGCGCCTAGGAAACAGCGACCCGCGTGCGAACGCGAACCACGACGCGAAAGCGACAGCCCTGGCCACACCGACGAGAGATGGATAGCCCCGGTACCTAGTCAAGCAGTGGCAGATGCGGACTTTAAGCCGAACATAACATTTCCAGTCAAAGCTTGTCTTGGACGAGGAACAGCAAGGATCGATCTCCAATCCCCAGTCAGCACACAGAATGACCGAGAAAGGAAAACTGGCAAGGCATAACTTTCAGAGCTCGCACGCAACCCTATAAACACAGACCAGTTATCTTATGATAAGCCTCGCTTTTTCCCAGAACCTCTGCTGCAGAAGGCACGGGTGGGGAATCGAAAATCAGAAGTCCCGCTGAAAGCCAGCCGGGTAACAAGCAAGTTCTTCCGCTCGGGGGATAGGATTGCCATCCTTAAGACCGGAAGCTATGAAAAAAAGAGATCCCAGGAATGGTCTTTCCCTTCGTCGAGGGTGGATAGGGACCTCGACGCTCACAGACTCCTTTCACCATAAATCCCGGGATACCCACCGCCGATATTGCACTCGGAAAAAAGGAAACGAAAACCGTCCCATCCATTGATCCGTCCGTTCCGCCGGCCAAAGACTGGTCCCATAGAAACTCCCAGATGGTTTCGTCAATTCGTGCAGATAAAAAAGAGAAAAAGGGAAAAAAGAAAAGGAAAAGCAAATGAAGGTCGAAAAGAAGAAAGGTGAGCATCTGCAAGGAGAAGAAGCCACAAGCAGAAAAAGGACAGATTATCAAACAAGTACTGTCAGAAGCTAAGCCGCCAGAATGGAATTAGAAAATGGAGGAAAAAGCCGCTGTCACAGACAGCCGCGAAGGCTGTCGAAAAGCGCTAAAGGTTGTGCAGATGAACTCCGATGTGGATGCCACAGATGCAGGAGATGTAAAGGAAACTCGTCAAGGCAGTCCACTGGTGATGCCCGTGGGCAGTTGGCCCTTCGCCTCTGGTTCAGAATGGGTTCTGATGTCCGCCGATACTAGCAAACCAAGCAGAGGAATCTTTCGTGGCGGCAAGATTTGGGTTGGATCACTTTGCCAACGCATATCCGAACCGGCTCGACGTCGTAACAACGTTCGTCACCACCTCAGGATCTGTGAGAAGAAGAATTGAGATGATACCAGAGCGCCACATCATCGAATGACGCCCCAGTTCTCAACTCCGGACATGGTTCCGGGCCGTTCCTTCTTCTTGAACGCCTGCCAAAACCTCAACGTCTCATCGCCGGCCCCGGTCACAATGACCTGGCCGTCGGGGCTCATAGCGAGATACAGCACACGATATGTGTGTCCGGTCAGGCTCACCACTTGCTGCATGGAAGGATACTTCCAGACCACGATTTGGTTCTGGCTATAACCGTGGGTGCTGACGATCTCATTGCTATTGCGAGACCAGGCCAGATTACAGACTTGGGATCCTGTATCGAGCGATGAAAGAAGGTTCGCCGGTGCTGTCGGGGCCGGGGGTATTTCAGAGTCAGGTCCAGAGACGGCGGCGGCAGCTGCTGCTGCTGCAGCAGCAGCGTGAGATGCACTCGACGGGCCATGTGGAGAGAGTTGGGTGTTCCAGAACTTGATTGTGCGGTCGGCAGTACCACCTCCAGAAGCGAGAAGACCACGTTGGTGCGGGCTCCAAGCGATGGCTTTCACGGCGGCAGTGTGCTCTGACCACTTGAACGTGGGTTCCGCGTTCAGTTTCTCCCACACCATCAGCTTGTTATCATTGCCGCCCGACGCGAGCTGGCCATCCTCGGAATTCCACTTCAAACCACAAACTTCTTGCTTGTGACCTACCAGCTTCCGCAACCACTGGTCGGGTTGCCGAACATCACGGTGATAGATCAAGCGATCTCGAGAACCTGATGTCAGAATATGCTCGTTCCACGCAAGCGCACCAACGCGGGCAGTATGGCCAGTCATTGTGCGCAACCGCCGTTGAGAGTGCGCATCCCAGATCTGTACGAAACCCCTATGCGTACCAACTGCGATGTGGGAGCCACGTTGAATCCAGTTGACACTGGTCACGGTGTCGTCCGGAAGCTCGCAGAGTTTGGTCACCCGTCCCGAGTCAGAGTTCCACATGTAGACGCATTGACCGAGGCCCACACCGAGAATGTTCTGGTGGCCCCAATCGACAAGATTCAGGTAGAAGTCGTCTGCCAGGTCGGGGGCATCCAAGACCTTGTATGGGACTTTGGAGACCGCACGCGGCGTCTTCCTCGGGCTAAGTAGCATCGTCTGACTGCTGTACTTAACTGGCGAAAGACTATATATTTCCGAGCGCGCGTCCAGATTTGGCCCTCTCCTACTCGATGGCGTCCTATTAGGTGTAGGTTGACTGTGTCGCGGAGGCATGTAAGAAAACAGGTTCTTGTGTGGAGTAGAAGGTGTCAGGTTTGGCACGGGAAGAGATGATTTGATGGGTGGGGTGCCGGATCTCCTGGTAGATTCATCCTGAGGGATCGACTGAGGTATAGTTCCTTCGAACATTTCTGAACGAAGCAAGTTGGAAAAGGTGCGATTCGCTTCCTCTGCTGCGGCGCGTATTAGCTACGGATAGGAGTCGTAATCATTCGGGGCTTACTCTTTTGAAAATGGAGCTCGCTATGAGGAGTTCTCCTCGCTGACCGTGAGGGAGTGGCTGGTGAGCCGTCATCATGCAGTAAACTAAAACTTGCCTGAAGATCTTGACCAGATCGATTTGGTATAAATCTAGAAGCACTATCAGCAATTTGCTCACTAGAAGTGCATCGATTTCACGTTGCGACACGGCATTACCTGTCTCCATATATGCGCTGCCGTTTTCTGCTAGGACTCGTGCCGGGCGTTACCTCCCTCTGCCTCCCTGCGCTCTCGAACTGCTCCAAAGCTTTGCTCAGTGCTGACGGATCTATCGGTTCAGATTCCCGCGGTCTGATTGCATGGCTGTCGCTCTTTGCATGGCGTTTATGCGCTGTCGGTGGGGTCTTGGAGTCCGGAGGCGAGATCAGTGCGGGAGTATGCGCATCTTCCGCAATCTCCCTCTCCCTTTGAGAGGCTTTCCTTGTCTCATATCGTGTCATAATGGATGTGAACGGAGTCTTTATGGTCGCCGACGTCGCGAGAAGTGGCGGGGTTTTATTCCGGTGGTCGGTCCGTAGCGCTGTGACGAGCGACGACACAAGAGGTAACAGCTGCTGTGTTCAAACGATTGTCTGGAAGAGATCGTCCGATGGTTCGTCGCAGTGGTGAAGAGGGTATATCGAGGGCGCAGTGAAGCGTTGCCCACTCACCCCTTGTGAACGGTTGTGTTGTTACTTTTGCTCCGGTCGCGCACGGGCGTAGATGGGCTCGTGAAATGCTCAATTAGGTTGCACAGGCATTTGAATAGATATCGGACGGAAGAAGGGCGGGGAGAGGTGTGAACGAGTGGCGGAGTGGTGATAGGGCGTCGGTGTTGATGGCTGGAGTGTCGACAATGACGGGGGATCTCCAGGGCGGCGGGAGGTTCAGCGCCCGCAGTGCCAAGGCCCCAGTCGTGCCTCAGGAAACCACAACAAAGCCTCAGGGTTCGTCCTCCTGACAACGTAAGGGCAACGGCAACGGCGATGACAAGGGACGGAGGAGGTTTGCTTTAAGTAGAGGTTCGGTACATACGGTACCTTATGTAGTCTACTAAGCACGTAAGGTACCTGTCATGGGGGTTCTGAAAATTTCGGGCGCGCATCAAGTCATCTGCCACATGATGCTGACTATTATACAACAACCCTTTGCTCTGCGCATTGTCTTTTTGATTATAATTTCCTTAATCTTTCGTGCTGAATGGAGGGGAACGCGACACGCCAAACCTGCGGACAGCGTGCGTGCGTGCATGCGATCGTGCGGGCGGGCGTTGTCCGTGCCTTGCCTTGCCTGGCACGCCTGGCTGCCTGGACCTTTTGTTTTGACCTTGACGCGAAGTGGAAACCGAGCTGAGAGGTGCCCGGGCAGTGATACGCTGAACGACCCACCGCAGGGGCAAGGGACGGGAGCGCCCAAGCGGCACGAACGGCTTGGCTTGGCTCGACCCAGAGCTTCGCTCCGCTTTCGTGCTGTTCCGCCCTCCCCCAGACTACAGGTCCATCCCATGTTACAACGACCGCTCTTCAGAGCCTTGTTCTTGCAATCGAGTCACGCTAGGGCTGTGTTCCTTTCCAAATCCTCCCCAGCTTCCACACGTACTCTCGTAACGATGTCTCCAACTCAACCCGACCTGCAATTTGCCCGGGATTTCCTGCACTTTGTCGATGCGTCCCCCACACGTATGACGCCTTGTGCCAAACCATCCTTGCTTGCTGTGTTGAACAGAACACCCCTTGACTGATGCTATTGCAGCTTTCCACGCTGTCGATTCTGCCTGCGAAAGGCTTGAGAAGGCCGGCTTCACACGGATCAAGGTATCCCGCCTTCCCTAAGGTCTTTAGCAGCCTTTGCTAGCTACGGTCCGCCCTTATTCGCGGAACGGCTGTATCTATCTCCCGCGAAGAGATGCCGCCCCCGAAACCCGAAAGAGCATCGATCGTTGACTAGATTACCTAGGAAGCGAATCCATGGTCTTCAACTCTTCAGCCTGGCGGCAAATACTACCTCACCCGTAACGGCTCTTCTATCGTTGCGTTTGCCATAGGCAAGAAATGGAAGGCAGGCAACCCGATCGGCATGATCGGTGCTCACACAGACTCGTGCTGCCTCCGCCTCAAGCCGGTGTCCAAGCGCCAGAATGATGGGTTTCTCCAGGTTGCTTGCGAGACGTACGGTGGTGGATTATGGCACACTTGGTTCGATCGGGATCTCAGCGTCGCCGGCCGGGTCATGGTCAGGAACGATGATGGTACATTCGTGCAGCACCTAGTCAAAGTGAACAGGCCAATCCTGCGAGTTCCCACCCTTGCCATCCACCTTGATCGTCAGGAAAACTTCCAGTTCAATAAGGAAACGCAGCTTTATCCTATCGCCGGTCTTGTCGCGGCAGAAATGAACAGGCAGGGCAGTAGTGGTGAAGCCAAGTCAAGCGAGGACAACAAGGTCGAGCCCTTCGAGCCGCTTCAGACGCCCACCGAGCGTCATCACCCATATTTGGTCGAGGTCATCGCGGAAGAAGCTGGTGTGTCTGCGTCCGATATTGTCGACTTCGAGATACTCGTTTACGATACCCAAAAGGCCACTATTGGCGGTCTTAACAACGAGCTTATCTTCTCTGCGCGCCTCGACAACCTCATGATGTCTTTTTGCAGCATCCAATCTTTAATTGCTTCGCTCCAAGATCCTTCCGCCCTCGACAATGATCCTACCATCCGCCTCATCGCGCTCTTCGACCACGAAGAGATTGGCTCCCAAACAGCGCAGGGCGCCGACTCAAATTTGCTCCCAGCAGTTCTTCGCCGTCTCTCCGTCCTCCCGCCCTCCGAGTCTCACTCGGACAAATCCTACGACAAGGTCAACGATATCGATCTGGCCACGGCTTATGAGCAAACGCTTGCAACCTCATTCCTCATCTCAGCCGACATGGCCCACTCCGTTCATCCTAACTACCCCGCGAAGTATGAGTCCGCACATCGTCCCGAGATGAACAAGGGTACCGTTATCAAAATCAACGCCAATGCCCGGTATGCCACGAATTCGCCCGGCATCGTACTTCTCCAGGAAGCCGCTCGTCGTGCTAAGAGGAACAGCGCTAGCACTTCGACTTCCGAGCGGGGCGTGCCGCTCCAGTTGTTCGTTGTGAGAAACGACAGCAGTTGCGGCAGCACCATCGGGCCCATGTTATCGGCGGCTATGGGAGTTAGGACGTTAGACCTGGGCAATGCTCAGCTGAGCATGCATAGTATTCGCGAGACAGGCGGCGTACACGATGTCGAGCACGCTATCAACCTGTTCGAGTCCTTCTTTGAGCATTTCGGGGAGTTGCAGCCGAAGATCCTGATCGATTAAGCGATGGCAGAACATACCTTATGTCCGGAGCAGGTATTGATCCAGTCGGGAAGAGCTCCTCGCCACGATCCTGATGATACTGAGGATCTCGAGAATTGAAATGGGAGCGTAGGGTTTGGTTTGGGTGCTCGTGCGGGATATATGATATGTTCTGTCCTATTTCCTGTCCATATATACGGCAGATACACGATCGTTGCCCGTTGTTTAGTGATACAACGGCCATGTATACACGGCATAGACGCACATAGCGACGCAGTCTGCAAAGTATGGATAGATCTCTGTCTTAATTTTACTTTAATTGCCTGCCTCCTCATGACGTACGTTAGTTCATGTGGTTCATTCCTGTAACAGGACGGATCCAGTCCGCGGGTTTGGAGAGTCAGAAACGGGATTGCCGAGGAAGAAATCCACCGATGATGTATCTACCTCACCACTATCATCTACTAGGTAGGGTACGGTATGCGGGGGGAGCTTCTACGGGCATGGTGTATCACCTAGTTCCTCGCACTTTCTTTCTACACGCCTGCACCTACGGCGACGGGACGCGTTGGTAAGGCTGGCTGGGTGTTCCCCTTGCCGTACTCCCTCCCTATCACCGACGCGATCCGGCTATGCCCGCAGAAGCACAGGTTCTTTCTGCTACCCGTTGCGAATAGCACTTATTCTCTCGAGAATCGCGAGACGGGACTTCACATCACTAGGCATGATGTTCAAGTGACCTGTTTCTAGTTGTTTTATTCAGTCAGATACAGTACTAGTATTTTTGATAATATCATCTCATGGTAAATTAATCGTGTGGTATCGATACAGGGCTGGGAGGATTCTCGCTCGGCGCCCGTGCGACGGATATAGTTCGGGACTAG
Source organism: Myrmaecium sp. VS I D KN 1 (assembly GCA_019775845.1). Lineage (NCBI taxonomy): Eukaryota > Fungi > Ascomycota > Dothideomycetes > Valsariales > Valsariaceae > Myrmaecium > Myrmaecium sp. VS I D KN 1. Next base: position 411,033 of record JADQAV010000022.1, read on the forward strand.
TGCGGCAGGGATTGGCTGGTCCGGCCGTTCCTCCCCCCTTTGAGTTGCTTGACAGACAGACGCGGAGCGACAGTTATGATGGCCTGCAAGGAATTCCGGTGCGTTACATACTAGATCATGATGAAATAAATAAAAATCGCTGTCACAGTTCAAGTTATCAAGAACTGAAACCTGCTTTGGGAATTATCACTTGAAGTTGGTGAAGATGATGCCAAACCAAGCCTGCCGAGAGTCCGGGGCTCGTCAAGTTGTCCCAGGCGGCGCTGAGCAAGCCTGACGGCCAGCCTTGCAAAAAACGATACGCCACTCCGTTCGCTTTGATCCTCCAACAACCTTGCTCCCTCTCCACACCCACATCTGCCTCTCTCAGCGATCACGCACCTTATGCCTTAGCATCGCGCCCGCCAGCCTTGGGCATTCCACTCCGCTTTTCCTTCTTTCTTCTTTGCTCGTCCTCCTGTGTACGGCCATGGGGTCCTACAGGATCCATCGGAGCCTCGTGTCGGCGTGGCGACAGACTCTGTACACCGAATCGGACCGGCAGGGGCTCGTCGGCAGCCTTTGGGCCGGCTGCGTCGTCGTGCTGTCCTTCTGTCTCAAGACACCGCCCGTCGACGCGCAACTGTCGCGCTTCGAGAACGAGCTCGAGGACATTTGCAGCTCCCTCTATGTCTGGGGCTCGCAGCTGGGTGCTGCGCAAGGCGATCTCGATCGCATTCTCCAGGACCGATCTGACGACTTGATGGAAGTGACGTTGAGCCTTCTCGTTCACCTTGGCGAGTCGCTCACCAAAGGTAAGAACATCGGTGGAAACCTCTCTTCTAGTGCGTCACTGACGAGCCCTTTCTCTCTCTCTTCAGGGCTTTTGACTTTTGTTATGCCGCCCGATGAAGCATCGGATGTTCTTGACGTGTTCAACATGCCAAGACTGCTTCAAATGGCAAAGGAGGAGCTCACGGAATGGGAGCCGGAGCCCTTTAGGCCTTTTACAACGGCGCAAGAAGTCATTGACGATTTAGCGCAATGTTTGAACTCACTCAGGGTTGACATCGACTCTTCTCTTACTGAGGTTCCTGCCAAGCCGACTCGGCGGAGGCTGTCTATCCTTAAAGACGGCGAGGATGTGCAGCGGTATATCCGCAATCTAACAAGTTCCGAATCCACGCAGCACGTTGGGGCATTAGTTGAGCATCTAACCAAGGCGGACTGGCAACACCAAAAGTCTCCCGAGGGGTTTGTGGATGGCCCTCTCGATGGGGACGGCGCGTCGCAGTCTAACGGTCACCGGATATCATCCGCTACGCAAACCGCGCAAGGGACTCCAAACTTTCAAGATTCTGTGGTACCAAATACACCTGTCGAGCGTAGTGCTCCTCCCCCAATCCAAACCTCCGGGAATCCGCTGGCGGATGGGAGTGCGCCCTCTTCAGCTGGGCCGCCGAGCGATTCATCAACTGCTCTGGGCAAGCGAAAGCGTGCGCCGACGAAAAAGGTACCGATGGCTCGGATTGAACCGCATATTGAACCTGCCCCTTCGACATCGCCTACACAACGCGCCCTCAAGTCCCCCAGCACTCTCCGGCCGGTGCGGCGGCTCTTCCGCTGCCCCCTTGCCATGTACTCCTGCCAATCGACATTCTCCTCAAAGAACGAATGGAAACGTCACGTCAGCACGCAGCATATCCGGCTAGGTTTCTGGCGCTGCGATCTCTGTCCCCCTACTCTGGACTCGACCTCAACCGAAGCTTTCTACAACGACTTCAACCGGAAAGATCTCTTCACTCAGCATCTTCGCCGCATGCATAAAGCACCGGTGAACAAATCCGGCAGCGCGAACATGAATGGCACGCCTCTCACGGTAAACGACAGGAACGCACCCACACCCATTGGAGGCATGCCGGAATATCCAGTTACGGAGGATAATCTACCAGAGCACCAAGAGCGATGTTACCGCCGACTGCGCGATCCCCCGCCCAAGTCTTCTTGCCTTTTCTGCGAGCGCACTTTTGCTGGTAATGGATCTTGGGACGAGCGGATGGAGCATGTCGGCCGGCACATAGAAAAGGAGCTCAAGGGTAAAACCACAGAAACGCTGGACGTGAGTGAATGGCGTGAGGACTTGGACCTGCGCGATTGGCTCGTACGGGAAAAGATGATCGAACGGGACGGGAACGGCGAGTGGAAGCTTGGCGAAGGGGGATCTCTGAATGGTAGAGGTTATGCAGAGCCTACCAAGCTGGATGGATCTGGCCCGTTGCCCGCCGATGATCGTCGACAGAGCCTGCCACAGCTGCAACCCACCAAGCCAGCTCCGCTACCTCAGCAGCTCGCGACCTCTCCGCAGCAACAGCACGCCCCGCCACACCATCAGCCCAGCCCACAATATCAAGCAACGGGCCCGAATGGCGTCGGCAGTGTATCGCACCCGGTAAACCCGACCAATGATGGATACCATCACCAGCCATACGCGCCGTACCCGCATCAGAGTCCGCACCCGATATGTCAATTACAACAAGGCTACCCGCTCCCCTCGGCGCAGCACACGTATCCACCCCCTCCGTCGATGCACATGGGCGGAATGGGCGTGCAGAGCCCCTACCCTCCGCCACCGCAGACGCAACAGCCAGCGATGGGATCTTATGGAGGACGATGATGGGGAGAAACTCTTGCTCTGGCTCTGCAAGCGCATCAGGGTTTGTGGTTAGCGGGTTCTGTGTCCGTCTTGAAGCGAGTCTTACAAGGTCTCCTTTTTCCGCTTTTGCCTTCCCTTCATCCATCTCAGTTAGAACCGAGGCGTCGTCTTTCTCTTGGGGGATGTTGGTGTTTTCTTGGGATCTTGCGGCTCGCTGAACCTTCTTCCCTTCTTTGCATCCCTTTCATTTTGCGCGTTTTATCACAATATTGTAATGGCCGGAGGCGCGACTGACTGGCGTAGATGATCATCAATAACGGCTGGGTTTTTTTTTCTTTTTTCTTTTTTCTTTTGTTTTGGGCAAGGTTTTCCGTTTATTCTTTTTGCATGTTTCATTGGCAGGACGGTGTGCGGAAGGAGAGGAGAGGAGAAATGAAATCGGAAGCACGTTTGGAGGAGAAGAGGCGTTCTTTTGGTCTTCTCTAAGCTTGTGTGTTTGGACTACACCTAGGCCCCAGTTTGTATGATCCGCTGAGGCTTCCGAGCATCTGTCGGAGGAGGCGTCCCTCATCCGGCGGGACAGTAGGTAGGTAATGGCTAATCTGACTGTATACGGCATGCTGGAATTTATGTGAGAATCATGGGATGGGAGAAGGGCTCTCATATTGTATCTGAAAGAGCTAACAGGGCCACGAGATTATCATTATCTAGGGAAAAACAGGCTGAACTTCTCCATGATCTTCTCCTCTCCTTGACGCTTCAAGCTGCTCCAGAGTCTTTCGTCGAGGGCCTCCCTCTGTCGTCGTTGACAATGCTGACTAAGGATCGACGTTCATTCAAATAGCCTTCCGAGTTCCTCGATGTCTGCCCGTCCATCTACGGCCAACCTTTCTAACGCTTTCCTGCACCATTCCGTTCGACATGAAAGCTCTCATGATTCCGCGCTTGACAAGCTGCGGTGCAATGCCCGGCCGTTGCCTCCGCTCTTTCTCGGCTCCTGTAGCGAGCACGAGATGCACACGTTTTTCATCACTTCTACCGCTCTGTCGCTCTGCATTGACGTCTTGACGTTGGATATCCGGTGTCTATCTGATCCTTCATTTGCTTTTCCTTTCCACCTGAACGGCTGCTCCCCCCTTACCGTCAGTTAAACCATCGTATCGTCTTCGTCTGCCCGTCATGGTCTCCGGCAGCGGCAGGGCGGTACGCCCGCTGCCGAGCATGTCTCACCTGTGCAACCACCTGTGCAACCACCCGGACCCGCGGTATGACCCGGCCCTGTCGGACAGCGAGGAGGAAGAGGCCGACAGCGTCTTCGGCCTGGGCGGTCACGTCCGGGACGGCTATTACGGGCCGAGCTTCCAGCTGCGCCGCCCTTCCCGTGATGCCCTCCGGGCCTCACGCTCGCAGATGTCTTTCTCCTCCTACTTCAGCACGCGCTCCCAGAGCAGCCGACACAACAACCCGCAGCCCGTTCGCGCCGACCAGGAGATTGTTGGCTCGAGCGTGAAGAGCTTGAGGCGGGAGTCCGCTGAGACGAAACCATTGAGTGAATCGGAAGGCTCGGCTAAGGAGAAAGGACATGGAGGCACGGTTGAAGAGCGTGGGATTTCTGAAGCTGAGAACGCGGAGCATGATGAGGAGGGGGACGTGAAGGAGCCTGACGAGTCCCAGAAGCCAACAGAAGGACCCGGTCCAGACGATGAATCGCAGTATCCCGGGACGAAGAAAGTCGTGACCATCGTCGTTGGCATGCTACTCACAACTTTCCTCGTGGTTATGGTATGGCCTCGAAATGCTCCCCACCTGGTACTACTAACTCGTCCTCCCAGGACCGCTCAATCATCGCGACTGCCATTCCAGCCATCACCGACACCTTCCACTCCCTTTCAGATATCGGGTGGTACGGCGCGGCGTACATGCTCAGCGGCGCCATACTGCAGCTTCCCTTCGGCCGTCTGTATACCCTCTATTCGACCCGTACCGTGTACGTGGTCAGTAGCCTTCTGTTTCTTTCCGGCTCTGCCATCTGTGGAGCGGCGCCGAACAGCGCCATCTTCATTCTGGGCCGCGCTGTTGCCGGCATCGGCGGCACAGGAATCACGCAAGGCAACCAGAACGTCATCGTGGCTATCCTGCCCCTTCGCAAACGGCCGTCTTTCATGTCCGCCTTCTTCGCTCTGTTTGCCGTCGGAGGGATCATCGGTCCCCTCATTGGCGGAGCCTTGACCACAAAAGCCTCCTGGCGGTGGTGCTTCTACCTCAATCTTCCAATCGGCGCGCCAACGATCCTGCTCATCCTTCTTTTCGTACGCACGCCTCCGAAGCCCAAGGTCCAAGACACAACTTCCTCCTCGCGGCCCCTCATCCTCCGCCACCTCTTCCTCCTCGACCCCCTCGGTCTCCTCCTTCTCACTCCGGCCACGCTCCTGCTCCTTCTCGCCCTGCAATGGGCCGGTCAGACGCACCCATGGCGAAGCCCGCTCATCATCGCCCTCCTCGCCACCTCCGCGCTCTGCCTGGCCCTCTTCATCCTCTCCCAGCTCCGGCACGCCACCCGCGTCTCCCCCGTCCTCCTGCCAGGCCGCATCTTCCGGTCCCGCAGCATGTCCTGCGCGCTGCTGTACACCTTCTTCGCCGCGGCCACCATGATGATGGCGCTGTACTACCTGCCCATCTTCCACCAGGCCGCTCGGGGCGCCTCAGCCCTCCAGTCCGGCATCGACGTCCTGCCCATGCTCGGCCCCATGATCGCGACCGCCGGCGCCTCCGGCTTCGGCACCCAGCGGCTCGGCTACTACACCCCCTTCCTCATGGCCTCGGGCGCGGTCCTGACGATCGGGTCCGGTCTGCTCACGCTGCTGCATCCGGGCTCCCAGGTGGGCCAGTGGGTGAGCTACGAGGTCGTGCTGGGCGTGGGGCTGGGCATGGGCATGCAGCAGGCGGCGCTGTGCGCGCAGACGGTGCTGCAGGGCAAGGACGTGCCCATGGGCATCGCGCTTATCTTCTTCGCGCAGAGCCTGGCCGGCAGCCTGAGCTTGGCGGGCGCGCAGAACGTGTTCGTGAACGTGCTGCTGGCGAAGCTGCAGCGGGTGCGCGGGCTGGAGGTCGATCGGACGGAGCTGATGGATGGCGGGGTGGGCGCGCTGGTTGGCTTGCCCGCTCAGGACGCCATGGCGGTGAAGGACGCCGTGAGCGATGCCGTCAAGGATGTCTTCTGGGTCTGCGTCGGCTGCGCGATGCTCAGCTATCTTGGCGCGTTGGGCGTGGAGTGGAAAAGCATCAAGAAGAAGAAAGACCCGCGGTCAGTTGGAGAAAAGGATGGAGATGTGGAGAAGAAGAGTGAAGCACATGGCATGGCGGAGGGTGGAGAGGATGGAAAGGAGGAGACCATGGAGGTGACTGCGCAAGGTGGCGAGCATGGGAAGGAAGAGCCCACAGCGGTGGCTGCGGAAGCCGAACGATCGTCCAGCGGCTCTGGTGGAGATATGGATCGACCCGAACGGGCAGCGAACGGACAAGCGGGAACTGCAGATATTGAGTGAGTGAGCGAGAAGATCTGCGGTTCTAGATCATATCGATACAGCTGTAGTCAGTTGGTAGACTGCATTGGAGTACAATCTACGGATAGAGAAAAGTATCGCGTTTTCGTAAATCGACGTCTGCTCGCTCATCTTTTCACCACTACCTCATGCCCGAACCCCGTGAAGAATCACGAAGACATGCAATCTTGAAACCCCGTACATGTACGAGAGGAGTGAGAAGCGCGAGGGCGGGACAGCAGTACATTGTATGTACGACATCTGGTGAAAGGATGACCGCAGGAGTTTAAAAATTTGGGAAGGACGGATGGACGTCGAGAACATGCATAGGGGAAAACAGCATGGTGACATGTGGGTGATGGAAGAACCATTCCTCTACGTTGACACCGTTGCAGTTCCATTCCCACCGGGAAGGAGAAGCCGAAACGGTGGTGTCGTCCCCCGATCATAAGAGGAAAGCGGGCTGAGGTGACCGACGACCTAACCTTACCTTACCATTCGAGTCAGTCCCCTTCAGCTCTGTGATTGAAGCAAAAAAGTACCATTAGTCTTAATTCGAAATTAATATAGTGAGTGAATGGTACTCATCAAGTAAATCCATAATGGCCTCGGAAGAAGCGCCTGACGCAGGGAGGGTCAGTGGTCGGGGGTCAGACGGGGCAGAAATAGGGATTCGTACGCATCGAGCATGATGCCCAATCAAATCGACTCGATGTGGCGAGTCCACTGTGAAATAACCTGGGAGGCTTCCAGGAGGAAAGACGCGCGCATTTTGTTTCTGAATTTTGTAAATCGAGGTCCTGACGTGAAGCGTGGAAAAAGCGGGGGAACAACAAGGCAAAGCAAAACGGGACAAGATTATCGGTAGGTGAATGCTTTGGCGCCTAGAAGCAAGAGGAAAAGGAAAAGAAAAGAAGTCGAAGAGAAGAGAAAACCAACAACACACAGCAGAGACCGCACACCACACATACATGAGTCACGCGGCTCCTTTGATATACCCCGAGTCGCGCTTGATACCCCAAAAAGAATCCAGCATCGATTGACCAGTTGGACCCTCGTCCATGCAAGCCTCAGCCCTTTTATCACTTTCACCCGGGTACCCGCCGTCCCCTGGAAGCTCGATGGACACGTTCCTATTGCGGCTAAAGTTGACTAGGGTCGCTGGACGGTAGGTTTCCCGTCCTGACATCGTCCGCGAACAGAAACCGGAAACCCGTCTTTTTGCCCACCCCCGACGCGTAAAGAATGGAACTGATGAGATGTCCGCGGGGCCAGGGCGAATCGATCCGGCTGGTATCGAGAGAAAAAGGGGGCGACGTTTGCACGATGTACAGAGGCGTTACAGAAACGGCAAAAACATGCGAGAAGGACCGTTTTCTTCGTTCATTGAACTGCGAGAACAAAGAGAGGGCGTGTCATGGTTGTTTCTTTTCCGATCGTCGACGAGGCGTACCAATCATCGTGGGCGGATTTATCTGCGACCGAACCTGCTGCAAAAGGAGTTCACAATTTGTTCACGTAGATTGAAGGCGGTTACTTCAGTTTTCGAGGGGTGCCCGAGGAGCCAGGGCCGTGATAGACGTACTTTTGTTTCTTCTCCGCCGGTTTCAAGATCTAGTTGTAGAGGTTAGTATTGATAAGGTGGAAACGGGAAGCGGCAATCGCTCACCTGGAAGGAGCAGAGAAGGCTCTCGTCGACGCTCATCATGGCACCAGCATTGTCAAATTCACCGCAATAGTTGGGCGCACTGAACAGGGTGACCAGCTGTCTCTTCGAGAAGAATTCGTATCCGTCTTCCACGACCTGGTGCGCGCGGCAAATGAGGTCCATATCATGCTTTTGTAGGAATCGGGAGACGACGTCCGGTCCGAAGGTGAAGGAAACACCTCTGTCGTTTTCACTCCAGCCGGTAATGTCTTTATCAGGATCGGACCACAGGAGGTCGCAGAGAAGGCCGCAATCAGGAATCTGTGCTGGTTAGAAGGGGTTTCTGCAAGCGAACGCTCGACTCGGGGCAGACGACATACATCCGTAGGCCTCATGACTCGGCGGATCTGCTCCATGGAGTTCAGGTCGGGACTGAGACCGCCGTGCATGGTAAAAATCTTCTCATCGATAATGGCAGCGATCGGCAGGCAGTTGAAGCAGTCGGTGAACGTCTTCCACAGCTTGATGTTGTAGCGCCTCTTGCACTCGTCGTAAAAGCCGTAAATACGGTTGATGGACGCACATTCGTGATTACCGCGGAGGATGAAGAAGTTCTCCGGGTACTTGATCTTGTATGCGAGTAACAAGCAGATCGTCTCCAGCGATTGCTTGCCGCGATCTACATAATCGCCAAGAAAGAGGTAATTGGCCTCGGGAGGGAAGCCACCGTACTCGAACAGACGAAGAAGGTCATAGTATTGACCGTGAATGTCACCGCAGATCTGGTGGGGGTGATATGGGAGTTAGTGGTTGCGTCGAAGAAGTGGTGCGGAAGGATAACCCAGAAGGCATTGTTTACCTTTATCGGTGCCTCTAACTCCAGCAGTATGGGCTGCGAGATGAAGATTTCTCGCGCCTTGGTGCAAAGATAACGAATCTCAGTCTCCAACAGCTGCACCTGCTTCCCGGGCCTGCTGCCGCGAACCTCCAACAGCCTGTCTATGATCGAGTCCAAGTCCACCTCGTTTTCCGCCATCGCTACCTTGGGCCCGTGGCAGCTGAGTCTATGTGAACGAAACGAGGGAAAGCCTCGCGCGATATAAACGACGTCGGTAAGACTTTGCTCAAATAGCAAGAAAGAAGCGTATGGACCTGGGAAGCATTGTGGTCGTTAGCGTCTTGCCGTAGAAGGCGGTTCTGGCTTACGCAACACGACCGGAATGGAAGGAATCGCGATGGCGAAGGTTTCTCGAGTGGCAATGTACTCACGATGATGTTGGTGTCAGCGATCAGCCTGTCGGGTCAGACCAATGCAACAACGTGCGTGACGGTGAAAGACGCGCTTTGTGAGGGTGGTGATGGTGGTGGTAAGTGGTGATGGTGAAACCGGCACAAAGGCCTGGTGGGAAGACGCCAGATGGCGGAGCTGGAATCACGCGACTGGAGCCGAGCGTGTGTGGTGAGGAGAGCAGAACGAAGGTGTAGAGGAGATGAGTTGAGAAGAGCGCCGCCGTCAAGGGCGATGGCAAGCTGGATGAGGGCTGGTGGTGGAGATGTTGTCGCGGATGGTCCCTGTCCGAGAATCTAACAGAGTGGGATGGACCTTTTCACCGCTAAACCGGGATCGGTGGCGTTCTCGACTTGCACGTCACGGAAGACCGAGGGTGCAGCGGGCGGAGCGGGTAACGACTCCTGGACGTGAGGAGAGGAGGCAACAGACAGCACTGCGTGAAGGTACGCGCAGTGAAGATGTGAAGATGGCTTGGGATGCGGGGGATGATGGGCTGCACAGTGGCGGTTGCGGTTGTTGTGGTTGTTGTTGGCCAGAGCGAGGTGAAGTGAGTTGGGTTGGGTTTCGAGAGGTGGAGGGCCCTCTCTCGTTTAGGAAGTGTGCGATTAAGTTACTGCGACGGTAGGAATGCACGCTTTGTTTTCCCCCGCAATATGCAGCGGCAAAAAAGAACAGCAGGAGGAGAAGAAGAAGGAGCAGATGAAGCACGAGGAGGAGGAGAAGAAGGGAATAATGTGCGCGGCGAGGCAACGTTGGGACGAGTAGCAGGGCGTTGATGGAGGTGGGTGGGTGGGGAGGGGGGGGCAGCAAAAATCTGAGGCGGACGACACCAGATGCAAAGTAGAGTTTTGCAGCGGGTAACGAAAAGGGATGGGATGCGACGGGAGGTTGTCGTTGGAGGACGGAGGAAAGTGTGTGTGTGCAGTGTGTGTGTGAGCACAGAGGGGCAAGGGAGAGGCAGGGAGGGAGGCAGTTCACTGCAAGCTACACGGGCAGTACTCTGACTATTAGCACTCCCCTCTTTAACTACCGTACTCCTACTACTCAAGGTCCTCTCACAGCACCTGCGTGCAAGAGTCGAGCCAGTCCGTGGACTTAGGTATACGGTAGTCACTATAACTTAGCACCGAGGATAGGGCTTGTCCGGCGCTAAAAGCCCTCTCGACAAAGACCGTCGTTCCATGGGAGGAGACGGGGAGAGGAGGAGGCAAGAAGGCAAGAGTGCAAGAGACTGAGGTGGAGAGGATGGGCGGAGAAAGGGAGGGGGGAGATTGTCACGGCTCGTCGCGCGCATCTTTCTATTTTCGGACGGTCGCATGAGTGGAAGAGGCGTTGGAGGCCTTCTAGAATCTCCAGAGGATCACTCTTCACTTCCACATTCACATTAGGGTACCTACTTACCTATACAGCATATCTTTCGTCTATATCGCCATGAGCCGTGAGACCAGAATGTGAACAGCCTTGTAAATACTGCTGCTTACTTAGAGACCACCACAGATCCCGTTACATACACACCAAGATCTACAATATTTGATACGACCGCGGCATCTATACTTATAGTGACCATAACAACCATCACGTACCTCATGGAGTCAATTCCTTCCCTCCATCTATCTCTCTTCACATGTACTAGAAAATCCCCCTTTCCCCCTACCACTACCTATAAATAGTCCCTCACCCTAACCCTCTCCCTTCGCTATCCGTGGCCAGAAACCGGAACCGAAAGTATAGTAGTATATTCAACTACGGTAAGATGTGGAACGGGAACGACCCGGGAAACCAACCGCCGCCGCGCCGGGAGAAGAAGACGCCCGGGAGGGCTCGAGAACGGGAGGCCCGGATCAGATTCGGCCGGTGGTCCCTACTCCTACGAGTAGGTTCGTCATATATCTCTCAGCAACCACCTGGACAGCACGCCTACCCACTTTTACTTTCCCCGAGCGTAGTATGAGGGACGGTTTATACATAGGTAATTACTACATACTTAGCAGACCGTAAACGGTACTAGTAAGCAAAGTAAATACATCAATAACAGTAACAAAACAAGAACAGAAAGATCAAAAGGGGAAGCGGAACAAGCCCGCGCCGTCCCGAATCATTCACACCTAGACGACGACGATGACGACGGGAGCGCCTATCCAACCGTCTGTCCACGCGTCCGACGTCATTCCATACTTATCTTCAAAAGAAAAGTCAATTTCTCGAGAAGCAACAGGCAGCGTGGAAGCATGCGGCTACACGGATATGCTCACGCACGAAAACAAACTCTCGGTACACTAGGTACTTCATTGAACCACTGCTTGTATCCCCGTTCTAAAGAAAGGGAAAAAGGAAGGGATAGACTAAATACTCCAAGCCAACGGCGTCGGTCGGTCCCGATGTTCAAAAATAGCAATACCTAATTACTCCCATGAACGCGATCCCGTGGACGTCGGTTCCGTAGATGGTGCCATAGCGAGCGATATGGGCTGATTTCTGGGAGCCGACCAGCATGTAGTCGTGACATGGACATATATATAAGGCAAGCAGATCACCGCGTGGAAGATGCATAAGTCTCCAGCCGGAGGAGCGAAAGGATTCCTGTTCAATAATTCATTTCATTCGCATTTCATGCCGGATGAAGGGAAAGAGAGAAAGATCCAAATGCAGATAAAGCAGCCTTGGATGAAAGCGACCCCTATGGGATTCCCGCCCGCCAACAACGCAACGAACGGGACGAGCACGGCAGAAAATGGAACGCTCAAAAGCCAGAAATGAGAGAGATATGCATGCATCAAACTACGAGAACGAGGAGGAAAAAAGGCAAAGGTCCACCCGGTATGTTACAAGAAAAGACGCAAAAATAGGTGACGCATTCAGCAGGTCTCCGTAAGACACGTCAATGAATTGGCCCATGTCAAAGTCCGCTGTCACACTCCTGCATATGCGAGAAATGCGCAACCCCAGAGGTGGTAGGCAGGTCCGCCGGTTCCACGAGGGAAGAGAAAAAGGAAGAGCGTGCAGAAAAGCGAGGGGAATCATGAGAAGCGGCAAAAATTTCGGACGGCAAAGACGAGGAAAGAAAAGCAAAAAAAAAGCCGTTATCCATGGCGCCAGGCGAAATATGCTACACAAACGTTCAAAATCGTGATCCATGCCAAGGAAACTGGGCGGACGAATGTTCATAATGGTCATGCAATCGGGCGAACAGGGCCACAAGGTCGACGGCGGAGTGGTTGATAAACGTGGGTATAAACGGTATAGGGAGGTCAGCCCAGCGTCCTGCCACCTGAGACAATCCCTTGGCTCGGGGCGCGCGTAGTGGGCGGTTTCAGCGAAGGACTGTAAGCTGAATCTGTGGGTGGCCGAGAGTCCCAGGTCTCTCCGCCAAGTGCTGTCAACCAGTTATTTCCGAAGTCTTGTCGAAGTGCTTCGATCTTCTTTTTATACATGTCCCCGCTGAGGTCAAAATCCGGAATGTCTTTCGGAGGAACCTCAGGGGGTGCAGACTGTAGAGAGGACGTAGTGAGGGAGGTCTTGAGGGGAGGGGGTTGAGGTGCGAATCTAGGCTGGGGAGGTAAAGGAGCGGGTTCGGAATCGTTTCCATTCGACCGTTCCACGTCACCTCCCCTTACCCGAGTCTCGATCTTGGGAAGAGTGTCAAGTTTAGACTCGGAAGCTGAGTGATGCACAGCGTCCGCTTGGGACAGTTCTACGATCCTCCTCTTCGTCGCTTTGCGACGACGTTGGGACCCTACTGGATAGTCACTTTGCGTACGCTGCGGGGAGTCATGCTTAACCGGCTCTTTAGGAACGTGTCTATTCTCGTGGTCCGGAGGAGTAGCTTGAAGAGACGGTGCCTGTGTAAAGATGTCGTCCTTAGGTAAAGGCCTGATAACGGGTACAGTCGGAGCTTCGGGGGCACGATCTACCAGCTGCTTCCTCTCGCTATACCCGGGTCCCGCTGAGTCAATGATGATATCTTCAGTATAGCCGGGAGTGCTTCTGAACAAGTTGAAGATTGTGACACGATAATTGCTGTGGGTCTTCACAAATGGGTTACGATGCACATAGATTTCTTGCATCTCCGGAATTCCCGTCAGACGTGCGAGCTCAGTAGGGTCAGTCAGCTTATTGTCACGTAAGTCAACGCGCTCTAAAGAGAAGAGTCTTTCGATCCCCGCCAGCGATGCGAGGCGGTTAGCACGTAGGTTCAGGGTCGTGATCGCGGGCAAAGGATTCCTTCCCAGGGAATGCAACGACTCGATCATGCAATTCGAGAGATTCAGGGCTCTCAGAGCTGTGAGATTAGCCAGAGTGTCGGGGATCTCGGTGAAAAGGTTGCCAGATATGTCCAGCGACTGGAGAGAATCAGCCAACGGAGCCAGGCACGCAGCAGAAAAGGTGGTGAGGCCGTTCTCCGCAAGGCTAAGATGTCGTAGGAACCTCCACTTGGTAGAAGGAAGACCAGAGGGGAGAAGGCTAACGCTGCTCTCACGAGGCGTCGCCGAGCGAACACTAGACCCGGAACTGCCGGAAGAGCGACGAACATTGGGTGCACTGTGTCTGCCATAAACATATGAAGATCCATGGCGAGAACTCGAGGGCCGGATAGGCGAAGAGCTTCGTTGCCTAGGCGGATATTTGGTTCGGGACCCAGCCGAGCCCGAACGGGCCATGGGAAGTGCTTGCGGACTGCTACCAGGCTCAGTCTTGTCAGCTACAACAGGCGAAGTGGGGGTAGAGTTCGAGCGCGCGATCTCCATCTGCCTTGTCCGTGGACTCGCTGTTGGCCACGGAAGCACCGGCGACGGCGGATTCTTCGAGGAGCGTTTCCGGCGTTTGTCCATATCATCCAACACGATGTTGATAAGGAGATCAATGGGATCATCAACACCACCTCTCTTGACGGTTAGACTTCTAAGTTGCTCGGCCAGCCTGTCCCATCCGTAAAATTGCCTGAAGTCTACGTCGCAGATCTCAAGAGCACTTAGATTCTTGAAAGCGAAGAGAGGCACTGCACTGTCGAATGGGAACTCTTCGTAACCTGCGATAAGCCGGGCTTTGTTGTCCGGTGCAAGCTTCAGACATGGTATCTTGGTGAAAGCGGAGAAGAGGTACTTGAGGTCATCTTGTATGGCCTGTTTCTGCTTTTCCATCTTGGCAGCGGAATTCCCAGAGAGACCAATGTTCGACCACAGCGAGGACATGCCAGACATCACGCTGCGAATACTAGATACGGAATGTATCGAGTCACTGTCGGCTTTACGACTTTTCCTTCTTTGTGCTTGACTCAGAAATGACACATAGTTGGTGCCAGAAGTATCCGCATGTATGTTCTCCAGTCGGATGTTCATGGGACCGACGGCTATCCCAAGCTCCTCAAAACGTGACAAGAGATAGAACAGATGGTGGGGCGTCAGCGTCAGCTTTGCCGGCTTCATGTTCTGAGATGTGAAGTTGAGATAGGGGAGTGATAGGGCAGCGGCGAAGGTAGACGTGGCAGAAGAGGTAGAAGTTTGACTAGAAGTTCCGGCGGCGGACGCTCCTGCGACAGTTCGAGGGCCTTGACGCTGCAGTTGCAGCGCGTTCGCGAGGGCCTTCTCATGAGTACGGATAAAGTATGCGAGGTTCTTGAACCGGGTTGTGCGCGTCAGCTTCAACACAGGTAGAAGGCTCCCGTCCCGGTGTTCGAGAACTTGGGCAACAAGCATACCTTGATGAAAACCTGTCCATCTTCGGTGTCCATAGTTTTGTAGTCGAACTACCACGCAGACATGTAGGGTATCGGTATTCAGGCTCGTATGGGAAAAGACAGGCCAAGAGAGATGTAGCCTTCACGATCGGTGTGACGAGTGCGGTAGATGTCCTACGGTGGGTGGTACTCTCTCCAGACTCCTATGATGCGGCGTTCACCTGGTAAACTGGAGCCATGGGTCAGCGGAGGACTCACGGCGAGACGCACAAACGGCAGTGGAAGAGGTATACGGGAGGTGCGGGTATTAAGGGAAAGGATGTTTGGAAGGGCTCGAGGTCGAGAGACGCCAGTGGCATTCTGAAACTCGCGATACTTACAGTTTCTTCTGGGACCGGCTCTAGATGCTGCGGCGGGTTCCACAAGTGCGCGCCAAACCCAGCACAACGGTGGAAAATATATGCAGCTGGCGGAAAGGGAATCGAAATGGCTGGGATGGTCTGCCAGATGAAGAGGCGGTCCGGCCAATGGCGGGAATGGGAGACCAAGGCGTGGACGCGGGCGGAGTGCAGAAGGGTAAGAACGGGCTGGCCGGGGAGCAGGCCACGGAGGCGGTTGGTTCGGCTGCGGTGTGGTGGTGATGAAGAGGCGAACAAGGGCGTCAAGGCGAAGGAGGGGGACGCCTGCGGAAGGGTTGCACGAGGCCAAAGGGCAACGACAACAGGCGGACGACGCCGGGCGGTGTTTAGGTGTTTATGGGCGAGGTGGGCGGTGGGCAGGCGGAAGGTTAGTTACGATGCTGCGAAATTGCACTTCGGATTTCTCTGGCGCCCGCACACCTGGGTGGGTCGGGAGGAGCTGGAGGGGCTTTTTGTGGTTTTTGTGGGTGGCCGACGCGGGAGGTGGGAGGGTCTCCAGGGTCTCCTCCTCGGTTGCCGACCGGCCGGACTACCTAGGGACTGACGACGAGTGCGAGTGCGAGGGACGGGGACTCACATTTTACGGTACCTAGTTAAGGGATATGAGAGTGAGAGTGAGAGTGAGAGAGTCTAGAGGGAGCCGGGGAGGCTGTTCGTGGACCATGGTTGCCTTCCCTTCCATCCCCTTATCTCTCTTTTGTGTTTTTACAAATACATATAATGCTGATGAGAACACTCCTCAGTTCACTGCCATCAGCGACCATCAGCGACAGACAGGCGGCCTCTAATCCAATCGCGACGCCTTCACCATGAGAACGAGAGGAGAGGGCTGAAAGAGCGGCGTGCAGCGTCAATCTCACGCCAGAGCCCCATGCCCAAAAGTAGCGTACATGCTGACCAGGCCGTCAGTTACCTCAGGTCGGTCGCTGTACGGCGATGCCTTTTAATGAGATGAGAGAGCGAGCAGCGCTACGACTACGAGTATTTAGTTACAGCAGGCCAAACGCTGAATGAAGCACGTCGGCCGGTCCTGATAAGTCGAGGATCGTCGGAGGGACCAATCATCCGCGCTAAGGCCCGCCCATCAAGGGTGTCGCACTGTCGCCATGGCCCGCTAGAAATGCAGCCAGGCGCAAAGCCAAGCGCAGTTACACCAGGCCGCTCCGCCCGGCCCTCATTCTCCATGCACAGATAGGGCCATGGCGATGCCATCTGGATCTCCCAGTACGCGCCCTCACTCGCTCCGCCGGCGCGAAAACAAACGCATCACAATCTCACCGCCAGCGTCCTGATGACCTTCGCCAGACTGCGCTGCCTGCACAGTTGCGGTTCTCGGACACGTTCCGGGTTGCCGGGTACCGGAGGTGTTTGTTTTGCATTGCGGGGAGGGATGGCCGTCGAGATCAACAGACGAGAGGGAGTGTTGCGACCACTTCGGCCGGTTCAGAGGTGCCGTCGTGAGCCCCCTCTCCATCGCGAGAGCACGGACAAAGCACGATGGAGGGAGGTCTTGGAGCAACTGCAGCACCGCAGCACGGGAGCAACTGTGCTTCCTTGACGGCACGGTGCATGGACTGGTCAAGTCGCCAGCACCTGTCAGGCCACTAGCCCAGCAGCAGGCAGATTGTCGAGGTTTGATGCCGAATCATCCAGCCATCCCGCGGGCCTCTGCTTGCCCAGCCGTCCTCGGACGTCCTTCGTCATTTCGCTTTTGCGTTCCTCATCCATACAAACTAGCATAGCGGCATGTCGAAGAGCCGTTTGCTCCGTAAGAAGCGACAGAGAGAACCTACTGCCTGCCTCTCCACCCGGCGCCTGTCATCGCAGTCCACTCTCGGATACGGCAGCGTGATGGACTCACCGTCATGCGACTGCTTACCTTGAGACACCTTGTTCGCTATATTACTGGATTACGTACACCATCTCCATCTCTGCGTGCAACGAAGGGTCTAGCATGACGGGCGCCAGTATCCCTGTCGAAATTCACACTTTGTCCAGTCACATGCTAAGGCCTGAGGTACAGCCGGGTTTGTGCGAGGACCCTTGGTGTGAGACTACCCGAGATCGTGCGGCGGGCATGCGAGAGACGCGTTTACCGTCCGTACTTCCCCAGGACTGAAAACGTGCAAAGTGAACAACTTCAGCTTCGACGCTTCAACGGAGGGTTCACCGCGACCTTCTGTTGGACAGTTACTCCCGCATGGTGGTAATCAGGGGGAGTGAGTGGTCAGACAACAAACCGATACGTGGTAAGTATATTAGACAGTACGTCAAACAGCAGTATTATCTCATACTACTAGTAGATAGTAAATAGGAAGTAGACGTCCATATAAGGAGGGTAAGGAGGCAGATATATAGAAAGCTAGTTTAAAAAAATAACTCCTTTTCAGCCCTCTTAAATTAGTAGCTAAGAGTGAACCCTTCGATCTAAGGAAGTTATACCTAGTTAGGAACTTAACTAGCAGTATAACGTCCTTTTTAGTTAGTAACCCGGGTAAGAACCTAGACCTTACTCGCCTTTTAAGATAAGATAACTATCTTTAGTAGAAGAGAGACTTTATAATTACTACTTAAGTAAAAGGCGTATAGGATATCTTTACTAGTAAAGAGGAACGTCTTTCTAAGCTAGTATATAAGTACTTCTATAAATTAGTCCTTAATAATAAGAAAATCTAGACTAGGTTATTTACTAATAAATAAGAGTCTTAGATAGTTAATAACGCAGCGGGTATTTAAGAGTAGTTATATTAGATAAGTATAATAAGAATATATAAAAGTTTAAAATACTCTTTTACTCTTACTTTATTAGGTCGATTTAATTATTCGCGGCAGTTTTATTAATATTAATAATTCTTAAGAAGCTTAGAAGTAGATTACTAGCTAATATAAGATAGCTAATATTTATATACTTAAAATTATAACTACTAAGCTTAAGGATCTTTAGCTATAGAAGTATAAAGGCGTATAAAACTATCTTAATTAGTATTAAATACTAGTACTTAATATTAAAGAAGGTAGTAGTAGCTATAATAAGTAGTAACTTATAAGTAAAGTTATATATAGGCTTAGTTATAAGTATATAAACTTCGTAAACTAGTACTACTTCCTTTATAATTTAAATTCCGAGAAGAAGCTAATTATTAAAACTCTTACTAGTTAGTTCCTAACTTTTAAAAGTAAGCTTATTTACTATAAAGCTACTGCTAAGAAAGTATTCTCCGTAGATAATAAGAATAAAGATAAGAAGAATAGTAATAATAAGAGTATTAATATAGTTATAAAATTTAAGAAGTTAGCTTAAGTTTATCCGGTCTGTAACTATACGGAGTATAGTAAACCTAAGTATTAAGATAAATATCTATATAAGAAATTAGCTGCTCTATAACGTAAAGAAGCTTAAGAATATAAAGATAAAGACTAGAAGGAAGAAACTGTTATTATAATAGTTAATTTCGAAAATTCCTATAGCTAATAGGAAGAATCTAATAGTTTTATAGTAGAAATAAAGTAGCTAATAGTATTATATAATATACTAGAACGTAATATTATCTTTATAATAGATATCTTTAATATCTTATATTTATACTATAAGCCGCTTCTAGACTCCGGAGCTAATATTTATATCTTTAATAGTAAGAATTAGTTCTAAGATCTTAATCTTTATAGCTATAAATAAAAAGTAAATATAGCTAGTAAAAGGAGATACTTATTTATAATAAGTAAAGGAACTATTATTATAAAAACCCGGACCTAAGATAGTTTACTATATAACTTATAACTTATAGACGTTATCTATACTTTAAAAATATATAAGAATATTATATCTCTATTATTATTAGCTATTAAGAGTTAATATATTAGTAAATAAAATAGTAAGGGAGTAGTTATTAGAAGTTATAATAGTAAAGAAATCGCTTAAGCCCTAATAAATAACGGAAAGGCCTTCCTTATTAATATTATTAATAATAAGGAAGATAGATATATAGCTTATACTAAAGATATTTACTATAATTATACTAGTATATAAAGCGGAGTCGTTCTACTATACCTCGTCTCTATAATTAATATCTTAGATATAGTTTAGATATAGTATAGGAGACTAGGCTATATAGGTATTTAAAGTATATAGATACTTATAAAGCTTAGTACTAGTATAATAATTACTAAAAAGAATATCTAGAAAAAGATCGGAGTTAAATATCCTATTTATAAAGTATTAAAGGTACTTATTAAAGTTTCTAAAGATCTTATAATTAGAGATTTTAAAGTAGTAAGTAATCTAATCTACGCTAATATATACTATCTAGATAAGCTTATATAGGATAGAATTAAGTTCTTTATTATAATTATAAATAATACCTTAAGGTATACCTAGTTTAAGATAATTAAAAGTAGAGTAGAAATATTTAAAACTTTTCTTAAGATCGTATAACAGATATAAAATATATATAATACGAAGATCTGTAGAGTATGCTATAATAATAAGTACTTTAAACTAAGGTCGATATAATTATTTATAGTTATAAAAGGAATTACTATTAAACTATCTACTTTATATATATATTATTAGGTCGGAATTATTAAGAGAATTTATTAAACTATACGAGATTAAGTATTAGCTATAATATAAGAAGCCTTCCCTTCTAGATAAGTAATAAGATTAGTAGAAGGAATACTAAACTATATAAAGTATAAGGAAGATATTAATAAATTATATATAGAGGTATTCTAATATAGTATCTAGATTAAAAATAGAGTCTGTAATAAGATACGCGATAAAATACCCTAAGAAATTATTTATAGCTATACTCCTAAACTTATAAATAAGAAAGCTTAAGGATTTATTACGTACGTTACTTATCTACTAGAGATAAGATATTAGTATATATTAACTTTATATAGAAAAGTATTAATAGAGCGAGTATAGGTTAGGCTCTTTATAGAATATAAAAATAAATCTATATTTAAGGTTTAGAACCTTAAGAAGAGGCGCGTTAATAGGGTTACCGCAGCTAATTTAACTATTAATAATATAATAGTAAATAAAGGAGCTAGCTAGGTAGAAGATAATAATCCTAGTTCTAAAGCTAATAATAAAGAACTTAAAGATAACTTCCTAATAGCGCCTAACTAACTATTAAATAGTTTATTACTACTAGAAGTATAGTCTTAAGACGATTTATAGTATAAATTAGATACTAATAACGAAGGTAAAGAGGTATAACCTAGTAATAATAAACTCTTTATTCCTAACTATAATTTAGTAGAAGGAAAGTAAGCTACTTCTAGCTAATATCTATCTATAAGTAACAGCGACGCCTCCTCTAATATTAGTAAAGAAACTATTATATTAAATTAACTTAAGAATACTCTAGCTTAGAGGATAGCTTCTAGGTTTTAGAATATAAACTTAGTTATTATAATAGTTAATTACTAAACTTAAGAAGACCTAAATAATAATAATTACTTTAAAGCTATATCTAAATTAGTATAGGATAATAATAAGCTAGAAATTATTCTATTATATTTAAAACGTTAGAAACCTACCGAGTATATTATATTAAGAGGTATAGCTTAAATTAATAAAGTAAGAGGTATAATTATAGAAAATATTAATATAGAGAAAAAGTTAAAAAAGTTCGGAAAGCGATATACCGATAATATTTCCTATAAAGAAATTATAAAGCTAGTTAGAAAAGGGGCTTAACTACGCGTTAAAAAGTATAAGAGCTATCTAATATACTAGAAGGATATAACAGAATTAGACCCTTTTCTAAAAACCTATATATTAATTATATAAAGAAGAAAGTAATATACTACGAGCTAACCGCTATAATAAGTATATAAGATCTAAATACTAAATACTTTCGATATTTTAAAGGTAAGAGGAGATGCGACAGTATATTACCTTTTAAAGAGAAATATATATATTATAAAGAATTATTCTTCTTCTACTATTCTTAAGGAGGAGAAAAACTTCTAAAGGCGTTAGAATAATACTATCTATATTAGTTTTATAAGAAATAACGAAGGGTATATAATAGCGAGACTCTATATAATTAGTATATTACTAGAAGTAGACTAAAAAGCTATATATTATAATTTAAAGACCTTCTTAAAAAAGAAAGGTATAACGCTTATAGGAATATAATAAGTACTATAACGAGGAACTACTTTACTTAAACTACTTCCTTTAAAGACTAGAAGATTTATCGCTATATAAAGCCGCTTAGATATTAGTATACTATCCTTACTCTATAGAGATAGGAGATTCTTAATAAGGAACTTAAGCTAGGATATATATAAGGAATATATAAAGCTTATTATAAATATAATAAGATATACTTTACGTTTAGTAGAGGATATAACGGTAAGGTACTATATAACTACTATTCTAAAGACGAAGCTAGATTCTAGGATAAAGTATATATACTTTTTAATAATAAAGAATAAATAGTTATTAAGTATTACTATAATATTAAAGAGTACTATTAGAAATATAAGCGTATAAATTAACGGATAAAGGATATAAAAGCTCTTAAGAATATTTAAGAAGCCGAAGATAATAAACTTATATATAATTAAAAGGCCGGTAATTACTATAATTAAGACTAAAAACTTAGTAAGCTAGAGGAAAATACTAATAGTAACTCGGAGGATAAAGATATAGATATTCCTAAGGAAGAAGTCCTAATAGTAGATTTCGTTAATATTCTAAAGGATAATATAAGCTCGGAAGCTTAATATAGAAATTCTCTAAGGAAACCTCCTAGAGTTAAGTAATTATAGGAGACTATACCTTATATAGTAAGCCGGAGGCTCGACTATAGTTATTAAGATAGAGAGATTTTACCTAAGTCCGAAAAGGATCTTATAGATAATTTAATTAACTTTATTATTAGATTAAATACTAGGAAAGGCGAAGAAAAGATTTATCTTAGTATAAAGGAATCTAACTAAATTATCGATAAGCTCCTTACTATAATAAGATATATTAAATACGACTATTAGTATAGCTTATATAATATATTATTTTAGATATATAAAGCTATTTAAAAGCAAGACGATAAGGCTAAGTAAAAGATAATTAAATAATATAATACCCTAGACCTATCTATAATAGTAAAGGATTATTTAGTTATAATAGTATAAGTTAAGAGTAAGCTTACCCCGGATAACTTCCTATTAAAAGGAGGAGTTTAGAAATAATACTTTATCTATAAAGATATCTAATAGCTAGCTCTAAAGCTAAATATATTAAAAGTAGCTCTATAAAGTAAGGAATTAAAGTAATAGAAGTAGGCTCTAGTAAACGAATAGGAGTTATTTATTAAGAGATAATCTTAGGAAGTTATTAAAAAGGTACCTAACGGATATAATATTAATCCTACTAGAATAGTATTTAAGAGAAAGATTAGTCCTAATAGAAAAGTTACTAAGTATAAATATTATATTATTACTAGAGGTTTTATATAATAATATAGAGTTAACTTTAATAAAACCTATATATCTACTAATAAGTTAGGGTTATATAAAACTATATTTATAATTATAGTATAGCTAGGATAGACTTATAGTTAGAGTAATATTATAATAGTATATCTATATACTAAACTTTACGAAGAAGTATATTATAAACCTCCTAAAGAACTACCTAAGTTATATAAAGACGTTATTAGTAAGATACTTAAGCTTAAAATCCTACTCTACAGACTTAAGTAATTAGTTAGCTAATAGTATTAGAAATATTATAAAGTAGCGGCGAAACTTAGATAAAGGGTATTAATATATAACCTATTAGTATTTATTTATAATACTTACTATATTATAATAATATACGTAGATAATATATTAATCTTTAGTCCTAAACTAGAGCTTATAAAGTAACTTAAATAGTAACTTATAAATAGTTATAAGATAAATAATCTAAGCGAAGCTATATACTATCTAGAGATATATATTTTATATAATAAGGATAAGATATATCTTTACTATACTATATTTATTAAGTAGGCGCTTAAAAAGTTTAGTATTAATAAACTCCTAGCTAAGTCTATACCTATAAGCCTATATAAGCGACTAATAGAAAATATAAGAAAAGTTAATACAGACTTAAGGACTAAATACTAAGCTTTAGTAAGAACTTTAAACTATATTATAGTAATCTCTAGACTAGATATTTTACTTAATATCTTACTAGTATTATAATACTACTTAAACCTAAATAAGAACTATATAAACGTAGTTAGATAGATTATATAATACCTAAAGAGATATTTAAGCCTAGGCTTATACTATTATAAAGAGAAAGAAATTAAGCTAAGTATCTATATAAATACGGACTAAGTAGGGTATCTAAATACTAGGAAATCTACTATAAGCTAAATAGCTATACTAAGCGGATTACTAATAACGTAAGTAGCTAAGTAATAGAGGATAGTTACTCTTTTAATATATAAGGTAGAATATATTACTATATATAAAGTAACTAAAGAAGCTATCTAGCTTAAGAACTTTATTAATAATTTAGAAATACTAGACGTACGTATTAGAGTAGTACCTATCTATATAAATAATACCTTAATAGTTAAATTAGCTAAGAATCTAGAGATATACTTATAAGTTAAGTATATTAATATTAAATAATATTTCCTAAAAGAGTAAGTTATAATAAATAACGTACGGATAATCCGGGTTAATACTAAGGATAATATCGTAAATATTCTTATAAAAGTAATACTTAGAGGTTTAATATAAGGAACTTAGAGAGCTAATAGGACTTAGGAGGAGTAATAAATAAGAGACGCGCGAGTAAGGGGGAGTATTAAATAGTTACTCCTATATAGTAATAATTAGGGGGAGTAAGTAGTTAGATAATAAACTAATATATAGTAAGTATATTAAATAGTACGTTAAATAGTAGTATTATCTTATACTACTAGTAGATAGTAAATAGGAAGTAGACGTCTATATAAGGAGGGTAAGGAGGCAGATATGTAGAAAGCTAGTTTAAAATAACAACTCCTTTTCATCCCTCTTAAATCCTTCTACCGGTGTTTCAGAGGTATCTGTGGCCTTGGCTAATGTGTTCTGCACCACGACCTCAACTCTACAGAGTAACATAGCGCTGGATATAGCCCAGTCTTCACGGCCACCATTGGCCACATATCACATGTGGACCATGCGGCTATCGCGGCCAAGCTTCACTTATCGCCATTCCATCAGATCTCTTTCGAGGTGGTTAGCAGCCCAATAGCCTCTGGTTGGCTATAGCATGACCCCTCCGTTGCAGCTCTATCGGGCCTTTGGCGCTATTCCGGGTCCTTCAGATCTTTCCAACCATGAACTTCGCATGCGCGATGACATACGGCCACCTTCCTCGGCCAGGCCACTAACGTCCCAGATCGGACGGTGGTAAAGGACATCGATTTCGATGAGCTGCCCAAGCACGCACAAGGCTCCGGAAGCAGAGCTTGAACTGTCGAGCAGACTGAATGTATAGCGAGATAATTGGCCCAGCTCACGGCGTCTATAGCCCTCATCTTCTGATCGCCATACCTCACAGAGTTCACTTCACTTGCGCATTGAACTTCGCTCGACCCCTCGCTTGATTCACTGCAAGGGAAGCCGTCCAGCGGACCCCGCTTGCCCCTCCAACAGCGGCTGCGTCGGGCGGGTGCAACGTTCGAGCACTCACAGAGAGAGGAGAAAACCTCAGCCGTGCCTCCACGCAGCCACGGCACGCCAGACTTCGGTAAGGGAAAGGAATCTGTAAGGGCGGTGAGTCCCGAGCTAAGCGATTCGTCGGGCGTCGCCGTTTTTTGGTATTTTTTCTTCCCTGCCCCGGACCTCCATGTGGCGGGTGGTGCAGGTGGGCGTGTGCGGCGGGGGTCGGCTGGGGGTCGGGCGGCCTGGCCTTCAGGGTTGGTCCCCGCGCCTATGGGATTTTCCCCGACCCCCCGCGTTCCTTCTCAAACACTTCCCCCCTCCTCTCCTCTCCCTTGAAAGCGCCCATCCCTTCCTTTGTCCAACGTCAAGCTCTCCTGCCTGCGTCCGTCCTGCTCACCCCGCTCCGGAGAGGGCAGAGCGTGCGCGCGCCCGTGTGTGGACAACGTGGGCGTCCGATCTGCGTCAAAGGGGTCTTAACTCGGATGTGGCTCCGACGGTTTGGCTTGGCTCTGACTGAGGATCTACAGACCACATTGTAACTTCCATCGGGATTATTATTCTTCTCGACGACAGTACATCCTGCATCCGAATCCTCTGCTACATGTGTTTACCAGGTTGAATCGCCATCATCATCATCATGAATCCCGACTGCAAAAGTGACTTTACCCGGATCTGGCAAGCTGATCACATTACATCACGCCTATCAATTCACCTCATGCGTCTCGTATCCTGTCATCCAGCCTGCTGGCCTTGGCAGAGACATGGTCAGAGCCTTATTTCCTATCACAACAACGCTGTTTACACAAGTCGAGCTCTGTTTATTGTTTTCCTCCCTCCCTCATTCTTCAGGACATCAAGGTTTGGGTGTGGCGTCTTTCCACATCCATCCTTCAAGCTAATGCAAAAGGCCGCAATCCACGGTGATGGTGTGAAGGAGGAAACCACCAAGGGTCTCAAGGTTAGCTCGAACGTTTCACGTTCACAGTCGTAACCAGCTCATCTCTTTCTCTTTTTGTTTTCCCATGCTGTTTCATCGCCCCTGAGCCTGCTGCCGCTGCTACTGATGCAACGCACGTCGACGGCATATGAGGTCATCTCCCGGCGGGGAAGGGCGCATGGGTATCTCACATCTATATACAAATCCCCCATTTTCGGCCTGGCATGCCAATTGACCCGGCTCCGTCCCAAACGGTCGGGACCCCTGGGGCGAGGGGGAAGGCTAACGATAGCCTGTTCAGGGAAGCAATCTGCCTCTGCTGCTTTATTGTTGGGCACCATGATCATCGCCCGTTGTTGTGATTCACTGCTATAGCTTTCCCGACGAAGAGTGATCAGGCAAAAACCAAATCACTAGGATCTTTCTCCCCGACGGGTGACGGTAATTTACCTATGATCTCGAGGCGAGAGCAACCGTGTCTCCTTAACAAACTTCAGTCTCGTCCGAGTACGCAGGACGAAGTGGGATTTCTCGTATCCGTCAAAGATCGTCGGCATCCTCAACCATCTACGTACATACAGAACAGGACATGACCCGACGTCCAGGAGGCGTCGTCGTCGTCGACAACTGCGGCGGCGCCACGGCGACCTCTTCGTCCACGCGAGAAACGAACAACCACGACGAAAGCGTTGCCTCGTCTTTATGTCCGGCGTGATATCGAGAAAAGGAGAGAGAAACCCCACGCAGAACCGAAAGATGTTGACCCTGGACGCGGCGGTGGGCTGTATCATATGAAGCAATTATACCATAGAAAAGCAGGTCTGAGGTTGCAAGACACCGCCTCCGATAATTCAAAATCGACAACCTGCCATCGCCGGCCTCGTGCATGACAAAGGTCCGAAAATCGACAAGACTACTTTCCGGGATGGGATACCTGGTTGCATATTATCGAGCTGTGGAGTCAAAGCCGTGCATGACTCTTTTACTATTGTTGACTTTGTGATCATCCCCCACCAGCCTCCCGCAGAAGCACCAGCCAAATACACACCAAGGAAGACGGCAAATTAACAGGGAATCCGACAAGATCAGTTCGTTTCTGCGATCTCGTCCTCTACTCAAAAACACTGCAACCCCTTCACTTATTTACATACACGCGGGCGAGAAACGCCTTCGGGTATAAGCGTCTAAAAGAAGAAAGAAAGAAAAGAAAAAGACTCCCCATAAACCCAACACTGAGCCCGGGAGAACAACCACATGAGCCCGAGCCAGATGTGACAAGGAGACAGGCACGCGGCAGGGGCCATCAGAGCGAAAGTTCGAAACGAGAAGAACAACGAAAGCTGATATCGTCACGTTTCGACATCAAATTCGAAGTCTCATTATTTTCCTTCTTCATTCCTCAGCCTGCTTCCCCGTCTCAGTCCAACAAGCCCATAAGACTCGCTCCCTATCCCAGCGTTCACTGTGAGTCCCTGGTCCCCTTGCGCTTGTTTTTACGATCCAATTGCCGGTCTCTTTCGTCGCATCTGGACGATGAAATTGGATGCAGAGTCCAGTATGCCCAAGCGCCGGATATCTGATTGAGGCCTGGCCCTCTTGCATGTGCTGCCCACCAAGCTATGGTCTTTTCGACAAGTTAGACTAATACAACGTTTGTTTTAAGCCTGGAGGACAAGCCGCTACCATATCGCCGCTGGGACGAAAACCTCTCGACTCCCGACCGCTACACCTAGGAATTCCAAATAACGCGCCGCGTTCAGGAATACATGTGACGGCGGAGTACCAGACGGTAGGGCATGGAACCCGGGATATAAGCAAGCGAAAACCGCTGCCAAATCAGCAGCGCCAGCATGAAGGCACTCTAATGCTGGACGTGTTTCTGGAACCTGCGGAAGATTCTCTAACGCCCAATGGGACGGAGGCGGTGCCTCACTCGAGCGGAAGAAACGATCATGAGGAGGAGGTGCCCAAGGATTCGGTGAGCCATTCCAAGAATCCCTTAAAGTTGTAGAAGAGGCATCTGACCACGGCTCGTCCATGTCGTCCCCATCCCCATTCTCGTCATCGCTCTCGACCTCGCTGGCTTGTCCTCCGCGCAACCTCCCGATTCCCTTCGCCAGACCCTTGATGCTGTGCCAGCGCCTGCTCTTCGATGGACGCTCCTGAAGACTAAAGGCTCGCCGTGGGTTCGGCGGTATTGGTAAAGGCCGTTGCCCATAGAGCCCAGCAGACGCCCCGGATGTCGACCGAGGGGCATTGGTGACCAGGCTGCTGCCGTCATGTTGTTCCCCGGAGCGGCAGAGCTCTGAATTCATGGAGACCAGCGCCTCTCCGCCAAGTGCAACATGGTGTTTATCTGTGTTCACACAGCAATCAGGACGATCGGGTAGGGACTTCCAGATGTCAGCTTTAAAGGCATCATTGATGTAACTCCTATTGACGCCTTGCCCTGTCCGAGTTTGCGAGCTATTCTGGTTCGAGCCCGAGTGCTTCTGGGACTGTTCACTTGCATCGCCTGGCTGTTCGGACGCGGCCTTATCTCGATGGCCATCATCGACAGCAAACTTTACTGTTTTGCCCTTGCTGATGACCGCTTCAATACCATTCGAAGCCGGGAACACCGTTGCATGTTGTGGGAGGCTGCTATGCGAACGTTGGCTCGCCGGAGCTGGTGTCTCTCTTCCACCTGGAAGGCTTGGGGAAGGTCCGGTTGAGCAAGGCAACGTGAGCATTGGAAGTCGAGAGATGCCACCCAGATCTAATGGGTCTTGAGCGGCACCGTTCATCGGCCTTGCAGCTTGTGCCGAGAGTCCACGTACATATAGGTCGATTATTCTGTCGCAGGCGTCCGGTTCGAGAACCAGCTGTTTTTCTATTGACCGGGGCCGATACTTCTCTGCTCGTTGAAGCTGAGTCATGCCGTTCTGTAGGGACGAAGGAAAAGGCTGCGCAAGCATCAGCCCTCCCTCCGGAGCGCCAGACGATGATTGGCCGCCTTTCAACGAACTCGTTGTATTTTTTTTCGAACGGTTCGCACGAGAGCATTCACTTTTCTTGAAAAACCTAGGGTGCTGGGGTACGTATGGAATGAGCGGCAGAGGACGTGGGCCGGCCGGCTTCCGCGGTTTGTACGGGCTTATCCCTCTAAAGGATGGATACCTTTCCCAGTATCTCTTGGATCTGGAAGTGGCTGGAACAGGGCTAGACGCCTTCCGACCTTGCGAGCCGGTCATGCATCTCTCATCAGGTTGCGAACCGCCAAGTTTACCGGGCGGAGTCGGCCACGCATAAAGCTCCTCAGCATTTGTGGGAAACGCCCACGCTGCGGTGGTGTCATTTCCCGGTTTCGCTTGCTGGTTGGCTTTCACATCGAGACAGAGTTGATCGAGGGCTTCCAAGACTTGCACCAGGTCAAGGGGTGGCAGTTGTTGCCCTTCCGAGGGCTGTTGCCCGTCTGATTTCCCAACAGGAGCCTTCAAGCGCGGGAAGGCAATAGGATCCGTACGCGCACCGTTTTCAATGCCCTTGCATCGCCGTTTGGCCACGTTGAGAGAAGCGATCGGTGTGTACACACGAGGTTGAGCAGTCAACGGCGAAGGGGTGCTGCCAACCGCCTTTTGAGCTGGTGACGGAGCCAGTGATCGCTTTTTCGAAGCCTTTTGAGCTGCAGCATCTCCGTCAAGGGATTTTTCTTGCTGATTGGAGGGTCGCGCTGATCTCCTCGGCGCATCCGACAGGCTCGAAGGTGCGCTAGAGGACCGGAACCCTAGAACTGCCGTAGTAGGAGCTCGCTTCAGGCTGTGGAGAACTGACGCTTGAGTAGGTTTCAAGTAAGAGGGCAACCCTGTTTCTCGGAACTTGCGCATGCCCGGTCTTGTATGAATTCTTGCCTCGATATCAGAGCCTTGATACCGCTTCGCCACTTTCCACGGCGGTGTTTGGGGACCTACGGCGGATCTCTTGGATACCGGTGCTCGAGATTTGCCTCCCCTGACGATCCCAACTGTTGACGGTGTTTGCGTCGCACTGGCTGTAGTGCGTGGTTTTGGTGATGGAGTAGGTTTGGATGCCGCCGGTTTCCGGATGGGTCGTTGTCCGGACCTAACGTCCTTCTGCGGTGGTGAGGGCCGTGGGATCTTTGTGGGCGTGATTTTAGCTGGGCTCACTGAAATCGCTGTCTGACTTGGAGTCCCGGCAATATCATCGGACTGCGGTTGTCCGGAAATAGCCCTTTGCAGCTGCAGTGGTGATACATCTCCAGGAAATCCAAACGACAGTGCAAGAAGATCTTTCTGCGTGTTGTCGAGGGATGCTATGAAACGGGATAACAGAGTAAGTGGAGCCTTAGCAGCTGACTTTGCAGTAGCAGCGGCGTCAACGTTTGGAGGTAACGCGAATGCAGAGTTGTCGTAGATTAGACGCTGTAGTTCCGGAAGGCTGACCTCGGCGGTGATCCCACAAGCGGCGGCCAAGGCTATACGCTGCGCGGGCGCGAGAGACCCGAGGAAGAAGCCTTGATACAAGATAGCACCCTGCTGCTTCTGCGTCCTGGAGCCGTATGGTATCAGTCCGCTTCGACATCTCTGCGCACTTCTTTGTCCAAGGTCGCGATGTACGTCCTCAGGCCGATCCTCGGAACACTCCTCTGCTGACACGGCGCGTGTGACTTCCATAGATTCGCAGTGGTTATCTTTTGTCAACGAATGGGGCCTCCGCTGTCCGATATCGATGTTGGACAAGGACTGAGTCACTTCGATCACCTTCCCTTTCAGCAAAGGGTTATCTCCGCTGGGAGGAGGTAGGGCAGAGTCAGGGTCGTTATCGCGCTCTCCGTCGTCGGTGTCGTCGACTTGGTGGTTTCCTCCACCGCCTCTCAATCGTGGTCCTCGTGGTGTATCGTCCTTTTCCTGCGGCGGCGTGCCCTCCCTCTTTGGGACGGACGTGCCCTTCTTACACTCTCTCACTTGCGCGCCTCTGCCCTCTTGGACCGACGCCCCTGCCGTCTCTTGTTCTCTCCCCTCACCCTTTGCCAAAGGCAGCAAGGCACCGCGAGGGAGTTGGTACACGTGAACCCTCTCCGGGACCTCCGTCGTGCACTCGAGCTCGCCCAACAGCCTGGATGGTCCATTGCAACTTTCCGCATCGTCTGGCCGCTCCCAGACTTCATCGAACCACTGGTCCATCTTGATCCGACATTGGTCAGCCCAGTCCTCCGGCTCAACGACCGGGTAACCATGTGGCAACCTCGCCGAAGCGGAAACCGGAGATGTACTGCTGTCATCCGAGAAAACGATGGCGCTGGACGAGCCCGATCGCTGCTCGTTGTCCACCCAGCTGGACCTCCAACGAGCCCCGCGGTGTTCCCGATCTGCCGTGCCGCGGCCCACTCGTCCCCAATCTTCCGTGACGCTGTCGCGGCACTTTGCTTGCTGTCCACAATCCGAGCATCTATCCAAAGACTCTGTCTTAATTCCTTTTGGCAGGCATACCGGTGCATCATCCTCGGTTGATAGTCTTGCAGGGCATTTCCCCGAGGCCGAGGGAGCCTTGTGTTTTCGGCTCACGCGTGTCCGGTGCAGGTCGTTTGCTGAGCAGCTTATCCCCTCTGCCATGGCTCTCGTAGACTTTCCCGCTGGAGTGGAAAGAATGTAAAGGCGTGATGGTAGGGCGGGACTTAATACCTACCGTACAGCTATAAAAATGTTATCCAAACGATGGTATAGTGTTGAATATGATGATGGCGGGTGGTATCAGGCGGTCGCCTCGGCTGGTGTGTGATCTCCCAGGGACAAGGGTAACCAAGATTGATGAGTATCGATCATATTGTAGTGTGGATTGCGCCTGCCGTGGTGGTATCTCACGGCAGGTGTGTACAGTGAAGAGGGAGGCGCCAACTGGCGCCAACCGGTAAACACATGTTGAGGATTTGACTGTGACAATGACTTATACTGTAGGCAAATTAGATGGTGGAACTGTAGAACTTGAAGTATTTTACCATGTCTTGAGATAGACAATTCTTCATTGCGATGTCGTCAAGGCTGGATCACTTTGGCTGGGCTCGTCATGATCGGGGGTATCCTAATGTCGTCCCTGTAAGGCTATTCCATCATCCCACAAGCAGTGTGATACGGTACGGTAGAGTGAGCATACTGTAGATGCAATGGTGTCCTCCACGGAGTTAGGCGTCTTGGAATCTGCTATATATGATATGTGAGGTTATACGTATCGGACGTATGTAACTGGGTCAAATATAGAGTAATTAAGTATATTTAGATCGTTTACGGCCCGGTTCGTGGCTGCCCCGCTTCCCGGTTCTCCACCTTACCTAAGCGAGGGGCTGCCGGACCCTGGAATTTCCTGAGTTCTGGAGCCATCTAGACGAATCAGCCTGAGGCCTCCATCTCTCCACATTCGTTGGAGTATCAGTGAGTGCCTGAGGTTTTCCGGTCCCTTCATCTGGCTGGCTACGATCATCACTTCCTTCGTCTTCCCGTCTCATCCTCCTACTATTCACTAGTAGTTCCTCAACGACACCTCAACCATCGCGCCGCCCTCACATCGCCCCAGAGCCAGCCAACTTCCGACCTCCGAGAAATCCCAACTTCTCCCGGCGCTTGGCCCGTCCAGGTTCCGCTTCGAAAGGAACCCCGCCCCGACCCGTCAAAACGGCCCAACCAACCGTCACTCCATCGCGGCCGCCTTCGCCCCTTGCTGTCGCCAGCCAGATCGCCGCGCCTAGCGACTTCCTCTGGGATCCCAGGCGCACCAACCGCCCTCCCCCGCCGAGACTGAAGCCTACTCACGTCGGCACCCTCTCCGTCCCCAATCGCTCGGATTCCTCCATCAGTGTCAACAACCTCGGCGGTGGTCAGCAGTTCCAACGACACCGATCTGACAACATGGACAAGCGGCACCCCAGCTCCTTCCAGCAGCTGGAGAAGCTGGGAGAGGGCACGTATGCAACCGTAAGTTGTCTTGGCTCATCATCTGCGGCCTTCGCTCATGGTTTAGGTCTTCAAAGGTCGGAACCGCCAGACGGGCGAGTTCGTCGCCCTTAAGGAGATTCACCTCGATAGCGAGGAGGGTACCCCTTCCACAGCGATTCGCGAGATCTCGCTCATGAAGGAGCTAAAACACGAGAATATTGTCTCCCTACACGATGTCATTCATACCGAGAACAAGCTTATGCTTGTCTTCGAATACATGGACAAAGACCTGAAGAAGTACATGGACAGCCGAGGAGACCGTGGCTCTCTCGACCCGGCGACAATTAAGTCCTTCATGTACCAGCTGCTCCGCGGCATCGCCTTCTGCCACGACAACCGCGTGCTCCACCGGGATCTGAAGCCCCAGAACCTCCTCATCAACAACAAAGGCCAGCTCAAGCTCGCCGACTTTGGTCTTGCCCGTGCCTTCGGCATCCCAGTCAACACCTTCTCCAACGAGGTTGTTACCTTATGGTATCGCGCGCCGGACGTCCTCCTCGGCTCCCGCACCTACAACACCTCAATCGACATCTGGTCCGCTGGCTGCATCATGGCTGAAATGTACACCGGCCGTCCCCTCTTCCCCGGCACGACGAACGAAGACCAGCTGCAGAAGATCTTCCGGCTGATGGGTACGCCTTCGGAGCGCAGCTGGCCCGGCATCAGCCAGTTCCCGGAGTACAAGCCCAACTTCCCCGTCTTCGCCACCCAGGACCTCCGGCTCATCCTGCCCCAGGTCGACGCGCTCGGCCTCAACCTGCTCTCCTCCATGCTCCAACTCCGACCGGAGATGCGCATCTCCGCCAACCACGCGCTGCAGCACCCCTGGTTCAACGACCTTCCCGGCCGCGTGCCCCCGACCGCGCACGCGCAGCCGCCCCCGCAGCCCCAGCACACGGGCACGCCCCAGCAGCCGATGCAGATGCAGCAGCAACAGCAAGCGCCGCCGAGCGGGCCGGGAGGGTATCCGGGGGTGCCGCAGGGTGCCTATTGAGAAGACCGCGATGTGG
Source organism: Myrmaecium sp. VS I D KN 1 (assembly GCA_019775845.1). Taxonomy (NCBI): domain Eukaryota; kingdom Fungi; phylum Ascomycota; class Dothideomycetes; order Valsariales; family Valsariaceae; genus Myrmaecium; species Myrmaecium sp. VS I D KN 1. The sequence goes on from JADQAV010000022.1 coordinate 444,841, forward strand.
TAAAAAATGAGGGATCGCTGCCGATGTGAATCAGTTATGAATCTTATGAGGGCTCGTTCGTGCTCGCGGGGGGCTTGCTTATTTGCTTTTTTCATTGGAAAGGGGTTTTCTTTTCGCCGGCGGGTTCTCGTTTGTTTTCCTGTGCTTTTACTTTCGGAGCATTAAGAATATATATGTTAATAATTTAGCTCGCAATATCAAAGCCTTGCCACTTGGGCCTTCGCCGCAACCCTCCTCACAAGGCCTGCCCTCAGGCTTTGGGCGGTTAGTATCTACCGGTACGTGCATAGGGGTGCTCGTCATTATAATGGAGCAAGCAAGAGCCGGAGTGGCCTGATCTCCGGGTCTCGAATGGTTGTGTCAAGGCCTTGCTGCTTAAAGGCTGTGTGATGAATCATTGCTGAAACGCCGCAGCAGTATGTGATACAACTGACTCGCCGTAGCCCTTCTTACATTTCTTTACTGAGGGAAGGCTAGGCTTAGGTTTGGTCTCCTTTAAGGCTTTACTCTAGTCATATCTTATTTGAGTGTATGAATCAACTTTGCTCAAGTATACTTTCCTTTTCTCGTTCTTATGTCTAACTCTTTCTTTTTCTCCCTTTGAGCTTGGTAAGTACGGATCCTACAGCCACCTTTAAATAGGTAATCAGTTGCCTCCGGCCATCATTGACGCGTCAGGACTTCATCTCATGTTGTTGTTTGAATTGCCAGGACTGGATTTGTGAATTGCAGCTATCACGTTCTGTGCAATAAGACTAATTTATTTCCCCAAATCTCTAATTCTAGAATAGGCGCATCCTTAACCGCCTTCTCAGCTGTTACTGTCGCCTGCTCCAGAGCATTGCTCCATATTTCACTTTTAAATTGGTCGAGGAATGAATGCCTCCGAGGCCTAACCGGCTTAGATGAAGTATTAAATCCCCATCTCTTGTTCCTGCGTGATACCTTTCTTTTGCCAACTCCGAGTCCTGCTTCCAGAGCAGAACTTCCCCACCTCCCATAATATATACGCACTGTGGATAGAGGGCCTAACATGCATTCTGGAAAAGGCGTTCCACCGAGACTCCTCATAACGAATGCTGCAGCTCCTCGTCTGAAATATACACGTGACCGTATTTTCCCACTTTTGTGCTCGCTCTTCTGATGCTTGTGTGGAACCTAAGCCGATCGAAGCTTGCATGCCGTGGAAGATGATGGGGAGGTGTCGAAGAAGAAAGGGGATCACTGGAGAGACACGATGTTGCAAGTAGTCCACAGCAGGGGATGGGCTTATATGCGGATAGAAAAATAGGAGAAACATCGTACAGTTCATTAAACGTTTAGATATTCAGTTTCATTGTTGTATCTCCTCCTCTAAGGAGGAGTCGATATGATCTTTTCAGCTTGTCTTTTTCTATTTCTTATTTTGGGACTCCGGTGTGGTATAAGCGTTTTTGCTATATAGTCTACAGATACATTCTTATCTCTCTCCCAAGGAACTGTCGGTTCTCGTGTTAGAAATACTCCTTCTCCCAACTTCTATTCGCTTATTTCCCTTCCGTTTCTCATTCTAGCCTTCGGATGTGACAAACAAGAGGCGGGGATATGTGAACGAGTTTTCCCAATATACTTTGGGGAAGAGGTGGGAGAAAGGAGAGTAAAAGGAGAGGCAATGGAAAGGGAACAAGACAGACCTAGGTGGATGCGGATGGTCCGTTGACAATAAATACAAATGCATATAAATATACATATATATATATGTATATATACGCCTTCCAGTCTCACCTGGTTACTCCTTTCGATAGAAAAACGACACGACCGGATTAGATGCGTGAATCTACCCCAAGCAGAATGGAAGAAAAGGAAACGATTATCCATTCAATCCGCCACACGTGGCGACACGACACACGAAAAGACTAAGGCAAAACTCTGCTCCTCTTCCTTCCGCCTGAGCCAAACCGCTCGAACGCACGCAACATCCTCTCCGGTATTTCACTTCCGCCTCGACGAAACTCAGTACGAGGATAACAGGTAAAAAGCCGGATGAACCGCGCATGCATCTGACCAACGACGAAAAACCATGGTGTGAAAGCCCGCGCATAATTCCATCCGTACGTCCTCATAACCAGCTTGCTTTGCATATGTAGGAAGCAGCGTGGCGGTGGTTAATGCGGCAATCTCACTATTATTCGTTGTGAACAGCGACCGGAGAGATTCGCGCGTGTGGGAGGGACGCGGTACGTATCGCACACCGTCAGTTTAGAGTTGCGTATGTAGACAATGGAGGGCGACGGACGACGGATGGAGGGCATGTTATACCACACCCTGCTGCGAACGCGGGCTAGGTGAGGCGACGTGGATGCGGAAGATGACGAGAAAAAGGGCCTGTGTCATGAGATGCGTTGGTGGATGGGAGCGAAGGAGGGAGCTTTGACGGGTGCAGGGAGTTATGCTTCGGGGGTTTCCATGAGGAGACCAAGGGCTTCATGTGGATGGGAGGTTTTCGTGGAGGCAAGGAACGTAGTCGCTCGCTGTAAGTGGATTGAATGTGCGAGTATAAGGTAACGATAGAATTAATCAGGAGCTAAAGAGGATGTTGGGAGGGATTCAGGCAGGGAAGGAATGCTGAACTCAGAACAACAACACCAAAGATGTGGCTTTGTATGAAGGTGTCAGGTGGTGGGGACGAGAGAAGCGCAACGAACTACGGATGTGCTGTGCAAAAAGGCTGAAATGCAAGCACACGCTGAAGAAAGAAGGAAAAGGCAGTAGAAGATGGTTGCGAGCGAGAGGACGCCCATCAAAACACCCAAAAAGCAAATGGCTTCGAAGTGCAAGCAGATCAAAACACTAAAGGAAAAAAAGAAAGGGCAAGCAAAAACAAATCCCCCCAAGAAGTGTCCGAATGGAACATTGCCAGGTACTTTCCTTTAGCTTGCGGACAACCGATACCCACCCCCTGCGTCAAGGGGTGCAACGAATCCTATAGACTTGGAAAGAGTCCATGGCAAACGGGACCATCGGGAGTTGAACCCAGGACACTCACACGCCCGCTTGACCATTGAGCCAAAGCGGTTGTGACAGAACTGATTCTCCTTGGTGGGACTTGTTGGAAGGTACCTGCTTTTTGCACATTATATCCACAAAGAAGGGCAGGTGACGTCCGAGGGTCGACCTCGTCCCGGTCCTGGTCCCAGCCGTTTGTTCAGAGGCCGGAGCGTCGGTGTCTGGTGATGCGTTCTGTCGAGGACACTGCTGCACTTTCCAGTCAACACCCTCAATCCTCCACAACATTCTTCCTCAACTCTTGCTTCGCTTGAGGAAGTCAGCACATTCCGTGCAAGCGCCGCCATGTCGTACTGCGGACGGAGACAGCAACGGCATCTCGCGATGCCCCGAGGTGTTGCTGCCGCGCAGCGTTCTCTGACAAGATGGTGGTGGATGTCTACCACTTCTGATACAGGCTTGCGCTAGAGGTCTGGCAAAAGCTGACAACGAAAGATAGTATGTTCCCTCAGTACTGAGGTATGCGGCGTCGATGCCTTACTACCGGCCTTCCAGGCTTTCTTGTGCGCGTCCTAGTCTTCGTAACCCACATACGCACATCGGGCCCACGAGTATGTCCTCGCCTTATCTTGAGGAAGGCACATCACAACGAGGCATATTATGCGCTCGCGAGTCTGTGAACATAACGAGTTAGCCTTGGCTTGCCGCGGAAGCGGGTGCGTTCCCATTGGAAGAACAATACAGCCCAAAAGAGGCGTAGCCTCACTCAGAAATTCCGTTGCGCCATCCAACTGGTATTCCCACGGAGTCATCCTCCAACCGAAGAGCACACGAAAGGTCCCATCGGCAAGGATGAAGACAGACATACACTGCGGAACAGGAGGGGTGATGAAACATTCGGACATAGACCATATGAGAACAGGGAAGGCTTGACGGAGAACGCGGGGTGAAGAACCAGGACACAACACCTTCATGATACGGACATGACTGTGTGCCGCAGTTGGGGTTGCACTACCTCATCACATCCCATATGGGAGGCGGGGTGTTCATACTCTGGACTCTGGAGAAGAAGAAAGACTCGATTGAGAAGAAGGAAGCGAAACAATCTGAACCATACGAAGGAGAAAGGAAAGACAAGGTACTTCAAAGGCACATTGCCTTTTTCGGGCTCGGTTAACTGGTTGACAGAAACGAAAGGAGGGAAAAAAGCCACAGCGTGTCGAACATTACGCGTGAGAGATATGCGAGGGGAAGTGGACAGCGGAGTTACAGATGATGCAAACCTGGGACGCGTACTCGCATATCACGGTGGGTGATGGAGGTCTGGAAGAATCAGCCCTACTACCTACTCCGTACGACCTCTTGGAAGTGCGGATTAGGGAAACCGTGTCCCCTTTCAACCCCTCAAGTCCCTCCTCATTCTCCACTCGTCCGCTGCCGGAGGTCCACCAACGGTCGGGCCGTCACCGTAACACTCGACGGCGGCCGTTGGGGGGAGACGTAGCGCTTCCGTCAGAAGAGAAAGTGAGGCCTCCAGTGTCCAAAGAGAGCGTGCTGGGAGATGAGGGGTCGTCAAAGATTGGACCATCCTTGCCCATTCAAGCCACGCTCTTCCCTTCTCTACCCTGGCCGTGGGAGCTGAGTGGTTACGTGCAGAGGACCCGGCCGCATATCGCGACGGTCATGTGACGCCGGTGTGGATGGCGGAACTGAGGACGAGGGCGAATGAGAAGCGGCAGCAGGGAGTGGAGAGAGTCACTCGTCCCGCGAAGCCTGAAAGCGGCATGGGAGGATGTTGCGATGGTGATGGTGGTTGGAGGCACGAGAAACCTGGGAGGGGGAAGGGGGACAGTCGGGGCGGAGTGGGTGCCGTTCGACTAAGCGGGAGCTACCAGGTAAGCTAACCTCCATCCTCCATAGCACTCGCCGATGCCCCCCTTTTGGCGAGCAGCCACAGCGGTAATTTCACCTGCCCATGCCCCATGCCTTGCCCGTGAGCTTAGCGAGAGGATCATGCCACACCTTAGGATCCGAGGACGGCGGCTGCTGCCGTGACGAAATGAACCACGGTGCTCCAAACTACTAGTACCCTTGCGACAACAACACTGGAACAACATCACCGCTTGCCTCGCAACGGACGACAAACCTTCAAGCTTCTAGAGTCCAGAAGATGCCAGCAACGAAGGCGAAAGCGCTGCGCTGGCAAGGTGGCGGTTGCGGCGAGCAGCTCAGGCACCGCAGTACCTGCACACAGCCACCATGCGCGATTCAGAGAGCCGCATAACGCATGAACCAGGCCCTCAATTTTTCAGTTCAGCTGTGCGGGGGGGTTTGCAAGAAGCAAGCAGGAAAATTTTGAGTACAGTATGTACATACATACGTCAGGCCTTGGGGCCATTCGATCCTCCTCTACCTGTCTAATGCATGGTCGATCCCATTTTCGCGAAGCTGTGGCTGGAAAGGAAGGAAATGCTTTCATGCCCACGAGTGGATGCAACCAGGTAGATGTAGCGATTACGACTGGTTGCCTCCCCATCAAGGACCAGGACTGATCGGATCTGATGGATTTCGCTCACGGCGGCCGACTTCGGGGGCGCATTTGCCTACTACTAGTACGGGTCGCAAGGTGTTGGTGCTGCTGTTTCGCGATATGCGCGAGAAAAGAAGGCACGTAAGCTCGGTCGAGTGGCCGCCGTTGCTTCGCTGCACATGCGATCTGATGCTTGCCATCGTCCAAAGCCTGTATGGCGGCATCAGAGTGCTAAGAGAACGTCAAGAAATGGGCTTTCGGTCAGGTCTGTCTTGGCCAACGCGAGCGAGTCTGAGAGAGGCCCCTTTTAATATCACCCTCAGCTCATCTGCCCGTTGGTATTGATGCTGTGCGTCCTATCCGGAGACGTACCACGGCCTCCGATTCCAAATTTTGACTCCTGTTGATCCTTCGCGGGGTACGTTATCGCTCCCGGGCGGCTCCGGCGTGGATGCGCAAGGATTGCTTGAACGTCCATCTCAAAAGGTTCTGGATACCCGGACATGGCGTAAGTAGGTGGCGTGGAGCGGTGCCATGTACGGAGTACTGTGAATATTTAAAGGACGATATGACTGCCAACCTCTTGCTTAGGAGGCCCGTCAAACGCGGCACTGGGCGAGGTTGCGACTGTATCCGGCATCGACAATCCTTCCAGCCGCGCTCCAGGAGGGAGAGCGCAAGCAGAATACATATCACTTTGCACGAGGTAATGATGTACGCTTGCGCGGAAGATGCGCGACGGGCGGGCGCGATCCAAAGTGACAGGGACCGGCTTGGGAGCTTGGCCCACCAGCAGCGGCCCTTCGCCCCCGGTCTCGTGGCTGTACCTTGCCTCCTCTGAACATCCTGCACCCGCACTCTCACTCACCTCCTCTCGTCCTCGTCCTCGTCCCCCCCTGGCCCAGTCGTCCGATGCGCAGCGTCTTCCCGGCGGACTGTGCACCCCGGCCGGCCCACGAATGATGGCAACCGCAATCCCACCCAGACGCTCTGCGTACTGCAACTCCAGGGCTGCGTCGCCGAATGACCATCCTCCATCATGCTTTACATCTCTGAATGGCCGTCTCCATCTGCACGGTCGGGGAGTTTGGGCGGTCACATCCAGTTGCAAGCGCCCTGTCGCTGCCTCGATCGATCCTCTGGCGAAAAGCCCGTTGCCAGACTCGGAAATGGGGTGCCATACTCGCAGTCATGGCCGTGATATTACCTTATGCCCTCATCCTCCCGAATGCCTTCAACTGCTACTACATACATACACTTTGCTCGCAGGATGCGGGACGCCGTCCTGATATACATACAATACTACGCGAACCTCCTCCGCCTTCAGTCAACGGACCGCTCTGACAGCTTCTCGGGCACCAGACGGAGGACCGGACCGGAGGCAAGCCCACAGCCATCAGCCAACGAGATCGCTCGTCTCTATCGTTCGCCTCAGACCTGCGATAGATTCCGCCTCTCGCGTTGCCTAGCTACTCCGTTAGTCACTGCTTAGTACGGCAAGCCGGGCGGCAACCACGGCCGACCCTCTTTTCCCGTTCTCAACGTTCGACGGCTTCCAGGGACTTAATTTTTCTCTCTCGAGGCGGCCTCAGCTTCCCCACAACGCCGCCCCGCGCCTTTCGTGGACCCTTAAACAGGCTGCGTCCTCCTGCGAACCTGGAATTCACCTCCGATGTCTTCTACATATTTAGAAACTTCCTGCATACGATTTTCTGCCTGCATCTCTTCATGCGTCTCGGTGTCCGGCCAGTAGTATAGACTGGCGTGCTAAGCCACACTGCCGCCTCGCACGGTGTCGCTTCGGCGGGGCCGGTGGCGCTGCAACCGCTGAAGACGGCGATATACGCCCAACGGCCTTGGGTTCTGCAAAAAATCGTATCTGCTACTCAGCGTCATCGTCAATTTGCACGCGCTTCTGTTTGCCGGATAAGAATCTGTACCCATCCCTCCCCGTCGGAATCGGAAAGCCATCTACCCAACTCTCGGATCCTGTCACACCCTCCTAAACCATCGTCAGATCCAGCATCTTACTTCTCGACCTCAGCTTAACCCCACCAACACTCGAGACCCTATGTCCCTCACGGTATAGTCTTCTTCCCCAGACAGTAATCACTCTGCATACCCTGAGATGGCATTTGCTAACGATGTGGTGTAGATTTCGTTGGCCTAAATCTTTGCCGCTATTAGACTTGCAGTCTCCATGAGTTTCATGAAGTGTATGGGGCGTATCAACGGTACTCCACCCCTTGATCAGCAAGATCCTGTGGTCACCGAACCGGTTGCACCAAGCGGCTTACCGAGATGGCATCGTCCTATAAATCTCACTTCAGCCCACCGACGAGGGCGGACCGTCCGTCTCCGCCGGTCTCTCAATCTCAGCGCGCCTCATCGACTCGTTTCCCGACAAGGTCGGTAACGCCTGCGTTGCCGGCACAATCTCAACTCCCTGTTTTTGCTGCATCTACAGTGTCATCGTCCAAAAAGCTGCAAAAGAAATATAGCAAGGACAATGCGCAGGAAAGTAGTGCATCTGGAATCACCGTTCAGCAAAGCAGGAGCACAGGCCTGGATCCGCTAAGAAAGCCCGCGTTCAGATCGATGTCATCAGGTCTACACCCGCCGCATGTGTCCTCGGGTCCTTCGATAGCATCTCGTTCCTCGTCCCGGCTACCCAAATTCGATGCTACCAGAGGGGCTTCCACTCCTTCGCTTGTCTCTGGGTCTTCAATATCTACGGTTGACAGCCCGCGGTCTAATAAACTGAGGAGGAAGCCTTCATCGATTGGCAGGCAGGTTCAAAGGGTCCGAGCGACGTCTGTTTCCTCTGATGAGGAGGATATGGGCTGTGAGGCTACTATTCCGATAAGCTACAAGGATGCATTCTCGGGCACCGCATTAGGGATCAGCATGCCAGCCATTGGAGACACCGAAAAGAACAATGCGGCCGTGGACAGCTCTATAGGGTCGTTGTATCCCCTGACGACCGAAAATCTCCCTCCTCCAACGCCACTGTACGCACTTTCAGGCACACCGTCAACCCGCTATTCCGAGTCTCCCGGTCCTTTCAGCCTTAGCTCGACACCAACCTCCATGTCCTCTTCCTCTCCCGGTGTCATGCTGGCATCGGCAAGACCGACGGCCCGAACTCGACAAATAAACCCCATGCAGTCCAGGCCCCCCGTAACGAGACGAAGAACTGAGGAACCAAGTACACCGATTGTTGAGCCCCGTGGCCTTTCTTCCGTGCGAGAATCCTCTGCGTCATCTTCTTCAGCATCCACAGTGCGACACGGCGATACTCAAAAGCATAAGCAAATGGAGGTCCAGAGCAGGCTACCGGCCCCACCACTTAGTCCGCCAATGCAGCGGCAGTGGTCGAATACTACCGAGTATGTCCAAAAGGACCCCAGTTCCAGGGGCGACGTGCAGAACACCAAATCACCCCATTTTCGGGCCCAAGCCCCTCCCGAACTGGCCCATCTGGCCCACGCGATTCCGCCTCAGATCGGCCATCCAACAGTTCGGAGACCATCTCGGCCCAGTAGGGATGGTGCGCCAGATATCAGCGGGATGCGGGAGCCTTCTCCTATCATACAAAGCAACCTGATCAGTCTTCCCGCTCATCATAGACGCACAAGTTCGATCGAGTCTAGATCTGACATTGCTGGGACCTTCAATGGAAGTAAAACACGTTTAGCGATTCCTTCTCCTGTTATTGGTTCTTCTAGGAACGCATCACCCAGTCGGAGCAACCCTACCTCCGGAATCCACCCGACCACGAGCCGTGCGCCTATCGGAGGACCTTCTTCTGAGAACCAGCCCGACCGACGTGCAAAGACGCTGCCAATGACAGGCTCGAGCCCAAGCAAGACCTCCTCGAAGTTTGGCTTCTTGACCCGGCGTACGAGGACCGAACCGAGTCCGACTACATCTACAAAACCAGAGAAGAAGGCCCGCAAGGGTCCCGCAGCTGGCACTGGACATGAAGGATACGGCAGGTATGCCAACCGTGGCCGCAGTGGCAGCACTACATCTGCTACAGGGAGCTGTGGACGCTCGGCTAGTGTCGACAGTACATATGGAAGTACCAACCGAAACTCCACCCGGAAGAGTAGCTTCAGCAGTACCAAAGGTCAAGAGATGGATGAATTCCTTGCGGAACGCTTGGCGCCGGTGGTCATACGCGGTTCTGGCAGTACTGATCTTTTGAAAAGCCCGGACTCGATGCGGAGCGATACTAGCTTGGACTCAACGATCAGCCGAACTGCATCGCGGTTCGCTCGGGACGCTTTTGCATCTCAGGCTGGAGTCAGTTCTTTCTCCGTGAACTCGGCGGGTTTAAGAGAACCCAGTGCACCTCCTCCGACGATTCCTAATATTATTAATACGGCCGAGAAGATAGGAACGCGAGCCACGACTGTCAAAAGCTCCGAAAGTGATGGGAGGGTCAACAATGCATCGTCTTCGATCAGCGGTCCTCGAAAACATTCAAGGTGGTCGAGTCTTGTGTCTGACAAGTACCCGATAAAGCTTCCGACGCTAAATAGTTCGAGAGTAGACCTGGCAGCACCACCCGCTGAAGATGGCGACGGTGTCAAAGAGAAAAACGTGTCGAAGACGAAGAAGCCAGCGAAACCCCAAAAGAAGTGGAATTTCTTCCAGCGGTCCTACGATACGAAGAAGGAGGAATCCGTTGACTATCTGTCAACAACCCCCCGGATCGGAGGGTTGCGGTCTGTTCCTCATTACGCGATGGTGGATCCGGCTGATCACATGGACATGGAAGACATTGAGAAGATCTTACGGGAGGCAGATGATATCCCAGATCCTGACACATCACCATCGGACATCCATGCGAATCTGCAAAATCGACCAGCTCCAGAACATGTGCACTCAATCTTATTGCCGGATCCGCCATCCTATCCAACCGAATACGCACATCCTATGAGGCCAGCGTCGCCGAAAGTATCATTAAGGAGAGGGCCCGTGTCGGACCTACGATCAAATGAAGAAGCCAGACCAAACGCGTCAGTCGCCTCTTTAGATGCTGCCGCCATATACCCGCCCCCGCAGGCTCAGCCTTCGTCGCCTCAAAAGCCGCAAAGTACGCAGCCGTTGCCCTCACGTCCTAGTCGTCTGCCTCAGGTGGGAAGAATTCCAAAAGTCGTCCCCAGGCGACCTCAGGGGATTGATGAAAAACAATGCAAGCCCTCAATGCAGTCTTTTTCTCGGCCTTTTACTCGAGACGAACCTCCTCCGTCGATGCCTGCAGCCGGACCTGTTGTCGGCCCGCGGGAGACTTCAAAAGCCAAGCAGAGTCCCCCCATGCCGGCCGCGCTGCAGATTGAAAATATGACTCATCAGTTCCATGAATCTGCCGAGACGGCCTCCATGATTCTCACGGACATTACACAACCCCCGGAACTCTTCAAATTCCCGCCTAGGAAAGATTCGGAACACTCCTACTCCACCAGCTCCAGCGGTTGGAGCGTAAGTGTGCCTACCGCTGTCATTCCTCCTCCTGACGCGCCTCTCTCGGATGATGAGGTCTGGGATGAGTACGATGATTTGATTGACGATGTGCTTTCACCTAGTGATCTCGCCTCTCGGATCGCTCGCCGGACCTCGTCGACTGCGAAGGACTTCAAGGCCGGATCTGCACAAGACGAGGAGCGTCGCATTACTCCCGAGTCGTCTTCTGCTTCGCAACATCATCCCGCATCTATACATCTCCGGCGCTCTCGCTTACTCTCGGTGTTGAGGTCCTCACAGTCCACTTTGCCGTCCGCGTCCGAGTTCACTGCCAACAATAGCGACCATCGCATCAGTATCATCAATCCAGTTACAGGTCGCCTGGGTATATCTTCTGCCAAACGGACTACTGATCATCCCGCTTCAACTTGTACTGCTGCCCCCGCTGCCAGCTCTGCTGAAGGCCAGCAGTTCGAGCACTACCCAGAGAGTCAACCCAGCTCCGGTACTAAGAATGGGCCCACCTCTCGCTATCGCGATACACGTCTCCTCGAGATGGCTGAAGCGCAGAATTCCGGTCTCATGTCGATGGCCAATCTCCGCTTTGGAGCCCTCATGACGAGCAAGTGGCTATCCTTTGGCCGTGTTCTCTTCTCTCCCGTTCACTCCGAGCTCAAGAATCCCGCGGAAGATCGGATTTTGGTTATTGATGGCCTAGGCAAGGACTGGAGCTACTACTGCGCGCTGACCTATCCCAAAGCAACGGTGTATAATTTGGGGCTTGATGAAGAGGCCATCAATCCCACCTTGCCGGTCAACGCCACCACTAGCACTCCCTGGTCGACGCTCTCCAACCATCGACACCTCGCACATCCATCCCTATCGTCCCCGTTCCCGTTTCCTCGTGGCTTCTTCGCCGGCATCGTGCTGCGCTTCCCGCCCGCGTCCTCCAGCGCGACATACGCGTTCGTGATCAAAGAATGCAAGCGCGTCCTGCGTCCGGGTGGCTATCTCGAGCTCTGCATGTTGGACATGGACCTGCTAAACATGGGCAACCAAGCTCGCAAGGCGGTCCGGGCGCTGAAACTGCGGATTCAAGCGGTCGATGAGACGGTGAGCCTGAGGAGCTTGAGCGACGAGGTTATGCGGCTGGTGGGTCGGAGGGGCTTTGAGGACTGTCGACGAGGCGTGGTAGGCGTTCCCGTCGCGGGTTCCGATGCATCTCCCACAGCGAACGCAAATGGCGGAGTTGATGTGGGTGCCGGGAAAAGCTTTTCGGAGCTGTTGGACGGTGAGGCCGAGATCACTGACATGGTCGCGCGGGTGGGAAGGTGGTGGTACAAGAGGTGCTATGAGGTTGCTGCTGGGAGCGGCGAGGGCGGAGTGGGGATGTGGGCGGAGGACCGCGAGCTGCTGGAGGAGTGCCGGGAGTGGGGAACCAGCTTTCGCCTCGTGATGGGATACGCGCAAAAACCGGTTGTGAAGGTCAGGCGGACGGTGAGTGTTTAGGATGCCCTTTTCCTCTTTCCTCTTTTCCCTTTCTCCTGGGTTTGTCTTGTTTTTTGTGCTTTTGCCATCGAAGCGTTCACGCATTTCCCTTTTTGACGAAGCCTTGCTCCCCCTCATGATCTCTTTCCCGGGGGTTTCCTTTTTCCCTTTAAAGACGGCCGCGATCGATTTGATGTCCGTGGGATTCATGAACGATTCATTTGCCCCTGTAACGACTGGAGTCCAATCTGTTGTGTTATTCCTCTCTTGCTCACTTGGTGCTTCAGGGCGGCACAGAAAGATCCTCTTTTCCCAGGGGCGCGAGCCTGTATGATTGCTTTCCTTTCTTTTTGTTATGGCGGCGATCTGATTTCTTTCTCTCTTCTTTTGTTTCATTCAATGCTGTTGTTTGCAATGCATGCTGGACATGGGATTGTGATGCGATGGGACGGACGGTGCTAGATACCCCTGGGGTCTTGTTAAAACTTAATGACGTCGAACCGGATTTCTATGAGACTAGCTCGATGAGACAGCGAACTGAGCTACTCGGATGGGGAAATCATAATGAGAAATGAATTTGGAAGCGTCTCGTGTTCATCCAAGTGTATATATGAATGGGATTTCCGAGTGTTAGCTTGGCACGACTGCAGTAGGAAAATTGGTTCTATAGAAAATGCCTATAAACCACTTGTACCAGTGGGTTAATTCTTTCCGCCATTCGAAAGCGGGCGAGGCTGTCGATACGCGCCCGAAGGGGACCACAGATCAGATGAACAAGGGTCGCGCGGAATGCCTCGGCACATCCTGCTTCAACAACGACCGCACTCCCTCGATACGATGATCATCAACTCTTCAACCTACACAGTTGTCCCCTTCCTAGTACACGACCAGCCAATAACTTCATCGCCAGACCTCTCCGTACAACAAAGCATCTCTAGTGTATAAAATCAAGAAGTCCATCGACAACCGTCGAGGCCGACGGTGATTCCCTTTCCACCATGCCCATCGAAGAGGTCGAAGGATGGCACGCGGCCGCCGTGGACGGGAAGAAGCTGTACACGAAGACGTGGAAGGTAAGCCGACGGCGAATGCACGGTGAACTCCTTATCGAATGCGCCCCTTCCTCCCTTTTCCCGGACCTTTGTCGATATGCGTGGAACGAGGTGGGCGTTAGGCTGATTACTGTTGCGTACGTGTGTATGATAGGCTGAAGGCGAGGAGCGGGCGCGCGTGGTATTCGTGCATGGGTTCAGTGAGCATTGTGAGTTTTACATCTCGTTTATTTTTGCCTTTGCATGCTACGACGTTGTTCCTTGTTGGAAGATGGACTCGATCTCGTTATATACGTCTATCTGCAGTTTGAATTTGTGTGTTGTTCTTGTTCTCGTTCGTACCTAAAAAGCTCGTCCTTCTCTTTCGCCTTTGCTTTCCGTCATGCTTTCCATTTTCCTGTGTCTGCGACCATCCTTAACACGTCTATGGAGGCAATACCCACGGTATCCTCTTCCCAACTCTGGCCCAGCACGGGATTTCGGTCTACTCGTTCGATCAACGCGGCTGGGGCCGCTCGGTCAGCAAACCCTCCGAGCGTGGCCTCACCGGACCGACCCGTCTCGTCCTAGACGACATCTCCTCCTTCCTCCGCACCCTCGTCCCGAGCCCGGTCCCGCTCTTCCTGATGGGCCATTCGATGGGCGGCGGCGAGGTGCTCTGCTATCTCGCGCTCGGGCCGACGGAGCTCCTTAGCCAGATCCGCGGATTCATGGTCATTGCACCCTTCGTCTCGATCCACCCGGACAGCCGGCCGGGCAAACTGACGGTCGTCCTGGGTCGGCTGGCCAGCAAGGTGTTCCCCACCCATCAGATGGTGAACAAGATCGACCCGGCGCTGCTCTGCCGCGACCCGGCCGTGCAGCGGGAGATCGAGCGGGACCCGCTGTGCCACGACACGGGCACGCTGGAGGGACTGGCCGGCATGCTGGACCGGGCTAAGGCGCTGGGGACGGGCGCGGTGCGGATCCCGGGCGATGCGGGCGAGGGCGGCGTGACGCGGTTGTGGATCAGCCACGGGACGGAGGATCGGGTGTGCGACTTCGCGGGGACGAAGCGGTTCGTGGAGCGGATCGAGGGGGTGAGGGACTTGACGTTCAAGGTGTATGAGGGGTGGTATCATCGATGTAAGTGTTCCCTCACGGAGATCATCTAGTCTCTCCGCATCATTACCTGGTGTTCTGGTACGCTCTGCTGGGAGGGAAGTATGCTTGCTGACTTGGACACCAGTGCATCAGGAGCCCGGGGAGGACAAGGTGAGGTATATAAATGACATCCTGGCGTGGATCGAGGAGAAGTTGAAGGACCCGACAGCTTCGCGGTCGAAACTCTGAGAGGACGTTGGATTCATGAATGGGTTAGGTTGGGTTCGGGAGATAATGTCAGATGCACGGCGTTAAACATATTCTCTGGATTCCTTCATACTCGCCGCTCGGGGCATGCCACAGACAGTAGACTTCTCAAGTGATCATAACGCTTTCAGACTTTGCCGCAACACGAAAGAAAATGGTTTTCGCAGATATCTGTTCAAGCTATTCAAAGAGAGTACGTGAACTTCGATTTCAGTCTACGTAAAGAACGATAAAGAGTACCCTGAAACGGTGTAGAATGATGAATTGTATTAGATAAGTATACAAACCTTAGAGTTACTTGCTTCGGTGAAACCCAAATGTCGCGGGAGGAGTGATATCATCACCGAGAACGGTTAACCGACCGGATGACTTCCGCATCAATCTGCCGCCGCCGCCGCCGCCGCCGCTGCAGCCGCTGCCCGCCCGCCCAACGGACGTCGGAAAATAATCAGGATGAACTCCCGCCTCTGTTGGGCTGGTTGGCTGATCGGATCGAGTCATCCGGGCCCGCGGCGTCGGTAACGAACGTGGTCATGTATCAAAATTGGAAAACCGAGCACGCGTGCCTGAGCTAGTAAGTAAGATAACGGTAATCATCGCGGCCGGTATTCGCTCGTGCTTTCGGCCGACGTCGCCCGACAGAAGCGTCATTATCCTGGCCGGGAAAGAATGGGGGGAGTGGAGGGAAGACGGTCCGGTCCCGTCCTCATCCATCGTTCTTCCGGACATCTGGCGAAGCAACAGGGAATATATCGTTCCATGCCTACCAGGTATACATATTCAATCCACCGTGATACGTCCCCCAGTTCTTCCATTCACGCTTCGCTTTCGCGCGCCCCTAGCCTGCGTTGCCAGACACCCCACCACCGACGGAGAGACGACAGAAAGAACGAAGCACGCTTACTAGTAAATCTCACCGTTGCGACGCCGTTGACTCGCATGCGCGCGGCATTGCACCTCAAGCCCTGCCTGCCACGGTAGATTGAGCGAGCGGCTTACGTTTCCCTCTCCGCCTCCCTCTCCCCTTCTCTTCCCTCTTGATTCTTCATGTTGCCACGGCGAAATCCGCACAGCTATGGCGTCCACGTTTGCAGGCGAAACCTCTTACGCGTCCAACCGCGGCCCCTGCTGAAGTCGCCCGCTCGCCGCGACAGCCTTTGCCTCACAAACCCTGCCTCCCTTCAGCAACGTCGCGTGCTGCTGACTTCCTCGACATCCCCTATCGACCTCCTCCCGACTCACCATCCGCATCCGCACCACGCCCTCTCTCCCCGGATCACCACTTCGAAGATGCAGACGCGGAATCACGCCGGCCATGGCCACGGCCACCACCACCATCACGATAACACATACCTCACCTCCACAAACAAGAAGGATGCGGGCGTCCGAATCACTCGGCTCGGGCTGTACGTCAACCTGGGTATGGCAGTGGGCAAGGGGTTCGGAGGTTACATCTTCAACAGCCAAGGTTAGGAGACTATCACCACGGCTGCTCCGCCATTTCTCCGTGGACGCTAACCGACTGGAGACAGCGCTCATCGCCGACGCCATTCATGCCCTCACCGATCTGGTCAGCGACATCATGACCCTCGCCACGGTCTCCTGGTCCCTCAAACCTCCGACCGAGCGATTCCCGATGGGTTACGGAAAGGTGGAGAGCCTGGGCTCCCTCGGCGTGAGCGGGCTGCTGCTCGGCGGCGGTGTCATGATGGGCTGGGCGGCCGTCGTCGCCCTTTTGCAACAGTTTTGCCCGGACTTCATGGAGATGCTGGAACATTTCGGGGTCGGGCATGGACACAGCCATAGCCACAGCCATATCGATCTGGGGCCGAACATCCACGCCGCTTGGCTGGCCGGAGGCTCGATCCTGATCAAGGAGTGGCTGTATCGAGCAAGTAAGGAGCCCCGACAAAAGAATTCTGTCAGATGGACAGACACGCACAAGGTGACGGTGCTAACACCCTGCAGCCATGAAGGTCGCCAAAGAACGCAAATCCTCCGTGCTCGCCTCCAACGCGTACCACCACCGCGTTGATTCACTCACCTCCTTTGTTGCGCTTCTCATGATTGGCGGGTCGAACTATCTCACGAACGCCGCTTGGCTGGATCCCGTTGGCGGCCTCGTCATTTCCATTATGGTCATCCAGGCCGGCTGGGGGAATACCAAGTCGGCCCTGTTGGAGCTGGCAGACGTGGGCGTAGACAAGGAGATGACGGACAACGTGCGACGGGCGACGAGCAAAGCGCTTTCCGAGCTGGCCGATGTCGTCTCCCCGCAGGATATGGTGGAGCTGCGGCAGGTGCAGGGGATCAAGTCCGGCCAGAACTACCTCATGGACCTCGAGCTGGCGGTGCCGTCCGACTGGACGGTCGAGCGGACGCGCGCAGTTGAGGCGGCCGTCCGCGGCCGCGTGGGCGCCAAGGTTCGCGGCGTCAAGCGCGTCCGCATCCGCTTCGTGACCAAGGAGGAGCCGAGGGCGGATTACCTGGACGAGTTCATCCAAGATGTGCGCACCCGAGCGAACCCGGAGCCGGAGGCTGAGCTGGAACATGACCATGACCACGACCACGTGCACGAGCACGAGCACAGTCATGCGAATGGAGAGGCGAGGAAGACGAAGTAAAAGAGAGAAGGAGGGTTTCAAAAGAGCGTTCGGCGTGCACATTTAGACCATACATCTCTTGTATTTGTTACTGTTATCCATCATCTTTGCGAGCATACTGTACGGTATGAAATGGCATGAATGGGAATCTTGGTCCACGGGAGGGGTTATGGGTGGGGTGACAACGGTATGAAGGGTGGGAGGGAGGGAATGGGAAACAGCATGATCTTGAAAGAAAAAAGGATTGAATGTGAAGAAGGATCACGGATATATGGATTTGGGACTGTATGTATGTAAATCTACTGTGATCCCTCCTCCCATCGAGAAAATCAAGAAGAAATGTACAACTTTTTTTCTTTTTTTCATTTATTGATGATTGACGAATGGATGGATGGATGTATGAGGAGAGAAGAAGAGAGGGAAAGAGCGAAAGATGGGAGGGCATCGGTTTGAGCTGGGGAAGATATGGATTGGATATGATTTGGATACTATAAGTACTTGAATCTTTACTTATAGAGAGCCAACCCGATCACACCCTCGTCTGACCGCCCGGGTGTTTGCCCGCCGGGTAAATTGATCGTTAGCGGGGTGGGGGTTGGCCGAAAAGAGACGACGTCATGCGATGGGGAAGATTGGCCCCACCGACGAGGCGGAACATCATCCCGTCCAGGCACGTCCCGGAGGTGGGCGGCCGCCGCGGGGTAAAGAGGAGGATGGGATTGAAGAAGGAAGGACGGAAAGACTTCTTCCTCGCTCACGCACTTCTTACTAGTACTACTAATCTTCCAATTGTCGTCTCGTCTCGTCTCGTCTCGTCTCGTCTCTTGTCGGGATTGCCGGTGATATACCTTCTTCCTCCTTTCCGACTGCGAGGGTTTGAGATACACCAGAGAAGCCTGAAAGGAAAAACTTCCTCTTCTCACTCCGACCGACATGGCGACAGATCACCACTATCTGGGCTTCGACCTGTCGACCCAACAGCTGAAAGGTATGCGCCGCCGTCCGCCCCGTCTTTGCCCTCCTTCACATGTTTAGCTCACTCTCTCTAACACCCCCACCAGGCATCATCGTCCATTCAAACCTCAAGAAGCTGCATGAAGCCAAGGTCGACTTCGACGCCGACCTCGGCCACTACGGCATCGAGAAGGGCGTGCTGACCAACCCGGCCGAAGGCGAGATCTTCGCGCCCGTCGCCATGTTCATCGAGGCCGTTGACCTCGTGCTCCGGCGATTGCGGGAGGACGGCGCGGATTTCGGCAAGATCAAGGGTGTCAGCGGCGCCGGCATGCAGCACGGCACCGTCTTCTGGAGCGCGCAGGCGGAGACGGTGCTGGGGAGCTTGGACGCGGCGAAGAGTCTGAAGGAGCAGCTGGTGGGCGAGGGCGAGGGTCTGCGAGAAGGCAGGGTTTTCAGCCACCCGTACAGTCCGAACTGGCAGGATGCTAGCACGCAGCGGCAGTGTGACGCCTTCGACGACTGCATGGGTGGCCCGGAGGAGCTGGCGCGATTAACGGGGAGCAAGGCGCATCATGTGAGTGGGTGGACCGAGGGGGCTTCATTCATCATCGTGCGGCGGCTTGCTGACTTGTGGAAATTGTAGCGCTTCAGCGGACCGCAGATTATGCGCTTCCGGGAGAAGTACCCAGACAGGTATAATGAGACGGCCCGGATCTCTCTCGTCTCCTCGTTCCTCGCCTCGGTCTTCCTGGGCAAGGTGGCCCCGATCGATATTAGCGATGTCACCGGCATGAACCTCTGGCACATTGAGAAGGGGCGGTGGCACGACGACCTCATCGCTCTCGCCGCGGGCGGCAAGGAACACGCCGCCGAGCTGAAGGCGAAGCTGGGGTCCGTCCCCGAAGACGGCGGCGCCAGCTTCGGTCCCATCTCTCCCTACTTCGTTTCCCGCTATGGCTTTCCCAAGGACTGCGCCATCATCCCCTTCACCGGCGACAACCCGGCCACCATCCTGGCTCTCCCGCTGCGCGCCTCCGATGCCATTGTCTCCCTCGGGACCAGCACCACCTTCCTCATGTCCACCCCGCGCTACCAGCCCGATCCGGCCTACCACTTCATGAACCACCCCACCACCGCCGGGCTGTACATGTTTATGCTCTGCTACAAGAACGGCGGCCTGGCGCGGGAGCACGTCCGGGACGCGATCAACCGGGCAACGGGCGCGACGGACCCGAAGGCCTGGGACGCCTTCAACGCGGCGACGACGAGCACGCCGGTGCTGGGCCAGGCTAAGCCGGACCAGGACCCCATGCGCCTGGGCTTGTTCTTCCCTCGGCCGGAGATCGTGCCAAATGTCCGCGAGGGGGTGTGGCGGTTTCTGTACAACAGCCATACTGGCGGTTTAGAGCGGGTGGAGGCGTCAGAGGGCAAAGAACAGAAGGGTGAAGGCGCATGGCCGCTGCCCACGGCGGACGCGCGGGCGATCGTCGAGAGCCAGTTCCTCAGCCTACGGCTGCGGAGCCGAGGGCTGGTAACGCCACAGGACGAACTTCCAGCCCAGCCGCGGCGGATCTACCTCGTCGGCGGCGGCAGCGCGAACCCGGCGATCGCGGAGCTGGCGGGCCAGGTCCTGGGCGGGGCCGAGGGCGTCTTCAAGCTGGACATCGGCGGCAACGCGTGCGCGCTCGGCGCGGCGTACAAGGCCGTCTGGGGCGTGGAGCGCGCGGCCGGCGAGCGCTTCGAGGAGCTCGTCGAGAGCCGCTGGGACGAGGAGGGCTTCGTGCGCAAGGTCGCGGACGGCTACCGTCCTGGCGTGTGGGAGCGCTACGGCGAGAGTCTGAAGGGCTTCGAGGCGGTTGAGCGGCGTGCGTTGGAGGAACGTGGTGAGCGCGTGCTGGAGGAGCGGGATAAGAAGCGGGAGGCGGGGGCGGCGCTGGGGGAGAAGAAGCAGGATTGAGGGTAAGGTGGAGGGATGGGGCTGGGTGAGTTGACATCTGTGTGTATGTAGGTATGTACTGTAAGTATGTTTGGACGTTATCTAGGAGGGACTCTCTTTCTTTTCCTTTTCTTCTTCTTCCTCTTTTTCTTCCTCATTTTCCCTTCTTTTTTCCTTCCCTATAACATTCTCTCCGTTTCGTTTAGTCACGCTCTCTCCTCTACGGGCTCTCTCTACTTCGCAGGTTCCCACCTGATTAGCAGATCATGGTACGCAAGGCTATCCGGTTCTTCCTGTGGTTTTATTTTATTTTCTTCTCTCCTTCCTGTTTTTTGACCGTCAGCTCGTCGTTTGCCCGTACATATCTACGTACCCTTCTACTTCACTCTACACGATCCAACCCCGCAAACCACCTGCCTTCTCTTCGTCCGACCATCTCTATCTATTGATTGGCTTTGCGTTGGTTGTGTGTTGGTGGGCGTTGGTTCAAAGGTGGGCGTGAAGTATGTCCCTAGAAAGGGTGGAGGTGCTGATGGGTATGTGATCGCGGCTGGCCGTGATGACGACGCGAACAACTGAAGGCGTTGAATGTGCGTTGTATACTGTAGGTATGTCTGGCTTCCGTAGATGCGTGGCAAGGCACTACAGCCAGCCGCCAGCAAGACAGCATTGACTTCCGCTTCCGCTGTCCTGGTGACCCGGCTGTAACGGGAATACATATTAACGGCTTACCTAGGTACGTATTGAAGAGCTGGCAGGCACGGTAAACGGAGCATCTCTGCTCCCGCTTGGTCTTTCGTTTGCATCTGACGGGAATCTCGCTTACTGGAGTATATAAACACACACATTGAACTTCACTCATTCCCCCACAACCTTCACTTCACTTCCTTCTTCCCATCCTCTTTACTCCTCCACCTCCACCACCACGATGCAACATCTGCCGCCGCCCAACCGCCAGCCTCACTTGAAAAACAACAACATCGCTGTTCGTCCAACATGATGTTGAATATGGATCTGCTAACTCGGTGTGCCTAATTAGGTTTGACTTCGTTCCCACACATACGCGCTTCGTCGCCAATTTCCCACTTCTTCTTCTTGTTCGACGGTCTTGATTTTCGAATCTTGACTTGCGCGCGCTTCATTCGCCGCTCGTTTTCCAGGCACTTTCCTACCTGCTTGCGGACTCTGTCTGCACACATCACTTCCTTTCCTTTTCTTCAGTTCCTTCGTTTGTTGGTGACGGAGAGGGATGCACCGCCCGCTTGCTTGCTTCCTTGCGCGAACTTGGTTTGCATCCTACACTATCCTTCTCATTCAACCTTCCCTATTTTCCCTCCGGAACGTCACCGTTTCCGTCGAGCCTTCTTTTTTCTTCGTTCGTTACCTTATTCTTCTTCTCCGGAATTTTGACCACGTCCTGTCGAGCATGCGGCACTTCTACAACCACAGCCAACTCTTTCTCCTTTTGGTTTGTCTCTGGGGCTTCATGTCTTTTGTGAAGGACCCGTTGAGCTTTCCCGCACAACCCAGCGTAGCCGCATCTTTTTTTTCTCCGGAACGACTTGGTGTCTTCCGTCGAGCTTCTGCAGGACGACAATCTCCAGGGTTTTGACTTCTTCGGCTCCGGAACATTTCGGTGTTCTGTCGAGCGTCGTTGAACAAACCAGCTTGTTTCTTCTCCAGGATCCTCTTTCCGTTCTGTCGACTCCCCGTGCGAGCGCCAATGCCGCCCACATCATGGACATCATCTGTTGGCTTCCGCCTACGGGCAGAATCCAACACATTTTTCCTCCGGGCTTCGGCCCGTCGAGCCTTGCGCCACATCTTCCGCGCATCCCAGTCCATCCGACCCAGCCGTCCCCGGTGTAACGTCATTTTCCCTCCAGGTGTCGGTCTGTCCAATCAACGACGTCAGCGGCATTCGTGCTTCTTTTCCGTCCCCAGACCCGGCACCTGTCGAGCTTTCATAATCGCGCCTGAGCTCGCTGGAGGCTTCTTGCCAGGCGCCGTTTTTTTTCTTTCCTCCGGTCTCTTCCCCAATGCGTGATTCCTTGAAACTGCATCAAGGCGGAGATCCGTCGAGTCATAATCCCCATTCCTGTTCGCAGGATGGGCGGTAATCATACAGGCAGCGCCGAACCAGCGTGCTCACCGCGTTGATAATCCCGCACCACACGGTTTGAATGTGGTTCATAATCCCCCCAGCTCGCTGGGTCGTAATGCCGGGACTTTCAAGTCTCGGACCTGGATACTGGAGAGATCAGAAAAGAAGGGTATGTTAGTTCTAATCCCTCATGTTTTCATTTTATTCCTCTTCCCTTCCCTCCCGCCCTTCATCCCCGTTCCCCTACGAGGCTGTTTGCTCGGTGGTGGCGGATAATACAGATGGATTGGGTTTCTTACTGGGTTTTCTAGCTTGGTAAGTCTGATTCCCCCCTTTACTGCTATTCTACTGCTCTAGTCACATCTGCTCGACTTCACTCGACGACCAGATTAACTCCGTATATTTCACGCGGGCGAACCCGAACTTATGAGCTTGCTTGCTTCATCTGCCGTTAGGAAGACCGGAACAGATGTGCGACGAGAGTGTATGGGAGAGCGGTATCAAGCCGACAGCGGCGGTGGATCATGGTCATTGCAAACAAAATACTCAGTTCTTAGGTTTGGCTGGGGGGGGGGGGGGGGGGGGGGGGGGGNNCCCCCCCCCCCCCCCCCCCCCCCCCCCCGCGCACTCTGTCCGCGAAGCATCGGCGTTGGAACAAGCCTTGAAAGACGAATAGTCATAATGATTTGACACATAAAGAATGCACGTCAAGGCTGAAACTCGGTGGTGGAATATAACAGCTAAATAGTTAGACAGCAAGAAACATCTGAATGATGGCATAAAAAAGAAAGCATGCTGCAACAGTCTTTCACATAGGTCCTTGAGATATAAGACCCACATACACCACCCTCCCTTGCCGCCTTCCCTCTCAGTATATATACCGAAAATTCACATTCTCCCGATCCGTCAGGTCCTCAAACGCATGAACAAACTTGGTATCGACAATCACGGGCGCGTTGCCAGCCGCCGCTGCTGCCGCAGCCGCCGCCTCCCGCTCGGCGCCGAGACGGGCGGCGGCCTCGCGATCCTTCTTCCGGTTCTGGGAACGCAGCCAGCAGCGCAGGAAGACCAGGATGGCGACGAGGAGGACGTAGCAGCCCATGTGAACGGCGAAGGCGATGAAGTAGCGGGGCGCGTTCCAGGAGAGGAAGACTTGGGGTCCTGTGGATTGGATTCGATTAGTTAGTCTGCGGATGGAAAGGAGAGGAGAGGAGGGGAGAGGAGGAGGAAAGGAAAGAAGGGAGAGGGGCCGTTTACCGATGGCGTTCCCGACGCTCCAGGCGATGAAGTTGGCGGCGACGACGACGGACTTCTTGGTCTGGCCGGCCACGTTGCGAGACAGCAGGGACATGGAGAGGGTCTGGGCGGCCCAGAAGGAGAGAACGATGTAGTAGGAGATGAGCAAGCCGGCCTGGGTGGCCCGGTCCGTGTTCTCGACGGACATGAGGACGATGGTCCCCACGAAGGAGGGGATAACGTACAGGCCCATGACGAGCACGTTCTGGCCCGTCCGGCGGACGAGCCAGGTGCTCGAGAGCAGGATGAGGATGATGTAGGCGCCCAGGACCATGGCGAGTAGCTGGGTCTGCAGGACGGTGAAGTGGAAGCCGGCGATGATGATGTTGGCGAAGGCGCCCAGGCCGGACGTGGGCAGGGTCGTGCAGATGGCGATGCCGCAGTAGCACCACATCTGCGGGTCGAGCAGGGCCTCGCGGACCTGGTAGGCCCGGAAGGTTCGGTTCTGTAGCCCCGTCTGGTTCGTCCGCACTCGCTCGACCATGAGCCGTTTGTCGGATTCGGAGAAGCACTTGGCGCGCATGGGCGAGTCGGGCAGCCACCAGAGGACGAAGAGGCCCCAGAGGACGGAGAAGGCGCCGTAGGTGACAAAGATGGCCTGCCAGGACGTGAGCGGGCCGGAGTGGATGAGGGAGAAGCAGAAGGCGAGGAGGCCGCCGACGATCTGCTGGCCGCCGTTCATCATGTACCAGTACGTGACCGTCTGGGCCTGCTCCTCGCGCCGGTACCACATCCCGCTCATGATGAGAAAGGAGGGCTGACAGGCTGCTTCGAAGATCCCCAGGAGCGTCCGCACCGTCACCAGGCTGGCGAAGTTCCGGCACGCCGCGTGCAGGGCCAGCACCGCGCCCCAGAGGACGATGTTGGCGCCGAGGTACTTCCCGATCGGCACTCGCTGGATTACCCAGTTTGTCGGGTACTCGACAATGAGGACGGCAATGTAGATGCAGGTGGTGAGCCAGGAGAACTGGAGTTGGTGTCAGTCTCCAGATGGTGGTCGAAGGTGTGTCTCATGGGGTGGTCGTGGAAAAGGAAGATAACGGCAGAGACGGTTGGAAGAGGAGGGAGAGGACGGAGAACTGACCTGCTGGCCATGAAGATGGGTATCTTGCGGCAGATTCATAATACTCGTAAAGCTCATTGTGCCCTTGTCGAGGGCCTGGAGGAAGTAGGTGAAGACCATAACGGTCAGGACACGCTTGTCGATCATGCGGCGCAACCGCTTGTTCTCCTCCTCGGAAACCTCGACGGCGACGGCGTTGGCGTACTTGGCCACCTCGGCGTCCATCCGCTCGTAGTTCGCGTGGTCCTTTTCCAAGGCGTCGCCGGAGAGAACCCGCTCGATCTGCGAGACGTCCCCAGCGTCCTTCTTCTCCATGCTCAGCCGGTCCGCGTCCATCGGGACGGGACCGGTGATGTCGTGCTTGTCGCCGGACATGGTTCGACCAGTGACAGTGACGAGGGAATGGTCGGAGTCGAGTGATGAGCGGCGGATGAGGGGAGATTGGTATGCCGCAGAAGGAGAGCTGGAAAAGGGATTCAAGATGGGGTGCGATTGATGGCCGACGATGAAGAAGGATGACTTGGGGGCAACGAAGGAAGAGGATAGAGGGACAGAGAGTAAGAGAGCGACTCGGTGACGTGAGGAAGAATGGATGAATGGACGGATGGATGGGTGGATGTGATAAGAGTCAGAACGAGAAGAAACCCCGGCCTTCTGATGGAGCGAAGCTTGCGCATCCGGCGGGCAAGCACATGGCAGGCCTACTTAAGCATGATATGTCCTCCCCAGATGCAACCTCAGCGCCGCTCGGGACATCCTAAACCGGGGGAGGAGAGCCGGTTAAGAGCCGGAGGTGGTTGGGCAGCGGGTGTGATTGCAGGACAATCATTTCCCCCGGGGGGTCAGGTTGGCCACGACTGTTGACTGGCGGAGATCCACGCCGTATTCGGACGAGGCCATGGCGGGCGGGCTCGTGTAAGGGTTGGAGTAAGTTAATTTAGTGAACTGAGATGTGAACCGAGAGCAGAGCAGGCTGGAGGCGAGAGAGGTTCCCCACATCCCTTTTCCCCACCCCCGCAACCCCCGGATGCGGAGGAATGACTCCATGGGGTTGAGGACGAATATGGATGGTGAATGGTGAATGGTGAATGGTGGATGGCGGGTCTGTGGGGAAGCCAGGTGCGGACGTGGGGAAGCGCGGGGAAGGGTTCGTTCGGTTGTTAAGCGCACCTTAGCGGCGGCGTACACCCACCCCCAGCTTCGTACTTGATGCCTCAGTCAATCAACGGCGGGCCTCGGGATTTCGGGAGAATGAGCAGCGGGAGGATGATCCTCACTCTCCTCACTCAACATCCGATGAACCATCATCCTGAGGGCCGCCATGACGGGCCGATTGAGAGGGTGAGAGCGTGCTGGCTGGCCTGACCTGACGTATCTTCTTCCTCTTCTACTTCCTCTTCCTCTTCCTCTTCCTCTTCCTCTTCCACTTCCACTTCCACTTCCACTTCCACTTCCACTTTCTCTCCCTCTTCCACTTCTCCGCTCCTCTCATTCACTCTTTCGCGAGTCTCTCTCGAAACTCCCCGCCAGTCCTCATCATCTCCTCTCAATCCGTACACCCACAACCCTCTTGGGCCCGCCATGCCGACGACCATTCAGTCCCACGGGCTCACGGAAGGCGAGATCCACGCCGCCATCCACTCCCTGATCAACAACCTGGTCAACATCCAGGACACGACGGGCGAGTTCCTGCTCAAGCTCCCGGACGGCCGAGTCATCGACACCAAGGGCTGGCATGACTGGGAGTGGACGCACGGCGTCGGCCTGTACGGCCTCTACCACTACTACACCCTCACCAACAGCATCCTCGCCCGAGACGCCATTACCGACTGGTTCGCGAAGCAACTGGCCAAGGGGACCACGAAGAACATCAACACCATGGCCCCCCTCCTCACCCTCGCCCACCTCTACGCCGACCCGCCCACGCGCGACCCAACCCACCTCGCCTGGCTGGACAGTTGGGCCGAGTGGGCCTACCACGACCTCCCCCGCACCCCCGGCGGCGGCATGCAGCACCTCACCTACCTCTCCCCGAACCGCAACGAGCTCTGGGACGACACGCTCATGATGACCGTCCTCCCCCTCGCCAAGATTGGCCTCGTCCTCGACCGGCCGCACTACGTCGAAGAGGCCAAGCGCCAGTTCCTCCTGCACTGCCAGTACCTCTTCGACCCTACCACCTCGCTCTTCTTCCACGGCTGGAAGTTCGAGGAGGAGGAACAACAACCCTCCACCGGCACTAGCACCAGTGCCCCCACCATCGTCGGCCACAACTTCGCCCGCGCCCGCTGGGCCCGGGGCAACAGCTGGCTCACCATCGCCATCCCGGACTTCATCGAAATGCTTGACCTGCCCCCCACCGACCCGATCCGCACCTTCCTCCTCACCATCCTGCACGCCCAATGCACCGCCCTCGCCCGTCTCCAAGCGCCCACGGGCTTCTGGCGCACCCTCCTGGACGTGCCCGCGGACCGGGGCAGCTACGAGGAAGCCTCCGCCACCGCCGGCTTCGCCTACGGCATCCTCAAGGCCGTCCGCAAACGCTACCTCGATCTGGCCGCCTTCCTGCCCGTCGCCGTCAAGGCCGTCCGCGCCGTCCTCGGCGCCGTCGACGCCAACGGCGCCCTCACCCGGACCAGCTTCGGCACCGCCATGGGCGCGGATCTGCAGCATTATCTGGATATCCCCGTGACGACGATGCCGTATGGTCAGGCCATGGCGATCATGTGTCTGGCGGAGTTTTTGAGGACGTTTATTTGAGGTGGAGGGTGAGGTGGGATGGAAAGGACAGGGGCGGGAGGAAGGAAGACGAGATGAAAAGGAGACGTAGAAGAGAAGAAGTAGACAAAGGAAAAGCCTTCCATTTCCGTTCTTAGAAATAGGCGGCGGTCGGTTAGATTATTGTCTGTTGTCGGAGTTCTGTGATAAGTAAGCAAGCATCAGAGAGCGCATGGTCCGGAAGCTTTTACCAGATTTATAGATTCCAACTCGACTGCACCGTTTCAGGGAAACACAACCCCAATAATGACATCAACATGAATATGCACATGCACAACATAACTCTCCCCCTCTTGCTGTTAGTACAGATCTGTGAAGATGTGCACACGGAACATGATGAGGAAAGGAATAAAGAAGAGGAAGGACACGAGAAAGAAGAAGGGAAAAGAAAAAGGAAGAGAAAGAAAGTAAAAGAGCCCCGACATGGACATTCGTCACCTTTGATTTTTGGACTAGTGTACAGTTGAGAGAGAAAGTAAGAAGAAAAAGGGAAACGAAATACAATGAAATATGAATGGAGCCAAAAGGGGCTTTTCCTCCCTCCCAATCCCCTAGCGACGATAATAACAACTACTTGATTTACTCGATCTACGACCTACTATAAATCACGGCCAAACAGAGCGCTTTCTCCCACTTCAAGCCCCGTTTCGAGTCCGCTTTGCACGTAGCACTTCCGGATTCCTTTCTTCGACCGCCACGGTCCCTTCTCCATCCTGCATTTCCCCCTCACGGTGGACCACCTCATCACGTCGAGATCTTCTAGTCTCAACGCTACAAGCATGTTGCGCTCAAACCGCAAAACGCCCTCCTCGCTCATAACCCATCGACCAAGTCAAGTCCTTGTAAGCCACAAGACGACGAGCCGTTTTGACAGCCGAGTACGACTCTCCCATTTCAACGACGGCGCCGTCGTTCCGGAGTCGGGCTCCTTTCGGCGCTCGAACCGGCCCTCCTTCTCCCCTCCGCCGGCGCCGGTCGTCGGGGCGGGGGAGTGTAGCTTGCACTCCGGCTCCTGCTGTCTCGAGCGCCGAGAGCGCCGCGTGACCTCGCAGGACTGGGACTGCTCCTCCGGGCCGCTCGGGTCCGCGGAGGGGGGCTGATTCGGCGAGCGGCGCCCCGCGGGGGCGGACTGTCACGTCTCCGCGGCGGACTACGGGAGCGAGCGTAAGAAGGGGACCTGCTACGGCTGGGGGAGTCGTCGCGACGTCGCTCACGCCCACGGCGAGGCGGCGGCGTGGGAGAGCGGGAGGGAGAGCGGGAGTAGCTGACTCGCCGGGTCCGACGGGGCGGAGGAGTGACGGAACGGCCGCGAGAAGGAGATCGAGATGGGGATGGAGTGTAAGAGGCACGACGGGCACGGCGTGGAGGCGTGCGGGACCGGCTAACGGACGGCGAGCGAGATGGTGACGGCGTGTAGCTGTCGCGTCTGCTGCGACCACGAGGGGGCGTGAGAGAGCGTGTGCGCGACCGCGAGCGGGACGCATCCGAATAGCTGTCCCGACGACGACGGCGGGGAGTCGGCGAACGGGAACGAGAGTCGGAGCGAGATTTCGAATAGGAACGGGAACTGGAGCTGTAGCTGGAGTAGCTGGAGTAGCTGGACACGCTCTCCGAGCCTGAGGGCGAGGCGTCTCGGATCGGTGGCGGAGCTGGCTTTGGCAGGTTCTTGAGGTACTCGCGCATGCCTTCGGTGAGGACACCCATTCCGATCGCGGTGAAGAAGTTGATGGCGAAACGGGTGTGACGAGGATCACCCGTGGGGAATATCCCCTCGAGGCTGGGCTGCAAGAAATCCTCCTTCAAGCGCTCTGCGAGCTTCTTCATCCCGAGATTTTGAGCAAGGTCCTCGAACAGGATCTTGATGAAGATACGGCTGCTCGAAGTCGTTTCGTCCTCATTGAGGTGAATGACGGAGAGCACATGCCACCCAATGGCATCGCTGGCCAAAAGCCAGGCGAACAGCTGAGCGATAATGCGCAAGCGAGCCGTCTCATAGCGATGAATGGTTTCGTAATACTTGACAAATTGCGCCTCGAACAGTTCCATCCAGAGGCGGTTGAGCTTGCAGAAACGTTCTGCGATTTGGCCGTAGAACTTCTGGAAAGTACGCTCCTGGGAGGCGCACTCCACGATCATGGACGGCAGCTCCTCCTCGTACCCGGGCGGGATGTTGACACGCATCAGCTTGTGCACACACTCCTCGAACCCGCCGCTGGACTTGATCGTCAGATAAATCGTCCGCCGAAGATTGACAAGATCCGCATTGCTCTGATCCTTGATTTCCATGGCCTTCTCCTCCGGCGCCTCCTCGTCCTCAGAGCTCTCGTCCTCGTCAGTTTCGTATTCTTCGTCATCATCATCTTCTTCTCCTAGAATCTGCGCTTTGATCTTCCTGTAAGCCTCCTCGTTCGCCTCCCACTCTGGGTCATACTTGAATACGTTCAAGCCATCCTGGACATTGAGCTCGTCGTCGAGACTAATTTGATGCGTGATTTGATCCTCCTCCTCGACGAGGTCAAGCTCTTCCTTGATACTGGGGTGGTTCTTGTATCTGTCCTTCCTGACCTGAAACAAGACTTCAATCTGATACTGCGTACGCTTTTCGAGATCCGCCTCGTGGAGGATATGGCGAAATTGGTCGAAGATGGCATGTGCGATGGCGGAATTTGTTTCCTCAAGATAAAGTCCCACCTCTCTCGTGAGGCTCACCGCGATCTCCACGCTGTCGTCAGTAGGTGTGGCCAGCAGCAGCAACAGCATTTGGGCAGCTAGCTCTTCCTTGACGACCTGTTGGTTGACCAAATGCGCAAGGAACGAAGCTGAAGAAATGGCGGTAGTCTTGTCATTACGCTTGAACGCCTTGCGGAACTGGACGACCAGACGCGTAGCCAGCAGTTCTCCAACCGCAGGAAGCTTCGTGTTGACCACGGCCGTCATAGACGCATAGATCGGAGTAAACGGCAAACTGGCTGCTTGCGCCTTCATAATGCTTCGGCAGTACAGACCGCGGCCCCGGATCAGGTTTTCCTGGAACAGCTCCGGGACAATGTTCTTGATGTTGGAGACGTTGACCTTGTTGATGAGACCGTTGATGCTCTTCTTCAACGCCTCCCACATCATGCGCTGATACTCCTTGCTGCTCTTGTCTGTGATCTGTGCCTGCAGCGCCCGCAGCTTGGCCGGCGGGATGTAGGTGCCTCCGCTGCGCATATTCAGCAGCTTGTCATACTCCGCCTTCGCCGCTGCTTGCTTCTCCTCCTCCGTAAGCTCCTTCTTGCTCTCACCATCCTGCTGCTCGCGCTGACGAATCTCCATCTGTCGCAGCCGCTCGGCCGCACG
Organism: Myrmaecium sp. VS I D KN 1; assembly: GCA_019775845.1. Classification (NCBI taxonomy): domain Eukaryota; kingdom Fungi; phylum Ascomycota; class Dothideomycetes; order Valsariales; family Valsariaceae; genus Myrmaecium; species Myrmaecium sp. VS I D KN 1. The sequence continues at coordinate 475,794 of JADQAV010000022.1, forward strand.
AGCGCGGTCGTAATCACGCGGCAACGGAGCGGAAGGGCCATCCCTTCTACGTGCAGGGCTACGGCTGCGAGAGTAAGACCGGCGCTCATCGCGGAGACGACGGCGGCGAGGAGACGGAGATCGCGAGGAGGTACGGGACGGCGACCGCGACCGGGGTGTCGGGGATCGGTTCCGCTTACGGCCGGTCCCGTTCGATTCTGCTGGGACAGGCTCCGGTGTGGGAAGCCGAACAGCGGACTGCACTGTCGCCATCGTCGAGATGGTCGTGGATGGAGCTCGGTTGCTGTATCCGTAGTACGGCTCGAATGCAGCGGACAACGCGTCGGGGCTGATCGTGGGGCGGAGAGGAGGTGAGATGCGATAACAGCACCTCAAGCTACCTTCTGCCAGAGGACTCCCGTGGCAAGTCGGGAAGCGTGGCAGCTCAGAAGCTATGGGTGGGTTGAGTTGACGTCCACGGGTCGGAAAAGTTCACGAATGGGGGCAACTGTCATCGAGCCGGTGCCAAGTTCCAGTGGACTGCACCGCATGGAGCCATGCGACAACGCGAGTCGGGGAAAGCGCGCCGAGCCTCCGAGGCAGACCTAAGGTATCCATGAGGTGCCCGGGACCAACTGAAGGTGCCTCAGGCAGGTTATTCGTGGGCTCATTACTACTCCTACCACCTACCTATAGGTACTAACTTAGTAGACGTCGACGCAACATCGTTGTCCTCAACGCGACTCACGATTCTCTCCAGCACGCACGCGACAAACGTCTCTCCCACCACTTCTCGCATCACTTTTCCCCCACCGCCCTTTTCTCTCCCTGGCACAATGGTACGTACAGGCCCCTGCGACGAGCTCAGACGGACCAAGGCCAGCGAGCTGCCGCTCTCCTTTCCCTCTGCCCGCCCCCCGTCGCCGCGCTTGAAACCCGCAGCAGAAGGAAAGGAACAATTTCAGCTAAACAAAATTTGCGACACGCAACAGCTCGACCGTCTGATCGGCCTCGCCATGCTCATCGTAGCAACCGCCGTCTTCCTCTACTACACCATCTGGACCCTCCTCATGGTAACGTTCCTCCCTCCTCCCCCGACACCACGCCTCCCACCCGGCCCACGAACGAACCTCACCAGCCCACCCACTAACGCAAACTGCAGCCCTTCGTCGACGAGGACCATCCGCTCCAATCCCTTTTCCCACCCCGCGTCTGGGCGATCCGCATCCCCGTCATGCTCATCCTCCTCGGCACCGCCGTCGTCGGCTCCTTCCTCGCCGTTGTCATGATTCGGAGCAACCGCAAGCGCGCCCTCAAGGCCAAGGCCAAAGCCGCCGCCGCCAAGTCCAAGTAGTAGAAACACGAACGGATCCGAGGCCTGGGCGGGACGTTTGAGAGGAAAACGAAAGTTAAACAAAATACCCCTGAGCTGATCTGGAGGGAAGAAAAGGACCGTGGTAAGCTGGTTGGATAGGCAGGTGGGTAGGTGTGAACGAAAAGGAGGCAAAGGGAAGGGACTTCTGGTGAGGGAAATGAAGTCAGGGCAATGCCCCTCTTCCAATCGACGGGAGATTTACTACTTGAGCCGGAAGGCCTCACGAGGAAGCGAGACCCGTCTTGCGTGGCGGGCGTCGCACAGGAAAAGTCTGGCGTGTATGCTCTCCTACATGAACTATGTGATGGCATTGATCTAAACATACATAATCCCACTATGAACTTGCGTCCACATGCATTCTTCGCCCAGACCGGTGGTCAAACCCGCTGGGCTTTTTACGGATCACATAACTGAACAGTCCCCATCCACAAGGATCGGCCCGTCATTCTCCCCCAACTCGCTCTCGGGACCAACCCCCTGCGCGGCCAACTCCGCCTGTCGCTGGCTGATCCGCTGAGCCAAAGCGTGCAGCATGCTCCGGGTGATGAAATGCTCGCGGTTTCCCCCGCGACGCTCCACATCGTTCTGCGACGTGATCTGATACTCGAGATGCAGCCGCTTCCGAGAACTGAGCCCCTCCGGCGCAACCTTCTCCTCGTCTTCCTCATCGGCAGCACTGGACCCCCGTTCCACGGCTGGCTCGGATGTGGCGCCACTGGCCATTCGCGACCGACGGCGCGGGCGGCCCCAGTCAAGGGAGCTAAATCCGGACGGGTCGTGAGGTGTCACGCCGACGCCAAGTCGAGCGTTGGTGCGAGCGTTGTGATCGGCGGAGAAGATCTTGATGCTGTGATCAATGCCGGAGACGGCTACCATGGGCTCGTAGGGATGTCCTGAATACATCATAGTTGAGCATCAGATATGTTGGGCCATTTCCAGGGGTTTCACGTACCTTGAACCACGTTGACGACCTCGCCATCACCTTCCAAAATGTTCACAATCTCAGTCGTCTTCCTATCCCAGATGAAGAGATGACCGGAGTCGCTGCCGCTGACCACATACTCATCGTTGAGGCCGTAATAGTTAACATCCTTGACTGTCCGAACATTGCAATGCCCCCTGTATTTCCGAGTATGCGAAGAGGTAGGGACGTTTGCTTCTACCTTTTCCTTCATCCTGCGTTGTTCAAACGCGGATCGGTAGATGAATGCAGGCCCATCCTCTTCATCTTCGTCTTCGTCTTCGTCGTCATCATTGTCATCATCGTCGGCCATGTCACCATCGGTGTCATCCTCATCATCATCGTCCTCGTCTGCATCATCTTCCTCTTCGGCATGTTCACCCCCACGAGCAGTCTGGAGGACGTCTTCGGGAGGAACAGCCCCCTCTTCCTCTTCATCAGTCTGCCCATCCGAATCATGCCCTGTTTCCTCGATCGACCGCTCGAGCAACGAGTCTGCTCCTCGTCCCACCAACATCGCCTCTTCAACTACTTCGTCCTCCTCGTCAGGGTCTATCTCTTCCAGATGACTCCTCAACCGCCTTTCTTCAACCCTCGTTGCCCGATCCGGCCGTCCCAGCCCCCCGAATGCGCGATCAACAAAAGTAAAATTGACCTCTTTGCCCGCATTCATCAGCAATCCCCTACTAACCTTCAACGCCCAAAACCTCAGTGCTCCGCGACGGTCCTGTGCTTCGATACGAGGCGCGGATGCACCTCCTTCGCTCGAAGGTGCAAGTACAATAGCGCTCGAGAGGTCGGCAAATGGTAGCTTCAAAGCACGAGCGAAAGCTAGCACCGCTGCCTTCTCGGTGGCAAACGTTACCCGTGTCTCGTCGGTTTCGAACGGCGAAGCATCCACGTTGATGATGGGTTCATCGCTGGCAAGGCGAAGGAGATACGGGATCAGAATGTCATCGATGGCATCGATACTCGACTCCGGCGGAATAGGGAAGCGTGGATTTCTTCTGCGGCCCACATCACTACGCATGCTAAAGCCTTCAACAAGCGCACCAAGCCCGCTGTCTAACCATAGCGTGATTGCTTTGAGGAAATCATACCCGAACTGCTCATGTTGAGGGATTTCGGAGAAATCGCTAGGAGAAGCATGGACAGTAGAGAACAGGTCAGCCAGGGTAGTACTGTTCCCGTGCCCGGCAGTGTGAAGTTGGCCTCCTAACACCCTACCAAGCAGACCTGCCGCCTGTACAAAACGGTAAGCGGACTGGCGGTGTGCACGGAGCGTATTTTGGAACGCCACATCGATGTTCGAAGGGTCGACGGGATACCGCCATTGCCGCATGATCTCACCCATCTCTGGAAGGATCGAAGCGGCAATGCCAACCGCCGTGGTGAATGAGGCACCATATCCTGTCGGATCGGATTCAGGAGGATTTTCCAATCTCCGGCCAAGCGTGAACATCGCCTTTCTCAGCTTGACCGTGGATTTAGCCAGTCGAAAGCTCCTTCGTTGAGGCTCCGTGAGGACCGATTTTCGCACCACTGAAAGCGACTCTTGTTCAATTGGTATCTCCTCGCTCTGTCCATTTTGGTATTGAACCCGAAGAGAAACTTCCGGACGTGATTCGCTTGCAGCGCTACTTTCAGTTCTTTGCCTTGAGCTGGTACGTTCTTCCTGGTCAACTGAAGATCCCGTCTTCCTACGCTTCCTTTTTCGTGCTTTGGATTCTCTAACTCTCGCGTTTACAGATGCCCTAGCGGCATGCTCCTTGCCGCCCGTCTCCTCATCAGCGTCGGGGCTCCGGACAAGGTCAAAGCTATAGATCCAGTCACCGGACCAACTGACCACCATTTCATTGGGATTTGCGTCACTGATTTTGCAGGCTGTGATATGACCGCTCTCATGGCGTCTCATCCGTTTCTTCCCCTCAGGAGCGAACTTCCGCACACATTGGGTAGCCTGGGCTATCAGGTCTTCGTCATGAGCGTTCCCAAAGGATGCGGGAGCGCCGCGCTCCGCAAGGTGGTCTCGGCCAAGCATGCGGCGGTCATGGAGAAAGCAGTGCAGATGTGCGCCCCCAAGTGCTATGTAGTGGGGCTGACTAGGAGAGCAAGATATAGTATTGAGATCTAAGCCGTAGCGCTTGTATGAGATCAAGGGAGGCGGTCTCTTATCCTCTGCGGAAGCCTCTGGGCGTAGGCTGCGGAACACGCGACGACCCGGCGCCGGCGGGTATGCAGAGGATGGCTGACGAACGTCCCACTGGCGAACCTCGCCATCTTCGGAGCAGGTCAAGAAATAATGTGGGGATGATTCCGTGACGATCCTTTTCACCCGATCACTGTGCGACCTGAAGACCTTGGCGTTCGTGTCCCCGTCGCTCAGATACCTGACTCCGTTGTAGACTGTGTTGAGTCCTGTCCGTCTCCCCGCAATTGATACACTTGCAGCAACAGAGGGTACGGTCGTACTACCGGAGTACTCGATGTCGAATATTCTTACTTCGCCATCTCCAGCTGCTGTGACAATCGTGCGATCGTTTGAGTACGGCATAAACTTGACAGAGAAAATGTTTTGCGTATGGCCAGTCGAGATGGACGTGGTCAAGGCAAACTGCGAGGCGGAAGATTCCGGCATATAGGTATGTATATTGACGTGGAGATCATCGGAACCTGAAGCAAGAAGCTGACCAGAGCGGGACCAGCTGTGGGAGCAGGATGTCAGCACTAGACGTCCAGTAACTGCGAGGCAGACCTACCATAGGGCATTGACGCATCCAGAATGCCCCCCTAACTCGTTCACTATGTCGAGGTCATCAACCCACTTCCGATCTCCATATATACCCCGGATGTCCGAATATCTGGTCTTGATCTCCGCACCCAGCTCGCGTCGTAAGATGCGGTCGTAGATTGGGTGCTTCATTTCAACAAGCTATGTCTCCGGAGACCCAAGCGTAGAAGCTCCAGAGGTCAAAGTACAACGTCGTGTCGGCCAAAGTAGGGCTGGGGTAGGCAGATTCGAAGGCGGCGCTAGAAGCCGGTTGTCTACTACTCCGTACCTGTAGTATCTCGTTCAGTCGGGGTTTCGTCGAGTGAAGTCTATGTCCACGGGATGCAGCGCTTGCATGGCGAGCACGCTGCCCGATACGATGCAGCGTTATCTTGGGGCAATGGAAATAGCGAAGCAACAGTAAGGTAGTTAGTGAAGCGTCCGGATTGTGCGTGTTGCAGTTCGTCATCGACCTGGATGTTGTGCAGTGGAAGCTCGGAGGAACCCCGAGACCCAGATGGCCTAAGCGGGCGCCCGTGCACCAACTACGGCAGCCAGCGCAGCCTTATACCAACGTTCGCTCCTCAAGACGTTTACGGAGTAGTTGGGAGGACTTCCCACAGCATGCTATATTACCATCTGTAGCTACCATATAGCAGCTTTTGTACGACTGACCGGACATTGGCCAGACAGACAGTCGCAAGTTTTGGCATACATTGTAAATCACGCAGAAATGCCATGGTGAACGCTTTGACGCGGGCGTGTGACCGAGCATGGAAGCAGACTTGTGTCACTCTCAACGTCTCTCTTGTAGTACCTACCTTACATACATATGTATGTATGTAAGCAAAGGCATCGCCAGCCGGTCCAGAGGTGAAGTTCAACGGTAAAGTAGGGACCTAGAGCTAAAAGCGTCTTCGTTGTTAGCAAAATACACAGGACGACCAAAGTCAATCGGCAGCTGCGTTACTCCTACAGACAGTACTCATGTCCCAACCCATGGAGCACATAATCGCCAATCCTTGAGGGCAATGGTGCCTCAGGCAGACATAACACGGACGCCCCCGGCAAGTGGACCCGCACCGGCTGGGCAAGCGCGGGGTCAAGCGACCTCCAGGACCGAAGAAACATCGAGAAATCGGCAACAGTGCAGCCCGGAAGGAGACAAGTTGCATGGGCTCGGCTTATGACGCCCGCGAGGACTCTCACGAATTCCCTGGTGCAGCAAGGGAGAGGCGGGAAAACAGGTAAATATCAGGTGTCATAACGGTTTTGGTCGGCCGAGGCTGCGTCAGTGGGAGAAAATGGCTCACATGCGGCGTCACGGAAGTAGAAGAGTCACCAACATCCCCTCTGTCTCACCGGGTCATCCTCTGTCAGTCGATCTCCTCCGACCGAGTGACGGGATGGTTCGTGAGTCGGTTAGTAACTTACGTGACCAAATGCCATGGCAGAGGGAGGCTGATGAGCTATCAGATGGCAACCATGAACGTCCGGGTAAGTTCGCCAGGGACGGAAGACTTGCAGCACACAAAGGACATATGATGCCGTCCCGGCTGGATCCGAGTGCGGAGGCAGCGAACCCGGACTAGGAGAACCGAAAAGGGAGGTATTGTACGGTACGGGGTTTAGTAATTCAGGCTCTTCGGTTACGCGTATTGTACGTGGGACGCACGCTGAATAGTGGATAAGTATCAAGGAAGCGCTGAAGATTACGCCTTTGACACGGCACGGCTTTCCCGGTGGGGAACGGGAAGACGCTTGGGGGAAGGCCACCCCCCGCTCTTACCCCGCTTTTGAGCACGCACTCGCGAACTGGCCGCCTTCAGGTTGGGTCCCACGATAGGTGTGATAATTTACCATCGCCATGATGAAGAAAGAGCGAGGAATGTGAGGGGCCTCGGGACGTCTGAGGGAGGTCTGAGGAACATTAGTCGTGTTAGTGGTCTGAGGGATGATCGAACGATGCGCGCGCCTTCTTGCCCTCCCGCTCTCCAACACACCAATCCACGCGTACAGCTGCCTCTCTACTAACGGTACTAACTACTGTTATACCTACTACCTTACAGTCCTTACTAGTAGGTACCGGTAACCTTGAACCCCCCTACCCTACCACTCTGACTCTGGCACGTCATGTCTGGGCTGCCTCACACCGGAGACGAGGCCTTACTAAGGTACCTTACCTTACCTACCTACAGTATCTAGGTACCTAAGTACCTTTAGTACCTACAAGTACCGTAAGTACGAGGTACTGTAGGTACTATTACATAAATTAGTAGTAGTTAGTAGTACCTCCTACTACTCCCACTGGCCTCCCTCCCTTCCCTAGTACCTTATTATATACCTTACATAAGGTACCCTTCCCTTCCCTTCCCTCTCCCCCTCCCCTCCCCTCCTCACCTTCCACCTTCCTCCTCTCCCTTCGCGCCCCAGCCCCAACGCAACGGCTACCGCTGCGCGTGTTACCGATTCCGCGCTAGCCACGACGCCCCCCCCCTCTCCCCCCGCCTTTCCTCGACCGTCCATCTCCACACGGCCAGCACAGCCAGCACCGCCAAACACCGCCAAACACAGTCTGTCCGACCGACAAGGGCCTGTTCACTCCATCCCTCCATCCCTCCAGTCCTTAGCGCTCGCTCGGCCCCGGCCTCGTTATTTAAACACCATCCACCATCGACTGCTCAGTCCAGCCCGTTCGTCGAGTCGCGTGAGGACCAGTGGCACTGCCCGAGTTAAGTCCACTCCTTCATCCCCATCCGTTCGCCAGCAGCCCATCCAACGGCATCCCCGGCCTATCTTACGACTTGGCACCTGGGGAAAGGATCAAAAGTCAGGCTTGCTCGCCCTTTTACCCTCCCGCCTGTCATGGTGTCGTCATTAGCCGATGTTCGAACGGCTTCTGAGGGTGCAAATTAACTGCTATTGAGGTCGGAAAAGGTAAATCACCTGTTCCTTCCGCGCCGAGCCGCCCTTCCGATTGGCATTCTGGAGTATATACTCACCTTCGACTGTTCTCTCCCAGGCTAAGTCGCGCTCAACCATCGACAGTCCTATCGACAGTACATACAGTACACACCATGGTTCATATCAACATGGACTACTCCACCTCCACCACCACTGCCGGAAGCAGGCGGCATCCCTTCTCCCACTGCACCGCTCCCGATGTTCACGACGTCCCCAGCCTCCTCTCCCTCCAAGATGAAGAACAACGCTTCGCTGGGAGCCGCAAAGGATCCTCGGCTTCCGATCTGCCCATAGATCTCCTCGCAGAACATCCAGGAAAATCCACCTACGCACGCCTTGATGAGATGATCAAAGACTGCGCAGCCGACGACCCGGACCTGGATGTCGTTCACCTCATGCCTCCCGATGAGGAGGATCTGCAAGACCTGGAGTTCCATTTCAAGCAGCTACCTCTCAAAGGAGCACACCACCCTTCAAGAACCTTGATGCCGCCGGGCCACTTGCGAGGCCACCCGCACTATGAAGTCAACAAAATCTCGGACGAGGAATGCATATCATCCAGCTCCGATACGAGCGATGGTGAAATCGAAGACCAGATCAATGGTGCCTCATTACCCTCGACATTCTCGCAAGACGACGAACCAGAATTTGAGGTAGCGTCGCAGCCGCGGGGAGATACAGAGACTCCAGAGCACAGTCTCATTCTCATGGATCGTGGCCCAGTTGCCCATTCGGAACCTATCAACAAAAAACATATCCGAGCTCACACCATCGCCTTGCCTCTTCCGCCGCTTCCCTGTGACGGGCCAACCGCTGAGCACTCGAACATTCACCGGGTTCAGACTCAACCCGTCAACCCTGTATTGCGAGATCCTGATCAGCAGGCTTTTATCGACGAGCTATTAGGGAAGCTTTATGATCTTAAGAGCCGGCTCGATCACTTGTCCACGCCGGAGCAGGACAAACTCAGGAGCCCAAGAATTGTTCCTCTGGTTGATACCCCACATGAACAAGATCCTAAAGACGCGGCGGGGCATGCTGATGCAAAGGAGGGTTCTAATTCGAACAAAACCCAGAACCGTGCCGTTGTTGATGAGGACGATGAATATGATCCAGACAGTGACGGTTACGACGATGTAAGCTTGCCCCTTACCTGCGACCTCTGTCGAAACGTCCATCTAGCTAACTATTTCATGCACAGGATGAGACCTTTTGGGTTCCACCACAGCCTCAACTCATACTTCGCCGGAGAAGTGAAGGTCGAGGCAGGCTATGGAGGAGGAAACAGTTCAGCTACGGAAATTTCAAATGATGTTTCTTTCGGGATCATGTCGGCGGTCTCTTTCATTTTCGACTCTGGTATCTCCCTATGATCGGACATTTACTGCGGATCTCTTGTTGGCTTTCGAGGCCACTGATACCCAGTTGGACGAATGACTTCGCTTCACCTTCCTGTATTCCACCAATTTGTTTAAGGTGGCCAGAACTACCCCCAGCATGGAGTCACGATCTCTTTGACTGCTCGGCAATGATGGTGGCTGCGTCACGAAGGTGACGTGCGCCGTGTAACCTGACCATCAGCCAAGAACGTGAAGGACCAGACTTTACTCGGAACGGCAACAAGCCGTATGACGAACCACAGCCGAGTCGACTCGACTGGGAGAAATGACCACGAACTGCATGGTCCAGTAAAGACAGGGGTTCAGTCCTGATGCAGAAGTGAGGGCTGAGGGGTATGTTTCTTGGCCATCTCGTGTACATCTGCATCCGCTCACCCGACCGGTACAAAGCCGGTGTTCAGGGGTTTTGCGGGGATCCTGTTTTTTGAGGCAAAGGGAGGAAGGAATGGTACATTTCGCGGGTGCCTGGATGGCGTCTATCCAGGCAAGCGTTCGATGACGGGTGACTTGTGAAGAATGAGCTCGTGGTTCGTCACGTTCGATATTTACGCATGTATGTATGCGTGTAGGATGAGAAGATCTGTCTGTCCTTCTGATCACATAGACATACATCTACTATATACATAACTTAGATGTTTTCTTTGCATTCTCCACTTCAACCCCTCCTCCCGAATGGTCATCACGTGCTTCCTCCTCCTCAAGTTCCCTCTTCTTTCTTCCATCCTATTTTCTTCTTCTCCTCCTTCATCTTCTTCTTGTTCTTCTTCTTTCAAAACGGCGCTGGAGTGAAGGTAGTTGTGTGGTAAGCCTTTTTTGCACGACTTCGTTGATTCTATCAATATACCTGATCGTCCCGTCCCGTCGCGTCCCATCCCGGATCGTACCGTACCTATTAGGGGTTTTGAGCTATGCTCCCCCGCGGAAGCTGCTGCGTTTTTGCATCCTGTGTTTCCTTTTTTGCTCCTTTCCTCGCCAAAAATCAACCAACATAACATTTTGAAGGCGCGTGCATGCGTGTGTGCGGGTGTATTCTAGAAAGCTATGCTTTTTTCTCTTCTGCATCTTGCATCCTCGCCTTCTCCTTCCCCTGTCCAGCTGCTGCTGGTGCTGCATGTCAGCTCCGCTCAGCTCCGCGCCGAGGTTTTGTTTTCTTGGCTGCGCCTCTTTCCTCTGGCGAAGGGGCGAAAGGCTGAGCTGCCTTGCTGCCTCTGCTGGGGTCGTTGTCGGAGCGCTGTTGCCTTTGACTAATGTATACATACTACGCTGACGGAGGGGCACGGGATCGCTATGGATTGCATTTTGTACTATGTGACAGGTTCTAAGCGAAGGGAAGGAAGAACTGGATTGCTGGAGAAAGCTGGCGCCTCGAGTTAATCTACCGTCGGCGTGTTTGATTGGGTTCGTTCTGGGGAGTCTGCATAGGCGGGAAACAAGGCTGGATGCGTTTAGTAACGGTCTACGTTGGTGTGCATGCTCAGAACAATGTTTCTTTCTTCTTCCCGCTCTTCCATATCTTTCTTTTTCTGTCCCGGACTGACCGGAAATTTACACTCACACCACCATCGCCCCATATGATCGGACCTTACGATCGATCACTTCCATTCTCTACCCCCACCACATCCCAAAAACACTTCCTCGCTTAGTGACTCTCATACCAGTAAGGTACCTCATGGAAAGATACTTGGCAACCGCTGTCTCTGCGCGTCATCAACAAACTCAGGGGTATTTGGAAAAAGAAGGGGAAAAAGAAAAACAATCCCCTTTTCTCCCTTTGCTTTCTCGAAATGGGTGATCTGGAAACGAGGAATGTTGTCTTCATTTCACCCTTCCTCCCTTGTGGAGACTTTGTTTGTCATGTGCAACTCACTTGGCTCGTCGCCGATCGGTTGGACACGGTTGCCAGTTTTTTTCTGATTTGCCACTTTCTTTGTGTTCCTTGCCCCCCTTCCCTCTCTTCTTCCTCCCTTCGGAGCATGCGCGAGCTCGGACGGGCATGGGATTCTACCCCTCGTGCGCGTTGATTTGCCATGCTCAGCAGCTTCGCCTTTCTCTCCGCTTTCTTTCAGAGGTCGCCCTGATTTCCCACTCCAGGGCGTCGTCCTTTTCCTTCGTTTTGTTTTCTTGCTTTGTACAGTACCATAAGGTCGTTAATTTTTTGACAACCGTTGTACGGAGGACTGTCCTCTCAAGCTTCAGGGATCCGGGTATCTGACGAGTCTGTTTTGTAGGCTCTAGGTCACTGGGAAGAAAGCAACACCTGTGGGAGTAGTGTATTGCTATATCGCTAGGGCATGACGTGCGATTTGAACTTATGGAGTGTGGCACTATACACGAAGGCGCAAGCTGATGATGTTCGAGGATGTACCGGGTAACATCACCATGGCACGGGTAAATACAAGGCTGAGACATCTCGCGAAAGTGAGCGCGCTAGCCGTATTCGGACAGCTACGAGCCGAGGAGAAGTCAGACCCACCATCCACCAGTCACGACTCGTCCCAACCTCGGTGACCACCCACGACACCTACTTCGTCCGTTGCTTTGCAAGGCTTTAGTGTCATATACTCCGTCCAAGTACGTACTTACTGAGGATGGCTCACGAACGTGAGAGGCGTTCGTGGTCGCTCGTGACGACGGCGCTGTATGCCACCTGGGATGTCGAGCAGCCGCACGGAAGCCAGAGTGACGAAGCCACCTCAGCGCCGTCCCAGACGATCGATGTAGGACAGGACGAAGTCGACGGCCACCTCCGCAAGCCGCATTTCTTCTCCCATCCGCAGGCGGAGGAAACATTGTCTCGCGAAAGCTTCTTAGCAGCGACCGGCAACAGACCGCAAGACGTGCCGACTGCGTGGGCGTCGTGGAAAGCCAGCGGCCGACCGCCGTGCACCAAGTGCGTGGCGTTGGGGATCAGGGACGAGCAGTCTGACCATCCCGAGATGATTTGCCTTCCCCGTTTCCAGGCCCAAAAGTTGAGGGAGATGGGCCGCGCACCTCCCAAGCAGACAAGAAATCCTCCCGCACGTATTCACAAGGCTGGAAGAGGAACGCGTGCCCCTTCTGCCTTCAACGTGAGAATGAAGCGGAACGAATCCACTCCTCACCGCGATCCGGCGTCCACCGATGCTCTTGACATGCAGATTGAGAATTTGACCGCCGCCATCTCGGAAGCCTCAGACCCGGTGGCTCGCAAGGTGCTGCTGGAACGTCTCTCGCAACTGATGCAGCAGCAGCATCCGCATCCGCATCCGCATTCGAAGTCTCGACCGTCGAGCAAGGCGAGCAAGTACCAAAAGAAGCCATCTGTGAAATAAGAAGATACTACGAACCCTAATGAACGCAGACATGAGATGATCAAATTGACAAGTTCAGCCTTGCAGGATACAACGGCAGGTATTGCACTGAAGGCCGAAGAGGGATTTCACAAACTAAGCAACCTTTACTCCTTGCCTTGAGCTCGCACGACTGGATATCCAACACTCAACCGCACTTGAAGCTTCATTACTCGCCCCAACAAAGCGTTCACACCACCCAGAGCTCAAACGCTTTTCTCACTGATCACGTACCCAAGACTCAGGCGGCCAATACAGGCTTGATTGCACCAGAGTGTATCCGGAATCGTTGCTCTAATCCGCCACATCGTAGCGCTCTGCTACTCCTCTTGCGTTGGGAGAAAGAGATAATATCTTAGTGGATGGAAGAGCGGAAGAGCGGGAGAGCAGCCGGAGATGGCTAGGGACATGAGAGAATGGACAGCATGGTTAACTAGCTTTAGTAACATGGATTGCGATTCCAAGACAGGAGGGATTTACCGGATGAGAGGGCGATGCGCAAAGTTTCCTTGATGAGGGTATCGAAACACAGTCACAGGACATAGATGTGACCTAGCCACAGGAATGAGTTAATGGAATAAGACGACTCCTTTCTCCCGACCACCACTGCATGATCTGATTGCCGGTCTTCATCGTCCCAGCGTGACATCCACATCCTTGAGGCATGAACACAAAACCGCCGGCGATGTCCTAAAAGACACCGTAAAGGGGGGGAAACACAACGGCCCCCCATTGAACCATCCAAATGGGGATGAAATAAAACTCCGAGGATGCTCCGAATATGCCGCTGAAAATAACAACATGCATTGTCCCGAAAAGAGATGATTGTTTTTGAATGAAAGGCGAGAAGGGAAGGAGGGTGCCGGCAACTTATACCCTCCTCACTTTGACCCCTGTATTTGCTTCCGCAACTGGGTGAAGAAATCCTGCCCACTCGGCATCTGGTGAGGAAGCGGTTCTGTCCGGGAATCAGCGATGGGACGAAGAGACCATGCTACCAAAGTACAACCACGCCACCATCAGACTCCCTCCCTCATAGCAAAAGAGACTACGAAAATGGAAGGACTGCAAGGCAGGAGAATCCACTTACGCTTCGCCGCCCAAACCCCACCGCTTCGACTCGTCACCGAATCGCCTTGGACCTTGTGGAAGACCGTCTTGCCGTCCGCGCCCACGGTATCCGTGTAACCTGAAGTAGAGACCCGTAAGCCCTAACGCCCGTCGAATGATCGGATTCTCCCACTCGGCATGGTAAAGTCACGTCGGAATGACTCACTCTTCCGCAGAAACGCCCTCACCTCCCCCGCGTTGAAGCCCCGGACTGGGACGTGCTGCTCCTGCTGCTGCTGCGGCGGCGGCGGCGTTGCGCCGCCGCTACCGCTTGCACGCTGCGCGCCCCAGGCATTCCCAGTGTGGCCGGTGTAAGCCGCCTTGTTATTGCCGTTGTCCTGGCGTCCGCTGGCGCCGCCAGCGCCACTACCGCGCTGCTGCTGCTGCTGGGGCATGCCACGCTGTCTCCAGCCACTGCGTCTCGTCGTGTCAGCAGTGGGAGTTTTCTCACTGCGGTGCCAAGGGGAGAATGGAGGGAAGGGAAAATTATCGGGCAGCAAAGAAGAGGGGAATGAGTAGGGAAGGAGAAGCATCATAAGCGGGACTCACCGGTTCTCGCCAGATCCACTCATCGCGTCAGAGTCTGGCGGGCTTGGGCGTTGAAGAGCTGGCTTGGTCGAAGTTGAGTTGGGATTTGGGAGGTTGCGGAGAGTGGTGTCCCTTCCGGGCGGCGAGCGGTGATGACGACCGGGGTGGGTCTTGGCAGGGTCCATTCCGTGCAGCCTCGGCGAAACGGGCGGGAGCCTCGTCCAGTGACTTGAGTTGATGATCTATACCAGGAGACAGAGCTGTGTATGTCCACTCCTAATCCAGGAGTGACGCTGTGTGGGAAGTGATGATGATGATCTGTAAGAGATGGACATTCCAGATCCAACTACTGTACATACATTCTGCGCTTACATGGGTATCTAGATCGGAGTAAATTGCAACGATTACAACAAGGAACTGCTACCTCCTGATACTCCATAAATTCCAACGACATTAATAGTAAATCTCGCCATCAAGTTTCGTCCGCATAAAGATAGTTCAGCACAGCGTCCTTCATCGTCAACTCGAGCTCATTCGAACCTGCGTCATGCTCCATGGATTGTTCGTAGTCAGCAAACATGTTCCCCTCCCTGATATCAAGGCCACCCAGACCAGGCTCAATGCCCATTTGCATATCCAACTCATAGTTGGCTCTGGGATCATCCAACTCCCCCCACTCCAGGCCTTCCACGCCACCGACCCAGAAAGCACCACCTTCGCGGGCATTGCGCTCCTTGATCCGTTCGGTGATTTCATACAACGCCAACCCATGAGCACGCTGACAATGGGCTTCGAGCTCGACATCATGTGTGAAGGTCTGTTCACATGAGTCAAGCAAACATCTGACGCCCCTGCCGGTCTCGTCATCATGCTCCACGCCAGTAAGCTTCCTCAGAGCTGAAGCTTCAGCCTTCTTCTTCCGGCGCCTCGTCATACGGTTGCCGTTCACATCGAGCTGCGGGCCGTGGTTTTTAGGACCTGGGATGCCTAGGTGTTGAGTCTTGATGTGGTCTTCCAGCCCTTGCTTAGTCGCCAGTCCTCGGCCACATGCCCCAGTGCCGTCCCACTGAGCGATCGCTGGATCCTTGAAGGAGCTCAAATCAGCCTCGCCACAGATAAACCCCCTAACCTTATTATGCACCGTTTGTATGTGAACCTTTAGGTTTCCGTTCCGTGTGAACGAACGACCACACCCTGGGTATGTGCAGGGGAACGTACGTCGTTCATCCAACGTTGCTTTAGAATGTGTGATGTCGATGTGAGCCCGAAGCTGCTTTTGAGACTGGCATTTGGTACTGCAGTGCGGGCATGTGGGCGGATGGACCTCATGAATATGAGCCTGAAGAGCCGCATATGTCGGAAAACCAACCACCCCCGACTGTTCTGATACTGCATCGCTCGAGCAGTCTGGCATGACTTCTGGATCCGACCCGCAGAGATTGCAAACGTAGCGATTGCCGCCATGAATCCGAGCAATATGTGCGTCGAGCTTGGCTTGTGTTTCGAAGCCACGGGCGCAAGGTTCGCCTGTCGTCTGGTCTATCTCCGTGCAAGGGAAAGGCTTTTGACCAAGGTGAACCAGCATGATATGTTTTTGAAGAGTTGCGTGCTTCCGGAAGCTTTCATTACAAGGTGGGTATTCCTTGCACCGGAACTGTTCCTTCTGATCGTGAGACTCCTTGTGCCGCCGTAGACGAGTGCCGTTGGCAAACTTCTTGTCACATCCTGGCCAATCACAGACAAACTTCCGAACATCACTATGTGCGGAGACCAGATGGCGGGTGAGGTGAACCTTACGGATGAAGGTCTTGTTACAACCGTGTTCTTCGCAAGCAAATGGGCGCTCATTTGTGTGTGATCGCAAATGCTCCTCCAGCCGACACGGGCGATTGAAAGATTTGCCGCAGCTGTCGTATGAGCAGAAATAGAGGTTCTGCCGCCGGTCTTTGTCTGGAAGAGATGGAGAAGCGGATGTCGGAGGCGTATCGACGGAACTCAGTTGTCTAGGGCCAGGCTCTTCTTCATCGTCAGACCGTACATCAATATCGTCGGGCGAGTAATTTGAACCGCTATCGTCTGATGCACTTCCGTTCTTGTCGTCCTGTTCATAACGAGTGCGTTTAACATCAGGCAACTCAGCTGCTTGGGAAGCTTTACGCTTCCTGAGAGGCCACGGGGCCATCAGGCTGGCCATGTCAACGGGCTGGAAACCGTTTATTTGATGTTTTCGACGGTTCGGCGATAAGCTGGCAGAGCCGAAATAAAATTTACCCCGGACTCAATGATTTGTTACATAAGCGGGCGTCTGCGGCCGAGGCCTTGGCAAGGCGGTCGCGGAGAACTCCGTGTCCAGCTGGAATTTTTGGACATGAGCTTCTTTGACCTCTTGCCTTGCGTCGGAACCACCCAGACGGACGTCGCCGACACCATTCGCTGCAGCGCTGTACCACTACCGACATATAGCTTAGCTTCTACCCGCGAAGATGTCTGATCACGAAGATAATGCTGGCGAGGACATGAACGACTATGAGTGAGTTACATCCAAATACGGCTGTTTCTGGTCCCTTTTTGAGACCAGCATCGGACGACTTGACGGCCCAACTCTGACAAACATGGATCAGGGAGGTTCTCGATGACTACGACGAGCCCGAAGAGCCCGAAATCTACGAGGAGGATAACGAAGAAGCCGGCGGTAACGAGGCGCGCGAGGTTGATGCGGAACAGAGCAACATCGTACACAGTGGCGACCCCAGTGCCGCAGCCGCTTCAAAGGCAAAGAACACCGTCGCGTCACTCAAAAGCAAGAGGATTCCGAAGGAGAAGCGCACCACCACGCCCTATATGACCAAGTACGAGAGAGCGAGAATCTTGGGCACACGCGCACTTCAAATCAGGTACGGCGCAGGATAGGATGCATCGTATGGGAAGACTCAGCGTGCTAAACAACATCTGATAGTATGAATGCGCCTCTCCTAGTAGATGCAGAGGGAGAGTCTGATCCTCTGCAACTGGCCATAATGGAGCTGCGCGAGAAGAAGACCCCGCTGATTGTCCGGAGATATCTGCCCGACGGATTGTAAGTTTATGGCGACGTTGCGAAAGTCGCTACTATAGTATACTAATCTGCCTAGTTACGAGGATTGGACATGCGAAGAGCTCCTGTAATTCCGCAACAAGAGACGAAGACTGTACAAGTCGTTGAGCGAACACAAAAAGGCATATACGGAGTTCTGGAGTAATAATTGATTCATGCGGTCGGGTGGCTTGATTAACCGGCCAGGAGTTTCACCAATCGCAAGCGACAGCCTGAAGCGACAGGATCTGATTGTATGTAGTAAGCGGAAATCGTTACCATAAATAGTTGCGTGTTCCTTTGGGTGTGGGTTGTTCATCAATTGCACCTATGAATCAGCGGTTTAGCTTTTCCGACATGGTACTTTTACCGACGGGGATGATGAGGGGAAGCTCCAGAGTGGGGGTGTGCCCCGCAACCACAGCAAAGCGTCACTGTTTATCAGAAGCTCTAAGCCTCTCCCATCTATTTCTCCCTTCAGAATTCCAGTGTCCCTTTCTCTTCAGTACAGGCCATGGTTTTCAACACTACAGCTACCATTGCCTCCTTTGGCGGGAAACTCTTGAAGCTTACCCACAAAGCTTCAACCACCAACTGTGACATGGCCTTGAACCTATATCTCCCTCCGCAAGCGTCCAAGGGGAAGGTACCCGTGTTGTTCTATCTTTCCGGCTTGACGTGTACAGGCGACAACTGCTCCGAAAAAGGCTTCTTCCAACACAGCGCGAGCAAGAAGGGCATCGCCGTGGTCTATCCCGACACTTCCCCACGTATGTCTTCAGGAACCCTCGAGCGGATGATACTCGGTGCTGATGCAGTTGTTTACAGGAGGCCTTAAGATTGCTGGCGAAGATGAGTCTTGGGATTTCGGCACCGGTGCTGGTTTCTACGTTGATGCGACCAAGGAGCCATGGACCAAGGGTTACAACATGTACAGCTACATCACCGAGGAGCTTCCCAAAGCGCTCTTCTCGGCCTTTGACCAGCTGGATTCGAGCAGAGTGAGCATCACAGGCCATAGCATGGGCGGCCATGGTGCTCTTACATTGGTAAATCAAACCATGCGTTTTGAGAGACGCCGCTAACGAGGTGGCCATAGTTTCTGAAGAACCCTGGAAAATACAAGTCCGTGTCAGCCTTTGCACCCATCTCGAACCCCATCAACTGCCCGTGGGGCCAAAAGGCGTTCACAGGATACTTTGGCGAAGACAACCAGGACAAGTGGAAAGAGCACGATGCCACAGAACTAGTCAAGCAGTGGAAGGGGCCGTTGGATATTCTGATTGACGTTGGTACTGGGGATAATTTCTACAAGCAGGGCCAGCTGCTGCCGGAAAACTTTGTTAAGGCTGCGAAGGAGACCGGGAGTGATAAGGACATAAAGCTTAGGCTGCAACAGGACTATGACCACAGCTACTACTTCATCTCAACATTCTCAGAGGACCACGTGGATCACCACGCTAAATATCTGTTTACATAGTAAGTCTCCAGGGGTTACACTCATTGATGTTATATTTACTGATCTGCGTAGAAGCGGCGATCGTAAGAGGGAAAAGTTGTAGGGCGGGTTTACGACTGTACATAGTGCCCGGAGGAATATGTATGTATGACTTCTGGTGCAAGGATGAAGTGGGAAGTGTGTCGAAGATCAACCAATTCCGTCATCAAGTCGATGTTGAACATATCATCGGGTTAACGCATGCTTGCTCTGGATCTGTGCAACGCGGAAACAGTAACGGTCGAGTTCTGCCTTCCTCAACCTCAGGATCCCAGATATGATGGTGTCAGGGTTGGTGAATTTCCCGATCGAGCCTAGCAAATCTATCAGGCCTAAGGACCTTCGTCATTCTCCGTCTGCATGAATCTTATAGCAACAACATACATACATGCGTTTCACGTGTACTAACTGATAGTTCCTACTACGTTTTCCCCCCAAGCAAACGGATTGGATCTCCTGAAAAGGAGGAGTCTATGCAGCTCGTCAGCTTTCTCGGGCCATGATCCGCCGTGTAACCAGCACATGAGCCATCTCGTGCTGCCAGGTGCACACGGCGATGAGTCCCGATACTCCGTGCCAATTGCAGATCGCGACAGTCTCGACATATATCAGGACCATTTCTAGCCAAAGATTGGCATCAGCTTGCCTTGCTGCGCATAGGTATCGACCGAGCAAGCGCAGGTCCTGATCGTCGCCAAGCAGGCTTTCAGTAGCTTTTGCACTGGCGGGCTGAGCCGGTCGGTTCATGGGGAGCGGCATGCCGATTGCAACCGTGAATGCTGGGGCCATTCGGGAAGGGAACGCATCCATCGAGAGCGGCTCCAGACAATCCAGTTACACAAGACTACACAAGACTCCTGAACCCCCTGTCCTGCCGGAGTACGTCGGCGATGAAGGACGAGCGTTCAATCTGCTTGACCAGGCGACACGGACAACAGCTACCCCTGCCTTCTCAACCTGGACGCTGAAGGTAACACTGTTTCCGCCATCATCTAAAGAAATGAGAGGCTCTCTTCCATGACGTCCAGTCACTCAGCAGTCTCGACTCGCTGGGTCGTTGCAAATTGAGGCAGGAAGAACACCACGTCGCGATCAAATCTCACCCAAAGGCTCTTCCCTTGTTCGAGCCCCCTCTTGGGCCGCTGGTTGATCCTTACACAGCGCAGCGTGGGGACTGGCTGCCCCTGATTATCATTTCTATGAAACGTATGGCGGCCCCGGGGGGACGTGGCCTGCTGGTGTTCCGGATCTCACGGCCAAGGAACGCTATTCCCAAAGGAGGCGAGATCTCCTGGGGCAGCGATAGAGCACAAGAGCTGAAGAACCAGCGAGATAATGTACCTCAGTGGTATGTATGTACAGTACAGTACGTATGTTTCTCAATTTTACCGGTAGTGTTATGCGGAAAGACGTCCACCCCTCCTGTTCTCGCCCGGGGCGGCTGGAGACGGTGTGTCTGAAGGCACACTAGCGCATGACACAGGAAATCGATGTACAGTATGTACAGTGGTACCCAAGTACCCAAGATACTACTGCCTTAGCTTTTGATGTGGCAGCAGAATAGCGGTGCCGCGGCTCTCTCAGAGCAATGCAACGGCCTTTCCCCTGACACGGATCCCCCCCAGATTCCGGGTTGCATTCGCGGCGGATTGGACTGGAACCAAGGCTATGGCGGTGACATGGACGCCCGCGCTTACATACATTAGTTAGTAGGGAACACACCTAGTCGGTCCGCCGGTCGGAAATTATCGCGGGCGGCTGTCAGACCGGACGGCAGCGAGTGAGATTTCGCTGCGCAAATTATCAACAAACGTTCCCTCACGGCCTCGGTCTTGAAACCGTCCAAGCTCAGCTGCTGCTCCGCAATGTCAATCTTGGGTCCGCCCCTGTAATCGTAGGTAGTAGGCTGCTGCGGGCGCTCCGTGCGCACCTGGATAGCCTCGTCCCTCCTCTCCCTTTCACTCCTCCCTCCTCCTCTGCACTGCAGTCTTGCCCGTTTATATGGCCGGCTCCACCCCCTCAACGCCTTCCCTTCCTCTCCTTTTGCGCTTCTTGCTCTCCTTGCTCTGAGTCGACACACATCGTCTCGTCCATTCCTTTTTTTGCCTCTGCGCAAATTCGCTCGTTAGCAAGTCTTTTCCCGCTCACTCTGCCTCCACGGCTCCCTCTCCCACGCGTTTGCAACCGACAACACCGTTGACCGGTCTCAATCGTCACAAAGCAGTCCTCGTCAGATAGACGCTTAACCTCCGCAGACTGACGAATCGCTCGACCCAATCACATCGACCTCGTCAGGAACACTGCAAGGGTTGATAGATATGCGCTCTGTCATACTCGCCGGCCTTATGGCCGCGTCCGCATATGCTGCTCCCAAGGACAAGCGGGCATACGTCACTGACCTCGAGATTGTCACCGTCACCAAAACCGTTACCGCCGGTGACCAAGTTGAGACCATCCTGTCGATCTCTTCCGCCGCTCCTGTTCTCGAGCAGGCTGTCGAGCCCGAGCAGACGTCTGCGCAGACGTCCATCGTCGTTTTCACACCGTCTCCGTCGTCCACCTCCACTCCTACCCCCACCCCCACTTCTTTCTCCACGGAAGTGGCCTCCGCCGCTGCGGTTTCGTCTACCTTGGCCATCTCTACCATTGAGCTGTCATCGACGCAAGCCGCCTACAGCACGCAGGCTACCTCTAGTGCTGTGGTTGCCGTAAGCTCTTCTGCGGCTACCTCTTTTGCCGTGAGCTCTTCCGCCGCAAGCTCCTCCGCTGATTCCGCGGCGACCGGTTCATGCGTTCGCACCGGTGACGCTGCCATTCCCACGGGCTTCTCAGGTAGCGACACAGCCACCACTGACGCCCAGACGATTTCCCTCAAAGTGACCAACTATCACCGTGCTAACCACACTGATACCTGCTCGCTCTTGTGGGACTCTTCTCTGGAAGCTAGTGCGACCACGATCGCCAACACTTGCACCTACAAGCATCAGCTGTGCGTATGACCCGACATTGTGGAACCTGCTTGTACTGACTGATGTCCAGGGATGTGAACGGCGGTGGGTATGGACAGAACATCGCTGTCGGTATCTCCACCGACGAGCAATACAAAGCCATCAACATGTTCTATGATGAAGAGTCTACCTTCGCTAGCATTGGCGGTTATGGTTCCTCTCTCGCTGGGATCTCTGACAGCACCTTCGAGGAGATTGGCCACTTTACTCAGCTCGTTTGGAAGGACACCTACGCCATGGCCTGCGTGACTGTGGATTGCACCGACGTAGACAACGACGAGTATCCCCTTGGCTCTGAGCGGAATCCCAACGGCATCGTCAATGTTGCCGACTCTTTCGATGCCGATAGCTGGAAGGAAGTCTCCCCATACTTCACCGTATGCAACTACAAAACCCCCGGCAACTACGCGGGCGAGTATAACGTCAACATTGGTTCCCTTATCGCGGACCCGCTCGAGCCCATCTGCGAATCTGATGATCAGACCGGCTGCGTCGACCCTACGAGCTTGTAAGCGAAGCGGTCAAGCTCAGAGGAGCTCAGATGTATGAAGGGTTCAGGATTGGGGAATGCCTTATCAGGATCTAACAAACTGTCACCTTCGTCGTCGACTAGGTTGACGCTGTGAAGAAAGGACTCTGGGGCTGGTTCTTGGTGTTTCTCTCTGGATATACAACAACCTACGCTCTTCTCCCGGCGTGCTTGCATGCCGGACGAGCAGCGACGGCGCTCAATCAAAAACAGGCAATCCCACGATCCTCTCTGTTCGCCCCGGTGTATGTGTATTTGGTGCCGCAGGTCAGCGGAATTGTAGACAGGCTTGCTGCAATGGTCTAGCTGCGGGTCACTTGCGAGCATTCAGCAGCAAAACCTCTTTATTCACTTCTTCGTTATATTCATTGAACCTTCCATTTTTGGCCCTGGCATGGACCGTCAGCCATTTCACACCGCACTTTTGTACCTTCGGCGAGGTGAGAGAAGGAATATCTACTTCTTCATTGTCGCGGTTGTCGGACACCTCCGCGTCCACTTATGGGTTACGAATATCCACATTGTCCCTCCGGACTGTCGTCACTTCTTTTCCTTTGTTTGTCCTTTCCTTGTATATATATCGCTTCATCAAACCTGTCTCGTCTCAGTCTTAGTTCTTCTGTCATGTTCAATGTGGGCTCAATGAGCTTCCGCGTGTGGGTATGCACTAAAAACATTTGCGCTGCTGTCACATGTGCTGTTATTATTGTCTCTACGTCATTGCGTTTCTGTTCCATTTGCGCGTCTTAGACTTTGGGTCACCACGTGCACGGTCACGTACGCAGGGCGTGTGACACTCGTAGGAGAAGCACCTTCCGCCTAGGTGGTTATATACCCCGAAAACATGTCTATTTTCCATCAGCCAGTCCTGCTAAGATCCCAGTTGCGACCCCCAGCCCCCATGGCGGAGTTGCCTGTACGCAGGGTAAGAAGTGTCTTCCAAGAGCCGCTGGCTAAAAACCGATAATTGGGGATCCCGGTTTTCTCCCGACCCGACGCGGGTTAGGTTTTTGTCCCCTCGAAGGACTCGGGTTCGAGTTTGGGCTTGGAGGGGTGATTATGTTCTTTCTTTTTAGCCCTTGCTTTCCTTGTTTTGCGTGAGCGACGGCATTGCTCGTGTGCCTGTGTCATCTACATGAGGCTTCCCTCTCTTACCTATGAAGCAGTATATGACAAAGTACATCAGGTGCTCACGCATCGATGGGGCGCAGGTCGTCCTCTTCTTTTAAAGACATATGATTCTCTTGATGAAGCAGTAGCGCTTGCCATACATCTGTTCCTCTTAACCACTCTCTACTTAACAAGATAACACTACGTCTCACAACAGGACTTCTGAACGTCTCTAGAAATCAGGAGGAAGTGAACGAGCTTCACGGCACCGACCTCACGCTGCACCTCTGCTTATTATAACGAAACCTCTCAGACCTTGTAAGGTTCTTGACAGTAAGCTCTTGGCGATATATATGCCTACTAGATCATAAGCGCAAGCGCGCAGACTATCAGCAAACCCATCCCTCTCTATTTCTTGATCTGGCATGAACAGGACTGACTCCTTTGACTGAATGACCGCAGTACCGGTAACAGGTATCGCCCGACCCAGCCCTCATCATGCATGGCTTTACTCCTTCGACCTCCTCCCGCCGCGACGATATTCTAACCGCCGTCCACAGGTTCGAGGTACGCAACTGCGACCACCGTCGCTTATGTCCGCCGTATCTGCAATATCATAACTCAAGGCGCCAAGATGCTTGTCTAACCAAACGTCCTATACCTCGGATACGCCAGAGCGCTTCCAAAACACGAGCGCACGCCGCGGCCTTATGCATACCAATAATTGGTGGCTCGCGCCCGGTGTCCTTCACGCAAACCCGTAGAGCGCCGTTATATAGTGTCTACGGCTTAGGAGGTCCGTCCAGCATGACGTTAGAGGGCGTCATGGGTTAGCAGAGTTAAAAGAGGCGATGCGCATGTGTCTTTTTCATCACTTAGCTGGTTCTGTATAGAAGGAGGATCGGGGAGCTTCGGGAATATCAGGGTGCACTAGGTCTTTAGGTTATCAGGGGCTTAGTAGGAACTGGGTGAGAAGGAGCGAGGAAAGAATACGCTTAGTAAGATTAGGTATTCAGAATCTGAGGCTTTCGTCATAAGGGGTGCCTGTTATGGGCCGTGGGCCAGGGAGGCTGAAGACTTGCCTGGCCAGAGGTAAGGCTTCGTAAACTCGTATATAACCATTTTATATCTATATATATAACCTATAAGGGATATTATATAAACTAGTAAGCTCCCTTATCTTCCTATCTTACGCTCTTTGAATAATCTTTTCTATCTTATAGTTAATCTATTAGGCTATTTTAAGCTATAGTTTAGACTATAATATAAGAACTATCTCTTATTTTCTTTTATTTAAGATACTAGGTTTCCTAATATTATAAAGCTAATAGAAAGATACTAGATATTAATTTTAATATCTTTACTAAGATATTTATATAATAAAATAAGCTTTTACTTTAATAAAAATAAACCTATATAATTAGGAAGCTTTATATAGAAAATAAGATTATCTAGAAGTTAGATAATAATTATAATAATACCTTCTATCTCCTGTATTATTAAGACTCTAATTATAGCGACTAAAGCCTTATTCAGACTAATATTTTAGACCTAATAAAATATATTTATAATAATCCTAAAGAATACCTCATAACTAGAATAAACCTATATATAAATCTAGTAATAGATATTCGCTAATTTAATATGAAAGAGTAAAAGGCTTAGTATATTTTCAGCTAGAAAGGTAATTTAGAGTATCTCTCCTTAAATTTATATAAAGGAAGAGAAATAAATAAATATTATAAGTAGCTAAGTTATAGAATATTATAAATATTATTTCTAGAGATACTAATAGCTATTAAAGAGGATAGAGCTAACTAAGTATATAAGGAGTTATGAAAGGTTTAGAAGAGTATTTTATTAGTAATAGATTAGCCCCAGTTTATTTTATTATCCTAGTAGTTATCTAGATTACTTAGATAGTCTATCTAGATATAGATAGGTAGGCCTTATTTATAAACTTTATTATAGTAATACCGAGCTTCTAGTATAGGGGCTAGGCTTCTATATTTTTTTTTTAGAGTTTTCTATTAATTTAATATTAACTAGGTAGAGCTAGTTAGCTAGTTCTAAGCCTAAGTCTAGGCCTTAGTTAATTCTAAATTATCTATATCTAGACCTTAGCTAATCCTAAGTTATTATAGTCTGAACTGCTAGAAATAGCCTAATAGATTAACTATAAGATAAAAAGGATTATTTAAGTAGGGAAGGTTAGGAGGATAAAGGGGCTCGCTTATTTATATAATTACCCCTAATAGATTATATATATAAGTATGTAATAGTTATATACTAACTTATAAAGCCTTACCTCTATTAAGGTAAGTCTTTAGTATCCCTAGCCTTAGGCCTATAACATTACCCCCCTCCTCCACCCTTTTAAGCTATAGGTATACCTTTATAGAATAATATTTAACTATCTTTTAATATAGTAGTTAACTATAGTTAACTATCCTCTTTTAAAATATAGTATTAGTTTCTATATTAGCCTAGTTCTTTCCCTTCCTACTATAAAGAGTTAACTATTTTTTCTTATATTTACCACTCTTCTCTAGTTCTCGGGCGCTTTATATAAGGTAGTAGTATATTATATAATTACTACTTCTCCTGTCTTTAATATTATTATCTAACTACTTCTCTCTATATCCTTGTTTATAAAAGAGGGCTCTCCTTATTTTATTTCTACTTCTTCTCCTCTTTATTATCTTTAATTACTAGCTTTATCTCTCTCTCTCTTTTTTTTCTCTTTTTTTTACTGTATCCTACTACCGCCTTTATATAATATCCTTTTCTTATCCTTAAGTTTTAACTTAATTACTAATATTAGGTAGAATCTTCGTTCGTTCCGGCTATATAAGAAAGATTTTAATCCTACTTAAGTTCTAATAGCCTTACCTGCTCCCGCCGCACCCGCTATTATCTCTATAACCCGCTTATTTCTTACTTATCTATAAGGACCTCCTATTAGAGAAGAAGATAAATACTATTATATATAGTTTAAATAAATAGCTATTATAAGTTTATATCTTTTCGAAGTCTCTAGGTAAGTAGCCTTCTTTACTTCTTATATAATTATATTAATATTTAGTAAGTAATATAAGATCTAATAAATACCGGCTTATTTATTCCTTCTTTAAGTTAATAGTTAGGACTATCCTCTTATTATTATTTACTAGATAAGTACTAGGATCTAGTCTTAAATAAACTGTTATATTAATCTTATTTTCTTAGCTTACTATAGCTTACTAATCCTATATTAATATTATATTAATTATCTTTTATAACGCCCTATTCCTGGTCTATTATACCTATAGTTTATATAGAAACTTTAGGAATGTTATAAGACTTACTAGGTTTAATAAGGGTACTTATAAATTCTATAAACAGAAGTCTTATTAATAGCGTTATTCTTATTAGAATAGTTAAGAGGCTTTTATACTTCTAGTAACTCTAGCCGTCCTTTCCCTCGCTATTTATAATATAGAGGATTTGTTATTTATATAATAGTCTATCATTATCTAGTATAATCCGGTGCCTTTACTCCTCTTTATTCTAGGAATTTAAATAGTAGTCTATAGAATAAATAAAAGTCCTTATTTTTTTATTATTATATATATTTTCTACTAATATCTTTTATTATAAAGCTTCTTTTTTTTATATAAGTTAGTCCTCTAAGGCCGCTATACCTTCTAGTATTACTTTAGATTCTTAAATAGATTTAGTATAGTTTACTTATTCTATTAAGTATTATGCCTACTAGCCTCTCCCTCTCCTTATACAGCGCTTATTAATAATCTTCTTAATTATATAATCATCCTTATAGTCCTATTATATTAGTAGTAGTTAAGAGTCGTCTACTTATTAGGATAATAGTAGGTTATTCACTATTAAGTAGACCTAATCTATATAAAATATATTATAGATTTTAGGAGAAGTATTTAGTTAAATAGTATATAAGCCTATAGTCTTTAAGATAGTATATTCAGCGTTCTTCTAGTTTAGTTTCTTATAAGGCTATATTATATAAATATTCTTTAAGGATAGCTAGACCTTATCTCGTATATAAAATTTTAGAGTTAAGCCTCTTTTCTTATTTATCTAGTATTCTGCTTCTTACTAGGCGTAAACTATATATAATCTACTCTTCTTTTTATAAAGAAGTTTTAATCCTAATTAGGGTTTCTTCTAGTAGTTCTTTCGGCTTAAAGGGAGATAGATTAAACTTATAAAATAGGAAGAAGGGACTAGCCCTAGTAATAATATTTATAAAGGCGTTAAGAGCTAACTTAATTAAGGGAAGTAGCTTTATTTAATCGCTCTAATTAAAGTATATATAAGCCCTAAGATAAGCCTCTATAGTACTATTAATCCTTTTAGTAGCGCCGTCTATCTACAGGTAGAAAGCCGTACTTAGACGTCTTTTAATCCCTATTAGTCTATATATATAACTAGAGTTTTCTTATAAATTAAGTACTTCTATTAGAAGTAATTACCTAAAGAAAACTATAGAATTATATAAAGCTTTAGATTATAACTCTAGCTAAGTATTCTATAATTATTTTTTTTACTCTCTTAAGGATTACGCCTCTTATTAGCTAGTTTATTATAATAAGGATATTTATATAACTACTACTCTCTAGGAGATTAGTTATAAAGTCTATTAATATCTTTTACTATAGCCTATTAGGAATAGGTAGAGATTTAAGAGTCCTTATTTCTACTATTAGAAGGCTTTAGTTCTTTTATATATAGTATAATTTTATATAAATTACTTAATATTTTTACTTATATTTAGCTATAAGTAGGCTTAGGTAATAGAAATATGTATTTATTTACGTCCTAGATATTTAATTTATATTAAATTATAAGCCTCCTATATAATCTTTATATATAGTAATTTATACTACGGTATTTATCGTCTCTTTTTATAGAGGATAAAGCCTTTCTTATCTAGTTTATATTCTTCTATAAAGACCTTAAGCTATAGCCTTTAAAAAAATTATTAGGCTCTATTTTATATAGTCTAGATAGCTTATAGTTCTTAGCTACTTCTTATTCTGAAGGAATCCCTTCTATTAAGATAGAAGCTTATAGTAAAACAGTAAAACTATTATATACTTTTTTAAAATTAGTTAATAAAGGAGCTAAATTATATAGCTAGTTACTCGCTTATTTATATTATTTAGTATATCCTATATCCTCCTTAATATGGCGTCTACTATATTATTCTTAGTACCCTTCTAGTATTAAAAGTAGAAGTTAAACTAGTTAAAGAATAGCTACTATTATATATACCTCTCTATTAGCTTCCTAGGGCTAAAGAGGTACTCTAGATTCTATAATTCATAATAACTTAAACTCTCTAAGTAATCTAAGTTCTAAGTTCTATTCTTTATAATAGCTAGTAGTTCTTTATTATAGATTTTATAATTATACTTAGCTAGTAAGTTATACTTTAAAAAAAAGATATAGGGCCTAAGTAAACTATCCTCGCTATATTAAGAGAGGACTCCTCTAATATTATACCCTAAAGAATTACTCTTAATAATAAGTATATAAAGGAGGTTAAATACTATAAATACTAGCCCTTCTAAGAATATCTTTTCTAGTTTTTAAAAAGTATTTTAATATTCCTCTATTTATCTAAGGACCTTATCTTTATAGGTTAGCTCTACTAAAGGTTGTATAATCTTTAAAAAGTTTCTATAGAATATTAATAAAAATTAGTAAAGCCTAAGAATCCTCTAACTTTTTTAATTAAGGATAGAGCTTCCTATTCCTATATATAATTTTAATCTTTATAAGATCTAATTAGACTTTCCTACCTACTTATATAATAAATCTAAGGTACTTTATCTCCTTTACTTTAAATTTATATTTATTAATATCTAGATAAAGTCTAGTATTCTTTAACTTTTTTAGTACTTTTTTTATTTTTATATAGTAGTCTTCTAGGCTTTTATTTAAGTAGATTAATACGTCGTCTATATAGGCTAAATAGAATTTATTTAAGTATTCTCTTAAGGTCTAATTAATATACTTTTAGAAGGTACTTAGTATATTTATAAGGCTAAAAGGGGTAATAAGCTATTTATATAAGCTATATTTTATACGAAAGGCTATTATCTACTCCTTTTTTAAGTAATTTAGATCTTATAAAAGATAATTCATTATACTAATATTTAGTTTAATAAATTACTTAGCTTAGCTAAAGTCTTATAGATTAACGGTAAAGAGTATCTATCCTTTTTAGTAGTTATTTTAAAAGTTTAATAATTTATATAGAAGTATAAGCCTTTTCCTAGTTTTTATATGAAAAGGACTAAGGCTACTACTATAGAGGAGTAACTAACTTAGATAAAGTTTTTATCTAAAAGACTAGTAAGTATTTCCTTAATATTATTAATTTATCTTACGTTATATTATATAAAGGACCTTAATCTTATAGTATATCTAGCTTCTTTCTATCCTTTTATATAAGCTTAATATTATAGTTAATTCCGGAGCCCTAATAAAGTAAGAATAAGAAGGCGTTTTATTAGGGGCCTAAGGCTAGGGAGGCTGAAGACTCGCCTTACTAGAGGTAAGGCTTCATAAGCTAGTATATAACTATTATGTACTTATATATATAACCTCTTAGGGGTACCGTATAAACTAGCGAGCCCCCTTATACTCTTAACTTTCCTTCCTTAGATAATCCTTCTTATCTTATAGTTAATTTATTAGGCTATTTCTAGCCGCAGTTTAGACTATAATATTAAGATTATTTTTTATCTAGTATACTAGGTTCCTCTAGTACTATATAGCTAATATAGAGATATTAGATATTAACCTAGATACTCTTACTAAGGAGGTTATATAACTATATAATAAGCTTATAACCACCTAGTAGTAAAACCGCGTAATTAAAATACTTTATATAGAAATTAAATAACTCCGGAATTAGAGAATGGCTATAGTAATACCTTCTACTACCTTTATTACTAAAATCCTAATTATAATAGTTAAGGCCCTACTAAAACTATACTTCTCTAACCCGACCTGATATACTTATAACGACCTAAAAAGTACCTTATATTTAGGATAAACCTCTATATAAAACTAATAATAGATACCTAATACTTTAATATAGAGGAGGAGAAGGCTTAGTATATCTTTAGCCGCCTAGGCGGAAAGGCCGCTTAGCGAATCTTATCTTAAATTATAAATATATATAAAAGAAGGGAATAATAAGGTCCTATAAGTAGATAAGCTATACTAAGTTATAAATACTACCTTCGGGGATATTAATAGCTAGTAGAAGGCCCTTATATATATTAATAATATAAAGTAGGGATCTCGGGATCTGAATAAGTTCCTAAGTAAGTTTAATAAGGTTATAATTAAAGTCGGAGGTTTATCCTAGGCAGACGACTAGAAGAAGACCCTCTTCTAGACGGGTATTAATATAAAGCTCCTATAAGGGATAATCGGGGCTAAGAGAGATAAGTTATATAAATACTATTATAACTAGCTTAGATAGGTAAATAAGGATTAGAAAGTAATAGCTTAAATCTAGAATTAAACTAATTATTATATAATACTAATATTCTAGTTATAGGCTCCTATTTAACTACCTTATAACTAGGATTAGATAAATTAGAAACCAACTAAGGTAAATACTATCGAGACTTACGGATAATAGCCTTATACGCGCATTAGATAAGTAACTTAGGACGAGTTATAAAAGAGACGGATAGAAAGGATATACTTTAGATATAATAAGAAGAACTACTTCGTAAGATAATACTAGCTACTTCTAGCCTGAAGGCCGAAATAAGTTATAGCTATATAAGATATAGAAAAGAAATTCTAATAATAAAGAGTACTAGTTAGCTAATAAAGAATAGGGAGATACGCTCGTATAAAGTTACGAATAAGGGGATAATAGTATAAAATCTATAAAGTTTCTCTTTAATTAATAAGACTTTAAAAGATCGCGTATAAACTTATCTCCTTTTATCGTCTATACTATTATTAAAAAGGTATATATAGTATATACCCTAGTAGATAATAGGTATTTAAGTTACGGAATTATTAGTAAACGGTTTATATGAAAATATCGGCTTCTAACTTTTAAGATTAAACTTAGAAGAGTAATAGGGGTGGCTAATAGGAAAGGCTAGATTATATAGATTATATAAATAAGGCTAGATAATAAAATATATAATAAAAAAGGAACCTACTTCTATATCCTTTTAGACTATTTAGGATATAACTTAATCCTAGGAAAGATAAAGCTAGACTACTATAATACCTGGATAAATTTAAAGCGAAGGAGAATCTTCCTTTATATAATAAGAGTTAAGCTTCGGGATAGAAGGAGAAAACCCCTATTAAAAATAGAAATTATTTAAGTATACGCCTCTATTTTAGGAGCCTTACTAGGAAAAGGAAAGAAAAAAAAGAAAAGTTTAAATATTTATAATAATCCTAGGGGATATCTAGAAGGTTTTTATATTTAAGAAGAAGCTTAACTCTTATATAAGCCTACCTAAGTAATACTAGGCTTATTTAGACTTATTTAAACTAGAAAACGCCTCCTTACTTCTATTATATTAGGGCCCCGGGGTTAACTACGATATTAAGCTTATATAAAAGGACGGAAAGGAGTTAAAGATATTATAAGGCCCTTTATATAATATAACCTAGGATAAATTAATAATATTAAGGAAAAAACTTATTAAGCTCTTAAATAAGAGCTTTATTAAGGTTAGCTATTCCTCTATAATAGCCCCGGTCTTTTTATATAAAAGCTAGAAGGAGGTATACGCTTCTATATAAATTATTAAGCCCTTAATATAATTACTAAAAAGAATAAATATCCTTTACTATTAATTTATAAAACCCTTAGATAGATCAGCTAAGGTAAATAGTTTATAAAACTAGATATTAGTATAGCCTTCTATAAGATCTAAATTACTAAAGAAAAAGAGTAGATAACGACTTTTTATATAAGATATAGCTTATATAAATAGCTAGTTACTCCCTTTAGCCTTATAAATATCCTAAATACTTTTTAAAAGTATATTAACTAGACTTTAAGGGAGTCTTTAGATAAGTTCTACTTAGCCTATATAGATAATATATTAATATACTTAAATAGAAGCTTAGAAGGCTATTATATAAAGGTTAAAAAGATACTAGAGAAGCTAAAGGAAGCCGGGCTTTATTTAGATATTAATAAATATAAATTTAAATTAAAGGAGATTATTATCTCGGATTTATTATATAAATAGGAGGGGGAGTATAGATAGACCTTATAAAGATAAAAATAATATAAGAATAGAAAGCCCTATCTTCTATTAAAGAAGTAAGAGGATTCCTAGGCTTTAGAAACTTCTACTAATATTTTATAAAGGATTTTTTAAGGATTAAGAAGATATTCTTAGAAGGGCTAGTATTTACTATATTTAACCCCCTTTATACGATAGTTATTAAGAGTAATTCTTTAGATTATAATATTAGGAGAGGCCTCTCCTAGTATAATAAAAATAGTTTATTTAGGCTATATATCTTTTTCTTAAAGAAGAACTTACTAGTTAAGTATAACTATAAGATCTATAATAAGGAACTACTAGCTATTATATAATACTTAGAGTAATAGGACTTAGAGCTAAGATTAATTAAGGAATTTAAAATTATTATAAATTATTAGAACTTAGAGTACTTCTTTAGCCCTAAGAAACTAATAGAGAGGTATATATAATAGTAGGTATTCTTTAACTGATCTAACTTCTACTTCTATTATAGAAAAGCTATAAAGAATAGCGTAGTAGACGCCCTATTAAGAAGATTATAAGATATACTAAATAATAAAAATAAGCGGGTAACCAGTTATATGATTTAACTAATTTACTAATTAGTTTTAAAAGAGTATATAATAATCTTACTACTAGCCCCTATTTTAGTAGAAGGAATCTCTTTAGAATAGGAAATAGTTAAGAATTATAATAAAGTCTACTAAGAAGTTTTCTAGACTATATAAAGCGGAGTCTAGTAGTTCTTTTTACGGCTCTAACTTAAGGTCTCTCTATAAAAGAATATGAACTAGACGAGGAAGGCTTTATCCTTTATTAGAAAAGACAATAGGCATAAGAGTATAAACTATTATATATAAAGATTATATAGGAGGCTTATAATTTGGATTTAGCTAGATATTTAGGACAAGAATAAATATATATCTATATTACCTAAGTATATTTCTAGCTAAATATAAATAGGGATATTATTAGAACTAAGGCATTATAATATGGTTATATTACATTAAAACCACTAAATAAAGGCATTATAAGATGCCTGTAATACTAGGAACTGAGGTAAAGAACCAGCTGATTAGGAATTAAGCGGGGCCCAGAATTAGATGATTTTGAATTAACTAAAGCCTAGACACAGATGATTTGGAATTAACTAAGGCCCAGACTTAGATAATTTAAAATTAACCAAGGCCTAGACTCAGGCCTAGAACTAGCTAACTAGTTCCACTAAGTTAATTTTAAATTAATAGAAAACTCTATAAGAAACTAGAAGCCTAGTACCTATACTATACTAGGGGCTTAATATTACCGCAGGGAAGGTCTATAAATAAGGCCTACCTATCTGTATCTAGAAAAACCATCTAAGTAATCCAGATAACTACTAGAATAATAAAACAGACTAGGGCTAATTTATTACCTGTAAAATACTCCTCTAAAATCTTTTATAATTCCTTATATACTTAGTCACCTTAATCCTGTTTAACAGAAGGAACTCCTAAGAGAGGAAGGGGAACTAGGAGGATATCTAGACCCTATATTACTTACTAAAGGACCTAGGAATAGAGTATAGTAAATCTTAGGAAGATAGGTAAATTTATAATAGTTATAACCCTAAGTAGCTCCTTATCCTCTTTATATCCTCCCTACTATCCTCCTAATTTTTCTCCTATTCCTCTTAGAAGTTAGGGTCTTTACTACCTATAATCTATCTATAATCCGTGCTATTCCTAGGAGTAGATAACCCCTATTAGGGTTTATATAGGGTCTTAAAGATATAAGGAAAGAGTATCTAATATTAAATAAGATAAATTACTAAAGTCCTAATACTACCTTTAGCTCTTCCTTAAGTAATAAAAAACTCTTTTATATCTCCTAGTAGCTAGAGCTCCTCTAACTAGCTATTAATACTATTAATATTACTTTTAGTATTAGTATAAGCCCTAGTCTATATTCTTTAGCGCTATTTAGTTTATATTAGCTTAGAAGGCCGCTTAGCACTACTTAGTACTACTTAAGCTTATTTAGTACTATCTAAGGGTACCTAGTACCTCCTTAGGCTACTAGCTAGGGTAGTTTCTAAGATTATCCCTTCTTTAAGACTTAAGATATCCTCGGCTCGCTTAATATCCGCTTTAAGGTTAGTATATACTATACTTATATTACTAAAATTTAAGTTACTTACTTCTAATTTCTTATATCTTTATATTACTACTAACGCTATCTTCTATTTAGTAAACTAGCCTACTAGTTTTAAATCCTATTAGGCCTATTTTAGGCTATAGTTATATTAGCTAATTTTATCTAGTTTCTATCTACTATACTTACTTCCTCCTTAGTAAAGAGACATCTATAAAATACTAAAGCTAGTACTAAGTCGAAGAAATTTATATAAAAGATATATAAATAGATACTATAATAGATATAAAGATATAAAGATAGAAGTATACCGTTTTAGTACTAGTAAGAACCTTTAACGTCTTATCTTATCTTCTAGGAATACTATAGGAATAAAATATATATATTATACTAAATAAGGGTAAGACTACTTCTCTATATATATTTTTTAGCCCTCTTTAACCTATATATTACTAACTTAGCTTTTTTACAGGTTCCTAAACTTATTAAGACCTAAATATAAGAACTTAGCACGCCCTTAATAAGAAGACGCGACTATAGAAGCAGAATCCTTACTATTCCGGTAAGAAATTTCACCCTAGATACTTAATAAAAAGCTATCGGAATAGAGAAAAAAATATATAGAATATTATAATAGCTTCTTCTATTTATACTAATAATTTTTCTTAAAAACTTTTCTAAATATATAGGGACGGCTTTTTCATATTACCGGTTAATACACGGTCGCGTTTTTTTTATTAAGGGCGTGCTTAGATAGTTAATTAACTTAAAATCTAATAGAATTACTACTAAGAGGGCCTCCGGGCCTTATAAAGAGGAGCTAGACGTACGTACTAAAGCTAGAGAAATTATTAGGGTTATTTAAAAGTATACTTCCCTTCTAACTATAGTTAATCTACTTTAACTTCTATAGTACGTTTTCTAAATATCCTAAAGGTCTATACGCCTATATAGGTAATAATACTCTTAAATAGTTTAGACTAGTCTTATAGGGTAGGGACCGCTCTATCTTAGGGATTATATATAAAAGTACCGCGCTATTAAGGAGGTTATAAATAATAACGACCCTATTATAGTAGCGTTATTACCTTTAATTAGTATCCTCCCTCTTTAGCTTTATTTAGTACTAATTAGCCCTTAGAAATATTAGATATATTTATTAGGATATATTAATCTTATCCGTCGCCTTAACCTTTATAGTTAGTATAATATAGACCGTAATTAAGCTACTTAGAGTATTATAAATACTACTCTCTTTATATATCTCTTTATTCTAAAGTTAGTCGTTCCTATTACTCCTTACTACTCCCCTCGCTATTATAGCTATTAGTAATATCCTTTTCTAGTTTATTAATTTACTAGGGGTCTGCCCCCTTCTAAATACTATATAATATATATTTACTAGTTATATTATTTATTACCTAGGCTACTATAGTTAAATTACTTATTCTCTAGGCTTCTATAGTTATATATATATATAAATAGTAGAGTTTTTTACTCTTTTTATCTAGCTAGTATACTAGTTTCTTACTTACCTTCTATAGCTTTAATAACTTTAATAAAGCTATTATATAAAGGTATTCTCTACTTTACTTATTTCCTATCTTTTATATTACTTAACTCCTTAGCTTACCTTAGTCTAGTAAGTCTATTATTAATATAGGCTAAAAAGCGCTATTAAAACCTAAAAATACTCTTTTAGGAAAAATAGAGAAAATATAGCTTTTATTTATCTCTTCTAGCCTTACTTTACCTCTTTCTTATTTATTTATTCCTCTTAATCCTTCTCTAGAACCTTATAAATATTAATAAACTTAAGTTTAGTCCTTTCTCCTAAATATTCTTTTTTCAGGGATAGTTCTTCTACTTAATAAAGTATTCTTATTATCCTTTAGTATTCTCTCTTCTATCCTTAATCTTTTCTACTTTATAAATATCTTCGCTATTTTCTAGTAACCTTATTACTATATATTAGTCCGGGTATCTTAGTAACCCCTTCTAGGCCTATAGTTCTAATAATAATATATAGAAAGTTAGATAGATATTCTTACTTTATAAGCTTATTTATTTATTTATTTTTTAAATTATCCCTAGGCTATAATGTTATAGTCTAGTTTATTCTTTAGATAAGAGGAATTAATATTTTTAGTAAATACTAATATCTAGTTCCTAATCTAGTATTCTTTAAAAATCCTTTTCTTATTAGCTATTAACTTCTAGTCTTATTAAGCTTTCTCTAGATTCTTTCTAAATTACTTATATAAATTAATTACCTTCTTAGGTAGTAGTTCAGCTATATAAGGGCTCTTTATACTATATTAGCCTATTTCCTAAAGTTAACCCCTTTATAGATAATATCCTTAATTAGCTTAGAAAAGTATAAGCCTAGTAGCTATATAAATACTATTATTATATATATCTTTTATTATTAGTAGCTATATTACCTAATTATCTTATTCTAGATTATAGTAGCTTCTTAAATACTATTAAAAGGTCTAACTCTACCTCTCTATTTAGCTATCTATAGATAGGTAGTAAGCTAATAAGAGTATCCTTTTAAATTATAGGGCTTTATTAAAGGTCTTCTAGTAGGTTAATTCTATAATAGGGCCTCTATCTAAGAGGATTATCTCTAGGATCTTATAAAGTCTAATTAATTCCTTTATATAGGCTTTTATAAGTTCTATTATACTTAGCTTCTGTTAGATAGGGATATAATAAGCTATCTTAATAAATCTATCTATTAAAATAAGGATTATATTATATACTAACTATACTTTATATCTTTAAAGGTAGTAGATTAGTAATAAAGTCTATTATAATATATTATTATAGTCTCTATAGTACCTCTAATAGTTATAATAAGTTATATAGTTTATATCTTTTAGCCTTTAATATAATATAGATCTAATAGTCTTAGATATACTCCTTTACTTCCCTATTTACTCCTTTCTAGGTTATAATCCGCTTCGCCTTTTTAAATATTTTTATATATCTAAAGTAACTTTTTATTAGATTATTATAAGCTTCTTTAAGGGTCTTCTCTTTTTTTTAGAAGAAATAAAGACTCTTAGCCTTATTTAACTCTTTTTAGCTCCTTTTATCTCTTCCTAGGGCTCTAAGGCTAGTCCCTAGTATTAAGGAATATATATCTTAATATTAGATACTATTAGGAGTTACTCTATAATATTATTTAATATTTTATTCTAAATATTTTTAATAGTACTTAGTTATTCCTATAAGCCTTATAATACTAGTTTATTATACTCTTTTACATCTACTTTAATATCTATTATATAATCTAGTCTTCTAGATAGGTTATTAGCTAGGTTTAACTTCTCTAGCTAATATATAATCTTAGAATAGTAATTATAGAGTCTTTCTACTTATCTTACCTACCTTCTATTCAAGGTCTTTATCTTTATAAACTATTATAGGTTATTATAATTTATAATTAACTTAAAGGGATCTTTGAGCCCTTCTAAGTAGTACCTCTATTATTAATAACTATTAGTAATTACGAGTAACTCATTATTATAGATATTATAATTATACACTACCTTAACTATCTTCTATAAGTAGAACGTAATTAGTCTCTAAATCTTACTTTTATCTA
Organism: Myrmaecium sp. VS I D KN 1; assembly: GCA_019775845.1. Lineage (NCBI taxonomy): Eukaryota > Fungi > Ascomycota > Dothideomycetes > Valsariales > Valsariaceae > Myrmaecium > Myrmaecium sp. VS I D KN 1. The sequence continues at coordinate 514,473 of JADQAV010000022.1, forward strand.
ATTCTTTAACTAGCTATTAATTTATCCCGGCTACTACTCCTTCTAAAGTATTAACTTCTACTATTATAAACCTATCTAGGTTAAAGTATACTAGGATTAGTACTTTTATAAAAATATCTTTTAGTTCTTAGAAGGCTTTTCTACTTTTAGGACCGATATTAATAGTAAAAAGTTTTTCTTTTTTTTATTTATAGCCTCCTTTAGTATTACCTAGCCCTTTTTAGGTTAATTCAGTTAGTAGTATAGCTATTTTTAAAAGACTATTAATAAATTATCTAAAGTAGTTTATAAATCTTATAAATATCCTTATATTTCCTATAGTTATTAACTTTAACTATTCTATAACTGTCCTAAGCCTTTTCAGGTCTGTCTTTACCCCTTCTAGAGATATAATATATTCTAGGAACTCTATCTTAGTAGTATTAAATTTACTTCTTAAGAGCTTTATAAATAGTTTATATTCTCTTAGCCTATACATTCCTCTTAGTTTTATAAGAAGATTAGTATATTATCTAGGTATATTATATTGATTATACTAATTAGGCTTACTAAAGCATTATTAATTAGGGTATAAAAAGGTATAGGGGTATTAAATTAAGCTAAAAGGGACTACTTTATATTTAAAATAGCTATATTTATATAAGATACGTGCGCCGCACCTGCAGATGCCTTAGGCACTACATACGCTACCTAAGCGAGAACCTTAGCACTACTTATAATAGTATTTAAGGAGGACTGCGAGGGAATAGGGGAATAGTAGCTTTAGTCTTACTTCTAATCTAGAGCTATTATCCTACGCTAGTTATCTACCCCCTATAATTTAGTCTAAAAGGCGGTCTTCTACTTATCCCTTTCCTTAATTCGGATTCTATAGTAAATATTAGGCTGGCCCATTTAGCACTAAATACTAACTAAACAGGGTCCCTGCTAACTAAAAAAAAAACCCGTGCCAAAATTTAGACTAAAAAAAACCCGAAAAACCCGAAAAAAATCTAATTATAGGAGCTTGATTTCCCACTTTAAAAATCCTAAAAAATCCTATTAATTAAGATTTAAAAAAGTAAAATCAGTATAACCTAGCTATCTAGGTATTTATTTAGATTTCTTTAGATTTTTCTAGATACTTCTAGATTTTTCTAGATTTCTCTAGATTTTTTTTAGTGATTTTTTTTCCTTAGAAAAAGATTTTTTTATTTTTTTTTAATATTAAATATCTTTAAATACTAAGCTTTTTTAACTTTTAGAGATTATAGAAATACTAATAAGTATAATACTATTTTTCTTATTTTATTTAAAAAGTTAGTCGGTTCTTCCGGGTTCTTTAGAAAGTGTCCTACCTTAACTATGGAATTTTTATAAAAGATAAGATTATTAATTAAAAATCTTTTAACTTTTATTTCCTTTAATAGAAAATATTAAAAAAAATATTATAGATACCTTTAGATATCTAGATTCTTATCTTAAAGGATAAAAGTAATATAGATATATATCTATAAATATAAGAAAGATGTTAAAGATAAATTAAAAATTAAAAAAATTAAAAAAAAAATAAAAGAAATATCCGAGATTATCGGAAATATATCGGATAAATTTTTAGTAGCTAAAACCCGACACATACTAAATCCTCCCTACTAAAACCCGACCCGAACTAAAAAAATAGGGGCTCTACTAATTAAAAAACCCGACGGGTTTTAGCTAGCACGGGTTTACTAACTAAAAGGGCCACCCTAGTAAATATCCTTATAATCTAAAGAGGTATAGATCTTAGCTTCTATTAATCTATCTAGTAATTCCTAGATTAATAGTAATAGATAGTAATTTTTAAGCGTAATAGTATTTAGTCCTCTATAAATAATATATAATTATAAACTATTATTCTTTTTTTTTATAAAAAGGATTAGGACTCCTACTAAAGATCTTAATTAGATAATCTAGCCCCTTCTTAAATAGCCTTCTAAATATTAATATAATATAGCGAGTTCTACTATAGATAGGCTATATAAGGGACTATATAATAATATCTTTCCTTCTATTAACTTAATTACTAGATTATACTATATATAAGCTAGTAGTTCTTTATTATCTTCCTCTAAAAAGATATCTATATATAATTAGTATTCCTTTAGAATAGATATCTTAATTTAGAGCTATCCTATCTTTATATTAATAATTATATAGATATAGATATCTATATCCCTATTCTTTAATATTTTAGCGAACCTCTTCTTACTAACTATTAAAATCTTATTATATAAGTGCTTTACAATCTATCTTAATAAAAATCGAATAGTCTTCCTCTTATAGTCGATCTTTAGATTAATCTTCTTATTCTATAATATTCTTAGGATTATATTATAAGCTTAACTCTTTATAATAATAAATAGGGCCTCCTATAGAAGTTTATAGCCCTTATAGTCCTTTAAAGTAAGCTTTACTTCTATTTATCTATAGATAGATACTAGTATACTAGTTATTTACTTTACTTCTAAGCCTATTACTAGTTTAACATTTAGATCTAGCTATTCTAAATATAATATCCTTTATAATTATAAATTTAATAGTTATACTTAGCTTAATTCTTTCCTTTTTAAATATATATAAAGGTTTAAGTTTAAGTAAGTAAGACTATTATAGTATTATCCCTATCTCTCTAAGCTTATTAGGGTTTAATTAAGCTATTTTTTCTAGTAATATCTCTTCCCCTACGTCTACCCTCTAATAGAGGAGGGTAAGTTCTACTAATTTTTTTTAATATCTTTTATTTTCTTCTATATTCTTAGTTTAGTAACTTAGGTATCTCACTATTTTTATCTTTATAGAATATCTTCTAACTTTTTAGCTAGTTATAGTTAGACCCCTTCTATCTAATTATTATATAGTTATAGTAGTTAAGGCTATTAAAGTATCTAAAGTTATTATAATAATAATAATAGTTCTTTTATATCGGCTTCTATATTATTAAGTATTAATATATCGGGAGGAGTAGATAATAGTAATCCTATATTAAATATACTTATTCCCCTCTAGTAAGTCTATAAAGAGGGATTCGAATATTAGGGTTTATATAAGGTCTTAAAGATATAAAAAAAGAGTATTTAATATTAAATAAAATAAATTACTAAAGTCCTAATATTATCTTCAGCTCTTCCTTAAATAGTAAAAAACTTCTTTATATCTCCTAGTAGCTAGAGCTCCTCTAACTAGCTATTAATACTATTATTATTACCTTTAGTATTAGTATAAGCCCTAGTTTACTATTCTTTAGCGCTATCTAGCCTATATCGGTCTAGAGGGCTGCTTAGCGCTACTTAGCGCTACTTAAGCCTACTTAGTACTATCTAAGGCTACCTAATACCTCCTTAGGCCGCTAGCTGGGGTAGTTTCTAATATTTAGGATTTAAATCTAGATACTTAAAAGTATCTATAATATTTTTTCTATTTTTTCTATTAAGGGAATAAAAAGTTAGAGGATTTTTAATTAATAATCTTATCTTTTATAAAACTTCTATAGTTAAGGTAGGTTACTTTCTAGAAAACCTAGAAAAAAATAAATAACTCTTTAAATTAAATAATTTAAAATTAAATAATACTAGTATCCTATTAATTAGTATTTATAGAGTCTATAATAGTTAAAGAAGCTTAATATTTATTAGTATTTAATATAAAAAGAATAAAAAAGAATTCTTTTCTAAAAAAAAATTCTAAAAAAGGTCTTAAAAAATCTAGAAAAATCTAAATAACTATATAGAAGACTAGGCTATACTAACTTAACTTTTTCAAATTATAACTAATTAGATTTCTTAGGATTTTTAAGGTAGAGAAATAAGCTCCTATAAATAGACTTTTTAGATTTTTAAGGTTTTTTATAGGTTCCGAGGTTCGGGTTTAGCTAGTTTCTAGTTAGTAAAGGCCCCTAATTTTCAGCTCGGGTTTTTTTAGCTAGTAGGGACCCTATTTAATTAGTATTCGGAACCGAATAGGCTACCCTAGGTATATAGAAGGTAAATAAATAGGGAATTACTAATTATATAACTCCTAATTACTAGGCGTACAGTCCCTAATTTCTCTATATATAACCCCCTGCTAAGCCCTCTTCTAATTAGCTTAGAGCAGGCGGTCTAGAGTAGTAGTTTACTAAAAACTTAATTCTATATTTATTTACCCCTATACTAAGCCTAGTAAATAAAGCGATTTACTACTACTATCTCCCTTTAACTACCCCCTAATACTATATACTAGACGCTAAAGGAAGCTCTTAATAGTATTAATACCTTTATTATATTTAAAGGCTACGCTATTATTATTTGGTATTTAATAAAAGATAAATAAATACTAAGGACTATATAATATATAGACCTTATATATAATAAGGGGTTCGCTAGGCCGCTAGCTAATACCAGCTGTAATACTAGCTCGCGTAAGATAGATTATTAGTTTACCGCTTCTCTTAAGCGTTAATATAGTAATTAATAGCAGTTTACTACTATTTATATAAAGTATAATTATCTTCCTTCCCTATTTAGGCTCACTTACCTAGTATACTAGTAGCGTATTAGTAAGGATTTTAAGCTAATATACTTATTAATAGATACTAACGCTAGCATACGCTAGACGTAGTTAAATATCTTTAATAGTAGTAGTAGATAATTAAAGAATAGGGATATCTATAATAAGAGGGATAAATATTATAGGGGTAAGGCTAGGCGGAAGGACCCTAATATAGGCTCTTCTTATTACTTTATAGGATTTTAAGATTCCTAATAAGGTATAAGAGGGGTAGTATATCTTCGATTACTATATAAATCCCTATATAAATAAAGTTAATTACCTCTTTATTACCTACTCCTTATTAATTAGGCTCCTAGGTAAGTATCTAGACGTCCTATTACTAGACTTAATATATAAGACGAACTAATACCGGATACTATTTCTATACGCCTACGGCTATACTTACCTATCTAATATATTTAATATCGCGTATAACTTTATAACTAGTAAGAAGGAGGCTAACTATAATATTATAATATAATAGATTACTTCTCTATATAAGAGAGTAGGCTATTAACTACTAGTAATAGTAACTAATAAGGAACTAGCTCTAAAGAATACTTATAAGAAGTACTTCCCTAACGTACCTAAACTTATCTATTTATAGTATATATACTAGAATATCCTTACGCGTATTAAGATAGAGTAGGATATTAGGCTTACTATATTTAAGGAGGAGATTAATAGCCTTAAAGAGTAGTAGGATAAATTTATAAAGAAGTAGAGCCTAGTAATTAAGAGCTCTTATTTTAATAACTTCCTACGATACTAAGGCGAATTAAAGGCTATATATACTAGCTAGGCAGGCCTTATTTATTATCTAGAGAAGGAGTAGTACGATATATACTTTTACGTCTATAAAGCTTAACTTTAATACTAGGTAAGTAGGAAGATTTAATACTATTAAAGAGTACTTATTACTTAATACTAGCTTACCTATAATTTATCTAACTATTACTATACCTTTATAAGATATATATAAAGCGATTAGCCGCCTTAGAATATCTATATCTAGTATTATTAAATTATAGTATTATCGTGAAGTTATAGTATTAACTTTTATAACTTTCCTTAGGCGTAGTCTTAGTATTAGCTAATAGCTATATAGAGTTACTTTTACTAGTAAGAGTATATATAGCGTCCTTAAGCGGTATCTAAGTATATCTACCGGCGACTTATATATAGTACTATCTAGGAGACGATTAATTAAGTAATCCGTAATTTATATATAAATATAGAGGGAAAGACGATAATAGTATTTAATCGGTCCTAGTATAATATTAAGAGCTAGCCCCTATATACCGAGGTCCTCTTAATAGTTACTACGAAAGCCCTTATAATAGTATTAAAGTAGATTAAGCTAGCTAATAAGGACGAGGTGACTCTTTATTAGGACTTAATATATAGTATAATAGAAATATCTTATAACTATAAGATACGTTATTATCGCTGTTACGTTATTAATAAGAGTAGTATCTTATATAAGGAGGACTTCTACTACTCCTAGTAGTAGTTTAGGCTAGGCCGCGAGCCTCTGTAGCAGCCTAATATCTCTACTCTACTAGTACTAAGTTAATAGTAAGAGCTTCCTCTAAGGGTAATTAGAGAGCCTACATACGTACGGATAAGAGGGAGGCCTTCTAAGGTAGAAGATATATTAATAAGGTGTAAACTATTATACTTTAAGATACTATAAGGGAGAGGGAGAAGAGGAAGGGAATGTAGTAGAAGAGGCGCCTTTATTATACTTAGGAGTACTAAGAGGGCTACCTTAGGTACTTCTAGTACTATATAAATTACTACTATTAAGGAAGTTACTTAGGTCTTCTAGCTAATAATAATAAAGACTATAAAGACGGTAGAAGTACTAGCCCCTCCTATAACTTACTACGGAAGGGAAAGGGAGTTTATATAGGCCGTTAAGGGGGGATAGTTTAGTACTTTTATAATTAATTAATAAGTCTTATTATATATCTATATTATTACCTGCGTTAACGGCGTTAATACTAACTACGGAAAGGTATACTACTACCCTCTACCGCCTGATATTAACTAATCGGAAGGGGGCTGTACATAGAGTAATTAAGGGGTTATATATAGAGAAATTAGGGGCTGTATGCCTAGTAATCAGGGGTTATATAATTAGTAATTCCTAATAAATATACCTTTAACCTCTTAAGGTTATAGAGACCTTTTAGAGCCGTAGCTCTACGGGATATAGTAGGTACTAATAATACTAAATAATTTATTAGTACTAGATAAGCCCCTATAGAGTATAGGAGTAACTCTACCGCTATACTTTATACTATACTTTATAATAGTATATTAGTTATTAAAGGCCTAAATAAATTAACTAAGGTTCTTAGTAGTATTTATATTATTAGACTTAGTAGTAAGAAAATTAAGTAATTTATATATAAAATAGTTATAGAAGGAGTATAAAAAGGAGGGGACTTATAGGTAGTTAGTATATAAAGAGCTAGAAAGGTAATAGTAAGAAGCTAGAAAGGTAATAACCTATAGAGGCGTATTTATAATATTACTTAGTATAATAGATATACTTTTTAATTATAATATTACCTTTAAAGATAATATTATATATATTAGCTTATACTTAGTTTATTTAGCGCTAAATACTAACTAAACAGGGTCCCTACTAATTAAAAAAAACCTGTACTAAAAATAGGGGGGGGCTGCTAACTAGAAACTAACTAAATCTAAAAGCTAATTAGAAAAAAACCTGAAAAACCCGAAAAATCTATTAATAGGAGCTTAGTTTCTCACCCTAAAAATTCTAAAAAATCTAATTAATTAAGATTTAAAAAAGTAAAATTAGTATAGCGGAGCTATCCAGGTATTTATTAAGATTTTTCTAGATTTTTTTTAGAGTTTTTTTTTAAATAAAAATTTTTTATTTTATTTTTTTTATATTATATATTTTTAAATACTAAACTTTTCTAACCTTTATAGATTAGAGAAATATTAATAAATATAATAGTATTTTATTTAAATTTCTACCTATTTTATTTAAAAAGTTAGTTTTTCCGGGTTCTCTAGAAAGTATCCTATCTTAACTATAGAAATTTTATAAAGGATAAGATTATTAATTAAAATGTTCTAACTTTTTATTCCCTTAATAAAGAAAATTAAAAGATACTAGAAATAGTTTTAGGTATCTAGATTTATATATTAAATTATAAGGCCTATATAATAGGTATGTATAGATTTAATAATTAATTTATTTAATTTAATAATCTAGGGTTTTCCCTCCTCTCGCTTAAAATCTAAGGATAAAAACCTCAAGTCTTTTATAACTTTTTTTAGCCACGCTTAAATTTTTTATTAATTAATATATAGATACTAGATACTTTCTATTATAATATACCAGATTTATATTTATAGCCCGTAAGAAGGTAATTTATTATTAATTTATTTAGATTTAATATCTGGGGTAAAACCCCAGATCCTCTTCTTTTACTTAAAATCCTCCTACGGTCCTACCTATTAAATAAAATAGAGGTAACTAAGTATATAAGGAGTTATAAAAGATTTTAGAGGAGTATTTTTATAGGTAATAAATTAGCCTTAGTTTATTTTATTATCCTAGTAGTTATCTAGACTACATAGATAGTCTGTCTAGATATAGATAGATAGGCCTTATTTATAAATCTTCCTTACGGTAATACTAAGCCCCTAGTATAAGTACTAGGCGTCTAGTTTTTTATAGAGCTTTCTATTAATTTAAAATTAACTTAGTAGAGCTAGTTAGCTAGTTCTAAGCCTAATTCTAGGCCTTAGTTAATTTTAAATTATCTAAGTCTAGGCTTTAGCTTATTCTAAATTATCTAATTCTAGGCCCCCCTTAATTCTTAATCAGCTGGTTCTTTACCTTAGTTCCTAGCATTATAGGCATATTATAATACCTTTATTTAGTAGTTTTAATATATTATAACTATATTATAATGCCTTAGTTCTAATACTACCTTACTTAGAATATTTTCTTAATATTACTAAAAACTTAATAACGTTTTTTAGCAGCGCTTGAATTTTTTAAAATTTAGTAGTATATAGATAGTAAATATTATCTGTTATAATATAATAAATCTATATTTATGCCCCATAAGAAATAAATTTATTATTAATTTATTTAGATTTAATATCTAAGGTTTTACCTTAGAATCCCCTCCCTCGCTTATATAATAGCTCTTAAAAATTAAAAATATTATTAAAATAAGAGAGATAATATAAGTTAGATCTATATCTATAGATATAAAAAGATAGGGGTTAAATATAAAGTAAAAGGATAAAAATAATTATAAAAAAATAGAGAAAAAAAATAGAAAAAAGGCCTAAATAAAATCTAGAAAAATCCTAAAAAGTGGTAAAAATCCGGGATTATCGGAAATATATCGGAAAACTCTTTAGTAACTAAAACCTAATCTATACTAAAGACCTCTCTACTGAAACCTGACCTAAACTAAAAAAATAGAAGCTCTACTAACTAAATAGGCTACCCTAAGTAGGAGTATAGAAGTAATAATAGATAAAGAATAAAAGATAATAAAGAGAAAAGAGTAGTAAAGATATAAAGAAGGCAGAAGAAAAAAAGAAGAAATAACTATAAAGACGTCTTTTTAATAATAGAAGATTACAAGATAACTTAATATCCTAAAGCTCTGCGAGCCTTATAACTACCTTTCTCCTTAAGAAGGATACTCCTATAGTCTTAGGGTTCCGTTATAGTAGTAAAGATATTATTAGTTATTATCCTAGCCTTTAGCCTATTATTCTTTCTGCTTTTACTACGTTTTACTTTTATATATTATATATATAAACTATAGTTCGTTATTCTTAAAAGAGTATTACTCTTACTACTTCTCTCTTTCTTCTTTCTCTTCCTTATAATAGCTAATAATACTTCCTTCTATTATATCCGTTACTATTTCCTTATATTATTCTTATATAACGCTCGTCGCCGTTTATTATTATATTTAATATAACCTAGTCACGCTTAAGCCGCTAAAATAACGAATATCCTAGTTATAATAATAACTACCGCTCTACCTCTCCTCGCTATATATCTCCCGCTACTAATTATAACTATAAGGATCCTCCTACTATATTGTCCTATAAGCTATCTACTTCTTACTTCTAGTAAATAATAATTATTTAAGAGATATTATCCTTATCTCGCGCTATATCTCTTGATCCTAGTAATAAAATAATATATACCCCTATAACTCTCTATCCGTAATTATTTAACCTTCCTATAGTATATCTACGTCCCTTATATTTATTTCCTTATATATAATACTAATATTTTATAGTTACTTTATATACTAATTACTACTTAATTATAGCGTACGGTGGAGCGGTTAGCTATTAATACCTACTTTAAGTATATTAAGCGCTAGGCTAACTATAGCGAATATAATATTTTAATAAATAGTAATATTATAGTAAAGAAGTACTCCTACTATATCTATATTTAGTATAAATATATTCCTATAAGTCTTTACCTTATTTACTCCCTACTTACTCTTCTTCTTTATTCTTCCTATTAATATATACTTAGGTACCTTCCTATCTAGTCCCTAAGTATAATTTCTTTTTAACTAGGCTATCGATTTATTAAGAAGTTATAGCTAGTAGTTCTAAAGAGATTAAGAATAACCTTAAGTATTTTATAAAGAGCTTTGGGCAGCGCTTTACTACTCTTAAGAAGAGAAAGAAGAGGGGTAGTATTATACCTATATTATATATTACCTTACTTTATTAATCCTATATATTAAGCGTATTATTACCGCCCTTAAGGGTTTATATAACTTAAAATACTCTGCGGTATAACTAGTTACTCCTCTTTTATACTTAATTTATTTATATACTAACCTATTTATAATATAGCCTCCCTTCTATTAACCGTCGTAGTACTAATAATTTATATAATATATATAGCCCTTCTATATATATCCCACCTTATTATACTCCCTCTAATAGTCTTACTAAGAATAAAGAGTCTCTTATTCCTACTTTTATACCCTCTATCTTTAGTACTATTATTTCTAGCGTTTCTTAATACTAGGGTTAAAGTAGGGTTAGTTCTCCTAAATTAGCCTTAACTAATTTTTCTTCTCTAGCTAGTAGTTATATAGCCCTCGAGCCTTTTATACTTTTATTTAGTATTAATAGTTTACTTTTTTAATTTTACCTTATTAGCTAGGTACGTAGTACTAATATACTAATTACTTATTACTAGTATAGTAGTTATATCTCCCTTTTAGGATAAGTAAATATTATTCTTATACTTTTTATACGCTTTTTTTATATTTTATAACTAGTTCTTACCCGTATATTAAATTCGTCCCTAAGCTTTTTAGCTCCTTTTAGGTATTCCCTATTAATTTATTAGTTATATATATATAAGTATTCCTTCTATTTAATAAGATACTTCTTCTAGGTCCCTTATCTATAGCTTTAAGGATTTCTTTTACTTTATAGTAGTAATTACTATCCTTATTTATTAGTTCTAGACCTGGTAGCTCTTACGCTTTAAATATATCTAGCTTAGTTTTATAAGGCTTTAGTCTCTAGACGTTAAATACTAGCTAAAGGCGTTAGTATTATAATAGTAGGGCTAGCTTATAAGCCTACTTATTAATTATATCTTTAATTCTAAAAGAGCCTATTTAATATAGTACTAATTTCCTATTAGGGAGATAAAGGCGTAGGTCCTTAATAAAAAGTTATACTTTTTTACTGATTTTAAATATCCTAGATATATACTTCTTATTATAGTACTTCGCTTATAAGTTTATTATTTTTGGAAGTATTTTTCTAGCTACTCCCTCTTCTTTTCTAATATATAGAGTCTTTTTAAACTCCTAATACCCCTTCCTTAAGGACGCTACTTATAGCGTCCTATAATAAGGTTAGGTTAAATTTATAGAACGCGCGAAATAGCGTCGTCTTAGTTATACTATATATAGTATTATTATATATAAACTCTACTAGATATAAAAGATCTACCTAGTTATCCTACTATTACTTATAATATATTCTAAGGTAGTATTCTAGTATCTAGTTCTATTATTTAATCTATCTATATATCTATAGGTAGAAGGTGGTATTAAGGTACTAGTAAATTATATATAGATAATAGAAGTATAACTAGTATTTACTTATAAATATAGATCTCCTATTACTAATAATACTCTTTAGTACTCTAAATTATATAAATAGCCCTTCTTCTAGTATTACTAATAGCTTTATTACCCGGACCTTCTTAATAGTCGGGAAGTATAAGGCTATCTTAATATAGTAGTTAATTATAACAAGAATTATATTAAAGACGCGACTATTACGCTTACTAAGTAGTAGGCTAGTTACGAAATCTATTATAATCTTCTATTATAGTTCTTATAATAATAGTAATAGCTAGAGTTCGCCTACTAGTTTCTAGTAAGGGTTTTTAACTCGTTAGTATTCCTAGTAGGTATCTATATACTCCTTAATATTACTTATAAGTTAGGACTAGTAGTAGTACTTACTTAAGAGCTTCTTAGTTTTAGCGACTCCGAAATAGCTAGCCTATAGGTTATTATAGTATTTCTTAAGAAGTTCTACGTATAATACCGGCTCCTTAGATATATATAGCTTATATTAATAGTACTAGATACTATTATTATCCTAGGTCTAGTCTAGCGCTTTATATTCTTTAGAAGTTTAGCTTTAGCGTTACTCCTCTTCCTAGGCCTTCTTAATAAGTTCCTTAACGCTTAATAAAGCTTCCTCCCTTAAAGAGTTATCCCCCTTAATAGCCCTCCTTAATACTATCTTTAGGGCTATATATAGGGACTACTCTATAGTATTATTCTTAATATAAATTATAAGCGCCTTAATAGTTATCTCGCTTATAAACCTAAGTTTATTCTAAAGTATTAGTAGTAGGCTTATTATTTCTACTATTCTATCTATAAAGTAGTCTAGATACTAGAATAGCTTATTAGTAGGGTTTAGCTTTCCTACCTAGTATTTAATAGTAAAGTTATATTCTAAAAGTAGTATTACTTATCTAGCTTACTTACTATTTAGCTACTTAATAGTTACGAATCCCTTAAGGTTATTATAATTAGTAATTACTTAGATAGAGTACTAGCTACTATTAAGATAATAATACTAGTACTTAAATATCGCTATAATTATAAGTAACTCTTAATTATATATTTTATAGTTTACTTTAGCGTCTCTAAGCTTTTTTAACTAGTAGGCTATTAGATACTACTAGCCGTTAGCGTCTTATTAGGAAAGGATCTCTACGATTATAAATTTAAATATATTTATTTCTAACCTAATTTTCTTCTCTAGGTTAAAATAGATAAGGACGGGTATAGTAATAAAGTATATTACTAGCTCTTTAAATACGTCTTACGTATTTTTAATTAGGGTAAATAAGCTAGATTTAGTATTATAAATACTTTAGTTTTTCTCTTATATATAATATTTAATATAGCCGCCCTATTACTTCTATTTATAAGTAATCTCTTAGGTCTAAAGTACTTTTATAAGAAGTAGCTCTTCTTCCTATAATTATAATAAGTATACTAGTAATAGCCTAGACTTATTCTAAAGCTTATTCTAGCCTCTATTATACTTACGTATTAGTTACGTTACCGGTACGCTACTTATATAAAATACTACTAATTTAGCGCTTTTAAAGCCTCTAGGTAGCTTTAGCTTCTCCCTATAAATACTTTTATTATTTAGCGTTATCTCTTTTAATAGAAGGTTAGGGCCTTAGGATCTCTATAATCTACTTCTTAATATTATTTAAAATATAAGCCGCCCTTACTTCTAGTAATTCTCTTTATAGGCTAAAGGATATAGATTTACTCTTAGGCTTAAGAGGCGCTAAGCTTATATTATACTATATAACTTATATTAAATATATAACTAGGCTAGTTCCCGTTATATAATTAGAGGATTAGAATTATTAGGAAAAGAATAATAACTAGTATAGTTAAGTATTAATAAAGTAATATTACTTATAATATATAAACTAATCCTATTAAGATACTTCTTTTTTTCTACTTCTTTAAATACTTATACGAGCTAAGTTTTACTTATACCTTACCTACACGTCCCTAGCGCCTCGCCTAAAGCTCCTAAGTAACTTAATATCCTAAGGCTCTGCGAGCCTTATACTTATATATAGTATTAATAATCCTAATACTAATATAGTATTAAAAACCCTAATTAGCTAGCTGCTGCGTATACGCATGCGGTTTAATATAATAATTAGTAGTATAGGGACCCTAAGATAAGTCTCTAGTTATAGAACTAAGTTTACTGATATTAAGTCTAAGATATTTTAGAACACGATTATAGCCGCTAAACCCTTCACTTTGCGAGACTGACTTTTATTAAAGAAATAAATTTCCCACCATGCTACCCGGACGAACGTCTATGCCTCTAAGAGGGAAAAAGAAAGCATGAAAAAGACTGTAGGGTATAATCCCAAACCTTCCGAACGCCATTATGATACAAACCGATAAAACGAGAAGAGGTGCATTTTAAAACCTCAGTCCGATCAATACTCGAACCCTTCAGTGTGCAGATAGATCCCCTGAGCACCAGTCCCTTTGTGCACCGCTCTTTCGTCACTCAAGCTACACACCGCAAACTTCACGTCTGCCACCAAGCCCTTTGGCCCACAGACAACGACGCCAGATTCTCCAAGGGCTTGCTCGAGGACCTTACGAATGACGATTTGGGTATTAGGGCGACCACCGAGGACATTGATCGAGGAATCCAGAAACGGCAGTGCCTTTACCATATCAGAATCAGAGGAGCCGTACGTGGTGCTGGGCCTTGATGATGTGCCCTTCTCATCTGAGCTCCCCTTCACTCCAATTGATACTGACGTGTCAAGTGCGGCAGAACCGCAATTGCAATTGCACACGGCCGGTGATATCGCATCCTCATCATCAACGGTGACAGTGCAACAGCAGGTACCGTCCGGACCGCATGCGCCGCTAGCTGCGGCCTTTGACGAAGAGTTGGAATGACTGTCGGCAACCTCACGGAGTTCAGTTTTGACCATCTCAGCTTTCCTGGACGTTTCCTCGGGGGCTTGTCCTTCCAATACTTCTGGGTTCCCGCGTCCTGAAGCTGTTGCCGGGGGAACGGAGAGCGAGGTGAGCCATGACTTCCGTTCCTCGGTAAAGGACGGATCGCAAGTTACATAGATGCTGATGTCGACCGTAAAACCCTGTGACATTAGTTGTTTCGCATTTCCAGCGATTTCGGAGAGTGATTGATTGCACCAGGTCACCTGATCCTTGAACTTAACCACCCACACGAAACGAATGTGCCGAGTGACGACACCATAATCAGAAGACTGCAAGCGGTGAATGATGTCGCGCATCAAGGGTAAACAATAAGACACCCCAGAACTTCCGGCAATCAGTACAAGGCTGTCGAACTGCCGAAGCGGACGGATGCTGCCGTAAGGTCCCTCGATCGCGACAGTCCGGGTCTGTGGAAGTGAGTGAGGGGACTGATGCTTCTCCGCATGTCGGAAGATGCGGCGCGTGCCCCGGCCTTCCGTTTTGATGAGAAACTCCATTTTTCCGTCAGAGGGAATGCTTGAAATGGTGAAAGGATGGCTCTGCAGAGGAAGAACGGAGTGACAGGAAAGGAAGACATGCTGTCCTGCTGACCACCTCATCGGGGGTTGATTGATGGTTACTTTGGTAGCATTGCCAGGAAGGGGTGTCAATATCGCCTTGCAAGCCCAGAAGCTGGCCATCTCTCCCGTTTTCCGCTGCTTCGGGTGTAATATCGACAGATTCAGGTACAGCATGCGAAGACCCCGCACCACCCGGTCAAAGAAGAAGAGCCCCACCGGGAGCCAGATATAACCGTGGAGCGACTCGGGGGTGTGGACATATACAAATCCGATGAAGACCCCGAAGGAAATGATATGCTGGAGGACGAAGACCTCGTAATTCCAGCCCCGAATCGGTGCCACTGAGCTGATGACGATCCAGATAAGGACGATCCAAGCGACAAATCCTTGCTTGGCCAGAGTGTTGGTCTTCAACTCTGTTATGACATAGTCGAAGCGCGCCCAGTCGGTGAACCAGTACCCCATGTGGACGGTCGTCGTGAAGAGTAGGCATCTCGCCGTCCACCGGTGCAGCCAATTTAGCTTTTCGTAGCTGATGCCGCTCAAATATCCGATGATGTTATTCTTACCAGCCAGGAGGAAGATCAAGGGGATCTGCGTGACCGATACGAAGCCTGTTCGATAACCGATGTCCTCGAAGCTCCAGAAATCAGCGGTGTTCAATTTGTAGAAGCACAAGACGATGAGCAACACCAGGTATGCAACAACTACGGTGACTCGACCAAAGGTAGGAAAGCGGACGGCGCGGCCCTTGATCGTGGCAGAGGGTAAGGAGAAATGAGAAGCTTCCCGGACGATAGCGGTAAGCGTAGCATTCCACCGCCAAAGGAAGAACTTGGGCTTCGCTGGCTGGGGAACCTTCTTCTTCGCCTGCCTTGTCCTGTGAAGTTGTCAGTCTCTCATCCATCGCCGCGTTTGCGCTGCCGGGGTACATGCCTGTTGATGTAGAGGTACCAGCTGACCAAATTGGCAGCAAACGCCGCCGCAATTGCAGCACCGACAAACTCCCAGTAGTAGCGTTGAATCTGGTAATTCGTGGGGACGCCAGCCCCCGACGAGGTGCTTCCCATGTCCATGTCCATGTCCATATCCATCTTGGCTGCGGAGAAAGGCAATCGACCGGGCAGTATCTGAGAGAAGCTGCTCGCTCAGATAGATGCTGTTGTCTGGCGTCGTCTGTCGCAAAAACTCATGGCACAACGTGCCTTGACGACAAGCGCTGAGGGCTTGGATTCGGACGGAGGTGAGGTGGAAAGTCGAGGAGGTATAGACTGATATCCGTAGATTGACACTCAGGAAGGACGGAGCGACGGAGCAATGTAGAGATGGGAGGAAGAGAGAGTGATGAGGTTCCAGCAATCCAGCTGTGGCGCATTCCACGGTCTCGCCGGCCACCCACCACCTGGTAGGCGCTGCGGAGCAGTTCGGCGGCATCCGTGGCATCGAAATCCGCACCGGCACCTGGCCCGCATCGGTCGTGCGCGTCGTGTCGGTTCCTGTCGGCGGCGGTGGACAAGCGTGGGGTCCACCCGACTGCAGCCGACCTACTGCTCGCCCGGATTTTCTTTGTGCGGTCCGGCTGCAGCCCACGACACCCCACTTGGTCCCTGCCTGTGGTCGTGGTGACCCGCGGAGCCAATCAAAACTTGCGCAAACCCTCGCACTGAACCTCACCACCAACCGTCCTGTTAAGTCCCGTCTCCACTAAATACCCGTGGGACCGGGCATGGCTCGATGAGCTCGGCGGGACTCCACCGCTGTCATTGCTTGACGTTGGGTGGTGCTTCGTGGGCCTTCCATTCCCGCGACAGCTCACATCTCCATAACCCGGCCCCTCGCCGTTCTTACATACGTGCATACATCCGCGCCATCCAAGCAATCATCCGCGGACGCCTGTCCACCCATTTATCTGCTCAATCTTGCTCCTCCACCCGTCGCCTGTCACGAACTCGCTACCGCGATCCAGCCCGAATCCTACGACCCTTGGAGCAGACTGTGAGCCGACCATCTTGTCCCAGTCCATATAGGTATCGCTCCGCGAAGTTGCATCTGCCATCCTCCGTTTACCAGAAATCTCCTTAGTCAACTTTCCCGCACGCCTCCAAGGACGTACACGGACATGGACATGGACATGGACAGCGCTTCTTCAAGCACCTCGAGCTCTTCAATGTCGATGTCGTCGATGGCGACGACCTTCATCAACGCGCACAATACCCCTCTCTACGGCACCCGCTGGTCCCCGAGCAACACCGGACAATATGCCGGCACGTGCATATTCCTCATCGTCCTTGCCGTTCTCCTCCGCGCCTCCTTTGCGCTCAAGCATCGCCTCGAGGTGCATTGGCGGAGCCAGGCGCTCCAGAGACGGTTCGTCTACGTCGCCGACAAGTTGCCTGCGGCCGAGCGGGTGCCGGGCGAGGACGCGGACGGGGACGTCAAGCGGGGCATCTTCACTGTGAGAGGCGTGGACGAGAGCGTAGAGGTGGTCGCGGTGGACGCGGCACGTTTGAAGGACGGCTGGGATGGCGTGGGCATGCCGTGGAGGTTCAGTGTGGACTTGCCTCGTGCCGTGCTGGTGACAATACAGGCCGGTGTCGGATACCTGCTGTAAGTGGCATTACGGTTTTCATGACCTTCCTGCTTGGGATTGGGCAGGCGAGTGCTGACGCATACTTCTCAGAATGTTGGCGGTCATGACATACAACGTCGGTTACTACCTCTCCATCCTCGGCGGCGTCTTTCTCGGCGAGCTCGCTTTCGGACGCTTCTACGCCCATCGGGATCTGGCCCATGACCATTAGGCGGTTAGCTGGGCCTCTCCTGTGTTCAAACCCGATTTCCTTTCTTATCAGACTTTTGCATGAGCGGCGTTTCGGGTGTCTGTAGACGGAAAGGCCAAAATTGAAAGCGACGAGTTGTTGCTTTTGAGGTTGAGTTATATTCAGGACGGACAGTCCGCGACAGGCGGCAATGCCCCTGCTTTGTAGATGGCGGGTGGCTTGGTTGGTCGGTCTTTCGCTTCAAATGATTATGATACCACTTCTCTACTTTCGACATGTCCGGTCAGGAAGGGCTCAAGGAATGATCAGTTACTGTGATGCGTACATCATGTTGTGTTGCTTTCCTACACGAGATACCTCTCTTCTTCATCTCGGGTTTATGGGTGCTCCCGACCTGCGGAAGGCTACGCCCGTCAGCAATCAATCCGCATTATTCAGAGTACCTAGGTGATCTATCATCGGTCCATTTCCCCCCTCTTCTTTTTCCCTCTGTTCCCCTCTCTTCCTCCCATTCGTCTCCTTGTCGTATAATAACCCGAGGAGAAGAGGTACATTGAGAGCGATCGGGCCAACCGGTGAATAGCGCAAGAAAGCCAAACTTGCTCATCCATGCCTTGGCGCCGTGGCTGTCATCTACATACAACCGCCTTAGGCACTCTTCACCAAAACACACCGCCGGTCGTTAAAGTGAGGGGCAGTGGACAGGGGCACGCAGGCACGCAGGCACGCAGGCAGGCAGGCAGGTAGGGCCCGACCGTGTGCACTGGCCATGCAGCCGAGAGAGGGGGCGCATGGGGCGGCACAGTGGCGGGAGGAGAGCAACAAAAAACTTGCTCATTTCCCCTCAAAACCACCGACGCGCACGGACAGACGGCGGAAAACGTGGGAGGAGGGGAAGCTTGGCATGCGCGTTGTTCTTACCTACAGTAAGTAACTTACTACCTTATGTACAGTATCTACTGGTACCTATTAGCATACATAGGGTACGGTTATGGTACTGTATTTACTAACTAAATCGGTAAAGGGGCTTCGATTGACCTCAACGGGATGCAATCGAAGCATTCCCGAAGCCGTATTCCACGTCGACCGTCGTGGGTCGGCAACTTCGTGATGTTACCGTTGAAACAAGCTTATCATTTACTATACAGTACAATGTCGTCCGCCCTTTTCACGCCCGCGGGGACTAGACTCAGTACGGCCTGGGCGAGGGGAGCTATTTTACTTACTTAGGTTAGTACTTACTAGTAGTAAGTGGTATTCTGGCGCGCCCAGCCCAGGAACGTGCGATTGGAATGTTGCCCGGAAGGGTTCGGTACGAAGTACCGTAGTGCCTACATAGGTAGGAGCTAGGAGAGCTTCCCTTCCTTTCTCTTTGCTGGGCATCATACCTTATCCTCTGTCTATCTTACTACTCTGACCTCGTCCATAAAACCGAGCTCCTCCCCCGCTCGCGCCGATCTCTTGCCCTGCTATCACAATCCCCAATCTCCATCTTCCGCTCCTCACCTATCCTCCGGCCGGCTCCGAGCTACGCTGTCCAGACCGGACTTCTCACTTCTGTGTACTCCTTCTCGCATCGCTCTCCGACACCTCACACAGCTCCGTCTCCAACTCCTATCACGCGACAGCAAAGATGCGCTCCGTGCTCGCCGCCTCCGTCCTCCCTATCCTCGCCTCGGCGCACTTCACCCTCAACTGGCCTGAGGCGCGCGGCTTCGAGGACAGCACCGCGGCCACCTTCCCTTGCGGCGGCTTCAACACTGTCCAGTCCAACCGGACCAGCTTCCCCATGACCGACGCGCCCATCCAGCTCAACCTACACCACACTAAGACCTACGTCGAGGTTCTGCTGGCCATCGGGGAGGACCCTGGCTCCGCCTTCAACATCGTCCTCCGCCCCACCTTCCTCGAGAAGGGGCCCGGGAACTTCTGCTTAGGCGGCATCAACATTCCCAGCTCTCTCAACATCTCCGACGGCACTCCCGCCACCATTCAGGTCGTGTCCAACGGCGACCCGGACGGCGGTCTGTACCAGGTAAGCGAAAATGCCCCCGCCCTCGACCCGGGATATCACTTCTCGAAGGAAAATCAGGTTCACTAACATTGTTTTGACAATCACAGTGCGCCGACGTGACTCTCACGACTGACACCCTCTCCTCTTCCGCATACAGCTCCCATTGCACCAACGGCACCAGCCAGGAGGTCGAGCTGCTCTCCAACTACGGCAATCCGAACGAGACCTCCACCTCCACCTCCACCTCCGGCACCGCCGCGGCCTCAGCCACCAGCGCCGGCCTCGCTGCCGCGCCGATGAAGACCTTGAGCCCGTGGATTGTGGGCGCTATCGGTTTGTCTGGCATCTTGGCCGCTTTGTAGAACGAGAAGGGCATCCGAGAAGGATCGAGATTTCCATTTTTTTTCCAACCAGGCAAGAAAGTTTTGATGCAAGAAGAATGGGAGTGAGATAGAGGGAAAAAAGATTTGAATTTTGATACCACCACTTCCCGGCCGTCTGGTGATCGGGCCGTATTCATTGGGTTTTCATCGGCTTCTATCATGACGGAATGATGAAGAGAACAAAAAAAAGCAATGAGTTTTTGAAATTATCTTTCTATGAGCTCCGCCAGATGCGTGACACGGCAAAGGAAAAGGAAAGCGCGGGGGGGCTGTTCCTTGCTCGCGATCTCTGTATCTTTGCGAGGACATTTCAATTTCCTCTTGATGTGTACGAGCAAGCACCCTCCGTCTGCCGCATTAGTGGGATAGAAGATTTCCTACCGAAGCCAGTGTTTTTGTGCATCATTTCTCTTTCTTGCCTTTATCGCGCAACGCGGCGAGAAAACGAGAAAGATTGGTGATGAGCAGAGAGGAAGGTGTGATCCTCCCATACCCATTTCTCCAAAACCGACTACCCTACCTTCCTTGCTCCCATCCATGAAAGTCGGCAAGCCAGCCTCGTCGTTCCTCCTTGATCCCAATCGCCGCAGCAGGTTGTGAGGTTCTTGCGCGAGACGTCAGTGATGTATGGAACGCGGGTGCAGCAGCAGCTGGGGAAGATGGAGAAGAGGAGGAGGTGAAGAGGGAAGAGGATTCCGTGCGTTCAATAGGAACTATTGTATCGGCAAGTGCGTGTCACAAGAATGCGACGATGGTCCTTCTCCTTTTCTCTTCCATCTTCCTTTCCCTCCCCCGTTTTCTTTCTTGTCGCTGAGCCATCGTGAACCTATCGATGATGCTATTGCTCACGCAAGAGCAGGCACTGTCGCCGTCGCGCCTCCGCCTCGGTCACGGACAAAAGCGGGCATGCGAGCCTAATCGGCCCGATAGGAGGTCTCCCCTTCCACTTTCGAGAGAAAATGTTTTTCTGCCTTAGGCACTGCACTGGAAGGCCCCAAGAGTTGATGGGAAGAGTGCCAGCCCAGAAGGAGGAACCAGGAAAGAGAATTTGAATTACTAACTATAGTACTTAGAGAAGGAAGGAGCCAGGTTGCTCTTGTTTTAACATTTTGCTCCTTTTTCCTAGGGAAAAGAAGACGAGTATGAACCAAGGACATGCAAAGATGGATGTTGAAAATGGCTCACGTTCTTGGGACTGATAGTTGTATGGATGGAGGGAATCGCAGTCCCCACCATAGCACGGTTTAATAACTGAACCAGCGTATGAGTGAGGCGCTTTCAATTCCAAGCGTTCATCCACTGTCCTCTAGAAAGACAGAGACATCGAGACAGGGTAGGGAAGGGCAACCGAGTGAGGATCTTCTTCTCTCGGAAGATACGCTATTGTACTATATCGGATGATGTAAAGGAGTGTGAGGAGGGGGAGGGGGAGTGGATGGAGGGCGGATCGTAAGCATCACCTATAAGTAAGATCAACTGGCATAGAAAGGGAGAAGAGCCGTGGGAGAGTGTGTGACTGCCGCATCAATCGACACTGCTTCAGCCACTCCGATGAATTCCCGAAAACGGTGTCGGGTTTTTATTCCGTTTGGCGCACAGAACAGATGTACAGTCGGGTACGTAATGTATGTACGTAGGTATGTATGTGGGTCACTCGATCGTGCTCCAGGATATCGCCCCCAACGACCAACCAACCTCCCCAAGCCTCCGGTTTCTCAGCTTGTCTGGATCGGACAGATGTGCTCGTGCTACATCCGTCGGGACGATCCCCCGGACCATGTCTACAGAGGGGGTCCACTTCAGCTCGAGGGGAATGGGATAGTTCATATCCGCAGAGGAAGGGGAGGAGGTGGTGGAGAAGCAGTGCTTGGGTCATCCTATTATTTCTTCTTCTTTTCTTTTATTGAAAATCGAACGGAGGACATGATTCGATATCCCCACTTTCCCAGCTGGGATCACGCGTTCTCAGGCGTATGGATGACGCATTCTTGGATCTCCTCCCTTCATCCATTGCCCCTTCCCAAAGCAACTCGCGGCGAGAAACAGGTTTGCAGTGATGTCGGACCACAGCATGCGTGCGGGCGTGCATCAAGCCGTTATTCCCATTGTACATAAGTACATTGGCGGGAAAGAGGGTATTTCCGCACCGTAGTAACACCGATTTTATACAGTAGAAGCTTTAATACGATACCTCTTAGCGAAATAAAGGCAGGGCGGTACTATAAGTAGTACTAAAGAGCGCTTATATCTATATAACGGTATCTATATATACTAATATAAGAATATCCCTATATATATTAAAGGCTTTATTAATATATAAAGCTCTCTAATACGTACTACCGCTATTAATACGTAGTAGATATATATCTAGTATTAGAGAAAGTATATACCGCCTAAAGAAGAATATATTATAAGCGTTAATATATATCGCTAGAAAGTTTTAGTATTAATATAGTACTAATATAGTATTATAACAGTATTAATATAAAGTAGAGATAGTATTAATATTAGAGTTTCTTATATATTATATCTTCTAGCGGATATGTATATATATAGAATTATAGTATTAATTAATTAATAGTTCTTTAATTTTAATTATTTATAATTTAGTACTTACTTCTACTCTTATACTAGGCTCTTATACTAGGCCCTTATATTAGGCTCTTATACTATACTCTTACGCTACCCTTACGCTACCCTTACTTAATATTATATAAATTCTAAGTTCTATTATACTACTAATACCTAACTACTCCCCCTTACCGCTATATTTATATATACTAGCTCCTTATTATTCTTTATAAAAGAGAGTATATATAAGTATTATAAATATACTACTAGTAGACTAATAATTTATTTTATATTTAATATATAAAATATAGGGTAGTAGAGGATAGGATCCTAAAAGCTATTATAAAACTTCTAAAGACCTTCTAAAATTCGAAAATTACTTAAGTTCCTAAACTATAAGTATTACCTAGTATATATCCCTTATACTTACCTAGTATATAGGCTCTTACTTAGTATATAAGCTTACTATTTAACCCTCGCTACTACTTAGTAATATCGCTCGCCGCTATTTAGTAATATTACTACTATATACTATATTTATAATTTTATTCCTTATTATATTACCGCCGCTCTACTATCGCCTAATAATTTACTTACTAAACCCGCTATTATTAGGATATATTATTATTATATTACTTTAGACCTATACTTATTTAATACTTTATTAAAAATCCTACTTTAAGACCCGTAGAATCGGATAATTCTTTAATAAGGCTTTATATTATATTATCTCCTCTTTAAGTATATATAGACTCTTTTACCCTTATAATTTTAAATTCTTAGTTTAAATAATTCTAGTTCTTCTCTCTTAAATTCTTCTTAAGGATTTACTCGGCTTCGTTCTTACCTTTATATCCTTAGACCTTTTTTAAGTTAACTTCTTATTATTTATTTTCTTCTCCCTTACCTTAAATTTATAAAATTAGAAGATTAGACTCTATTTAGAATTATCTCCCTTTATTTCTATTTTAATTTAAGAGAACGGTACCGTTATCTATAATAGTATTATTTAAACTCCTACTAAATAGCCTCCTTTTTCTAGTTTTTATTTATTTCTATTTTTATCTTTACTTCTAGTTCTACCTACTATATCTTTAAGTATAAATATAGACTATCCTAACTATTAGTTTTAAGTTTATTATACTTTAAATACCTAATAATTCTTGCTAAACCTTATTTCTTATTCCTAACCTCTTATTTAATATCCGTTCTACTCTAGCCGCCGCTTATACTTAATAACGTTCTTTTATTACTATTAATAACGTCTTTTCGCTAAATTTCCCGCTTAATTATACTAACGACTAATTTAACGCTATTTAATCTTACTTTAATTTAGGTATTTATAGTATAATTAAAACTCTTACTTATAATTTCCGGTCCTTAACTCTCTCTCCTTAAATTACTTTAACTTTTATTTTTATTCTGCTTTTATCTAAATCCGCTTCTTACTCCTATATTTTAAAAATCGCTAATCTTAAGCCTTTTAAAAATAATAGAGCTTAATTCCGGAACTTTATTATATAGCTTTAATTAAAGTTTACCTTTAATCCTACTTTCTTCTCCGATTAGGCTAAAATTCGCTACGCCGGCTTATACCTCTAAGATTCCACTTATACTTAGTTTTAATCTTATATTTCTGCGGAAAATAGTTCTATTAATTTTAAAACCTAGATTAATTTCTACTCCGCCTTCTAAGCTGCCTTTACTAACCTTAATACTTATATTATTACTAAAAGAGTAATTTAAGTACTTAAGTAAGATAGTTCTTACTCTACCTACTACTCTCGGTTTTTATTCCTTATTACCTAGCTTAACTAGTATAAGGATTCCGTCCGGATTTACTACTTTAAATACAGTTTAAAGGATAATATTAAAGACCTTTTTATTAGACGCGATTTACTTACCTCGCTTAAAAAATTTACTAAACTATATATTAGCTTAGATAACTAGATTTATAAATACTTTTTAAAAGAAAGAAATTATACTTTAGTTCCTACTTACTCTACTCCGCCTATTTTATACTCTTAATTTTCTACTTCTAAGCCTTTTATACCGTAGCTTACTACCGCATCTATACTACCTTCTAGAAAATCTATAGAACTTAATTCTACTACTTAGAAATAATACCGCTGCGCTAATAACCTTTATACTTATTATAGCGCTCCTAGATACTAGGTTAAGAACTATCTAAAGTTAAAAATATAGAAGAAAAATAACTTCTATCTTTAATTTTATAATTTTTATAGTTCCCGCCGTATCCGCCTCTATAGCTTTAAAGAAGCCTCTCGCTTAGGTTCTCTATTTAGTTTCGTTAAAAAACGCCTTAGGCTAGTTAATCCGCAGCTCCTAGCTAGCCTATTATAGGCCGCTTTACTCTTACTATTTTTATTTATTAGTTCTCTCTCCTAGTAACTCTCTTAAATTTACTTAGTTTACTTTTAATTTCTTAAGTTACTTTACAGCCTTTAAAAAAGCGCGCTTTAAACTTAAGAAATAAACTCTTTTTAATTCTAAGCTACTAAATTAATAGTTTAATTAATACTTTTATTATAATTAATTCTAGCGCTACTTCGCTCTTCGTTAACTCTAAATTCCTTACTATAAATAACCTCTAACTATATTTAAAAAAATATCCGGAAACCCTTATAGATATAAATAGATATAAATCTGCCGCAGGGAGGATTATATATAAAATTAACTTAAAATTTTATATTAACTAATATTTAGAAACTATAACCCTCTATATTACTTATTTAGTAGAATACTCTATTATTTTAGGAACTTCCTAACTAAAGTAATATAATCTAATTATAAACTAGCTAAAAAATTAGATTACCTTCGCCTCTCTATTTTATTAGGCTAATTATCTTCCTATAAGGGAAGAAATTATCCCTAAACTCTCTATCTCTATTTATATATCCGTTACTCGCGTTTCCGCTATAACTTTAAATAAGCTCTTAAAGAAATATAACGTTTAGATATACTTAGTTTTACTCTTTAATATAAGAATATATATTAAAGCCCGAAAAAAGGCCGCTTTTATACCCCCTAAGAAGGAATAGTAACGCCTTAAAAAAATTATCCCGCTATAATTCTATAACCTTTTACCTCTTTTTATTAAAAAAGAAGCCGATAAGCTCCCGCCGTATTATTATATTAACTACGAAATTATTCTTAATAACGGAAAAAAGCTTAATTTTAAGCCTCTTTACCTTATATCCGATCTTAAGCTTAAAGCCTTTAGAGACTACCTTAAATCTAAATTAACTAAAAGCTTTATTTATCCTTTATCCTCCTCTTACGCCTCTCTAATTCTATTTATTAGAAAACCTAGAGGCCTCTACTTTTACGTTAATTATTAAGCTTTAAATAAGATACTTAAGAAAAACCGTTATCGTCTCCTATTAATTAATAAATCCCTTTAGAAGCTTTATTAAAGTAAAATCTTTACTTACCTTAACCTTCGCGGAGCCTATAATCTTATTCGTATTAAAGAGGGCTATAAGTATTTAATAGCGTTTAGAACTTATTATAGCCTCTTTAAATACCTTATTATACTCTTTAATTTAATAAACGCTCCCGTAACCTACTAATAGTTTATAAATAATACTTTAAGGGAATCTTTAGATATTTTCTATATAGTTTATTTTAACGATATCTTTATTTTCTCTAAAAATAAGGAAGAATATAATAATTACGTCCGGAAAGTCCTTAAAAAACTCTTTAAAGCTAGCCTTTATATTAAAGGCGAGAAGTAGGAGTTCTTTACTTACTTTACTACCTTTATAAGTTTTATAGTTTTACTAGATAGAATTATTATAGATCCCGGAAAAGTTACTATAATTTAAAATTAAGAAATACCCTAAAATATTAAAAACCTATAATCTTTCTTTAGTTTCGCTAATCTTTATTATAAGTTTATTAAAAGGTACTTATATAAAGCTCGCCCGCTCTTTAACCTCCTTTAAAAAAGCGCCGCCTTTATTCAGGGTCCTAAATAAGAGAAAGCCTTTAACTTTTTTAAGCTTTTTATTCTAGCTTAATTCTCCGCTATTTAGACCCTAAGCTAGATACTATTTTAGAAATAAATACGTCTAATTTTTTAATTTCCGGTATCCTTATTTAATAGATTATATATTTAAACGATAAGAGGCTTCTTTATCTAATTACTTATTACTTATATAAAATAACCCCGCCCGAGTATAATTATAGGATTAGAAATAAGGAGTTACTTATTATCGTTAAATCTCTAAAGATATACCGTCCTTTAGTTTTAAACCTTTAAAAGCCGCTCTTAATTTATTCTAACTATTTAAACCTCTCTATTTTTACTTTAAAGAGGACTTTAAACCGCCGCCAGGCCCGCTAAGTAAATAAACTTTCTAAATTAAACTTCTATATAGTCTACCGTCTAGAAGATTAGAATAAATAAGTTAATACTTTAACTTAACGATCTAGAGATTGTCCTTTACTTAAGGAAGACTTACTCCTTCGGATAATTCTAGTCTTAGAGAAATATTATATTTCTAGCCTTATAATTATAGCTTTAGAGACCTCGTTAGCCTTAGAAATTCGCTAGGCTTTAGAATTAAATACTTTTAGATAAGAGATTCTTAAAGCTTTAGAAAATAGAACTTCTAAAGATTATTTAATTAATTTAGGAGCTTATTTAGTAGACTTTAATAGCCTTTTATTTATAAACAGCCTTATCTACGTCTTAGGAGACCTTAATCTTCGCCGTAAAATTATTTAGTCTTATTATTTATATCTTACTATAGATTACCCGGGCTATACTAGAACTTTTAAAATAATTTCCTATAACTTTTAGTAGCTTAAAATAAGGGATACTATTACTTAGTTTATTAGTAACTATAAAACTTATAAATATATTTAACCGGTTTAATATACTCTTCTTAGGTATTTAAAACCTCTTAAGGTTCTGTAGTACCGCTAAGAATCTATCTCCCTTAATTTTATTACTAGGCTCCTGCTAGTAGACTCCTTAGATATAATTCTAGTTATTATAAATAAGTTAACTAAGATAGCTTATTTTATTCTCTACTATATAACTACTAATTCTACGTACCTTACGTTACTTTACTATAATAATATTTTTAAGCTTTATAGCTTACCTCGGGATTTTACCTCTAACTATAAATTTATTTCTACCTCTTAATTTACCTACGTCCTTAGTAAGACTCTTAGTATTAAGCTGAATCTTAGTACGACTTTTTATCTTTAAATAGATAAATAGACGGAAAGAGTTAATATAATCCTAGAATAATACTATTAAGCCTACGTTAATTATTAGTAGGATAATTAAGTAGAGCTACTTACCTTTATAGAATTTACTTATAATAATATAATTTCCGTAATAACTAAAGTTACGCTATTCTTTATAAATTATAGCTTTAACCCTTAGTACTAAATCCTCTCTAAGGAGAATATATAAGCTTTACCGTAATAATTAAAGACCTTTATACACCGTTTTAATAGTCTTATAGAATACTTATAATAGGAAATTTAGCTTACTTAGGATACCTACTTAAAATAAGTAAATAAGGATAAAATCCTGCTTTTTAAACCTAGTAATAAAGTCTAGCTCTTCTAATAATATATTTATATAACTTACCCCTTATTTAAACTTAATTATAAGCGCCTAGAACCTTATAAAATTATAAAAAAGCTCTTTAATTATACTTACTACCTAGAGCTCCTAAGTACTATAAAGTACTATAATATATTCTATATTAGCCTTCTTAAACCCGCTACTAGTAATCCTCTCTTAAGTTAGAAAAAAGTACTACCTTTACCTATTATTATAGAAGGCGAGGAAGAATATTAATTTAAAAAAGATTTTAGGCGTTAAAGTAAATTACCGGTAATTTTAGTACCTTATCCGCTAGGTTAGATATTTAAATCTAACTTAAGAACTTTATAAGTTTATTTAATAATTTTTATCAGCGCTACCTTAATAAACCTTACCCTCTAAATTACGCCTAGAAAGCTCGTAGGAACTTAATTACTAAAGGGGAGACTTCCTATTATAAAACTTCTAGAAACCTTCTAAAATCCGAAAATCGCCTAAGACCCTAGGCTATAAGTATTACCTAGTATATATCTCTTATACTTACTTAGTATACGGGCTTTTACTTAATATATATCCTAGCTCTTACTTAGTATATAAGTTTATTATCTAACTCTTACTACCGCCTAGTAATATTACCGCTATTTAGTAATATTACTATTATATAATATACTTATAATCTTATTTCTTATTATATTACTACCGCCCTATTATCGCCTAATAATTTACCTAATAAACCCGCTATTATTAGGATATATCGCTACTATATTACCTTAGACCTGTACTTATTTAATACTTTATTAGAAATCCTACTTTAAGACTTATAAAATTAAGTAATATTTTAATAAGGCCTTATATTATATTACTCTCTCCTTAAGTATATATAGATCCCTTTATCCTTATAATTTTAGATTCTTAGTTTAAATAATTCTAGTTCTTCCTCCTTAAGTTCTTCTTAAGGATTTACTCGGCTTCGTTCTTACTTTTATACCCTTAGACCTTTCTTAAGTTAACTCCTTATTACTTATTTTCTTCCCCCTTACCTTTACTTTATAAAATTAGAAGATTAGACTCTACTTAAAATTATCTCCCTCCGTTTATATCTTAGTTTAAGAGAATAGTACTATTATCTATAATAAAGGCCTATCTAGTAAGAGGTATAATAAGAGTAAAGAGATGCGGTATATTTATATTTACTTTATATATAAATATTTAGTTAATAAGCGCTATACCGTTACTATAGAATAAAATAAAATTACTAGCTCGGATAATAGTATAGTATCTAGCTCTATAATAAGTATAAGGATAAGCTTTTAAGAATAGCGTTTATAAACTTATTATTAAATACTATTTTTTTCCTACTATCTAACGGGTCTCCGACTAAAATATACTAAATTAATACTATAGTCCTAATAGCTAGCCTATAAGAGTATATAAAAGGAGGTATTTATCTAGCTTAACTATATTAGAAGGTCTAGTTCGCGATAATAATATTATAATTTAATTTTTACTAAGGTATATAGGTTCTAGTATATAAAATTAACTTAGAGCTTAATAACTATCTTATCTAAGTTAGCTAGCTCCGGGTTAGGTAGGAGTTTTTAAAATAGCGTAGGATATTAATAATATATTATTTAGTATTATTATATAATACTAGGCTTATTATACTTATATATACTATAGAGGAGGAGGTAAGATATAAGCTAAAAGTTTTTACGTAGGAGTAAGTCCTTCTCAGGATAAATATAGTTAGTATAATAAAATTTTAAGCTTGTATTCTCTATAGTATTACTTAAATAGTAAGTAGATACTAATAAGTAGGAGAAGTAAGTATTACGTAATAAAGAGTAAGTAATAAATCTATACTTTACTTCTCCTATAAGTACGTTATAGTTAATAGTAATACTATACTCCTCTATTAGTAACAGGTAGTATAGGTTAATATAAATATTAAGCCTAGCTATATCCTTCTAATTTATTAGGATATTTAATTCTAGATTTTTAAATATAGCGAGAGCTATAATAATATTAGTAAAGAAACTACCGTGCGGGTCTAGTATAACCGGTAAGATATTACTTATATATAAGCGCTCGCGAAAGCTAAGAGAGGCTATAATATTATACTAACTTATTAGGCTATAGTATATATTTTAGTAGAGCCTGAAGCCGTCGATAAATATTAATAAAGAGATAGAAATAACCCGCGGGCCGTAAAGGTTATATAATAGCTAAGCTCGACTAAATATATTAATCTTAAGCTCTCTCTAGATAGGATATATTCTTCTAACTAGCTATATTATACTAGTAAGCTAATTTATTATATAGCGAATAAACGGCTATTCTAGAACTCTATCTTTATTACTAAAATTTATTAAACTACTAAAACTATAGTTTATATAAACCTTAATTACTTAATATCTAGCATAGCTAGTAAGTAGGAAAAAAAACTTTATCTTTAATAAGAGTAAGTTTAGTTATAAGAGTAGGAGGAGCTAGTATAGTAGTAGCTATAATAGTATAATAAATAGTTTAGATCTTAAGAGCGATAAGGCTAAATAAGCCGATATACTTATAATTTACTTATAAGTTATATCTAACTTTAAGTACCCTTCCTATATAAAGGCTAGCTAGATATAAATAGTAAGGATAAAATTATTTTATATATTTAAACTTAATAAAGTCCGATAGTAGTATCGGCTTATTATTTAATAGTATAGCGAACTACCTAGAAGTAATTTATATTAATATAATTTAATAATTCGATATTTATAGTTTATTCGAAATATTAATAAAATAGCCTATTTTAATATATACTATATTTCGAATAGCGTTATAGGAAAATACTCTTTAAATAAACTTATACTAATTAAAGAAGTAAAGGTTTTTAGTATACTTATTACTTTTTTACTTCTAGCCGGTAGCGATTAAAGGAAGCTTCTTAAGCTATAATAAAAATATCTTCTTCTATAGCTTTATAAAAGGAAGTTTAGGTTTACTATAATAGATTAGAATATTAAGTATTAATAGGAGTAGATTAATAAGAGGATAGCTTCTAAGAAGCTAAAGGATTTAATAAAGTTTATTATATCTAGCTTATAGAATACTATTATTTTAAATACTATAGACTAAGACTAAGCTCGAACTTATTAATATTATACTCGCTTCTTTAATAGAATAAAAGAACTAATATATTATCTCCGTTTATAAATAGGCGACGAGATTTATTAGGTATTATAATTAAAGTAAATATAAAAGATAAAAATAAAGTAGATATAAAGATCGGAATAGTTAGTAAGATAGTAGATATCTAAAAAATATATAAATTTATTACTTCTTAGCTAATCGTAGTTAGATATAACGTATATAACTTAGATATATATAATAAGGCGGATTCCGTAGCTATATCTTAATTACTAGGATTTACTATATTATTTAATTCTAGATTATTAGGGTTTATAGTAGAGGGCGAGCCGGTAGATACCTTAGTCTCTAATATAACTAAGTATAAGAAGTTAAGCTATACTATACTATTCAGCTTATTATCTATCTTATTAACGTTATTAGCGATTAGTATATAATTAGTATTCTTATACTAATATTAGTAGTTAGCTACTTAATATAACTAGAAAAGTTAATTAAAACTAAGTTTATTATTATTCTCGGGCTCCTTATTATCTAGACCCTAATACTTAGATAGATACTAAATAAGATCGCTCTTATTAAGATCCTAATATAGAGTAAAATAAACGATACGCTCCCTGCTTTACTAATTAGTATATATATTATAATATATAAATTATTAAAGCTTACCCTAACTTTATTATTAGAGCTTAGATCTTTATATACTAGACTAAGCTAGAGCTTAGGGGTATTAGTAGTAAGTATTATATACTATTATTTAACTAGTAGTTAAAGAGGCCTAGTATTCGTAATAGCTTTAATTATAAACTATACTTTTCTATAGTAGCGGATAGATTAAAGCGCTATTAGGTAGTAGTTTAGAAAGGAGGAGAGATATATATAAAAGGTTATATAGTAGGACTATAGGAGTTATAGAATAACTAGTAGTATACTACTATTAAGCTAGTATAAAGTAAAGGCTTTACTAAGCGGCCTAGCGCGTATAATTATAAGATAAATAAAAAATATAACTTAAAGTAGCTATAGAACGCTTATTACGTAGTATCGCGCTAGATACTAGTTATATTAGTAGTAGTAATTATTATATAAGTAGTAATATAGGAGGATATAGGATATAAAGTTATTATTAAGAGGAAGAAAAAGTATAGATATATAAAATAAAACACCGCTACTAACTATAACCTAATAATAGAAAACTCTCTATAGCTACTAAAATATTACTATAATCTAGTTAGAACTCTAGTATTAAATATTAAGTATTATAAAGCTGCGTATTTAGTTCGACCTAAAGGAATTAAATTTATATAATTAATGTTCGCTTAGTATATAAAAGAGTTATAATTTATAAAATAAGGGTAGGATCTAAATTAATAAAATAAAAACTTATAAATATAGAATATATAGAGAATCCTACGGTACTTATTTAAACGTTTTATAAATATACTCTAACGTTACGCGTACTTTAGGGTTTTATACTTATAGCTAATAGATATTATTTAATAACTCGCTAAGTAGATAGTATAATCAGCTATATAATATTAAATAAAGTAAATATAATATATACTAGCTTCCTATAATAGTACTATAAGAAGCCGGTATAACTTATAAATATCCGTTTATTATAGGTTAGTATAGAATTATTATAGAAGAACTACTACCGAAATCTATAGATATTAATATTTATAATTAAGTACTATTCCTAACGTTTACTAGAGAAGAAGTAAATAACGCTTTATTTTAGTTTACTTATATATATTATAAGAGGAGTATAAAGAAAGATATAGTATAAAGGATATATAAAAAGAGATACTAATAAATATATATTAAAAGCTAGCCTCCGATAAAGTAAATATAACTATATAAGTATAGGAAATATAGCGAGATAAAAATAAATACTATATTATATATAGAGAGAAACTAGACTAATAGGAGTATATTTAACTACTATTATTAAGAGGAGAGAGATTAATTAAAATATATATAAGCTAGTAAAGTAGTACTTAGCTTCGAGACTCTCTTCCTCTTCTTTAAAAGCTATTTATAAATCTTAATAAAGTAATAGCGGAGGATATTTTTAAAATTAAGATAGTTAGGAACGTTATTATAAGTTTTAAATAGATTATTATTTATATCCTTTACTTTAATTCTTAATTATTTAGTTTTTTTTAAAGCTATAACCTTAAGCGCTAGTAAGATAAATATATCTAGTATAACTATAAGTATTAGAGTTAGTATTATTTAGGCGGAAGATAAACTCTATATATAATAAATTTCTAGTAGAGATATCGTCCTAGCAGTATTAAGATATCTATTTATATAATACTAAATATTTAAAAAGAGCTCCGGAGACTAAAGTATATTAAAGTAAGTATTAAGACTCTTAATAGTTAAGTAAAGTAGTATTAAAGTCTATATAATCTACTCGTTAACTAAGTCCTATAAATATTAAATAGCGAGAAGTAAATTAAGCTATATAACTTACTTTAAATAGTCTAGTATTTTATTCTTATATCTTTTAATACTATCTGAGAATCTAGTTAATACGAGCTTCTAGATAAAACTATTAGGATTATAATTATTACTAAAGATCTCCTAAATAACTTAAGCCTAGCGGAAATAAGAGTAGTAGAAAAAGCCCTTTTAATAAATCTTATTAGTTAGATAGAGGAACTTAGCGTTATCCTCCCCTCTTTTAATATTAGTAGTAGTACGGGGAGCGGAGCGTTTATAAGTCTTCTTCTTAGAGGAGGGCCGGAGGTACGGATTTAGCGGAGAAGGAAGTAGTAATTAATAATAATTTTATCTAATTCTTATATATTATTAGTACTATTTTAAAGTTATAGTAATAAGCTATAGTACTAAAATAATATATAGAATAGTAGTTATATATACTAATACTATACTAGCTAGCGAGTAAATAGAGGCGTTAAGATTAGAATTAATAAAAGTTTCGGAAATTAGACTAGGCGCTATCTCTTATATAAGAGTATTATATATATTAAGTAGTCTCTAGGGTAGTATATAAAGAGTAAATATATAGATAAATAGATAGTAATAAGTAAATATAAATAACTTAAAGAATAAAGAACTTAAAGAGAAGTTTATTAGTTAGAAAAGAGTTAATAACTTTTAAAGATAGTATTAAGCTAGTTATACTAGTTACTTTAATATCCTTTCCTCTTCCGTACTACTACCGGCTAAGAACTATATTAATACTATATATAAACGGTATCTTTATAGTAATAATAATAGTATATACTAATTTTATATTTATATATATACGATACTCTAACGGTACTTATTAAAGAATTATATAAAAATTAGAAATAAACTAATACTATATATATTTCCTAGAGGTATTACTATACTAATATTAAATACTTTAGAATATTATATATCTACTACTTCTTAATTTATATTATATTTTTACGCTAATATATATCGCTTTAGTTACTATATTAATATAGAAAGTTACTTATACTATTAATCTACCGCCCCTCTAGCTATACTATATTTAAATTCTAATATATATTAAGATAATAATAGTATAAGTATAGAAAACCTCTAGTATAATATAGAAGTATTAACGTACTATACTATAGATATATAATACTAAATAACTATAATTATATAGACTATTCACTCGCTACTAAATATTTATAGTTTAGAAAACCCCTCTTCCGCGCCTATATATATACCCGTACGTACTACTATACTAGTACGAATTACTATAAGAAGAAGAAGAAGAAGAAGAAGAAGAAGAAAATTAAGAGAAAAGTTAAGAGGTCGAACAAGGGATCGAACCGCCGTCGTGCCCATCGCATTGTGTAGGTACTAGTACCTATTGTACTGTATTTACTGTATGTACTGTATACGTACATACCCACCGGGATGCGAGGCAGCAAAAATCAGCGCCCTCTTCCGCAAAGGGGATCGTGGTCACCCCACCCGACCACGAGAGAGGAAATCCACCTAAGGATCTCTACCCTCCCCAACACGCGCGTTCCCCCGCGTTCGGCCCTTTCGGGAGAATACCTCCATTACGGAGGTGGGCGCCTGCAAAGCTCCTCGAGCTTTCCCCATCCGACCAAACGGACCAGATGTGGTGCGAATCGGCCTTGGGACGATTCGCTGTTGAGACCAAGTGGGGTGACTTTCGATTATAAGCTGTACCTAGCAGGGACAAGCACGTACCGGTACGGTGGTCGGGAGAAAGAACGATTCCTACGAGAAGATTTCAGCCTGAGGCCGGGACTATTGGAGATGTCTGATGTCGTGATTGCGAGTTCGACCCGAGTCATTCCTTCGACGCACCGCCACGTTCTCTGAGTCAAGCAGGCACGTGTGGCAGGCAACCATCGCGCAACCTGAAGCCAATGACCTCATCGCCGTGATTCTCTTACAGTTGCCTGTTCGGGGTCGCGTGGGGCATCGCGATAAGGGGTCGACGGAGCGACTGCTATTTGGTACTATTCCTAATGTACTGTAGTACTCCCCGCATCGACCTTGCTATCGGCCAACATCCCCACCCGCCACCCTAAGGTACCTTAAGTTGTCAACCCCAACCATCGTTCCTCGAGAACGTCGTCGGGGCATCGCAACGAATGCTTAAGTACTATAAAGCTGCGAAGGGATGGCGTTCTCTTACAGCGTGACTTAGCCTCCCCTCCATCCCCTCCCTCCCC
Organism: Myrmaecium sp. VS I D KN 1; assembly: GCA_019775845.1. Lineage (NCBI taxonomy): Eukaryota > Fungi > Ascomycota > Dothideomycetes > Valsariales > Valsariaceae > Myrmaecium > Myrmaecium sp. VS I D KN 1. Next base: position 550,869 of record JADQAV010000022.1, read on the forward strand.
TTCCCCTCTTTCCTATAATTGCTCAACCGCGCCCCATCACCCACCCTCCAGAAAATCGCAATCATGGCCAGCAGTGACACCGCCGTGCACTTCGAGATCCCCAGGACCTGCAAGGCCGGCGTGGTGGTGAACGAGGGGCCCGAGTTTCGGGTCGAGATCCGGGACGTGCCGGTCCCCGAACCAGGTACGGTGGAAACGACGATGCATTCGCGCGCGCACAATGTCCGACCTCTCGTGTGTGTGTGGGAAGTCGAGACTGCAGTATTCAGTGGCACGGCTGACACAAGGCATCCTCATCCGCAGGCCCGGATGAAGTCCTTCTCAAGATCAACTGCACGGGGCTGTGCATGTCCGACGTCCACTACATGGCCAACGACTGGGGGTTCCCCACGATGAGCAGCCTGGGCGTCCAATGCGCCGGCCACGAGGGCGCTGGCGTCGTCGTCAAAGTCGGCTCAAACGTGAAGGGGTGGAAGCCGGGCGACCGCGGCGGCGTCAAGGCCGTCTGGGATGTCTGCGGGAACTGCGAGCTTTGCTACGACGGGAAGGAGAATTACTGCCAAACGGCGTCGTGGGCCGGTTTAGACGCGCAAGGTACTGGGGAGATAGTGCAACCTGTTGAATCCTTCAAGGGGCTTGGCTAACCTGTTGATCCCGTGTGGAACAGGCACCTTCCAGCAATACATCACCTCTCCGGCAAAGTACACGTCGCGCATTCCTGACGGCGTTCCCGATGAGGTTGCTGGTCCGGTCATGTGCGGCGCGTCCACAATGCACCGTGCTTTGGTGGATTCGGGGCTCAAGCCTCAGCAATGGGTTGTTTTTCCGGGTGGTGGCGGAGGAGTCGGCATCCAAGGCGTGCAACTCGCCAAAGCCATGGGAATGCGGCCGATCGTGATCGACACGGGCGATGCGAAGAGAAAGCTTGCTCTTGACATGGGAGCGGAGGTTTTCATTGACTTCAAGACCGCGGAAAATGCCGCCGACAACGTTAAGGAGATCGCCGGGGGGATCGGAGCGCACGGTGTTATCGTGACCGCACCACAGGCCTATAAGGATGCCATCAGCTATGTAGGAAGGAGAGTAAGCGGCAGGATTGTGTGCGTTGGACTGCGTAAGCTCTCTCTCATCAGTCCGCCCAGGCATGTTGGTACCTGAGGACGCTAATGATGGCGAACAGCACCGGTCGGTACAAGCTTCATTGGAGGCGATCCCAACCAAATCGCATCTCAAAATATCCACATCATCGGGAGCCTCGTGGGCACGATGAGGGATACGCAGTCAGCGTTGGAGTATGCCCAACGCGGCCTCCTCAAGCAGATCTGCGAGGTTCGGGGACTCAGCGAGCTGCCGGAGTCGGTGCAGCAGTTGAAGCGCGGCGAAGTGGTCGGAAGGATTGTGATCGATTTCAACAAGCCATGACGAACATGGGATCTCGAGAGATGATGGTATCTTGAAAGCAAAGCGAAGCCTTAATTTGTGGTTTGACAAAACCGGTCTTGGCATGTGGAGGCGTGTGGCTTGGGAGCTTTTAGAAGCCTGTTGAAACCAAATATCCACTGCTCAAAGCAAAAGATGTCTATGTGAGCCAAAGGATGTCGATTCTGATCTAATCTAAACGACTTGCTCACCGGCTTATGTATGCTAGCCACTGGCGAACGTGGTTTCGTGTCTGGTTGTACAGTATATCCTGCCAAAATTCGCAGAAAGTGAACCAGCTTACCTTACTACCTAGTATGTATGTACCAGTCCCTGATCATGTGACAACTTCAAGTTCAGTTGTTGGTTGTCATTGTTCGGATGGTCTATTTTAGCGCAAGGCTGAGACAAGACTGGAATTGCCGATCCTGGTGCGGACCGCCATGGACTCGGCGGCCTGTCCGGAAAACCGGTCGTTCACTTTTCTCGCTTTGTCGTTCCCTTCATGCATCCTCCGTATGGCATGGGGCGCGTGAAGCGTGGGGTGCGGAGGCGGCTGAAATTTGCCCACCACGATTTCTCGTCGTACACTAAACCGCGATGGGTAGATCTACGACCACCGTACGGTATACAGTACATACACCTACGGACCAACGCCACACGGTGGGATGCGCTCCTGGGTGACTCGCTTTGTCAAGGCGATCAGAGGAGAAGTGACGGTTATGACTCCACGAGGTCTCTCGTGTCTTTAAGTAGATCCAGCCTTTGTGAGGGAGGAGGGCAGACAGGGCGCGAGCGTCCGCACTGCGTCCGCACTGCGTCCTCGAGCCGCGCGAAAGCACGCGGAAAGAACCACAGACATAAGATCACGATCCACTCCAACACCGAGGCCAGACTATAGAATCCGCTGTCTATGACAAATAACAACGAGGCAGCGCAGGAGGAAAACAACATGAAAACGGCATTGGCGCCCCGCGATACGCAAGCATGCAGGACCTCCCTACAGTCAGCACATACTAGGTATACAGCCTTGGAAGTCGCAGCGCTAGCTAGCACCTCAGCCCCATCCCCTATCCCCCATCCCCCACGCCCCACGCCGCACGCCCCACAAGTCACTACTAGACAGCTGGCAAATACGAAACATCGGATCGACGCAAAAGTCCAACGCCAGCTGAGACCAATTCTTCCCACGCCCCCCTATAGTCCGGTCCACATATAGGTAGCCGTAGCGTTAGCGCTGAGCGTCTTGGGCTCTCGGTCGTGTATGATTGGGTTCCGGGTGCAGCCGCGGAATGGAAGCGTGTGCGTACGCCAGCCACCCCCGGTCTATAATGTCCGGGTTGAGCTAAAGGGCGCTGGCGGGGTAAGGATGAGTAGTGTGGGCATGTATATAAAGGCCGAGGGCGTCCTTCGATTTCAAGCCACGGACCCCGTGTGCCCTTCCGGTTCACTAGGACAGGCTTAAGGCAGCGTTTGCTCAAGATGTGAGTCAAATAAGTGCTGTGTCTCTCAGCGTTTGATTCCTTCCCTTGATATGGAGGCAACCGGCTATGTACTAACAAAGGAGATAAACAAGAAACCTGGAACCCTTATGTATGCTATACTTTTGTTCAAACCGGAAAGAGGTGCCGACAAAGAGCGGAAGGGATCACGGCCGGCAACCAACGAGCGTGACTAAATTGCGACCAAAACGCGACTCAGGATCCATTGGTTGCTTTATCCAATCTCTCGATCACAACCGTTTATCTCTCAGAGACTTGCACTGGTCGACCCTTCACTCGACGTCGTCCTGCCGTTCGGGGACAGTATACCACCGGATTCGCTACCACTAGCTTTCCCACTTCCATTTCCACTCCCTTTGCCGCTGGTGTTAGCCGTTGAACCTCCGCCAAGTGTCGTCGCGATCGAGCTTTCTAGCTCTAGCTCCTCGTCAGCCGGACTGGTACTACTATACAATCTCGCAAACACCGATTCCGGTCGGTTAAGAAGGACATAGGGGTCCTCGTACTCCACGATTCTCCCAGCATCCAGCACGGCGACTTTGTCATAGTCCAGAATTGTATCAAGCTTATGCGCCACCGAGATGATGGTGTGATTGGAGAACTTCTCCCGGATAACCCGCTGCATGATTTCGTCGGTCTTCATATCGACGCTGTGATGGGGAGAGAAGGTTACTAACTGGAGCTAAGAGGAACAGCTGTGATAGTGGGTTCACTTACTTGCTGGTTGCCTCGTCAAGGATGAGAATGGTGCTCTGGCGAAGCATTGCACGAGACAGGCAAAACAATTGCTTCTGCCCGTGTGAAAGGTACAGCGAATCTATGTCTGCATCAAGTCCGCCATTTTCTTCAACTAATTGCAGTAGGTGTACACTTTTCAGAGCTGCACGTATGTCGTCGTCTACGCATTGACCGAAAGGGTCCGCATTTAGACGAACAGAGCCTTTGAGAAGAAATGCATCTTGGCACACGCCAACGATACGCTGGCGGATCTCGTGACGCGAAATGCTAGCAATATCAAGACCATCAATGGTAATGGTACCGCTGCTGAGTTCTATCATGCGAAAGATGGACAGGATGAGGGAGGATTTGCCGCTGCCAAGATTCGTCAGCATGATGGGAACATAGTCACCGACGAGACGACAGCGGTTCGGCGGATGGGCATGCGCAACGCTTACCTCCCTGTCCTTCCACAAACCCCAACTTTTTCCCCAGGGTCGATGTTGATCGAAACATCTTTCAGTACCAGCTCACCAGGTTTGTACGCGGCAGATACATGCGAATATTTCACGGCTCCCTTCGAGGGCCAAGATGACGGGACCACTCCAGACTCTCCTGGAAGGTCTTCGGGAACCGACTTCTCCTGGAAGATTTTGATGCGAGCCACGGCGCCGATATGAGTCTCTAGGACCGTCCAAAAGGTTACCATGGACTTGATTGTTTGGCTGAAGCTGATGACGTTCACCAGGGCGACGCCGACATATCCAGCGGTGAGGGTGCCGCGCAGTTCCACGACCAGGACAATGAGCAGGACAGCGATGCCGCAGACGACCAGATCAAGTACGAGCGTGAGCCACCGTTGAACAGAAAAGAGCAGATAGAATGGACGCTGCGAGCGGTCCAGAATATCGCGGTTTTTCTTCTCGAGTGCAGTTTGCCATCCGAATGCTCGTACCGTGGCTAGTCCACTAAGGCACTCGGTGAATTGGGAGTACAAAGGCGCCTTGGCCTCAAGGTCCATGAAGCGAAGCTGCCTAGAAGTTCTAAGATAAAACTTCTGAATGCCATACAGCACGACAATAACGACAGGATACGCAATTGCTGCATAAACAGAAGTTACACCGATCAGGATCATCTGAGCGATGCAGAGGACGATTGCTGGGCTGGGTGTCAGTGCAATCACACTCCGGCCTTACTCATTTACTTACTGGCGAAGGTATTGAGAGCGGCCACGGGCAGCTCCATGTCAATGAGCTGAAGATCCTGACTGAAGCGATTGACGATAACGCCTGCATCGGTGCTGGAGAAGAACGACATTGGAGCACTCAATACAGTATTCAGAAGGGCATCATGAAAACTCTGGCCGGATTTGGGTACCATAGTGATGATCATTTGCCTTGGCGAAGGGTCAGTACACTCGACAGCAGCGGGACCGCGTCACCTTGCTTACCAGCAACTGGCCACCAGGCAGAGAATGGCACCAAGCCCGAGCAGCACGTAAATCCCGAGCCAGTAGCCAAGTCGCCCGTTGGGATCGGTGGCATTCGCATTCGACCACCACTCTACCCAAATATCTGAAGCATATTAGCAATTATTTGGACATGAGAGAGACCAAGCGTACTCGGGAAAGAGATGCAGAAGACAAACGCAGTCATCGCAACTGCAAAGATGATCGTGGGCGGCCACCCGATGGAACGAATATAATAGAGGTAAATCCTCGTATCACCCGTCCTCCGATTGGCCTCTGCCTCTAGAGGATCCGCTACAATGACGGGATTGGGCACATGTTCGTACATTAGCGGCTTCACGAAGGGTTCATCGTCCGGCTTATAATCCCAATCAGGCACACGTAGGTTGAAGCTAGAGATGTAACCTCCGGTCGCATTCAGTTCTTCAAATGTCCCCTGCTCCAATATGCCGCCTTTATCACTAATGGCGATGATGTGATCCGCGTATGGGATACGCTTGGCTGATTGAATTGTGAGTAGATGCGGCGCGAAACTATTCGAACAGACTTACCAGCAGAGGACGCCATAATTACCGTAGTATGGAATCGTCGCAGCAACCCATCACGGCCTAGAAGGTGGTGAAATATGTGGTTTTCCGTCGAGGCGTCAAGGCCGCTCAACGCGTCGTCAATAATTACGATCTCCTTCTGAGCGTAGATGGCTCGTGCGAGTGCCTGGGGTAATGTGTTAGACCAGGCTCCGCAGGGAGGGGTAAATTAACCTACTATGCGTTGACTTTGACCGCCGCTGAGCGCAATACCCTTGCTGCCGATCACTGTTTGATCTCCCCGGGGTAGCTGTTTCAAATCCTCGTCAAGAGCGCACGCCCTCAGCACTCTTCGATACCACCTATCTTCGAAGAAAGACATGGCAATTATGCTTTGCTGAATCGTCTCATTCATGTGCCACGGCGTTTGGTCGCAATAAGCCAGGCTGGTGGACGACATCTGAATCGTGCCACCTCGAGATGGGACCTCGCCTAACAAGGCCTTAAGCAGCGTTGATTTGCCGCATCCAACTGATCCCACCACGATGGTCAACTGGTGCCGGGGTATATTTATGGTGACATCCTTGAGCACGGGCTCTCTCTCCGAATCCCAGCCAAAGCAGCCATTGGAAACGCTTATGGCGTCGCGGCTTGTCAAAGTGACGAAACTTTCTCTCAACGCCGGTTCCAGCTGCTTGGTCGTTTCGATATGTAAGCGATCCTTTTCAGTTAGGCTTTCCGCCTTTGGCTCCTCAGCAAGGTCTTCGACGGAGGACGTGGGCTTTCTGCGGGGGTCGATCCGCACAGCCTTTTCCAGGAATTCTTGTATACGAATAAAGCAGCCGACAGAGCCGACGAACGTAGCCAAGGACATGATAAGACCACTCAAGGGTTCTGCAAGAAGTGAAAATAGGGATAGCGATGTGAAGACTCGAGCAGTGTCAAGTGTGGTGTTGCCACCCTTGCTCTTCGCAATCAGCGAAAACACCATGAAGGTCAAAATTGGCGCGAAAACTTGCGTGATGTATGCTGTGCGACGTTAATAAATCTGTATATTGAGCAGTCGGGTGACAGCATACTGCATACCGAAGGCCATGTTCCAAATCAGAAGCTTTCTAAACCTTTTGGAGATATCCAACTCCTCAGTACGCAGCCTGTGCAGATTCTCGGACAGCGTCTGCCGTAGCCCGCACATCTTGATACCTTTCATGGATGCTAGCATTGCGCTCGTCGCGGATATGCGTTTTTCAATAGCTTCGAGCCACATTGCTTGCCGCGATACAACAAAGTTCATTGCGACAATCGATCCCGCCATTGAAACTGTAAGAATGATGCAGTTAGTGGAATGGACTCGCGTACGCCACTTGGTACTTACGAAAAGCAACCACAATTGGTACTACACAGGCCACTCCCAGTTGTCTCTCCAAAAGCCATATGGCTAATGCGACCTCAATCGCATTAGCCCAGACTTCGTGCATTGAGGCCCAACCTTGGACAATTCTCTCGACGTCTGCGCTCATAAGTGTCATCGATGAAGCTGGATCAGCGTCCTTGAGGCTCAGTTCCGTAGCCTTTTGATAGAGCATGGAGATCAGTCCACCCCTCGCCATGGTAATTGCTCTATAAGTCAAGTGTTGATATTGACCCATGCAAACCTAACGGAGCAATATATCTGTCAGCACTCAAGAGGTGAAGATTAAAGGCAAAGTGACGTACGTACAGCGATGCCGGTATAGACAAGTATATATGCTCCTATAAGACCATACCCCACATTTGTTGTGGCTGAATCGATGGGCTGCTCAGTGAGCAAGATCGCTCGGTTGATTAAAAATGGCTGACAGAATGTGAGGGCGGTAAGGCATGCGCGAGGGGGGATAACCCGTAGCAGAGGCCATTTGAAATTGTCAAAGGTTGCCACAAGTAGCGAGTGGCGCGCTTTCGTCGTGGCTATTGAGGAGTATCAGTGCCATAAATTCGTTTATTAGGGAGAAATACAAACCTTTACTCCAAGCGCTTTTTAATCTCCGATGGACGTACTCCGCCGAAAGATGCTTATCGAGCGTAAAAAGGTCATCGATGGAGAGGAGGTTGAAGCATCCAGCCCGAAACAGTGGATTTAGCCACCAAAAGAAAGCTTTGCTGAAAATACTGCTTGTGGCCTCAGGGGGATAGCACCGATACTGCGGCCGGAGCACTTGTCGCTTGCTCGTTGCTTCCAGCACGAGAAGTATGGACTTCAAGAAAACTGTGACTGTGAACACAACAGCGATTGAGTGGTTGATGCCATGATATCGTCTCAGCCATAGAGTACGACAGTGGGCAGCATCGAATAGAAGGCTAACGAACAAGTAAATATCCAAGAGAAAAGAAGGCTTGACGGAGTTAACGTGCTCGATGTAGGACAGAAGGCAGAATACAAGGGAACCCGTGAAACCGAGAGCAAAAGAAGGAACAGATGTTCGCGTTTGTACAGCAGAGGGTCTCGTCCATAGAATGAGTAAGGCCAGCTGAAATACAGCTAAAGCAGTGAACAAGATCTGTGCAACACATACAGTCAGGTTGGCTCGAGTGGATGGTAGATAAGGCAGATGCATGCACTCACCAGTTTCAGAGGAAGAAGCCGGCTTGCAGATACTTTTTGCTCTTTGTTGAACAGATAGTAGATCCGAAACGGAGCGGCAACAAGGACCAACCCAAGTGGAAGCAGCCCTAAGATCGTCTCTTCGAAAAGCAAAGTGAAGTCGAACCCTCCTCGACAGCCAGCGGCATGAGGCCCGAAAGTATTATCGAGGCGCGCACACTCTGGAAGATGCATTGCCATCACGGCGTGAAAGTTATGTGAGGACACCACAGCGTAGGAAGTACTGTGAACAGTGTTCTGACGAGAAACGAAATTTCTTCAGTCAATGGCGGCCAAGGGAAGGATCGTCGAAGTTTTGTTTTTCCAGGGGGATGCCGAATTCCCATATCAACTCAATATCAATCCAACCAGTCACCAACACCATGAGACTTATACGAGCCCCAGCGGCCATGGCTCTGGATGTTCGGCAAAAGCTCTCGAACTAGATCAACCACAAAGCAACTGGCTTAGAGCCCCCTCCTGCTACGGACGTCAGTCTTGACGGCCCCTGTGACAGCACGGACTACCCACAAGGATCTCCAGGGCTTTGGAAAACCGAATGCGGCCGAGATCCACTTTACAGGTATGAACGCACCGTTGATGGTTCGATCTTGACACTGTGACAGGGATGACATGGAGTTGAGGTACGCGGACTAATTCTTCTGCAGAAATCGTGGTGACAGAACCCAAGAACAAACCCTTACTGAGACCTTAACGAGGATTATCCGGGCTATTTACAGCCTCGTATCAGCCAGATTAGGAGGGTAGGCACGTCAAACGCCGTGTAAAAGGTGGGCATATGTACATGGGCGCTTGCCAGGTGAACCCGCACACTCACAAGCGCCCCGCTGGCGTTGCGTGGCTGGCTGTAGTCCGACCTTGATTCCCGCCTTGTCTACAGTAAATCTCTTGAGCGGCTAAGCACCGATCCTCGTGTAGAGGTCCAGGGGAACTTCCCTCCGACAACGATGACCGCAATGCTACCTGTGCTCCACCTTTCACCCACTCTAGGGGGCCGAAAGAAGGGAAGGAAGCGAGATAGTCACGAGGACGTCCAGAGAAATGGCTCTTATACCAGGGCTGAAACATGGACTAGTTGGAAGTTGGTAAAAGCCAACATGGAGAATACCATCTAGCATCCACACCGGTGAAGAATCTCAACCGACGTAGAAGGCGCGGCTCAAGTGGGACTCCAAGAGCGGTCAGTAGCTTGGATCGTTGCATAGTGGACCTGGTAAATCTGTGATGCTGTGGATGATATCCAAAGATCCTTCGCGCGCGGATGCCCTGCCGTACGACAGAAGGCTTGAAGACCTGACGTGATGGATGCTTGTGCCGGTGGGATGCACCTTTGCACGTAACGGTAATCCAACAAAAACCTCTTGAAGGGGCCTTCGCCCGAGGGTGGGGCTGTTCCTTGTTTCTCCGTACCACCACAGCACACGCGGGCGTGGAAGGTACAGGCGCAGGACAGGAAACGTGAGCGCGGATGCCGTGTCTTTTGGAACGTGCACCGGACACGCCCGGTGGTGACGGGCTTTCGATGGATAGATGGCAGCCAACTGCCGGCTTCGGAGTAACGGATGATGGTATCTGGGTCGTTTGAGGGCCACAGTTTCACGACAGTCCCAGGACACTTTTCGCTCGGGCGAGTGGGCGGCGCAGAATGGATGTCGACCGCGGGCCGGAAAGGTAGCCGGCAGTTGACGATACCGAGGGGATGGAAGTCTTGGAACGGATGGTTGGGATCCATGGCCAGATGGATGGTGAGGTAGCGAAGCGAAATCCGCAACGGGAAAAGGGAAATGCCTCTTCGCAGCACGGCAAACGCCAGAGGGATTGCTTTGGGTAAGGAATCTGGGGAAGTGAGCCGGAAATTGACGCGGCGAAGCACCCGCCGGTGTGGGCAGCCCGTGGAGGTCTAGGTAATCAGGCACCTGGGGTGCTGGGTTAACGGCTTGGTCCGACAATTTGCCGACCCGCCCGGGAGACAGATGGGCACCCACTGCAGCTAACAGAGGGAGCGTGCGGACAGGGCCCCGACCAGGAGAACCTGGAGAAGGGCGGCTCGAGGAGGGAGACTGGCCACTGACCCACGCAACCTGCCCGAGCCGCAAGGCGGGCGTGTACATACCTACAGCGCGCTAAGGTACCTTAATCCCGCTTCGTTGCGATGCCGTCCAGGTCGGCTGCCAGGAGGGACGATGCCATCCGGGTTCGAGTCCTGCCTAGGAGTATGTAGTACATACTGTACCTTAGTAGGCGCCTCACCCAGGACCGGAGGAATGTCACCGTCTCGGAACGTCCTGGACAATCCCGGGCCCGTCCTGAGGTGGACCCGTGGACGTCCACGGGTCTTCGCATCCCTTCAACGGCGCGGGCCGTGGTTGGCTGTTAGCTGCTCTCCCCGGCGCCCGTCCCGCCCTTTGCCCCGCTCAACCCCCGGGCGCGCGCCACTCCTACCGCCAACGCCACCGCCTACGGCACCTTGCGGAATCCTGTCCCCCCAGCGCCTCTTCGCGACTTTCCGGGCATCCACCGCAATTACAGCCCTGGTGGCTTGCTAAAATTGCTTTGCCTGCGCCTCCCCTCGGCAGACCTTTTGCCGTTTTATGGTGATGGCCCCGAATGGATGGGTGGTTGTCGTGGACCATCCACAGCCCTTGCGACGTGCCAACGGTCTGACGGCGGCCAACTAATGTGGACTTAATGAATTGCATCTGCAGGGGCTGCCCCACCGAGCCTTGGCCCTTGCTGAGATCCGAGGAGCCGCTTGAAGTCCTTGCCTGAGCCAGTTAGTACTATCATCAGGACAGTTCCCAGAGTCGAGCGGGTAGCAGGACGAACAGCTTTCTCCAGCTGCGATGCGATGCGGACAATAGAAGTAATCGTGAAGACAAAGGCATTTTGATATCGAACCACTTCTTCTCGGCCTTGGGTGCTCTGTATCCAACGGAACGCTTGCACGACCTTGTGGCGGATGCACGTTGGCCAAGCCATGGTGACCCAAGGCGTCACGATCGCCTCACTGGGCTTATTGTACCAGGGAAGGCCTTGGAAGCAGCGGTGATCAGACAGGCTCGACAGGACTGAAATAGCATCTCACCACAAGCGTTCTCCAAGCACCAAGAACAAAGATCACATGAAGATCCACTATTACTTGGAGGAATTGCAACAGTGGAGCACAGGCCCGGACCTTTTGGAGAAAACACGCCGTGAAAGGCTGCTAAGAGCCTGGAAGAGTAATGAAAAAGACCTGGAAGAGGAGATGAGCGTACTGGAAAGCATGGTATCAAGCTTTGGAACAATGGCGTGACTGACGAATGTCCATACTCCGCTTGCTTGCTTGCAACACCCCCGCTCCCCGGAGGCCGTCTACCTACGTGGAGACACGAATTGAATGAGAAGGGAACCTCATCCCATTGGTATGCCATTGGCCCAAGCCTTCAACAAAGCATCGGCGGGCGACTGGTCCATGCAGGTTGTGTTTTCCGAACGTGCTCACGCCAGCATCGAGAAATCCTGAGATATCATCCGGAATTCAAGACTTGATATTGATGACGACGGCGGCTGATGGACCGTCAGAAGAAGGAACAAGGGGCTGTGGGGCAAAATACGTGCGGACGGCTTATGATGCGTGCGTAAAGCCAGAGGACAATGCCTCTGGGGATTAAGATTCAAGGCTTTTGGTGTGTAGTTGACGACGCAAAATGCTCACCCGTTCACGGGGCCAAGTGAGTGGAAGAGCTGGGGTGCGGAAGCAAGTGCAGGGGGTGGGGAAAGCGGAGATGAGAAGCCGGCCATGCCGGCCAACGCCGAGCCCGGCTGCTAAGGCAGGTATGGTAAGGTAAGGTAGGTACTACTCTAGACTACCCGTAAGCGAGAACCCGAACGACGTTGTACCTTCCTCCTCAGTTCAGATGGCCAGCGCGCACCCGGCAACTTCAAGGACGGTGATCGAGGTGGATGTCCGCACTCAAGGATGGAATTCCCTCACGACGAGACTCTGCAGCGCCACGTTGCCTTCTTGAACAGCCTAATAAGGACATCTCGTGGCGACATGACTATGATCCGGGCCTGCTTCCGCACCTCGGGGTTGCTCTTCTCGGCGACAGCTCTCGAGGCGCGCGAGTTGCCATGCATGAGCATTTCTTTTCAAGCCCGCTGAGCTAGACATCCTCGAAGACTGACTTGGTCTCAGCTCGAGGTCCGCTTGTGGCTTTGGGCATCTTCCAGCCTCTCTTCCGCTGTGGGCCTATTGCCACGGTTGATACCTACCAAGGCCGACTCGTAGCGCCCGAAAGGGATCGATCGGTGTTTTGCCTTTGCGCTCCCAACAGACCTCCAGAGTTACCTTGCATCGTTTCTCAAGCTTTTATACAGCTGAACTGGCAGCCGGGCTTCATCTCCTCGAGCCCGATCACTTTACTTGCTTGCCGTGCAGTCTCTTTCATGCATCATCAGCTTCCCGATGTCTGGAGAAAGCCATCCAACCTGGCCAGTGTCTGCTATTGGCGCTGGGCCTTGCCTCTTTCCTCGCTTTGATACCGCATCTCCCCAGCCAAAGCGAGCAATGTCGTTGAAAGTACACTTGGAGAAACCGCAAGAGCTGTCCTGCCTCGAGAAAACCTCTTTAGCCAATCTCGTCCGTGCTGCATGGGCAATCCTTCTTCGATGCTACACCGGGCAAGACGATGTACATTTCGGATATTCAGCAAATGACGGTTGGACCAATGAGCCTGAGGCTGTCGTGGCATGGTTCAAACTGGAGGGTTCAAGGACTTTGAATGAGATAGTTGACCTTCGTGAAGGTAAGTTTCCTGGCGAAGCCTCTGGTTCATCCGCCGTGCTACAAGACGCTTCAGAGGCTGCGGAGCGGCATTTGTTCAATACGGCCGTCAGCCTCCGGGGCATCTTTAACCCTACCAGATCTGGTACCTCTTCTAGCAGTGCATTACTCAATCTATCCATCCCTCACGCGGTAAGCCTTGGAATCTCTTGAACTAGTATATGACATCTGACCGCTCTAGCTCTCCATGCGTCTCCTTGTCCAGTCCAACAATGACGTAGTCAGCCTCTTTCTTGAATGGTGGAACCTTGCAATGCCTGTCTCCCAAGCTCATGGCATCGCTGGAACTCTCAGCACAATCGTCACAAGCCTACTGACAAGGCCGAGGACGACGCGACTCCATGACCTCGCTTATATAAGCGACTACGATTTACAGAGGATTTCGAGCTGGAATAGCAATGCGCTGGATGAGGTCAATGACTGCATACATTCTCTATTCCGGCGCCAGGCTGAAAGACGCCCTGACGCAGAAGCTGTATGCGCTTGGGACGGCACCCTTAGCTACCGCCAGTTGGACGAGCTCTCTGATTATGTGGCCTGCCGGCTCGTGGAGAAAGGGGTTAGGCCTGAAACCAGGGTACCAACCTGCTTCGACAAATCTGTAAGAGGTTCTTCTACATGGGCATGTCTAGCCGCGTACCGTCTGACCTAGCCAGAAATGGAATATCGTTGCGATGCTGGGAGTTTTGAAAGCTGGCGGTGCGTTTGTCCCGCTGGACCCGTCGCAACCTCTGCCACGCCTTCACTATTATCTAGACGTGGTCGACGCCAAGATTGTTCTCTGCGCCCATCGGTATTCGAAGCTACTACTGGGGGTTTTTGAGACATTGATGGTAGTGGATGAGAATGTTATCGATACTCCTTTGCCGCAGCGTGCTGCGGATCCTGGACGAGTGGGCGGCAACAACGCGGCCTATGTAATGTTCACGTCGGGGTCTACCGGTGAGCCAAAGGTATGAATGATTCGGTAGTTGTGTCATGTATAGCTGTTGACAAAAACCAGGGCACTGTCATTGAACATGCAGCTTTCTGTACCAGCGCTATGAGCCATGCGCAGAGGTTCCACTTCACTGAGATATCAAGGGTGTTGCAATTTGCTGCCCATACCTTTGATGCCAGCCTTGCCGAGAGTCTCACTGTACTCTTATGCGGAGCATGTGTTTGTATCCCAAGGGAAGAGGAGCGCCTGAACGATATCTCCAGCGTCATCAATACAATGCGCGTGGATGTGGCATCTTTTACGCCGTCCTTCGCAAACTTTCTTCATCCATCTACAGTACCTGGTTTGAAGGTTCTTATACTTGGGGGAGAAGCAATGCTGCAGCACCATGTGGAAACCTGGTCCGGACTCACCTTGGTCAATACTTACGGTCCCACTGAAGCAAGTGTCTGGTGCATAATCAATCCGCGGGTAACATTAGACACTGGTAGTAAGGACATCGGTTTCCCCTGCGCTATTCATTGCTGGATCACAGATCCAGAAAACCATGACCGTCTGATGCCTGTTGGAAGCATCGGCGAGCTCCTTCTCGAAGGTCCACTCTTAGCAAGGTGCTACCTAAAGAACCCCGAGAAAACTGCGGAGTCGTTCATCCTGGATCCTGTGTGGTCTAGAGGAAGTCTAGATACTCACCGGCGATTCTACAAGACTGGCGACCTTGTCAGGTACAATGTGGAAAAGGGCTCGCTCGTATTTATTGGGCGCAAAGACACCCAAGTCAAGTTCCACGGGCAGCGAATTGAGCTCGGAGAGATCGAGCATCATCTCAACAGGGATGGTTTGACGGAGCATGGAGTGGTCGTGCTACCGAAGGAAGGCCCATGCAAGCAGCGGCTTGTTGCCATTTTTACCACTCCCGAGCCTCGCCAATTGTCAGCTGGGCAACCGAAAGCGGCGTTCGAGCTGATAGAGGGCCCTACAAAAGACCTCATCATCCAGAGGCTGAATGACCAGATGATGGAAGGACTGCCTTCGTATATGATTCCTACTATTTGGATTTACGTTGCGGCCCTTCCATTTCTTTCATCCGGAAAGCTTGACCGCAAGAAAATAACTCAATGGACAGAAGGGATGGACGAGGACGTTTATCTTAGGATCAACCAGCGGTTGTGTCTGGAAGGGAGCAATTCCAAAGACTGGTCGAGTACCGAGGAGATACTGCGCGATATCTGGAGTTGCATACTGAATCTTCCTCTCGAGCACATCGTTCCGGACCGCAGTTTCCTAAGCCTTGGTGGTGACTCCCTCACCGCGATAGCTTGCATGAGCCAGTGCAAAAAGGCCGGGCTACGCATAAACGTACAAGATGTTCTTCGTGCCAAGTCGATTTCCGAGTTGGCCGATTGCGTTAAGCCAATGCCCAAGGCTCAGCTAGCTTTCGAAGAAAATCTTGATGAGCCATTTGACCTAGCGCCAATGCAAAGGGCGTATTTTGAGACTTGGGCTGAGAGCCAAGGTCACTTCAACCGTAGCGCGCTACTTTACTTCAGCCGATTCGTGCAACAAGAGGCTGTGGCACATGCCATTGAGACGATCGTGAAACGCCACTCAATGCTGCATGTCCGTTTCGCCCAAACCGATGATGGCTGGCATCAGTACATCTCGTCCGACGTCGCAGGATCTTATCGCTTCCGCGTGCATGTGCTTGAAAACGAGGGGCAAATGAGACAAATCATTGCGATCAGCCAATCAGACATTGATATCCGCCACGGCCCCGTATTCAACGCAGACTTCTTCGATATTTGTGGGGGGAAGCAGTTGCTCTTTCTGACCGGGCATACACTTCTTGCAGATCTCGCCTCTTGGGAGATTATCCTTCACGATCTAGACGCGATTCTAGATTGGCAGGGTTCCACCATGCATTGGGAGAAATCATTGCCTTTCCAAGTTTGGTGCAAGCTCTCGCGTACGTTTCAGCCCGAGGGCGATCCTAAGCGAAAGATGGCCACCTCAGGGAGGCAGAGTGTTGACCTTGCGTACTGGGCCATGCACGACAAGAGCAATTGCTATGGAGATGTGGTTCTGGAAGGATTCGAGTTGGATTCTTATGTTACTGAGATTATCCTACAGCGTTGCAACGGACCGTTGCGGACGGAGACTGTAGATCTTCTGTTATCTTCGTTATTCTCCTCTTTCCTTCTGCTCTTCGCGGATCGGGATCCACCGGTCATCCACAACGAGATTCATGGACGGCAATCGCTCTCAGGGGATATTGATGTCTCCAGAACCGTCGGGCCATTCAGCATACTCAACCGGATTGCACCTCCAGTTAAGCATACGGACAGTCTCGTGGAGATCATTGCACGAATCAAAGACTGTCGGCGCAGGGCCAATGATGGTCTTCTTGTATCAGCTGGCAGCGGTGACACGGATGGCTCTTCCGGAAATCGTGCTGTTGCGGAGATATTGTTCACCTACCTCGGCCTGGAGAGGACCAAGCGCAATAGCCTTTTCAAGCGGCTACGAGGAACCGAATTGGAGACTTACGTCAGCGGCAGTGCTTCTGACTTGGCAGCTACAGCCTCCCGAGCTAGCCTTTTCGAAGTTTGTTCCGTTGTTGAGGATGGCAAGCTTAAAATGTCGTTCGCGTTCAACCGCGGTATGCAGCATCAAGAAAAGATTAGAGACTGGGTTAAGGCATGTGAAAAGTCATTGCTTGCCATTGCGCAGGAGTTGCCCGCTACACAGTCGGTGTACACACTGAGCGATTTCCCGTTGCTAGACCTTGACTATGCTGCCTTGAATGTTTTACAGGAAAAGCTGCCTGAACTTGGTGTCTCATCACTCGATGACGTCGAAGACATCTATCCTTGTGCACCGCTGGTGCAAGGCTTGCTGCTAAGCAAACACGCGAGAGATGCTGCATATTATGCGGTTTGCGGCACATGGGAAGTCAAGGCAGTAGGAGTAGATGCTGTCAATACCAACACCCTTGCGAGAGCATGGAAAGACGTTGTTATGCACCATGCGGCTCTCCGAACGGTATTTGCTGAGGGACTTAGTAGCCAAGGGCTGTACGATCAAGTTGTCGTGAAGAACGTCGATGTTGACCCCGTTCGACTGGCATGTCCTGATGAGGACGTCCTTGGGGCCTTTGACCATCTGGGGCCTTTGGAGTATAACGATACTTCCCCTCAGCATCGATTTGCTGTCTGTGAGACAGCCAGCCAAAAGGTCTTTTGCAGGTTAGAGATCAGCCATGCAATCGTTGACGGAACCTCGCTTTCTATTATTCTACGGGACTTGAAGTTGGCGTATTCTGGGCGGCTTCGTTCTCGGCAAGCCCCGCTCTATAGCAACTTTATATCTCACATCCAGGAGCAACCTTTTGAAGACGGACTCAACTACTGGAAGACCTATCTCACAGGAATGGATCCCTGTCATTTACCCGAATTGAACGACGGTACGCGCACGGAGAAGGCGCTGCACTCCATCCGGCTGAAGCTCCCCGAGGTACACCAGCTTCAAAGCTTTTGTACCAACAACGGCCTAACTGTCAACAATATGTTGAATGCGGCCTGGTATCTGACCCTGCGCTGTTACACAGGCTCAGAGGATGTTTGCTTCGGATACCTCTCTTCCGGAAGGAATGAGAACATTCAAGGAGCGGCGGATGCAGTGGGCCCCTTCATCAATATGCTAACCTGCCGTGTGAGAGGTACCCCATCTATGACACTCAAAGAAGTTGTCAACACCGCGCAACAGGATTTCCTCGCTGCGCTCCCGTACCAACACATCTCACTTGCCGAGGTCCAGCACTCGCTTCAGCTTTCTGGTGTTGCGCTCTTCAATACCTGCATTTCCTGTCTCAAACTCCCCGATTCTGGCCAGGGCGATGTAGGCTCCATAGACTTTGCAGAATACACTAAAGTCCATGATCCGACGGAGTACCCAGTTTCGTTGTACGCAGAGGTTTCGGCGGCGGCCATAACCATCGACATGGACTACTGGACAGATTCAGTATCTGACGGGCAAGCTTCAAATGTGGCGAGTACCTTTACCCATCACTTAGAATATATTTTGCGCGAGCCAGAAACACCTTTGAAGGAGATCGAGCTGGTCAGTGCGGATATTAAAGAGCAGATCTGGGCTTGGAATTGTGCCATGCCGGAGATCATTGAACAATGCGTCCATGAAGTAGTGAAGGGGCAGAGTATCGTGCGGCCCGAAGCTGAAGCTATATGCGCTTGGGACGGGCGGTACACCTACGCCCAATTAGAGAGTCTCTCAGCCCGCCTTGCTCATCATCTGATTAAGCTTGGTGTGGGTCCAGAGACTTTGGTGCCCACCTGCTTCGATAAGTCAGCCTGGGCAGTTGTTGCTATGCTTGCTGTTCTCAAAGCTGGAGGTGGATGCGTACCCCTTGATGCAACTTATCCCTTGGCTGCCTTAAAGGTCCGAATCATGGAATGTGGGGCGCACGTTGTTGTCGCTTCTGCGTCGAGGGCGGTTGACTGTGAGGCTACAGTACCCTACGTTGTTGCCGTCGGCCCAGAGTTATTCGACCATCTGCCCGCAGATTGTGGCGAGTTAAGTACAGATGTCCGTCCTTCAAACACTTCTTTTGTCATTTTCACATCTGGAAGCACTGGAAAACCTAAGGGAGTTGTTCTAGAACACCAAGCCATCGTGACAAGCGCACAGGCACACGGCTCCGCTCTCGCAATAGGGCCGGACACTAGGTTCCTCCAATTCGCCACGTACACTTTTGACAACAGTCTCGAAGAGATGTTCACTACTCTTATGCGCGGTGGTTGTGTCTGTATCCCATCCGAGGATGACCGCATGAACAATCTGGCTAAAGCCATAGGCGAACTTCGGGCTAATTTCATGGACTTGACACCCACAGTAGCCTCCTTTTTGAACCCAGAAGACGTTCCTAGCATAAAGTCTATGGCGGTGGGAGGTGAAGCGCTAACTCAGAAGGTGGTGGATATTTGGGCCAGCGCCATACCAATTCACAACCAATATGGACCCTCCGAATGCTCCATCAATGCGACACACAATGGAAATGTATCTGTGGGAAAGGATGTTTCCAATCTTGGTTACAGCGTCGGGAGTATTTCCTGGATAGTCGATCAACATGACCACCAACGCTTGGTTCCTATTGGATGTGCAGGGGAACTGCTGATCGAAGGACCGATTCTCGCCAGAGGTTACTTGAATGATACCCCCAAAACAGCTGCAGCTTTCATCGAAAACCCGATTTGGGCGCGACAAGACCCATATCATCATGAACGGGGCGCCAGAAGAATGTACAAGACCGGTGATCTTGTAAGGTACAACTCGGACGGCAGTCTTTCATACCTCGGAAGAAAGGATACGCAGGTGAAATTGAACGGACAAAGAGTTGAGCTGGGGGAGATTGAACATCACCTAAAACTTATCCTCCCCTCGGAAGCGCAATCGACCGTGGAGTTGGTGTCTCCAGGTGGTAAAGCAAAAACCCTTTCTGCCTTTATTTGTCTTGCGTCCTCAGATTCGGATGATGCAAGGGTATTGCCAATGTCTCAATCCTTCCAAGATCTTGCGAGAGCAGCGGAATCTACGATTTCGGATCGCATTGCCTCATATATGGTCCCAAGCATGTATATCCCTGTGTCAAAAATCCCGTTGACATCTTCTGGGAAGACTGACAGGCGTGCTCTTCGCAACCTGGCGACTTCTTTGACCGATGAAGAAGCCGCAACGTATCGTCTTTGTGGTCGCAGTGGGCGCGAACCAGCGACTGGTAAAGAAAAGGCTATCCAAGGTCTTTGGGCCTCGGTCCTAAACGTCAATCCAAATTCAATCGGGGCTGACGACAGCTTTTTCAGACATGGCGGTGACTCCATTACGGCTATGCGACTCGTCAATAATGCGAGGACTCAAGGCATCGTGCTCTCTGTTGCAAGCATCTTCCAAACACCTAGACTTTCGGATCTTGCTCGCCACGCCCAGTTCGCGTCTCCCTCTCCTCCCACACATATAGTTGACACCCCCGTCCAACCGTTCAAGCTTCTCAGGGGTGATTTCAGCGTTGAAGCGCTTAAGGCTGAAGCTGCCACAATATGCGCTGTTGACCCTGCATCTATTGAGGACATCTATCCTTGCACTGCTATCCAGGAAGCACTCGTTGCTCTGTCGAGCCGCCAGCCTGGAGCATATGTCGCGATGAATTCGTTTAAGCTTCCCAAGGACATTAACATACCAAGGTTCAAAAGAGCGTGGCTAGACGTCTTCGGAAACGAACCCATTCTGCGCACGCGAATCGCATTTATCACATCCGTGGGTTTCGTGCAAGTTGTCGTACGAGAGACCATCAACTGGTTCTCTTTCCCCAGCATGCGGGCAGTCCCAGACACAATGCGGCACTTACCCGCTCAAGATGGGAGCGTATTGTCACAGTACGTGATTCTTGGGGAAGGTTCCTCCGATAGTTTGTTTCTGTGGATTGTGCATCATGCTCTTTATGATGGCTGGAGCCTACCAGTACTTCTGCGGAGAGTAGAGGAACGTTATGAGAATCCTCAAACTCCGATTGTGCCTACGCCATCATTCTCACGATTTGTCGAGTACATCAGCCGGCTCGATACTTCTGCTTCTGAACAATACTGGCGAAATAGGCTGCTGGACTCGACAGCGCCTCAGTATCCGCAGCTACCACATGTCGGGTATGACGTTAAGGCAACCCGTCAAGTCAAGATGTCTGCTCAGATCAAACGCCCAGTCAGTCTGGAATTCACAGATGCAACTGTCCTTCGTGCTGCATGGGCCTGGACTCTTTCCATCTACTCTAACTGCGACGATGTCATATTTGGGGAGATTTTGACTGGAAGGGATGTTCCAGTTCAGGGCGTTGAGGATATGCTTGGCCCTACCTTGGCGTCTGTTCCTACCAGGCTCCTCATCAATCGAGATCTGAATTGCTCCGACTTTATTCGAGACATACAGCAGCAACTTAGTGCGGCTATGTCCCACCAGTTCCTAGGGTTGCAACGGATTCGAAAGCTTGGGCCAGAAATCTCTGGGGCCTGCAACTTTCAAAACCTGCTTGCGATAAACCATGCTGATGAGCCAAGCAAGTTCTGGGATCTTGTCAGTATGGGCACCGTTGGGACCAACTTCTACACGTATCCACTCAATATTGTCTGTACGATTGAAAGGCAAAAGGTCGATATTGAAGCCCAGTTCGATCCTAATGTGATCACGGATTGGCAAGTCTCGAGAATGCTTCGGCTGCTGCAAGTCAGCGTGAATTATCTCACAGCATTGACGGCGAAGAAAGTCGGTGACGTTGACCTGGTTATTGCTGATGATGTGACTACCATCCTTAGCTGGCAGACGAACGGGGCGCGTTTAATTAACAAGACCATTCATCAAAGCTTGGAAGAGCAAGTTGCGATTCATTCCAAGAAGGTCGCGGTGTGCGCATGGCATGGAAACCTCACCTATGCCGAGCTTCACCAGCTCTCCAACAATCTGGCCAGCAAACTTCGAACCCGCGGAGTTGGTCAAGGCGGACAACGATTCGTTCCACTTTGCTTCGAGAAGTCGGGGTATGCTATCATTGCAATGTTTGCTGTCATGAAGGCAGGTGGTGCTTTTGTTCCTCTAGATCCCACTCACCCAGCCGCTCGCCTGCGGAGTGTCATGGAGGATATCGGTGGCGGCTTGATATTATGCTCACCGCAGCAACTTGCCTTGTGTGAGACCATAGCCAGTCAAGCTACTGCCGTGGACATGAAAATGCTCGGTGACTTAGAAGATACAGCACATGCTCTGCTTGGACACACACCGGATCAACCAGCATACGCAATCTTCACATCAGGCACCACCGGGAAGCCTAAGGGAACAATTGTCTCCCACACTGCGTTCTGCTCGGGCGCTGCTGTCCACGGTCCGGCACTACGCATCAATGCTGGATCGCGATTCTTCCAGTTCGCTTCGTATACTTTCGATGCGAGCCTCGTTGAAATCTTGACGACCTTACTACACGGTGGAACCGTTTGTGTTCCAAGTGACTTCGATCGCTTAAACAACCCTGCTAGTACCATGGAGCGTATGGGGGTGAATATTAGCCTACTAACGCCCTCGTTTGTTCAGCTCATAAAACCATCAGACGTGCCCAGCCTCCGAACACTGATTCTAGGAGGCGAGGGAATGTCAAAACAACATCTGACGACATGGGCGGAGAAAGTGACCCTCGTAAACGCCTATGGGCCGACTGAATGCGCCGTTGTCGCAACAGTCAATTCAAGAATGAACCCGACCAGTCACCCTGCTAACATTGGAACCGGAGTTGATAAATGCTGGATTGTGGATCCTCGAAATCACAATCGGTTAGTGCCGATTGGCTCTATCGGTGAACTTGTCGTGGAAGGCTATACCCTAGCGGAAGGCTACTTGAACGATGACACGAAAACCGCACAAGCCTTCACTGAGATTCCATCGTGGAGTTCCGGCTTCACTGGTACGCGGCAACACGAATCGAACAGAGCTTACAAGACAGGTGACCTTGTCAAGGTCGCCTCGGATGTAACAGGTGAAATGATATTCATCGGCCGCAAAGATACCCAGACAAAAGTTAACGGACAACGACTGGAACTGGACGAAGTTGAGCTACACTTGGCAGCTGACAGTTCAATTCGACACGTTTATGTCACTGTGCCCAAGTCTGGACTCTGCGCTGGGAAACTCGTGGCCTTGCTGTCGTTAAGCACACGGTCTGTCAGTGGTTCATCGTCCGAAGACCTCCAAGCTGTTGCGTCACATGAAACCTCTTCTGAGCTCAGCATGGTGAAGGAGCGCCTCTGTCGGCGCCTCCCTGCCTACATGATTCCATCAAAGTGGATTGTAGTCAACGAACTACCCCTTCTGTCCTCAGGGAAGCTTGACAGACGGAAGATCCTTGGCTTCATTGAAGGCGTGAGCCAAGAGCTATATGAAGACATCTCTCACAGTGAGCGTCTTGTTCCTCCCCAAGGCCTTACACAGCAAAAGCAGTCCATGGACGCAGCCGATATCGAGAAGCGCCTTCAAACCATCTGGGGCCATGTCCTTAACCTGAACCCTGCTAAAGTAAGTCTGAATCAGTCTTTCCTGCACCTTGGCGGCGACAGTATCTCGGCTATGCAGGTCATGGCGCAATGCCGTTCGGAAGATATCGGTATTACGGTCCAGGACATCATCCGGAGCCGTTCGATCATTGACCTTGCGACTCGTGTGCGCCTCCCGGAGCAGACGAAATACCAAGGAGAAGATCCATATGACTTCGATCTTTCGCCTATCCAACAGCTTTACTTTACCTGCGTAGGGAAAGACATTGCCCAGTTTAACCAAAGTGTTCTGCTACGGGCCTGCCGGAAAGTAGACCCCGATGATGTCGGGCGCGCGATCAAAAGTCTCGTGGAATCTCATTCAATGCTACGCGTGCGATTTCGAAAAGACGGAACCGATAGCTGGCGGCAACGTATCACTCAAGATGTACCCGGGTCCTACCGCTTCCGCGTTCACAATGTTACATCTACTTCCCGGATGAGAACTAGAATAGAGGACAGCCAGAAATGCCTCAATATCGTCAAAGGTCCCATCCTTGCAGCCGATCTGTTTACAGTCGCACAGAAAGAAGTCATTCTGTTCATAGCCATTCATCACCTGAGCGTCGACATAGTGTCCTGGAATGTTATCTTGCAGGATCTGGAAGATATTCTCTCAAATCGACGCATACAATCGCGAGGATCAATACCATTTCAGACTTGGTGTCGTTTGCAGGCCGAGAATGCGCAGGAACAGAATAAAGCCCTTGTTCTTCCAGATGACCGAGCTTCCAGCGCCCGTCTAGACTACTGGGGCATGAAAGATAGGCCAAACCTTCATAGAGATACTGTCTCAGAAAGCATTGAATTCGACACCAGAACCACCGAACTTTTGATTGGAGGCTGTCACCAAGCACTTCAAACGGACACTTTGGATATCCTGCTTGCTGTTTTACTTCAAGCACATCGAAACTCCTTCCTAGACCGACAGGACGCACCTACTATCTTCAATGAGGGTCACGGTCGTGAGTCGTGGGATCCCAAACTTGACCTCTCAAGGACTGTGGGTTGGTTTACAACACTGTCGCCTGTCCATCTTCCTTCAGAGGCTTCCCCAGGAACTGAGTTGATCAGTGCAATCCGATGGGTAAAAGATCTGAGAAGGCGAACGCCTGACTCTGGTAGGGCATACTTTGCATATCGGCTCTTAACCTCAGATGGCAAAAAGCAATATAATCACCATTGGCCTATGGAAATAGCATTCAACTATATGGGTCAAATGCAGCAACACAGCCGCGATGATTCCTTATTTCAAGCGGTAAAAGACCCTGTTAACCAGCCTACTGAAATCGGTGCGGTAGTCCCTCGGTTTGCTTTGATTGAAATAACTGCAGTTGCTACGCAGCGCAGAATGCAACTGAGCTTCTCCTGGAATAAGCACATGGATCATCAGTCTAAAATCAAGGAGTGGATGGCGCAGACCAAATACCTACTCCGAGAGGCGCCTGAGAGACTATTGGAGCAGCAGACAGAACGCACACTCAGCGAATTCCCGCTCCTGCCCATGGCGTACCATGGGAGCGAGAAATTGGCCTTGAGAGCGCAGGATCTTGGACACTCAGTCAACGACCTCGAGAACGCTTATCCTTGCACTCCAATGCAACGCGGCTTGATTCTAAGTCAGCTCAAAGACCCAGAGAGGTATCTGTATTACACCGTTTTTGAAGTTCGGCCGAGCCGTTCAGAAATACAGGTGGACCTGCACCGATTGACGTCAGCTTGGCAAGCAGTCGTTCAGCGTCACTCGACTCTACGTACGATTTTTGTGCAAAGCGTTGGACGAGACGATCTCATGGATCAGGTTGTGATCAAGCGCCTAGAAGGCCGAATCCGAACCGTGCAGTGTTCGGATGATGGAGCATTCAAAACCCTTGCTCGCTTGGGACGACTTGACTGTTCCGAAAAGAAACCGCCACACCGCCTATCTATCTGCGAAGACCAAGATCATCGGATATATTGCAAGCTCGAGATCAGCCATGTCATCTCGGATGGGTCTTCGGTCCCAATCCTCCTACGTGACCTTGCAGATGCATACTCAAAAGTCCCTATAGCTTCGGGAGCACTGCCGCTTTACAGTAACTACATCGCATATCTTCATTCCCAACCCCGAGAAGAGAGCATCGATTATTGGATCAGATACCTCGAGGGGGTGGAGCCATGCTTATTCCCGGCTCTCAATGAAGGCGTCACTCGTACGCAGGGTACCCTTTCATGTCACATCATCCACTTGAAACAGGTATCAAAGCTCCAGAAATTCTGCACGCGTGCGGGTCTTACCCTTTCGAATGTCCTACAGCTTGTCTGGGGTTTGGTCCTTCGGCAATACACAGGTCAAGATGAGGTCTGCTTCGGATATCTAGCATCTGGTAGAGACTTGCCCGTGAAAGACATCGATCAAGCTGTTGGAGCCTTCATCAACATGCTAATCTGTCGCATCAACCTGCCGAACGAGCTTGAGGTGGGCGATGCTCTGGACAAGATACAGGCAGATTTCGGCGCTGCCATGTCCTATCAAACAGCATCCCTGGCCGAAATTCAGCATGAGCTTAACCTGGCTGGAACTTCACTCTTTAACACCGCTTTCACGTTTCAAAAACGTGTGAGTACCAAAGACGCAGTGGGAAGCGACGTTATGTGCGAAATCGTAGAGGCTCACGATCCGAGCGAGTATAGTGTCGCCATCAATATCGAAGCCACTGATGCCAACATCGAGGTGCATTTCAGCTACTGGACAAACGTCCTCTCGCACAGTCAAGTCAGCATCATCGCTGACACGTTTGAAAAGTCTCTCGGGGAGATAATTGATGATGCGACGAGCGAACTCACAATTGGCAGCTTGGATTTCCTGGGCGAGAGGAGTCTCCAGAGGATCGCCACCTGGAACCAAGGTTTGCCAGGTGCCATCGATAGGTGCATTCATGACATTTTCCGGCAACATGTACACTTCCAGCCGTCAGCGCCGGCGATCTGCAGCTGGGACGGAAACTTTACTTACTCTGAACTGGATAAAGTAACCACACGTGTAGCGAAGGCATTACAGAGCTTAGGTGTACGCCCGGGAGTCTATGTCCCTTTATGCTTCGAGAAATCAATCTGGACCGTCGTAGCCCAGCTCTCGGTTCTCAAGGCCGGTGGCGCTTTTGTGAACCTGGATCCTGCCCATCCGGAGTCGCGGCTGCGTAATCTTGTGAATGAAGTGGGCTCCTCTCTTGTGATTTGCTCGCAGGGTCAGGAGCGGAAGGCTTCCCAATCGGCGAATAGAATCTTTGTCCTGGGCCGGGGGAAAGTCGAGCAGCTACAGCAAGTGGACTCGTCGCTAGCGGTGGATGTTAAGCCTTCTGATCCGGCTTATGTCATTTTCACCTCTGGCACTACCGGAGTACCGAAAGGGACCGTTATTGAACATGGCGCTTTCTGTACTGGAGCGACCGCTCATGGGAAAGCCATGTTCATGTCCTCGTCTTCGAGAGTTTTCCAATTTGCCTCGTATACATTTGACGCAAGTGTGATGGAGATCTTCTCGACTCTCCTCGTAGGTGGCTGCGTGTGTATTCCATCGGACGAAGACCGGTTAAATGACATTGCAGGGGCCATTCGAAAGATGGATATAAACTGGACATTGCTGACTCCTTCGGTAGCTGGAACGCTGAAACCGGAAAGCGTCCCTTGCTTGAAAGTGCTCGTCACTGGTGGCGAGGCTATGTCTGCAGGTCATATCGACAAATGGCGCGAGCATACAGCTGTCGTCAATGCTTACGGCCCTACCGAAACTTCTGTTGTTGCAACTGTTAACAGACTTGTGGATGAGGAGCATTGCGTTCTTTCCGAGGACCGCTTCAACATTGGAAAGGCAGTAGGTGGCCGAGGCTGGGTCGTAGACCACCGTGACTATAACAGCCTGGTACCTGTCGGGGCGGTTGGCGAACTTGTTATCGAAGGAAGGCTGGTCGCCCGTGGCTACTTGAACAATGAACTCAAAACCAAAGAAGCATTTGTCCAAGATCCTCGATGGACGAAGCATCCTCGGCTTCTCGGCTTAATCCAATCTTGTGGTCGCATGTACCGAACCGGCGACCTCGTACGTTACAATTTGGATGGATCTTATTCTTACATCTCACGCAAAGACACCCAAATCAAATTGAATGGACAACGCATTGAGCTCGGCGAGATTGAGTACCAATGTCGCCAAAATCTACCCGGCCAGGCCCAAGCGGCAGTCGAACTGGTCGTTCCTTCGAACCGGAAGGGGACAAAGGCGCTGGCGGTTTTCTTCCATCTCAACCAACATGGTGGCCTCCCTCTTGGGGATGATATCCTTTTACCGATGGACTCACAGCTTCATAACGTTGCGAAAAGACTGGAAGATAACTTGGCGAACGTCCTACCTGCGTACATGATTCCTCAGATATACGTACCAGTAGCGTACATGCCCTGGATGCCGTCTGGTAAATTGGATCGCCGAAGGATGCGTCAAGCACTGGAGGCACTTTCAAAAGAAACGATTGCAAGGTACAGGCTTGCTTCCGGAAGCACTTCAAGACGCGAACTTGCAACGGCAATGGAATCCAAGTTGCAAAAGCTTTGGGAAAGGGTCATGAAGCTTCCGTCAGGCTCCGTTGGTACTGAAGATAATTTCTTCAGACTGGGAGGCGATTCTTTGGCTGCCATGAGCCTTGTTGGTGCTGCGAGAGCCGAGTTTTTGTCACTGACCGTTACCAATATCTTCAAGAAGCCCAAATTATCTGACATGGCCTTGACTTGCGAAGCCATTACTGAGGAGGCCGAATTGCACCTAAATGCATTTTCTCTACTGCAAAATACGGATCCACTCACCAATGTTCTTCAAGAAATTAAAGATCAGTGCAGAGTCAAGCAAGAGAGCATTCAAGACGTTTATCCATGTAGCTCTCTCCAAGAAGGCTTGTTCACGCTTACGATAAAGCAGCGCGGAGCTTATGTTGCTCGCGATGTTTTCAAACTTCCATCGGACTTGGATATTGATCGCTTCAAGATGGCATGGCAGAAGACCGTTGATACAACCGATACCCTTAGGACCCGTATAGTCCATACTTCTGCCGGAGAGTTTCTTCAGGTCGTTCTGGATGATGTGCAGATAGAGTGGCACTCCGCAGAAAGCATACATGGTGTTACAAACGACACCATACCAGAGCATAATGGTGGCGCCTTAACAAGATACACGCTTATCGGTGGCGATAGTGCTCCTAACAAGTTCTTTGTCCTCCAAATTCATCATGCCTTATATGATGGATGGAGCTTCCCACTGCTGCTGCAGCGCGTCGAGGGGATATACCGCAAAGGAAAGGCAGATATTACACCAGCGCCCTATGCAAAATTTATCCAGTACCTGCAAAAGTCCGACTTCAAAGCAGCGGAGTCATTCTGGAGATCACACCTCACCGGCGCCTCGTCCATGCATTTCCCCTCGGCTCCTCATTCAGCCAGTCAACAAGCACCTTGTTTTAGGACTGCCGTGCACTACGCACCTGTGGCTCGCAAAGACATAAGTTCCGAGATCACGATTCCCAGTCTAGTACGGGCTTCGTGGGGCCTCGTCCTTTCGGCTTATACTGGGGCAGAGGATGTCGTCTTTGGCGAAATTCTGACGGGTCGAAACATCGACGTACCCGGCATAACTGACATCATTGGTCCAACTTTCACCACCGTCCCGACAAGGATACATCTAACCCGAGATGCAACTGTGCCGGAATTTCTCAAGCAGGTACAAGACACGTCGACAGAGCTAATCCCTCACCAACATCTCGGCCTCCAGAATATCAGGCGCCTCGACAATGATGCATCTGTTGCATGTGACTTTCAAAACTTGCTTTCCATCCAAACCATGGATGAGAAAACAGATGATGCGTTCTGGGATATCCAAGTCGAAGACGCAGCTTCTGCTGACAATTTTTTCACCCATCCTCTGGTGGTTGAAGTTAAAGTTGGATTGTCTGAATTTGCGCTCGTGATGTACTACAATGAGAACGTCATTTCAGCGTGGCAAGCACAGCGCATGCTTTATCAGCTTGAGTGTGTACTCAAGCAGATGAGCATCGCTTCCAAAAAACAGACGGTATCACTCAAACAAATTGACGTCGTCAGTTTGGAGGACAAGGAGCTCATTTCCCAGTGGAATCGGTTGGCACCTGACTCTACCAACAGTTGCATTCATGAGTTGATCAGCAAGAGGGTCAATACCCAGCCAAGCGCTCAAGCTGTCTGCTCTTGGGATTGCAACTTAACATACCGGCAGCTAAACGATTATGCCTCCCGACTTGCCATTAAGCTCAGGGCTCTCGGGGTTGGTCCGGAAAAACTTGTGCCAATTTGCGTAGATAAGTCTGCATGGACTATAGTTGCAATACTTGCGATTCTCCTTGCCGGCGCGGCTTTTGTTCCTCTTGATGGTTCTCATCCTCCGTCAAGGCACCAAGAGATATTGGAAGAGACCCAAGCCAACACAGTTTTATGCTCTCCTGGATACTTGAGCCGTTTCTCTGCTCTTGTAGAGAACACGCTAGGCATTAACAGGGAGTCGGTCACCACCCTTCCTTCTGTCCAAAGGTCGGAGATGCTGCCGCAATTGGCCCGCAGTAGCAACGCGGCTTACATCATCTTCACGTCGGGAAGCACTGGCCGTCCGAAAGGCGTTGTGGTCGAGCATGGAGCTTTCTGCAGCAGCTCAAAAGCATTCTCAAAGATCATGCTGATGAAGCAAGAGTCTCGTGTCTTTCATTTTGCCTCACTAACTTTTGATGCAGCTGTTATGGAGATTTTGTCCACGCTTATAAGCGGTGGATGTATCTGCGTACCCAGTGCGGACGAGAGGCTGAAGGACTTGGCGGGGGCTTTCAACAGAATGCAGGTCTCTTGGGCCCTATTGACGCCATCAGTCGTTAACCTCATTGAGCCTTCCGCGGTCCCCTCCTTGAAAACTCTTGTTTGCGGAGGCGAGGCGATGCTTTCCGAGACAGTCGCTAAATGGGCGAAGAATGTCAAGTTGATGAACGCTTATGGACCCGCTGAGGCATCTGTCATCGTAACTATCAACTCCCGGCTGTCTACCGATAGGGATCCTACCTGCATCGGACAGGCAACATCTGCAGTGAATACGTGGATCATTGATCCCAATGATCATGATCGCATAGCCCCTGTGGGTGCTGTTGGAGAACTGGCAGTATCTGGCCCAGTCCTAGCCCGAGAATATCTCCGGAACCCGTCAAAGACGGCAGAGTCATTTGTCGTTCCTGCTTGGAGCTCTCAGTTTAAGGTGCATAGAGTCTATAAAACCGGTGATCTCGCCAAATATACCCCAAACGGTACTCTGGAGTTCATGGGTCGCAAAGACAACCAAGTCAAGGTTAACGGTCAGCGTCTGGAGGTTGGAGAGATTGAGAACCGCCTTGATGCCGACCCCCACGTCCTCCATGCTCTGGTTATTTTGCCTAAGACCGGACCTTGCAAGAAGCGGTTGGTAGCCGTCATTGCATTGAAAGGCTTATCCTCGAACTCAGCGTCGTTCTCTGCCAACAGATGTGCAATTCTGACCGAGCCACAAGCCCTGAGCACGGCGAAGAAAGAGTTGAAAATTATTCGCGATCAGCTCTCGGATCAGCTTCCTGCGTACATGGTCCCGCAGATATGGGCCGTCATTGAATCCATGCCAATGCTCGTGTCGGGAAAACTAGACAGAAAGCAAGTGTCTACGTGGGTAGGCAATCTGGATAATAAAACACATGAATTGATAATGGACCTCGAGGATGACGCGGAAGAAATCATCGAGGCTACTGGTACATCGAAAGTCCTTCGAGAAGTCTGGGCGACCGTCCTGAACCTCCCAGTGGAGGATGTCAGGCTGAATAAGAGCTTCCTTTCCCTAGGTAGGCATCCAGATGTCGCCCTTGCGACGCTCAATTGCATTAACATTTGTTCCAGGGGGCGATAGTATTTCTGCTATGGGGGTCATGTCCCGATGCCGGAAGGTGGGAATCAGCGTCTCTCTACAAGATGTGCTTCAAGCAAAGTCAATCGGACATCTCGTGCAGCGCGTGGGCACCTCGGCTACAATAGCAACACGCGAAGAGAAGGTAGAAGAGCCATTCCCGCTCTCTCCGATTCAACAGCTCTACTTCAAGTCCGCCACACATTTCAATGGACAGGCCCGGTTCAATCAAAGTTTCTCCTTGCGAATTGCTCACCCCATGGAAGTTAGCACAATCAAGCAAGCTTTGGACGTGATCGTTGATCATCATTCCATGCTCAGGGCCAGGTTCTCTAGGAATGACCAAGGTCTCTGGGAACAGCGTATTTCGAAGGTAAGCCCCAACACTAGTTGGCATCGTGATTTTTCACTAAGAATCACAGGAAATTGTGGAAGCCTATTGCTTTCGTGTGCATTCCCTAAACGCCACCAATGAAATTCCGGCCTTAGTAGCCACCACCCAAGCTAGCCTGCATATAGAGAGAGGCCCTGTTTTCGCCGCTGAGATATTCAATATCCGTGGTGGGGACCAGATGATATTCTTAGCAGCTCATCACCTTTGCATTGACATGGTCTCATGGAGGATCATTTTGCAAGATCTACAGGAGTTTCTGGAAGTGCGGTCCCTTGGTCCGGAGAAGCCGCTCTCATTTCAGTCTTGGTGTGCAATGCAGGCAGCCCACACCCAGAATATGGACGCAAGAAATCTCTTGCCCTTCTATGTGCCCCCTACGAACCTTGCTTATTGGGGTATGGAGAATCTTCCTAACACATACAGCCAGGTCATCGAGGAAAGCTTCGCTTTGGATGCTGCCTCCACCCAACTAGCACTTGGCAAATGCCATGAAGCGCTCAATACCGAGCCCCTTGATTTATTGCTGGCTGCATTGTTGCACTCATTCGCTGTCGTCTTCACTGATCGAGCTACGCCAACTGTCTATAACGAAAATCATGGGCGCGAGGCTTCCTGGAATTCCTCTATTGATTTATCGCGAACAGTGGGGTGGTTCACCACGATCTGCCCCTTGGTCGTTCCTGTCAAGACTGGTAAGCTATAGAAAGCTATAGTCATAGGTACATCAAATTGATAATCACAGGGACGCTCACGGGAATTGTGGATACACTTCGACAAACTAAGGATATTCGTCGTAGAATTCCTGAAAATGGCCGACCATACTTCGCGCATCAGTTCCTGACCCCAGAGGGGCGTTTGAAGGCGGGCATCTCGGCAGTGCCCATGGAACTGATGTTCAACTACCTTGGTCGCATGCAACAGCTTGAAAGGAGCGATTCGCTTCTTCAGCAGGTCGAGTTTAGCACTAATGAGCGAGAGTCGAAAGACACCGGGGATGTCGGTCCGGATACTTCCCGCCTAGCGCTCTTTGAGATTTCCGCGATTGTTCGATATGGCAAGCTTGAGCTCACCTGGATGTACAACCGCCATATCCAACGCGCGTCGGAAATATCAAGATGGACTCGCGAATGCAAACGAACTCTGGAACAGTCTATCAGACTCCTCGAAAGTATGCCAACAGAGCCGACTCTCAGCGACTACCCCTTGTTGCCAATTACTTATGACGGCCTTAAGAAGCTTGTGGAGGACATTTTTCCTCGAGTAGTAGGAGTGTCCCACTTCTCCCAAGTGGAGGATGTCTACCCATGCTCACCCATCCAAGAGGGACTCTTGATCAGCCAGCTGCGGGACCCCAGCACATATGTTTTCCATACCGTCTACGAGCTCAAGCATGTCAAAGGCAAGCCGATTGATCCGCGTCAGATGGGTAAAGCGTGGCAAATGGTTGTTAAGCGACATGCTGCTTTGAGAACCGTATTCATTGACAGTGTATATCGAGGAGGCATGTTCGATCAGGTCGTTGTGAAAGATGTCGACAGCGGTGTGATGTACTTGGAGTGCGATGAGAACGAGGTCGAAAAGACTTTGGCGGAAGTATCCATCCGTGATACCAACTGGAAGAAAAAGCCGCAACTCCCGCACCAAATGACGATATGCAGCACGCCGAATGGAAGGGTCTTCTGCAAAGCAGAAATCAATCACGTTGTCATAGACGGCGGTTCCGTTGCGATCATGTTGGATGACCTGACCGAGGCATATGAAGAGCGCTTACCCGATGGCCCTGGTCCTTTGTACAGTGACTATATCCGGTACATCAAAAGTCAACCCCTCGGCTCGGATACCAAATTTTGGGCGACATACCTAAAGGGCCTCGAGCCTTGTTATTTCCCGAAATTGAACACCGACCCAACGGCAAAGAAGCAGCTGGCCTCGATCAACGTCCCCTTCGCTAGGTATCCCGAGTTGCACGAAGTCGTGGACAAGATGAAGGTGACCATGTCGAACCTCATGCATACTGCGTGGGCTCTCGTGTTGCGAAAATATACCGGAGGATCGAATGACATATGCTTTGGGTATCTTTCCTCTGGCCGTGACATCCCAGTTGATAACATCGAATGGACCATCGGCGCTTTCATCAACATGCTTTGCTGCAGGGTTAGGCTTTCACCCTCTATGACCCTTGAAGAAGCCTTCCGCATGGTTCAGGAAGAGTATATCACAAGCATCCCGTATCAACGATGTTCTTTGGCTCAAGTACAGCATGACCTGGGATTGGCCGGTAAAGCACTCTACAATACCTCCTTGTCAATCCAGAACCATTCAAGGGAACAGGACCGCGCCGAGGAAACTATAATCTTCGACATGAGCCAAGGTCATGACCCCAGCGAATATATCGTAACTGTCAATGTCGAACTTGAAAAAGGCCATGAAGGCGTGCTGCTCCGGTATTGGCAAAACCTCATCACCGACGCCCAAGCCAATGAAATTGCTCAAACAATGTCAAATATTTTGGAACACTTTATTGGGCGCACCGGAGAATTGGTTACGGATATAGAGCTGTTTGAAGGACACAACAAGATCCACGTTAACCGGTCGAGCTTGCCTGGGACACAGCTACTCGCGGCGGTTAATAGCGCAGAGTCTATAAAGCAAGCGTCACCTACGGAAGGCATAGAGGGGAACAAAGCATCCGAAACAGAACTAAACCGGCAATTGTTTCCTGTCTCGCGGCCGCAAGTCTCTGGTTCGCCGAATGCCCGTACTAACGAAAGTAGAGGCGCACTCCAGGAAAACACAGGTCTAAAGCAAATCATCACTGAATGTGTGGAGCAAGTACTTGATCAGATGTTCAAATCCGGAGCGATCGTACCCGGAAATGTCCCAATGGCACAACTTACTGGTGGCGCAGCTCTGGGGCAGCTTGAACGGGCCAATGAGTCTCATGGGATTAGGCTCTCAGGGGCTGTTCCTCCATCAATCAACCAGGTGGATGGCTCGGGACTTGAAGAGACAGTGAGTAGAGATAACTCCATGGCAGCCCGCATCTCGAGAAGAGGTCGATCTGCGCAGACAGAACATAAGCTCCTCCGCGCATGGAGCCTGACGCTAGAGATAAGTCCTGAGACGATCACTAGCGGAGACAGTTTCTTCGAGCTTGGTGGCGATAGCATTACCGCTATGAAGCTAGTCAGCGCTGCAAAGGATGAAGGCTTGAATCTCACGGTTGCAGATGTGTTCAGAAACCCAACCTTCGAGGAGATGGCCACCATCATCAGGGTGGCAAGTATGATGAGTACATATATAAGCGATACAGATCTCCAGGAGTGCAACGCCCACCATGGCGGCTTTCAGGATACCGCTTCTGCTGAACTGTACGAGCGCTTTTCCCTCGTCAAAGCGACTAACATCAACGCATTTCTTCAAAGCAGTATCTGCCCCAAGGTTGGAGTTTTCAAGGGTGGCATTGCAGACCTTCTTCCTGTCACGGATTTTCAGGCTCTGGCTATCACCGGAACGCTATTAGAGTCTCGATGGATGTTGAATTACTTCTTCCTAGACGGTTCGGGTCATCTCGACTTGCGGCAGCTTAAGCAAAGCTGTTTTCGAATTGTGCAAGCCTTTGACATTTTGCGAACGGTCTTTTTGCCATCGGGCGATAGGTTCCTGCAGGTTGTATTGCGAAAGCTGAGGCCAGCTTTTCAGGTTTTTGAAACAGACCTGCCTCTGGAAGAATTCAGGGCAACTCTGCAGCAGAAAGACCGCGAAGACGGGCCTCGTCTAGGGGAGGCGTTCGTGCAGTTTACCGTGGTTAAACGAAAGGATAGCGAGCGTCACATGATCATAATGCGCATATCACATGCACAGTACGACGGCGTATGCCTACCTAAGATCTTGGCTGCTTTACAAGAGGGGTACCAAGGAGCCCCTATTCCTACGACTCCCTCCTTTGCCAACTATGTGCGTTCATCCGCAGGTATGGTGGCCACGGACCACTACCAGTACTGGAAATCTCTACTCAAGGGTTCATTTATGACCGAGATCGTCCGTCGAAACGGTCCTAACTATCAAAGATCTGACGGATCAACAACGGCTCACAAGAGGAAAATCCGCCTGCCTCCAGTTGCACATGGCGGAATTACCACAGCTACCGTGATCAAAGCCGCATGGGCTTACGTTCTAGCTCAACTTACCGCACGGGCGGATGTTGTCTTCGGGCACACCATCAGTGGAAGAAATGCAGCCGTACCAGGGATAGAGTACATCATTGGTCCCTGCATAAACATGGTGCCCGTTCGGATTCAGTTCCAAGAAGAGTGGACGGCACTCGACTTGTTGCGGTATGTACAAGAGCAACAGATTGCCAACATGCCGTACGAGGCATTAGGTTTCCGTGAAATCATCAAGCACTGCACCGAGTGGCCAGACTGGACAAATTTCACCACCGCCGTCCTGCATCAGAACGTGGATCGCGGAAGCGAGATGAAGCTGGGTCCGAATACGTACAAGGTCGGCGGCGTCGGGGCGGACGAAGACTTCGCGGATTTCTCCATCGTTTCGTTGCCTTTGCTGGACGTCGACCATATGGTGGAGGTTATCCTCCAATACAACTGCTTCGGCGCCGTGACCTCGGACTTCGCCGCCAAAGTCCATGGGATGCTCTGCAACGCCGCCGAGGAGTTCACCGCAAATCCTAACATGCCCTTGCTTTCTCCGGCAGGATTGCGCACGCTGACGCCCCAAACGCTCGATGATATCACCGTCGCCTCGGACGAACCCTTCCAATCAGCCCATCTTCAAGGACTCTCACGTGCGGAGATGCTAGTCCTTTCCGACATCCTCAACCGAGCCTGGCGCCAGGTACTCCGGGACCCCTCCGGCGAAAGCGTGCCCCCAATCCACCTCGATTCTTCCTTCTTCGACCTGGGCGGCGATATCATGGGGCTGGCCCAAGTCTCCTGGTTCTTGGAGCAGGAAGAGGGGTGCAAGGTTCGCGTGGAAGAGCTGATCGATCACCCGACCATGCTCGGACACATGGCCGTCCTGGCCGCGCACAATGCGCGGCTGGCGGCAAAAAAGGCCGCTTCTACCATCCAGGCCCAAGCGCAGCCGTCGTCTTCGCAGACTGGCGCGCCCGCGGTGCCGAAGGGCAAACCGGCCCTGCTCCCCTTGCAGAAGGCGGTCGGGCTTGCAAGAAAGATGGTCAAGAGGAACATCCGGTCCCGGCAGTCGCAAACGCCAGCGTAGGATCGCTAGGCATGAAATAGTGGAGCGGAGGTACGTCTGTATGTTTGTACGCTGGCCGGCTATGAAAGGGGTGAGTGGCTCGTGAAGCTGGTGGTTCGACATTGAGATTGGCTTGAGCTTCTTCTTCCTTTTTGTTTCGTTTTTTCTTCGCCGTCTTCGTTTCTTTTCCTTTAGGGCTTCCTTCCCTCTTTCAATTTTCTTTTGTAGTAGTAACATTGCCCATGTCATCCAGATGAAAGCGGTAATCTAAACGGCGTCGGGTGGGTGGATACATATTGCAATTTTCTGCGTGCCGGTGGTGGATACGAATTCACAAGTACATGGAGCTAGCTACATCGAGCCCTTTCCCATCATCTCGCGTCCCCCTCTGTGAATACCGACCCCCCACGTCATCCCGCCATGAACCGGCAAAGGGCCGCTCGCTCTTCACGCCCACCGCAACGCTACCGCATCCCACATCGGCCCGCGCCAGGTCGTGTTCCGCACCACGACAAAATCGAGCGCGTTGCGGCCAGGCCGCAGCGTGTCCGCGTCGGCCGCGAACGCAAACTCGTACTGATGCCACTCGCCCGCGGTGGTGCCGGAGCGGTACAGACACGGATCGGAGGGGACGTCGCCGGAGGTCAGGTTGCCGATCGGGGTGCGGCCGTTGAGAGAGATGTCGATGCTGGTGCCTTGGCTGTAGCCGGCGAGGGAGAGGGTGAGGATGGCGGTCGCGTTGGCCGTGGTATTGGTGATGGTGGAGGCAGGCAGGTTAAAAAGGACGGTCCAGGTACCTGGTTTGGACTGGCCGAAGCACCAGGTGGAGGTGGTGTTGCTGGCGGCGGCGGCGGCGGCGACGGTGGTGGTGGTGGTGGTGTCGTAGGTGAGGTTGGCCGGACAGGCGTCGACGAGAGCGTGCTGGTAGGGGGCGCCGCCATAGCGGAAGCCGAGGCTGGTGCGGTCGAAGGCGCCGATGCGGAAGATTTCTTTGTCGCGGTCGTGGACGACCCAGGTCCGGTGCGGGAGGGAAGTGGTGCGGCCGTCGGCGGCGACGACGACGTCGTTGAGCAGGTGGGTCGTTGACACGTCCGCGAGCGACCCGCCGGCGCTCCAGGCCTGCAGGGCGTAGGTGCCGGCACGGACATCGGCGAAGCGGAAGGCGCCGGTGTCGTCGGCGTAGGTATCATAGTAGTAGCCACCGCCCATGTCGAGGGCGGTCTTGTTGGGGTGGTTGTCGCCGAGGAAGACGGCGGCGCCGGCGGCGGGCCGACCGTCGCTCAGCACAAGCGTGCCCGTCACCTCGCCCCGGGCGTGATAGGCCGCGTTCTGGAACCAGGGGTAGGGCCAGGCGGCGCGCTCCTGTCGGGCGACGGCGGCGGCGTCGGGCAAAGAGCCGTTGTTGAGGTACCAGAGCCAGGGGCCCCAGACCTTGCCGGGAGGGAAGGAGTCGGAGGAGCTCGCTTGGTAATGGGTTCCGTGGATCATGTTCAACTGCACGGTGTCGCCGGTGGTGGACTCGCGGTGGACCTGGGGTCGGCGCGAGCGTTAGCCAAGGGAGGTGTGGGCAGGAGCAAGGGGAGGGGGAGTTGATATTGATACCATCAGTTCCTGCTTCAGATGATCGCCGTTGAAATAGTCTTTCCCGGCGTGGATGTACCAGCTGCCGAACTCCTCCCCGTACACGCCCCAGTAATCCGCCCGCTTGATGAAGGCGCTCCAGTCGTACTTGGTCAGATAGGTCCCCCCCGGCGTCAGCCACGTCTCATCCTGCACCTTCTCCGAGATGGCATATTCCGACAGCGGCGGTAGCAACCCGTCCTTCATCTGCGTGCGGCCGCGCGTGAAGGTGGTGTTGTCGAGGCGCCACAGGGTGCGAAATTCGCCGAGGATGGGCAAGGCGCGGTTCACAAAGTACTGGTAGGCGCCGACAAGGTCAGGCGTGATGATCCAATGCATGTCGCCTTCGACGGCGGCGAAGGCGACGTCGATGTATTCGGGGTTGCTGGAGCGGTGAACGATGGATGCGTTGAGCCAGGCCAGATTGCTGGCTGCGCCGTCTGTGTTGGGTTAATCAGGTAACTGAGGAGGAGGAGGAGAAGGAGGAGATGGAGAGTCGAAGGTCGCAACGTACTATAGCTCACATAATGACCCTCCGCAATGCCCACGAGATCCTTCCCTTTGTACATCAGCTTCTTGCCATCGACAGGCCCCTGGGTCATGTTCCAATAGTCATTGCCGATGATCCACGAGGTCGAATTGAGCTGCTCAAGGAAAGGTCCGCGGGAGGTGGACTCAACGCTCCGGACGAAGCAGGAGGCGGCGACAGCCAGAATTGCGCATAAGTTGGAGCGAAGATGCATCGTGCCGGGTCGGAAGAGGACGCCAGGGCGAAGGTAGCTGCCTCGATGGCCGGGCCTCGCCGTGGTGGTGTCGGCGGCATTTATATGGCATGCGCATCATCCCGCATTATTTCTTCCGCGCATGGAAACCACCTCAGGCGGAGATATCTGGTTCCTGAGGCGGACGGAGTACCTGCACGCCTGCAGAAGGGGACCGGATCGGTGAGAGGAAGAGCCGGAAGGATTCACTTAGATTCCGCACGGGTGTGGCTCAACCCGCCCCCGGGGGGAGAGTCCGATGGGCCCCGCATCAATCCTGTAGGTATCTCGGGCTATCATCGAGCGAGCTCGCCGCGCGGTTGATTCCGGTCCATGTCCGAGGACGGACGGGAGGGGACGGGAATCCTGCCGACCGTTAGATTGATTATATACCTATGAATTCCATTGCAAATTCTTGCACGATCGATGCATCCCACCCATCTTCATCATATGGCGGTTGAATCATGCCGTGAGGGCGGTTCTGTATGACTGACAAGCACCCTGCCGCTGATCGGCTTGAGCGGAGATACGGGATGATGGATAATGTACTTATGTATCGGTATGTATTAGTATGTGCTGGTATGTACTGAAACTCAAGTACACGATGGTATTCTGTTGTTGTGTCTGTGGTCGCGAGAGAAATGACGGGAGTGACAGTTGCTTACCTACTGTATCAGATGGCACGAAGCGCTGAATGTTAAGGCACCAAGGCACAAAGGCACCAAGGCACCAAGGCTCGACATCACCGGACGCTGATCTCGGGAACATGAAACCGGACTAGGAGTACCAGTATTGTATGTATACAAAAGCAGCAGATGGCAGGCAGGCACATACCTGTAGATAGTACCTACTTACTCATACTAACTGGGTGCATTGAAGAGGTACTGCATACTAACGGATTGATAAAAGAGCCAGGAAATCGGTTCCTGATCAGGAAGCAGCGGCGGGGTGATCGCCAGGCCAACATATTTACATATCTTTACTCACTGCATATGTACTTCAACCTCAGTACAGTACATAGTAAGTACAGTAGTACTTCACTTCCACCGGACCTCATTTCTGGGAGGCATTCCGCCTGGCGGTCTTGCCCCTCAACGGACCATCAGTTTTGTACGAGACACAGTATCATCCTCTCGTCTCCATCCTCCGACGACACCTCTCGTTCTGACCCCCCGCCCATCGAACATCCCGACAATCCAAACTTCTTGAGGTGACCTTCCCCGGTGAACTTCCAGAACCGCGCAATGGCCTCCCTCCTCGCGGCCGTGCTGGCGAGCGCCTCGCTGGCCGGCATCGCGCACGCGCAGTTCAACAACCCGCCCGGCGTCGACATCTGGTGCGGCAAGGCCTATCGCCCCGAGTAAGCCGGGATCCCCAACATTAACCTCCCCTACTCCCGATCCATATGCCACACCCGCGACGCACGATCCGGAACCTATATAGACTCACCTCTGCCCCGTAGGAATGCCTCGTTCAACCCGGGAGGGTGGCTCCACCCGCCGAAGGAATCCGACGGGTCCATGCTCGACGTG
Organism: Myrmaecium sp. VS I D KN 1; assembly: GCA_019775845.1. Classification (NCBI taxonomy): domain Eukaryota; kingdom Fungi; phylum Ascomycota; class Dothideomycetes; order Valsariales; family Valsariaceae; genus Myrmaecium; species Myrmaecium sp. VS I D KN 1. The sequence continues at coordinate 591,538 of JADQAV010000022.1, forward strand.
CGATTCTACCCCCGCCACTCCCTCTACACCAGCCTGGACAGGACCGGCTCCTTCATCGTCAACGCGAACCTCTCGCGCATCCACGGGATCCCGTTCAATGACGACGGGGTAGCCGTACTCACCGGATCCCTCGACGCTGCGCAATCGCCCTTCGACTTCACCATCACGCTGACCGAGTCTGGGAAGGAGTTGGTCAGTGATTCGGTAGCCTTGGGCACCACCGGGAACGAGATCCCGTTCTCCCTGGACGTCATCACTCCCAGACTGGATCCATACAACGTCACGCTGACCGTAACAGCGGGCCCCAGCAGCTCGATTGCCGGATTTCAAACCTATGCCGAACTCCTTCGTCTGCCCGCCCGGAAGAGCAAACTCGGTAGCACGTCACGCTTGGACAACTTACACGGAACGCTCCAGGTGCTCAAACTCCCGGCGACGGCCGGCAGTCCTGATCCGCTGGCTGCTCCGGCGGTCTTGTCCGAGAGGGAGCCAGAGCAGGACTTTGAATGGGTTTCGGTCTTCCCGTATGGCTACTACGTCTCCTGGGGTGGATGGATGAACGACAGCATCGACAACCTCAAGGCCTACCATGATGTATGCTAAGGGGCTTTCCAGCCTGACATGCCGCTGCTAACACATCAACAGGCAGGATACAACCTTCTACACCTCATCCCAGGAGGAGGCGACGACCCCTTTGGCTGGGATCGCTTAGAGGAATATCTGGACACCGCCGACCAGCTGGACAACCTCTACCTCATGTACGACATGCGCCACACCTACCAAAACGACACCCTCCTCCGTGCTCAAATCGACCGGGTCAAATCGCACAAGTCCATCGTTCTCTGGTACACGGCCGATGAACCCGACGGGGTCGGCGATCCGCTCAACGCGACCGTCACCGCGCAACGGACCATCCGCGCCCTCGACCCCTACCGGCCCATCTCCCTCGCCCTCAACTGCGCCAACTTCCACTACGATGCGTACACCGCCGGCGCCGACATCGTCCTCGCCGACACTTACCCGCTCCACGTCAACACCACCTACAGCACCGTCTACCACATCGTTTGCAATGTGACGTACGGCTGCTGCGGCTGCGACGACTGCGCTGGCCGCCTCGATGACGTCGCCGCCCGGCTCGCTGCTTACCAGCAGTACGAGGCCTGGCTCGGCCGGCAGCCGCGAAAGAGCGTCTGGTTCGTTCCCCAGGCGTTTGGCGGCGGGGACGACCCGTCCTTCTGGTCGGCGCCGCCCTCGCCGGCGGAGGAGATGGCCATGCAGCTCCTCGCCCTCATCCACGGCGCCAAGGGCCTCTGCGCCTGGACCTATCCGACCACGGACGCCATCGCCGCCGTCACGAGCGCATTCGCGCAGCGTGTCGCCACGGCCGCGGGCAACCTGAGCATCGTCGACTTTCTGACGACGTTCGAGCCGGAGCGGCTGTCGGCCCCGGCGGGCGTGTTTGCGGCGGCCTGGGGCAGCCACGTTGCGAACGACACGCTGATGATGGCCATCGTATACGCCGGCACGGCGGACCTGGCGCGCGGGGCGACGGTGGCGCTGCCGTTCGCGCTGCACGGCTGGGTGGCGGAGGGGCTGGTGTGGGGGGACCCGCGGAACCGGTGGTGGGTGACGGCGGATGGGAAGAGGGTGGAGAAGGGGTACGTGCCCCGGGCGGATGCGTACATCCAGACGTTCCGGAGGAGAAAGGTGGCCGAGGAGAAGGAGTTGTAGGATCATGCGGAGAAAGAAGGGGAAGATTGAGGTGGATAGAGATAGATGTACTACCGTGTTGGACTGAAGGCAGGAGGGAGAACAAGACATGCAGGAGATGTTGCGCTGGCCGAGCTGGGCATGGCATGGAGTGATGGTGGACTGTCAGCGAAGGAAAAAAAAGGATCTGTCGTTGTACCGCGCGCTGGGAACTCAATTCAATCACGGGATGCTCAAGAAGGGCGGATGTGTGGGAAAGTGAACCGTGAAGTTGGCACGACACGCCGGGTGAGGATTGCGATTTCACCGCTTCGGTTCGAGGATAATTCGCCTTACCTTCATCTCTCGAACACAGCCCGCCTTCTATGGGTATATGTAGGTAGGTGGGGAAATAACACAGTGATATCAGGACTTGCAAGAGCGATAAAGCCGTGTGCTCCGTGGACTCAAGTTCCTTTCTTTCCTTTGGACAATGGTAATTGACCATCTACCTTTCGAATGGCGATGAGATCCTGCCATCCGCCAAGTCGAAATAGGAAGAGCGATGATGGATGATAGTAGTTCGGCCATAGACGTGAATGGATCCTGTCCCCGGTTAGGTAGGTAGTTCGGTCCATCCACAAGGCCAAACTCCATGATCTTTCCCTTAATACATCTCCGCATGCGGTCCCGATGCAAAGACCCTAAGGCAGTAGAGAAGGGACCGAGACAGAAAGGCAAAGCAAGAGAGAGATGGAGAGAGAAACTCGGGAAGGTTGAGCCAGGTTACACGACAGGACGGGTAGGGCAGTGTGGCAGGGCAGAGCGGTGTCCCTGCATGCGAGAGAGCACCCGCTCTTCAGCCCTATCCGTCGTTACCGCAACACAAACTCCAGACGACAGACGACGACCCCGAACGAAGGGAGAAGGGAAGGAGATATCAACGTATTTCCCGATCCGGCGAGGCGGAGGTTGAAAGTTGCTTCCAGGCCTGCGAGGTACCTTGAGTCGTCTTTTGTCGGAGCAGTCGTCAGACCATTGAGACTCCCCCGGTTGCACGTTATATTGCGTTGCACTCGAAGCAACCGGTCCAGCAAAACGGATTCCAATCCGTCACTTATCGACGCCGTTTTTCCCGCCCGACTCGGTGCCTCTACGAACCTTTTTCCAGTGTCGCGGCTGTAAATGGTAATCCCGGGCCACTCTTTTTCACCTACCTAGACGATCGTTCGTTGCCTCGCGTGGCCGTGGCAACCTGCATGGAAACGACTCCTAGTAGCTTGCTAGGTTACCTACTTACCTACACTTTGCTGGAGGTTGGGGCAGGCAGGTAGGTAACCCAGCAAGGAAAATAGCAAGGGGCGGCCTTCCCTGGCTACTATTTAAGGTTGAGTCCAGCCTCTCTCAGGGGATCGGGTCTGGGGGACGAGGCGGGGCGGATCAAGCGAAGGCCCCAGCCCAGAGCGGCCAGCCAGCCCAACCCAGCAACCACGGTCAACAGACCCAGAAAAGGCACAAAGGGACCAAAGTTCGTGGAAAAGGTCGAGCCATGATCCTTACTAAGGGGCTTTATCATTTTTTTTCACTCATTTACGCGTCCTGGTCGCGTCGGCAACGTGGTTGGGCCGCGCCAGCTGGCTTCACCCGGACCCCAATTCTTCTTCGCCTTCGAACGCCTCGGTTCGGTGTCGTTTGCCAGGTGCTCGACACGAATCTTCTTAGATAAGCATCGCTGAAGGCGGCTCGAAGTAGACGAGGACGGCGACGCAATCCGTTGCGCTGATCAGCTCGTATTTTTCTTGAAACAGTAAAGATAGAAGCGTACGAATGCCCGTCTAAAAAAACACGAGGCTGGACCGCTTAGGGCCCCGTTTACCTGCGGTACGTTAACGGTGGAGCCAGGGCCTACATAGCGGCATGCCGGCGTGGTTGATTAGTCAGAGAATAACGTACCGCTAACGGAAGGCATGTTTACCTGCGTTATAAAGAAGTAGCTTTTCGCAGGTTTACCGTAGCAGGTCTACCTAAGGCAGCTTTAATATGTAGGCAGGTACGCCTAGCTCTTCGCAGCGTACGGTAGTTATTTTTCGTAGGCCTGCGGTAGTGGTTTTTCGCAGGCCTGCGGTAGTAGTTTTTCGCAGGCCTACGGTGGTTACTTTTCGCAGGCCTGCGGTTACTAAACGCTGCCCTCCCCCCTACGTTAAGGATCAGGGGCTGCGTTAGGCCGTACTTTACCTATTATAGTAGATAACTGGGGCAAAATCAGTCTAAAATTACTAAGTAGGTCTTCTTCTACCGCAGGTGCGTTAGGCCTTAACGTAAGTAAACACCCCTTACGTTAGCGGTACGTTTGCACCGCCACCGCGTTATAACTCCCGATTTGGCCTTAACGTACCGCAGGTAAACAGGCCCTGGGGGTGGAAAATTCATCGTCGTCGTCGTCGTCGTCTTTTTTTGTCCTCGCGGAGGTCGTCGTCGCCGTCGTGCGCTCGTGCGCTCGTGCTCGGCGAAAAGATAGAGGCGCGCGTCGATCCCGGCTTGGCGGGAATAGCGGGGCGGAAGGATCGATGGCTTTGAGGCACGTGCTTATAGCTGCCTTAGGCCACAAACACGGAGTGCCGTACCGCGAAGCCGATGCAACCAGCTCATCCCCAGGGTATGACTCGATTCGAGGCGACATATACAGCACCATCCACATTGCGAGAGTCAATCAATCAATCCCTGCCTCGAAGTCCATCGTGGTCTATATCAAAAGCAGTCTGAAACGTTATAAGGTGAATGATGGGCGCCCACAGAGGGCGACAGAAGGCCGTAGAGAGTGTGACGTTGACTTATGGTTGGCTTTCTCTGATGTTGGGGTTACGATGACAGGGCCGCCCAGCTTGCTTTTGTGCTCCTTTCGGCACGACCCGATGGATCGGCTACACGGCGGATGGGAGCTGGTTGGCTGAGGGCTTTTCTCCTGCGCGCGGAGAGAAAAAGAAGGTTGCGGATGCGATCGCTGAATTGTCCGAAGGCTCCGTAGGCAGGGGCTACGGAGTATGACATGACAGAATCACATCGCTTTCGCGTTTCAGCATTGGTCTTGTGATCTTGATAACTCCAGGCTGCTTCCTTGGACTTCGTCTTCTCTTCGGCACGATCAAGACATTGTTCGCAGCGTGGTACGGATAGTTGAACATGATTGTGCGCGCCACTCGCTTCGAATGGGAGCCGTGGTGTCGTAATCGGTGCGCTGGGTATTAGTGCGTGTCTCGCAGCGGTCCGCTTCGATGGGCGTTCAGACGGTGGGGTGTAGAAGAGGTCCACGAAGTGAGCACGATAGGTTTAAGGATTCCATGACACCTGACCTTGGCATAGCAAAAAGGCACCTTGGACCAGCAGTTTGATAGCACTACGACCGCCGCGACCGTCCTATGCGCCAGTGTCATCGTTTTGAAGGAGGAAGAACTCGATCTGGAATGCATTCTCCCAGCTTAGATAACGCGGGCGTCGTGGTTGGGGCATGAGGCTCTGCGGCGCAAGGGAGACAATGAAGCGGGCTTGCGACAACTTTTACGCCAGCTGTTGGTGGTGGTAGTGGTGGTGAATGCCAGACCGCGTAGCCTGCATGACGACATGGGTAAAGTAGCGGCTCGATAGGGCAGCCACCATTACCAACCACGGAACCTCGGACGAAGGTTAGCCTCAACGCTGCGAGCCTTCCTCCAACCACCATGACCGGGAGAGGTTTCCCCGCAACCAGCCCACTCTTTGACCCAAAGTTGGACCATCACCGGGCAACAGCGCAAGCCCTCGTGAAGAGGGCTGGCGCACCTTAACCTTACGCCTCCAGCCACAACTGCCGTCAGGGTCAGCCTTGTTGTTGCTGGGGAACGGTCTTGGAAGGCCTACCAGCATTCCCTCGCTGTGGCAGGGAGGTGAAACGATGCGAAGAGAGGGTGAGGATGATGATGGTCCACACGATTGCGATATGAGCTGCGTGTTTCTATTTGGAGAACAGGGTGTGGGAGGGGGAATGACTTCACCACGAACCAGCCCGGAACTGGACCCTTGAACGGATGTGCACAGTCAGACACCCGAGAGATCAGAGGTGCCGGTGCTTGCTCCTTTGACAGTCATCTTCGATTTATACCACGATCGTTGGTGTCCGACTGCTCCGCAAGGTCCGGATCGCCAGTCAAAGCTCCGTGAAGCAAGTCGACTGGGATCGGTGTGCGCGGTGCGATACCTATACGACGGGCACGAGTCTTGCTCCCAAAGGCAGCTCGAGGGGGCAGAATCCGCGGGGTCTTTGCGAGCATACGGTTTTCTTACTCGTACGGGCGCAGTTGATACTAGTATATCACTCAACTATTCGGGATACTGCTGTAGCCTTGTCACGGCCCCTCCACCCCTCCTGTCTCTCGGATCGTCTTCGGCATGAATGGGCCATTTGATACGGGTGCTGCGTGAGCGCATGGACTCGCAAGAGCTGCGTTCCGTTCCATATGCAGGTTGACTCGGGCCAGCGGCGGGTGCATCGGCTGCCAGACAAAATCACTTAGCGAGAACAAAGGCGGAAGAAAAGAAGGCTGTGTACGGACAGTTGACGTTGACATCTTCCGCCGCGCCAGCTCGTAGCCAGCCTGGTGCCGGCCATAGAAACAGCCAGCCAGCCTGCCAGCCAGCCTGCCAGCCAGTCCGTCGACATGCCGCCTATGTATGTACCCAATCACATCAGGCTTGCAAGCAAACGAACAAGCGATTGCTGTGCAGTCACGTTTCAACTGCCTCACGAACTGATCGCAAATGCTGCCGCTCCGGTACGGTGCATCGGGAGGATAAATCGGTTGCGCTGACGGCATCCGCTTCGTTGGTGGGGCTGGTGGTGATGGTAGTGCTGGTGGTGATGCTGGTGCGCTAGTCCCACCTTCCGGTCCCCGTCCCAGCCGCTTCTTTCTTCTCGCCCACGCCTCTGCCCACGCCTCTGCCCACGCCGCCGGCCCCCCTCCCTCCCCCACCCCACCCGCCACCTCCCGGGCCACGGCCGCGAATGCACATCACCACGGCGATGTCGAATCCTCACCTCCCGCTAGTGCTGCTCCTAGCAACTGGGCGGCTGGCTCTAGCTGCTCCCAAAGAGTACATATTTCGCCTTCTCCTCGCCCTCCCTCGTCCCTCTTCCCCTCCTCCACCTCTATCCACATCTCTAATCTCTTGTCTGCTCTATATCTCCTCTTCCGGATTCGAGACTCCTCGCTGCAAGAAGACTGGTACTTCGTTCCACTAGTCTTACGTCCTTCGCTTTCTCCATTTCACGGGAAGTCTCTGGTCCCGTACTTCGCATATCTCACCCTCCCCATACACACCATTCACAATGAGGTCCACTTCTCTCGCTGTGCTCGGCCTCGCCGCCTCCGCCTACGCGGCTCCTCGTCCCCAGGCGGTTACTTCTGCCATTGCTCCTCAGGCTTCCACGCCTGCCGGCTGCGAGACCACCGTGGACGGCTCCTTCGAACTCACTGTCGTTAAAGTCAGCGCCGCGGATGCTAAGAGGAGCCTGGACAAGGTAAGTCCGAGGAAGATGTTGCGTCCGAGTACATGATTCTGACATACGGCAGCGCACCGTTCTTGAGGTCACCTTGAACAATGGCACTCTCCTTGATCAGGAGGGCCGCACCGGCTACATTGCCTCCAACTACCAGTTCCAGTTCGATAAGCCCGCCCAGGCCGGTGCTATCTACACCTCTGGTTTCTCTGTCTGCTCCAACGGCACCCTTGCCCTTGGTGGCTCCGCCATTTGGTACCAGTGTTTGTCCGGTGGTTTCTACAACCTCTACGACCGCTACTGGGCCGAGCAGTGCTCTGCCATCTACCTCTACACCATGGGCGTGAGCGACACTGCTTCCACCACCGGAGCCGACTCTACCGCTGCTTCAACTGCCACTTCCGATGCCGCCGCTGCCGGCAACGTCATCACCCAGATCTCCGATGGCCAGATTCAGGCTGCCACTGCCGTTCCTGTCACTCAGCTGTCCGATGGCCAGCCCCAGGGCCCTGTCTCTGTTCCTTGCCTCACCTCTCAGGTGACGACCACCGTCACCAGCAGCGCTGTTGGCCAGCCCATCACTCAGATTTCCGACGGACAGATTCAGGCTCCTGTCTCCACTGTTTCCGCCAGCACTGTTCCCACCAGCACGGTTACGCCATCTTCTACCGTTGTCGGTCAGCCCATCACTCAGATCTCGGACGGCCAAATTCAGGCCCCTGTTTCCTCGGCCGCTGCCACCTCGGCCACTCCCTCGTCTTCCCCCGTTACCTCGGCTACGCCCTCATCTTCCCCTACCACATCGGCCACTCCTTCCTCCACCCTCGTTGGGCAGCCTATCACCCAGATCTCCGACGGTCAAATTCAGGCCCCTGCGAGCACCGTTCCCGCTACCACTGTGACCCCTACTCCCTCCTCCACTCTGGTCGGCGAGCCGATCACTCAGATCTCTGACGGCCAGATCCAAGCCCCAGCTTCTTCTGTTCCTACCACCACTGTCGCGCCCTCGTCCACTCTTGTCGGCGAGGTCATCACCCAGATTTCCGACGGCCAGATCCAGGCTCCCACCGCGGGTTCTTCCAGCGCGGCCTCTTCCAACGTGGTTTCTTCCACCGTTGCCGTCAGCTCCGTGAATGCGACCCTCTCTACCGGCTCTCCTGCGGCCGCGTTCACCGGTGCTGCTGCCAGCAATAACCTCGGCCTTGGTGCCATCGCAGCTGGTCTTTTCGGCGCTGTTGCTCTTTTGTAGCTTCGCCCCGTATGAGCTGTTTGCTTTTGTGCGCATTGTCATATTTACTTTGTTGGGCGGAGTCGAGAAAACATCTTTCCACGCATCAGGTCGTCGAAAACCGTCTTCTTACGCTAATGCCTCGTGCTTTACACCATTCTTGAGGCCGACGCGAACCGACAATTCCACCGGAGGTTAATTTTATCAACACCGGGGGGAAGAAACGTCGCTGGGCGGGCAGAGAAAAAGGCACGGTCGGGATTCTGGAATCACACCTGCCGGTGGCTTTGTTATGGGTTTGGTCGATCTTCCTTTTTTAATCTTGTCTCCTAGACTTTTACTTTTACTTTCTTCTTGTTCATATTTTGGCGGCGGTCACCATCTTTCTTCAACACATACAGGGGACGATTCACATACACGCACTAAGGATTGGGGACACAATATATACCAACTACGACTTGGCTATGGTGCATCATAGAGAGATCACTGGGATTCCCTGGGTTTTGGGACGGAAAGGATTAGGGGGGAACGGGAACTATTTCTTAGATCGATAGCAAATGAATGAATCTACTAAGAACAATACTTCTACGGATATATACTGTACAATTGCAAACCACCTTTTTATTTTTATTTTTATTTCTTTCCCTTTTCTTTCCTCGGCTTCTCATAATCGTCAGCCTTTGCCCTTCGTGGAACATGATCGGTCTAATTACGTACGGGTCGGGCCGGTGTCCGTCGCCGGTAGAAGCTTTTCCGTCGAGTCATCACCAGGCAGGAAAACGACCGACCACTGAGTCACTGTGCATCATCGGAAGCGGGATCGGATCGGGATGCAATGCAAAATGCATGCATAGATGCACATATTGCGCGCTGGACCTCCCTGTACTCTCACAAGACGTCCGGATCCTCCTTCCCTCGCGCCGGGGATCTAGCTAGCGAATACATATAACCCGGAATTCGTAGGCACTGTACTTCCAATATAACGCGTACAAGAAGCCTCTCTGCCTCCCAACGTATCAGTTTGCGCGGCGCCAGGCTGGATAAAATCGTGAAGAATTACTCCGGTCATCAATATTACAGATGGTCCGATGACCGGCGATCTCCTCGGGAATCGGTCCGGTCCGCACCCCCCGCGACCCAGCCTTCCCAGATGCCGACGCACATGAATACAGGTAGCTGGGAGAATTCGCTGCCCGTTGCGGGGGTTTGTTCAAAAGCCGACCGAAGCCTCTCGTCGTTCCCGACCTCGGCAGCGACACGGTGCCCAGCATGGGATGTCTCTTTTCGGCAGCGACGGTGGAGATCTCAATCGATGGATGTAGAAGAACGGAGCTTCATCGGCCGGTGGCCTGCATATATAAGGAATCCCCTTGCTACATTTTCTATCCCTCTATTCTTTGCTCAATTCACGCCAGCCTGTTCCACTTTATAATTATCTGGTCTGCTTCTCCGGCGCCGACTGTCTCCTTCATCGAACCTGTGCTGTTGAGCCAATAGAACCAAACCAAGATGGTTCGGATTCACGCAGTCGACCTGCTCGCCGCGGCGACCAACATCGACTACCTCACCAACTTCACGGCCAACCTCTCACTCTCCGGCACCGCAGCCGGCGGCGAGCCCGCCCTCTCCTTCCTCTCCTTCTCGCCCGCCTTCGCCGACCTGCTCACGCCAAACGCCTCGGCCCGGCTGCTCCACCATGCTTCCTGGGACGCTTTCCACGAGGCGGGCGTCTATCACCGGCCCACCGACTCGCTCTACCTCGCAAGCAACTGGGACGAGCCCTCGAACCCGATGAACGTCACCATCCTCAACCTGACCGACTACTCCTTCACCAGCGCGAGGTACCCAAACCTGTACGCCCCCAACGGAGGGACCTTGTACTTCCCGCCCGGCAACAATGGCAGCACGGATCCGCTCGTCCTCTTCTGCGACGAAGGCAGCAACACGACCGCCTCCCAGCTCGTCGCCATCGACCCTCTCACCGGAAAGACCAACGTCCTCGTCGACAACTTCCTCGGCCAGCCCTTCAGCAGCCTCAACGACGTCCGCCAGCACCCGCTCACCGGCCACATCCTCTTCACCGACGCCGACTACGGCTACTACCAGGACTTCCGCCCGACGCCCGTCCAGAAGAAGATGGTGTACTCCTTCGACCCGCGCACCGGCGCCGTCTCCGTCCTCGCCGACGGCTTCGACCAGGCCAACGGCCTCGAGCTGTCCCCCGACCTGCGCACCCTGTACGTCACCGACACCGGTAAGGTCGGCTACGGCGGCGTGTCCGACTCGCGCAGGCCCAGCGACGTGTACGCCTTCGACCTCACGGTGAGCGGTGGGAACGGCACCAGCCAGCTCGCCGCGAGCAACCGCCGCCTCTTCGCCCACGTGGTGACCGGCGTGCCGGACGGCCTGCACGCCGATACCCGTGGTAATGTCTGGGTCTCCGTCGGCGACGGCGTGGCCGTGTACGACCCGGCGGGCACGTTGCTGGGGAAGCTGTGGACGGGCAAGGAGAGCAACAACCTGGCATTCCTCGAAGGCGGTCGGATGGTCGTCTTCGGCAACGCCTGGATCTGGCTGGTGGAAGGGCTAGCGGTGGAGGGACGGGAGGTCCAGTTGGATTGGGGCTATTAGACCAGATGGTGGGATGTGAGGCCGTCGTAGTGAGATAGAGGGTTAACCCAACAGACTTGGGAAAGAAAAATATAGCTTGTCTAGCTGTTCACTTTCCTACTTGTGAAACTGGATAGCGGCTCTTGTCATGCGGATTTTGGTAAGAAGATTGGATTGCAAAACCAGGTACGAGTGGGCGCCGTTGATAGATTGATCGATAGCATTGTTGGCTAGGCTTCGTATCGTGATAAGTGTTGGGACAGAGTACAAGTGGCCAAATGCATATTTCCTGCGAGTTCCAAGGCTGTGCGACAACGCTGCCATCAAGCCTGAGCTTCCCATCGCCATTTCGTAGGAGGGATGTGGCTGAGGCTCAAACGTCCATAGGCAAGCCGATCCACTGTCATTGAACGACCGGCGCGACAGTCCATATATGCTTCCGCTTAGCCTACGGCTGCTGGATCGCCTCAACCAGCCGGTTCATCTGCCGGTCTGCCGTTTCGACCACGCGCCGTTTTTGCTCTCTTGGTGTCACAAAGTGATCTCCCCATCTCCAGTATAGCACACAGTCTGCCCAGCTTGCTGGGGTGTCCAAATCCATGTCTGCTCTTCGCGCCTACCGCACTCATATCTCATCCTTCGGGAGCACTCTTGCGCTGACGATCTTCACCTCATCCACCGGCCGATCCTCCTTATCCGTCTTGACCAAGCCCATCCGCTGCACGACCCTGATCCCGCTCTTGACCCTGCCGAAGATGGTGTGCTTGCCATCCAGCCACGGGGTCGGGGCGAGGGTGATGAAGAACTGGCTGCCGTTGGTGTTGGGGCCGCTGTTGGCCATGCTCAGGATGCCGGCGCCGGTGTGCTTGAGCGACGGGCCGATCTCGTCCTCGAACTTGTCGCCGTAGATGGAGGCGCCGCCGCGCCCGGTCCCGGTGGGGTCGCCGCCCTGGATCATGAAGTTGGGGATGATGCGGTGGAAGACGACGCCGTTGTAGTAACCGCGCTCGGCGAGGGTGGCGAAGTTCTTGCAGGTCTTCGGCGCGTGCGATTCGTAGAGTTCGACCACGATGGTGCCCTAGAGGAGAGTCGTGATAAGTCGATGAGTGTTCGGACGTTGGAGCTGGGCAATCGAGAAGCATACCATTGTGGTCTCCAGTGCTACATCCGTTGCCATTGTGAGATCAAATGCGTATCGCGTTGTGATATATTGACGGAGATGATAGAGAAAGACGGTTGTTGATAGCTGCTCGTCGTCAAAGCGGTGAAAGGTTTCTGCCGCATCGGGAGTGACCTCATGGATGAGGTACCGGCACGCCGAACCCCAAGCTCCCCCACAGGTCGCACACCACTGATATTCGCCAATTCCCGCTGCCGGACTCGTTGCAACGTGGGCACTCGGCTCTACACTCCTGGATAGTCCCTCACGCTACTTTGGCACAGGATTGCCCCCAAGTTATGGATCTCCTGAGCTGGGCCCTGCCCAAGATCTCGAAGTTGCTGCCCTTAGACGAGGAGTCGCTCAAGCAAGTGATCACGTATCATGCTACGCTTTCCAAGGAGGAGGCTGCGGAACAACTCAAAGGCCTCCTCGGCGACTCACCACAAGCACTCGACTTCATCTCCTCCTTTAACGCCCACCGAGGAGGGCCGCCTGCATCATCCAAGCCCACCGCCTCCAGCAGCCGCGATGGCGTTCCGCAACCGAAGCAGAAGAAGAAGGGCAAACCTCCTCTGCACAAACCCTTCAATGTGCGGAAGCCGGAGAACTTTGGGGATACTGCCGGAGCATACGTGAAGCGAGACGAGGAAGACTACATGTCCAGCGGGACCAGTGGCTCTCGGAAGCCTAAGAAGCAACAGCAGCATCAGACCACATTCAACCTCAAAGAGGCCCCGGCCGCCACACAATTGCCCAAGAGCACCAGCGGCAAGGTTAACGCCCCAACCCCCAGTCCCGATGTGCAAATCCCGAAACTCCCACCCTCCGCCGCGGGTTCCTTGATCTCCGATCCCAAACCCGCATCTCGCAATGCCTCCCGCAACGCCTCACGAAATAACTCCCGGACGGCCTCGCCGGCCCCGAAGACGAAGATCACCATCACCGGCGGCGCGCCTATGCAAGGCCAATCGACCATCCTCAAGGACCTCGACTCCGCCATCCGCGCGCTCGAGGTCTCCACCAACCCGACGCTCACCGGCGCGAGCGCAGAGGAGAGCGCACGAAGGCGGTGCAACTGTCAGGGCCAACGGCACCCCTTGCTCGAAGCGGCGCCCAACTGCCTCAACTGCGGGAAGGTCGTCTGCGTGAAGGAAGGGCTGGGCCCGTGCACCTTCTGCAATCAACCGCTGCTCGCGCCCCGCGAGATCCAGGAGATGGTGCGGATCCTGCGCGAGGAGCGCGGCCGGGAGAAGCAGAAGGAGAACAACGCGGCGCACCGGAAGGCGGAGGTGGCCACGGTCCCGCGGCCGTTCAGCGGCGGCACGCCGGCGTCGTCCTCGGCCGGGCCGGCCACCCCGGCGGAGCGGTCGGCACCGCCGTCGGACTCGGAGACGGAGGAGCAGGCGCAGCTGGCGGCGGCGAAGGCGCACCGGGACCGTCTGCTGGCCTTCCAGGCGAACAACGCCCGGCGGACGCGGGTGCACGACGAGGCGGCCGACTTCGAGACGCCGGCGGCGGGGCTGAGCGCGTGGGCGAGCCCGGCGGAGCGCGCGCTTCAGCTCAAGCGGCAGCAGAAGGTGATGCGCGACCAGGCCTGGCTGATGCGGCCCGAGTGGGAGAAGCGCAAGATGGTCGCGTCCATCGACCTCGTCGGGGGCAAGGTGGTGCGGCGGATGGCGCCGGTGGAGCGGCCGCCGAGTGCGAGTGGGAGTGAGCCTGAGAGCGAAGGCGATGAGGACGACGGGGGCGGTGGGCCGGTTCGAGAGCCCGGTGAGGCACGGGGTACGGGCACGTTCAGCCGGAATCCGCTTCTGGGTGCTGGCTTGATTCGACCGGTCATTGAGATCAAGACGGATAAAGGGAAGGGGAAGGCGGATGGGGACGGGGATGGGAATGGGGAAGATGGGGAAGGGAAGAAGGGGAGGGAGAAGACCACGGGGTGGAGGAGAGTCCAGGATGATCTGGATGATAACGAAGGTGTCATCTTGGATGGCGGCGTATATGGCGGCAGTAGATCGCTCGAGGAGAGATAGGCGGGCGTGGAGGAGACGGCGGGCGGGTTTTGGTAAGGAAAGTGGAGGAAGGGGAGGTGATAGGAAGAGTGGATCATGTTTGGCAGTGTGATACCCTGTAGGACTTGCCCTTTGCTTCTCCCCCTATCCTTTGAAGGAATCGATAAAAAGGATCAAAGGTTTTGGGAACGGGGTGGGATGTATGCGTTCGTCATACTGTGCATATATATATATATATCTGCGATCGCGAAAAACGGCAGCGAGATCGCTTGCCGGGATGGCAAAAGGGACTGAAATCCTTGTTCGAGGTCGACTTCTCTTCGCTTCTTTTCTTCTATCTTCTTTTGGGATACATCCACTTGAAGCGTCTTGTGCTTCTTCTACTACTCCTCCCGGCTCATCAACGCCTAGACCCGCGCGAAGAGCCCAATCCAAAGCCGCGTCCGGATCCAATATGCTCCCCTGTCATCCCATGAGAAGAACAAAACAAAGTGAAGGAGACGTCCCTGTGCCGTCGGTGAGAAGAAAAGAAAAGAGGCGGGGTATCGTATCAAAACGCGCGAATACAAGCAAATAAAAAAAAGAAGCAGAGAGGGGAAAAAAAGGACTCCGCACAACAAATTGAAACAAGCGCCGGATTCGCCACTACCGTCCCGTTATCCCTCTCCCTTTCCCTTTGCCGGACACCGGATGGACAAAAGACAAAAGAAAAGAGGAAAAAAACGAAAGGAGTAAGGGAAAACCTAATCGGTCAATGATGGAGCGTAGAAATACTGTCACCACGGGAATGCCCCCTTTCACACCGGTCAGTCAGTCTGACTCTACGGGTTTTGAGGTCGAGATATTGTAAGTGTCGGTCCGGAACGGTATAAGAAGACCCAAGGTTCCCGTCGCCTTCCGCCTATTCTTGACTGTATGCGAGATAAGGAAAAGAAAATTTTGCCCCGTGATCTACACCTCCCGCCAACTCCCATTCACCGGCCGTCGCGGCGGTGGGTAGCCCTGCTGCTGCTGCTGATACGACTGCTGCTGATTATGGTAATCTCCCGCCGTCTGTGCATACCCCCCACCGTAACCACCGGCAGCAGGATCATTCGTGTGATACGACGGCGGCGGGGCGACGCTGTAGCCGGTATCTGACGAGGACTCGTGGACGGGCGAGACGTTGTAGCGCTGCTGGCCCGGATAGGCGGAGGCGGCCTGCGGCGGCGGCGACAGTCGGTAGCTCTGGGGCGGCGGCGTGGGGCGGGTGGAGGGGTAGAAGTCCTGGGGCGAGGCATTGCTGTAGCCTTGTTGCGGTTGCTGCTGGGGAGGTGGAGAGCGATAGCCCTGCGGCGGTGCTGAGTAGCCGCCGGCATGGAAGGTTTGCGGCGAAGGGGAGCGGTAACCCCCCTGGAGCGGCTGCGGGGGCCCCTGTCCTTGGCCTCCATAGACCTGCGGACTCATGCTGCGATTCTGGTAGGACTGCGAGCCATCGGCCCCGTACATGACTTGAGGGCCAGCGTTGTAGGATTGCGGACTCGTCGGACTCTGGTTGAAGCTCCCCTGGCGTTGGAACTGGTTCGGAGGCAGTCCCTGTCCGTATTGATTCGGAGGCGGTCCCTGTCCGTACGGATTCGGCATGTAGCCCTGCTGCATCTGAGGGCTAACCGGCGATTGGGCCGTGGACGAAGTCATATACGGTTGGTTCTGCTGCGTGGGCGCTCCGGTGGTGGTCGCGAGTGCCGGGTTGGAAGGGTTGTGCGGGCCCATCCTCTGCATTTCCATGTCGCAAGGACTGGTTCCCGCGGGCGCAGTCTCCTCCACCACCACCTGGGCATCACGAGCGTCCTTCCAGCTCGGCATGGGTGGGAGGGCGTCCTCGTTCACGGGCTTGCCCGACGTGGAAAAACGAGCGAATTGCGGCGGCTCGTAGGCCGGCGCCGCGGCGGACTGGTATTGCGTGTTGACTGGCTTCTGGATGTTGTACGGTAAGGAGTCTGGCTGGTTCGATCCGACGCGTTTGTGACCACGATCCTTGCGCGTCGGCGAGGGACAGCAGGACGCGCAGCAGCGGAAGCAGCAGCACGCGCACTCGGCGCCGCAGCACAGGCATCGTGCGAAACACCAGAGGATGGAGAGAATGACGAGCGAGCCGACGATGATCCCGACGATGACTATACGGCTGTTAACACGATTGACGACTCCTTTTCGCAGCACTTGGAGCCCCCATACCAGGCCATTTGCAGTACGCCTTGTCCATGCATGTGTCCCATGAGCTGAAGGTCGACTTGACATTCGCCGCGGTTTCGGCGAGGTCGCGCGAGACTAAAGGTGAAGACATCGGGTCGCGTTGGTTCCCACGACTCGCGTCGTGAGTAGAAAGAATGGAGGGTGAGAAAGAGAGGCTATGGGCGCGGCGCAGGGGGCGCTGTGAATGGCTTATAAGGACGATGTCGTCGGAGTCGGCGGTAGTAGTGGTGGGGAGTTTGGGGGCATGCGCTCCTCGGCACTCGTGCTCCGTCGGTCGCCCTGAAGCAAGATGAGGATCTTCGAGCGCGACAGCTGTCAGGCCAACAGCGGTATGGCGGTCAGAATAGCGAGCGGAAGGAGGTGCAGAAGTAGAAAAGAGCAAGTAGAATGGCAGTCGGACGAGGAAATGAAGGAGGTGGGAGGAAGGGTTGGCTCGCTACACGGTGAAACGCTCCAGTCCTGCAGTCCTCCAGTCCCAAGCCGACCAGCGTGCCAGCCGTGCCAGCCTTCGAGTTCTCCCCCCTTGCCCTCTCAGGCACTCAGGGTCCAAGGAGTGGCGATGTGTGGCCGTGTAAATGGAGGGGGCGGGTGGTGGCGGTGCGGCGGGAGTGGCGTCGACGAGGTGACCCCTAAGGACTTTCTCCGCGCACCCCACATTCTTCATCTCATCCACTCCCTCACCGTCTACTAACCTCATCCTCACTCCGATCCATCCCAGCTTTACATATTCCCTCACACCATCTACCCGGTGAGCTCGGCAGTCATGCTCAGAACTCACAACCATCCGGAAAGCTATTCATCTAGGGCGCCGCAATTCCAGGCTCGTCGGGTAACTCTTCGAGTCCTCAAGGAGCGGCCATTCAATCTAAACGCCGTTTCTACATCAAACGGCGTGCTCCTCTCCTTCCTCTCGCCGCAGCAATACTATCATGCAACGAACTACTGCCAACAACCGCTGCGAAACCGCCGTGAAGTTGACGTCGAGCAATTCAGTCGCCGACTCCACTCAGGCCCTGGCTGGCTGCAATGGCGACCGGGGATGTGAACGCATGCTGACTGCCAGCCCGCCCATTGGCCCGAACCAACAACCCCGTGCAGCCCCACCCACGCCCATCCGGGCATGATAACCACCATCGTGACATATTTACGCCCTAAAAGACAAGACGACATGGGTTGAAATCCAGGCAGAGTACGTACCAGGGATACAGGTAGGTACATAGGACTTTAACGAAGGGTCATGTGCGCTCTTCTTGACCTGTTCCCACTTCCGTGAATTGCTTTTCCTTCTCCGCACCTCTTCACATTCTCCATTTCTCTATACCAGCTCGTTCGACGGAGAGTAGCGAAGCCAGCTTCAAAGCTCTCTGCATCTCTCCGCTCCGTTGAGAGGACAGAAGAAAAAGGGGGAAGAAAAAGAAAAAAAGAAAAGAAGATGGCGTCAACGACCAAATACCAGAGACTTCTCCCTGTCGCCGAGCCCGAACCCTCCGCTTTCAAAGAGCAGCAGCGGCAAGAATTCGATCTGGGAAGTGACGCTTCCATCTCAGCGTGTCCTTCTCTATCCTCGTGGGTCTCGCCGGCCCTCGTCCGCGACGCCATCGTCGGCCTGAGCGACGGTCTCACCGTTCCCTTCGCTCTGACAGCCGGCCTGTCTGCCCTGGGCGATCCGCGGCTTGTCATCGCCGCCGGCCTCGCCGAGCTCCTCGCCGGTAGCCTCTCCATGGGCCTCGGTGGCTACTTGGGCGCGAAAAGCGAAGCGTGAGTGAGGCCATACCCATACTATGGACGAAAATAGAAGAGAGGAGAAAAAGAAGACTTAAACACTTTTTCGCTAACATGTCCTCAGCGAAGCAACCGCTCCCTCTCCCTCCTCACCACAAGCACTTCCCACCCTCTGCCCCTCCCCCACCATTCACACCGTCCAAACCATTCTCAACGCCCACCACCTCCCCCAGCCCACCATCCAATCCGTCCTACACCAGCTTCAGCACCAGCACGAGAATCAGCTCCAACACGAGCTCCCCCCAACCCTTACCAGCCCCCCAATCCCCCTTCACGCCGCCCTCACCCTCGGCCTCGCCTACTTCCTCGGCGGTCTCGTCCCCTTGCTCCCCTACCTCGTCTGCTCCACCGTCGGTCGAGCCCGGGCCTGGAGCGTGCCCGTCATGCTCCTGGCCCTCTTCGCGTTTGGTTGGATCCGCGTCGGGGTCACGGAGAGGGCGGCGGGGGTGGCGCAGGAGGATGAGAAAGGGGAGGGGAGACGGAAGGGTTGGTGGTGGAAGAGCAGGCTCAGAGCCGGGCTGGAGATGGTGGTCGTGGGCGGGGTGGCGGCCGGGGCGAGCGCGGGGTGCGTCTTGCTGTCCTCGGCCGCAACCGGAGGGTTGGGCTTGCGTGCTGGCGTTTCGGAGGGGTAGCCGTGCCGATGATGCAAAGATGGTGAGGTTATGGAAGAAATTGGGTGTGATGGGTGATTATGATTGGGAACAGGAGGCGGATTGCAGAGGAAATGAAAAGAGAGGGAGAGAGGAGAGGAACCGAATGACGGCACAACCGGTCTCTCGGACGGGATGGAAACTGAAACATGGAACTACTATACAATACAACATCCATCTCCAACCGAAAGTATCACGAAACAATTCTCCTGTTACCGCCTCTTCCAAAGTGTACACGGACAGATCCCGGAATTACTATATATGGTATACGCGTACATTATCATACAGAACACAACCCGAAATAGGAGAAGGTCGAAAACATAGGCAGTGCCCCCTACCGACTCACCTCCTCGGAGCACATCAGACCGGCTGATGGAGCCGAGAAATCCCAGTACCCACGATCCCACGACCCTACGGTCCGTCTCCCGCACAGCCTATACATACATAGCATCGGCGGATGGGTGACGAATGGGTGAGGGTGCATGGCCCTCACCAGAACCGCACCACGCTCCAGTCCAACCCCGGATCCCGCAGCCTCCCCGTCTTCCTCGCGTTCTCCTTCCCACCGCCCCCGTCATCCACCAGATCCTCCCACCGCCGATCGACGTCCACGTGGACGCGGTCGCCGACCCAGCTCGCGCCCTCGGCGACGACGCCCGTGTACTGCCGCGTGTGCGCAACCTCCTGCGCCCCCACGCCCGCCTCGTCGCCCGTCGGGATCCACACCCGCGGCGCCGCGGCGGTCATGTAGGGCGGGAGGTACGCGGCATCCAGCAGGGCGTGCACGTCGACGCCGCCGCCCGTGTGCGAGGGAGCCCGACCTTCCGGTGTCGCGGCGGAGGCGGGATACAGGCCGGCCGGGTCGGGCGCATCGTCCGGGACCTGGTCGCGGAGCACGCGGTAGCTTTCGTAGACCTCAGGGTGAAGATACTTCAGGAACGCGTGCTTGAGCCCCTTGGGGTTCGGCGGTGGCGGAGGGGGGGCAACCAGGTGCATCAGAGGTCTGAAGCCGGTGTCGAGGCAATCGATCGTCTCTTTCAGGTGAGAGCGCGACCGGGAATTTTGGGAAGTTGGTTCGAACAGCCCTCCTGGATCAAGCGGATCCTTGCCAGTGAGATGTGTTTGGAAGAGGAGCTTGAGGAGACCACCCACGGTAGCGACGGCGGTTTCGGTGCCTTCTGGCAGGCCGCGAGCGGTCGGTGGAACCCCTTCCTCGGAGTCCGATTCGCAATCCGTCTCTAGCTGATACGTCTTTTTGTCGGGATCGCCGTTCATGCTTCCTTTCGAACCCACACTGGCCCTGCGATATGAATCGGACTGCACAGGTTGTATGGCGTCCACACTCGCCGGAACAGAGTCCCCGCGTTCCTCGTCTCCTACTGTATCCTTCTCCAAAACGGTCGACGGCTCTTCCGCAGCCAAGGTTCTCGGGAGGTTATACATCAACGGATCCAAAGCGTCATCCAGGGAATAGTTCACAATTGCCGTCACCATTATTAGCCCGATCATCATGACAAGCGGTCCGAAGGCAGCCTGGAGAGCAAAAAGACCTAACAAGCATATCTCGGCAAGATAGAGACCAGTAAGCGTCTGCTTGAGGGCCAGCGGATATACGAGACCTCGAGTGTCCAATGCCGATCCGAGAACGTTGAGCAAATTATATTTCCAGATTATGTAGGCGATGTAGAACCCAACCAGGGAAAACCCAAGGATGAGGGGCGCTATAACAGAATAACTTATGGCTATAGGCGGTTTAGTACTAAAGAGAAGAAACGATCCGAGGAAGCACTTACTGATCACGCCGAGGTTGACAATGACTGGAAAGATACTGCCCCATTTCGGTTCGGAAAGGCGATTCCATCGCTCAAATCGCTTCTTCGGGTCTTTCATGAACTTATGCATCACCTGAAAGAAGAACAGGTCCGAGAAATGTGCCAGCCGGCCTGCGGTCATGCCCAAACACTGAATGGTAATGTAGGAGAGATAGAAATTGGAGGCTTTCGGGAGACAGGATGAAAGAAGGTCTCTGGCCGACAAAGGGTCCTCGATCACCTCCACAATGGATGCCGATGCAGCAGATGTAAATGTAGTGACGAGGAAGACCTGGACCACCTGAAATCCAAAATACGACCGCTGTACAAACAACTCACCCAGAGACCGTGATGGAACGCCAGCAAGTCTTGCAAACACTGGGATAGGTCAGTGAGTTTATCTTGTGAGGACAAGGAGGTCCAGCTGCTCACCTCTCATTATTCCTGGGACGATGGCCATCAAGAGTGATAACATGAGAGCTGGTAACAGTCCAGTGATCAGGCCAAGTATGACACTGGGGATGTCCTTGATGAAGGCAAGGAATGGTACCTTTTCGACGAGGAAGTTGATGTTGCTTAGAAGCCCAACGAAAGCTGAAGGTATCGACCAGAAGATAATCAACACGCAGATGGCGGAGATGATGCAGAATTGCCGGATGATGCGCTCCCACCAACGCATCCGCAGAGACCACCAGTGTATCTCGTAAGGGCGAACGTTGATATACTTTTGGGACATGTGCGACGGCCGGTGATGGACAAGAGCTTGGTAGGCTTGTTGCGCCTCGATTTGGCTGGTGAATTCAATGAAAGCGGCAGGCAAGGTACTTCCGGCATTTCCGCGTTGCATCTTTCTTTGCAGCCTGTTGATGTCGCGTGTAAGTTCCTTGAGCCGCCTGCGGGTCCATCTAATCGTGTCTACCGATCGACCGTAGTTCGCTAACGGTCGATGGGTTGGACGAGCACTTTGAGGTATCCATTGTGCTGCGATTGAACCAGGGACATCAAAAGGAGGGCCATCTGCACCATAAGCTTGCCGATTTTCTTTCTTATCCGGATGTTCGAGCGCAGACACATCCGTAGAAGGATACGCTGAGGCAATCGGGGCGACCGTCTTAGGTCCAGGCGCAACGTCAGGTGGCGCAGCATCGGGATGTCCACCTTGGACTTGCAAGCGCCTTGCCCGGCTCGCTTTTCGTATCAGGATGATTTCAGCATCCTGCAAGCGCGAAGCGGTTTGTTCGCGTTCCCTGACGAGACGCTCCAGCGACCAAGAGGTCCGTGGGATCCAAACGCGCTTAACAGAGTCGCCAAATACCTTCCGCAGCTTAGCTTCGTCCAAGTATTGCTGCGGGATGCAGGTAAACAGGACGGTGCGGGAAGATAGCCGATTGGCGTAGAATGGGTGGAGGTTGTACGCTTGGCGGAGATTAACGTAGAACAAGCATTCCCGGCAAACGGTGTATAATATAAAACCTGATGAACGATTAGCGCAGGTGACCACGGAGCCATCATGCACAGAGCAGGTACCGAAAAAGAGCCATGCCAGGAAGGCGTGTACAAAATACCACTTCGGATGGGTTACGTTGCCAAAGGTGAGTTTGTCGAGCTGGCTACCGGTGCCGCCTCCGTAGACATGCAGAGGGAACAGGATCGGCCAGGTAAGGCAGATGCCGACGACGCAGATCAAACAGAGCACTTTGAGGTAACGGAGGAAGAGGTAGGCGTCAAGAGAGGAGTGGTTCAGCACGTAGATGTCCGGGGTCTTCCAAAAGGCGACGACCCAGGTGAACCAGGTGGAGGGCAATGGCGGTGATCGTTCACTGTGTCAAGCCATAAGCATGGACGACTCGAAGGTTGATGGGACGGGAACACGCAATCATCCTTCCGCCGCATCAGCGATTGGCGGCGAGTGACGATTGGGGGTGCAGCGGTTGTGGAGAAGGGGGCGGGGAGTGAGTGAGTAAGTGAGTGAGTAAGTGAAGGGACAACGTACTAAGGATGGAGGCTCGACAAGAACGTACGAGGGGCGTAGACCCGTGGAAATCTACGCCTGGACAGGATAAAGGCAGCGAGGCAGACTCCAGCATAGATGGCGACGGGGATCAAGGTGGAGAAGAGGGCGCTGACGGAGGATGAGTTGGAGCCGGTGCTGACGCCAACGACGGTGGCCGCGCTGGAGTTGTCTCGCGACGAGCCGATGCGGGGGTCTTGTTCCTCGTTCTGCACGACGTCAGACCAGACGGAAGGACGAGGTCAGCACGTCGGTACCGAAGGCGTTAAAGGCAGCCATGGCAGGGTAACCTTAGGCCTCCAAAGGGGACCCTGAGGCAGCCACTTCGCTCGGCAAGCGTGGCGGGTGCGGGGAGGGGAGGAACCTAAAGGGGAAAAGGGAAAGGGAAAGAGAAAGGGGCGTGAGGGGGTCCGCGGAAAGAAAGGGTCGGAGGTGGTTGCTCTTGATGGACGCTGGGAACTTACGAGTCGCCGCAACAGCAACCGATGCCCGACGTCCGCGACCGGCATCGGGGACGCGATCGGGGAGGATGGCGGCGTTTCGAGGTTAACGTCGAGGTTAACGTCGAGGTCAAGGTCGAGGTCGAGGTCGAAGCTGTAGGAGGGTCGAAGGAGCCTTAGGATCTCCGAGAGAATGCTGCCGCCATCGACGGCGCGACCGCATGCGGGGAACGAGGGATTCCGATTCCTCAAGTTGGTTGTGCGGTCACAGGCGGGTGGTACAGTAAGGTACTAGTCTTTAGTACTACGCAGGTCAGGAAGAGACCGTAAAGATCACCGTCACGTGGCAGAGTACATAGGTAATTGAAGTAGTGGTAGGTGGGATGGGTATGGCAGCCTTAAGGGGTTGGTTGGTACAGCTTCGTTGTGAAAACGTACTAGGTATGTATCGCAAGAACAGTGAGGCAGAGTTTGCTGCGGAGCGAGAGTCGTGCGGGCGCTGGGAGGAGCAACTTCCGGTGGTGATCCTGCTGCCGCTGCACGCAAGCAACCTGGCAGCACGCAATCCAAGGTCAGGTACCTCATCGATCACTGGTCGGATGCGATGGCCGGTGCCCGAAGGAGTCTTCCTACTGTACCTTTTGGGTACTAGTAGGGAGTATTCGGGCATGTAGGGAAGGACGGAGTGTCTGCGTAGGAGATTTTACTGGAGGGGACAGGCCCAGCGGGAACCGCTCCGCTCGGCAGCTGAAAAAGGTGCAGCATCTCGGGGCATCTTGGGGAAAGGCAGAAGGATGCAGTGGATACAAGGCGCCGCCACCCAGGGCTTCGGCCGCCCGTCAAACTGCCAGCGTCCACCTGCACTCACACTTGTCATCACGCATCCGGGCCTACTCGAACCCTGCTCAGCTGGTTGGCATCACTTTTCCCCCGACAGCAGCCAATAGTCGCTCAATCCTGTGCGAAAGATAAGGGTATGGGCGTATCGGGATGATCCAATGCAGTGGGGATAGGACGGACCGCGGAGAAATGATGTGCGCGAATCGCATTTCTTCCGACATCTCAGGGCTACTAACGAAGCGGATGTCATGGCAGCCGGTAAGTAACAGGTATGGCCGTTAACTACCTTCAGCGTGGCAGCATCTCGCAACTCTTCGTGCCTCTCTCACACTCCCCTGGGAACGAAGACCGCGATTGAAAAAAAAAAAAAAAAAAAAAAAAAAAAACACTATAGTGCTGTAGTAGACTGCATCTGTAGGTATGACCGCATGGATCCAGCTCCCCCTGAGGTAGGTACTGCAGGTGACATACGGATACCCCTCCATCTCCCCCTCTCTCAGCTGGAATGTGCAGCGATCCACGAGTCGATCTGCAGGAACTCGACGAATGGCGTGCGTGGGGTCCCAGGTGGCCGCTGCCTGAGGCTCGACGCAAGTGGACTGAGAGCCCACCACGCCCACTTCCAGCTTCTCTTCCGAGGTTCCTCTCTTCCCACTTCCTTCCTTCCTCTCCGTGAATGATGCTCTTAGCGTCGCTGGTCACCCCGACCCATCAGGCTTCCATCGCAGAATGACTGCCTCCACCCTCAGACATGCCCCTCCTCCACCACAACTCTACCCGATCTCACGTAACAGACAATCATACAATAGGCCGTGATAATGTCATCCTTCCCAGATACGGTACCTAGCCCAACTGGCAGCTAACCGATGGATCAAGAATCCCTTCCTGTTCCTCCTCCACTCCACCCTTCCACGGTCACATCTCTAGTCCAGGTGGAATCCTCGGCCCCAGCATCCAGTCTTCCATTGCCAACCACCGGCTCCATGCCCTTTCCGCTCCATCGAGTTCGCTGTCCTCGATGGTGTCGAGCGGCCTGAGGAATGGCACCGACTCATCCCCGCAGTGATCGTACAGTCGCTTCACATCCGCCCATCCGACGCTCTTCACGGCGAAGAGGTAATTGCGTCTCTCTACTTTTTGCAAAGGTTCAACACCTTTCTTCCACTGTGGCCCGAACAATTCCACAAGGATGTGCTCTCTGTCGAAACCGGTCACCACCAGTCGCCTGATATAGGAGACCAGTGACACCCAAGGTTTCCCTCCCGCTTCCGCGGGCCCTGGTTCGGCTCTACTTCCTGTCGGCTGTCTGTGCTCCACTCTGTAGCCCTTCTGCCAGGTCTCGTCCTGACGTTCCATGCACGAAGCGAGCCGCTGCTTACGCTGGTCTGGAAGCGCGATGTTCATCAGCGCTGCCACGGCGAGCGCGTTCGGATGGAATTGCCCTTGTTCAAGAAAGTAGATCGAACAGGCATGATAGGCCTGGTGCCATTCCAGGATGTCAAATGGGCCCTCATGGTCTCGCTCCATACCCATTGGACCGGACTGGTTGAACGCTTGACATCATTCAGCATAACCTCTCACCTAAGCCAGTCGATGGAGCGTGAGTGATGGGGGCGGCAAGGACACTGGCTTACCTTGAAGCGTCGGAGGAACGTGTGCAGGTATATATTGTAACGCACAATGATGGCAGAAGCGATTGAACTGAGCACATCGTGCAAATGAGTACAAGAACCGGCGGTGCAATCCATTTATAGAGGAGGAACACACGATCTGGTACTGCGCACGCAAAACAAGTCATATCGTTCGCCTCACCGGTGCAACCGCTGTAGATCTCCGGACCAGGCGGGCAGACCTCCATCGACCACAGGTCCCGTCGATGTAGGTGAATCAGACACAGTCGAGTGAGGACCGACACCAGCTGAGCTGCCGGGTCCTCGCCCGGATGAGGCCTTGCTCAGCTACGGATGGAAGATCCGGGCCTCTCTGAGAGCCCGTCGTCGATGAAGGAGCCACGAGCCAGCCACATATGGGGCGCAAGCATCGGAGAGATCTCGAGCAGCATTATCGGCAAATGTTTAGCAGAGAGACTCGTGCGTGTTGGCGGCCCCAGCCAATTGCGGATTCTGTAATGCTCTTCAAATCTGTCCGAGCTCTTTGGGTCCCTTGCGAGAGCTTCTTGAATACCGGCCCGGAGTGCTAATGGGACGAACGCATGGACTGAAGCCCCTCCAGTAACCTTGGATGGGCTCGAAGAGGGGCTTGTTCAGGTATATACGGGGGCACACCGCGGCGCCTCGAGCTGAGATTGGTGTTTGCGGTCGAGGAAAGGGCAGGGCAATCAGACCACTCTTGGTTGATCTGCAGTGGACGCAATACGATACCATGCCGCGAGCGGACTAGAGGGGGTGCGGTCCCTGACTCGCCCATTTGAAATGGGTCCTCCCTGCTCCGAGCATGCGAGCAGCGCCGGTGCTCGCGGCGTGCTGTTCGGGTGGGGTATCCTCGGCCTCAAGCGAAGCGAGATCTCCACAGCCTGGAGATCTCCCAGCTTGCCCATGCCCCTGCGCTCGCTCTGGCACGGTTGCACCTGTCTCCTCCACTCCAACCTTCAAAAATTCCCTGTTCGTCAGAAGACCAGCCATCCTCGTAACGGCATACCTCTGAGATGTATCGACCATGCCAACCGGGCAGGGGTCCCGCGTCTGCCGGCTGTTGCGCTACCGGCTGCGCTTCCTTCACAAATCATGGCCTCACTCTTGAATCGCAACCCCACCTGAGCCTTTCCTCCTTCACATTCACCCTCACTCACCTCCCAACTCCCCGGTAACTTATGATTGATGTGGAACTCACATAGCCTGGCCGGCTCCCAGCTTGGGGCACGGAGAATCTCAAGGTGATCTATGCCCTTTCGTCGGACGCTCTTACTGCATCACATTATAGCCGTAGGTTTAATGTTGGAAAGAACAACACCTCGCGGCAATCGTGAATAAGATTACGGTTAGCATCCGAGTGTCTTTCCCTGTCCTTTTGTCTTCTCAACCCTATATCAAGTCTTGGTCCCTTCAAGCCACTCCTAATAGTGAAACCCTCGTCTTTCTTTACCTTTTACCGTCTCTCTCTTCTGTGTCATCTTCTGCGTGCCTCTCTTTCAACCGCATTTCCTGTTCCAGACCGTTGTTCGCTATCGTACACCTTCGTCATAATTTTCGCCACTCCTGCCTCCGACCCCTCGTTCGAATTGCTGGTCGCCACACAGCTGAGGGTCATCACACACGCCAAAGATTACCACGTCATTGTTGACTCTTCTCAAGGGTGTCACCTGGTGCCTCAGGATAATGCGGAGTGCGCCACTGCTGCCGATATTAAACTCAGCATGAACTCAAAAGCCACCTTTGAGGAGGTCTCTCCCGCCTTCTTTGGATATATTCACTCGACCATTGATGGGCTTCAAATCATCGAAGCATGCCTCCGGGGCGCTCTACCTTTAGTCCGCCGCCGTCCTGGTGAGCGCGAGAAGGAGTCTCTCGCCAGCTCCGGCAGCGTTTACGTTTTCATTGAAAATCAAAGCGGCATCAAACGATGGACCGACAACATCGCTTGGAGCGCCAGCAGGACGCGGGGAGATTTTCTCTACTACCGAGAGCTTGAAGAAGACAACGCGCTGGTGTGGGACCACCACAGCCCGTATCCCGTCTCCTCGTTCTCCTTCTCTTCTAATCTCACAACGACTCCCCCTCCGCCGCCCTCACGCCATCGTTCAAGCCCTGGTTATCCGTCATACGTGCCCTCTATCCCCCAGGAATACCAGAAACACGACATCGTATCGACGGAGTGGTATTCGGACGACCGCGAGTATGTTGGCTTCTGGACCGATGCGCGGGAACTCAAGCTGGACGGCATGGTGAAGAAAGCGTTGACCGTCCGAGCTGAGGGCAGCGTGATCCATCTGATCAGCTATTACACTGTCACCGATGCGAAATGCGGACGCCTACAGCGCCCCTTCCAATGTCTTCGGGGCGTGGGTGAGCTGCACATTCGGGACAGCTTGATGTACAGCCGTGAGTGGAAAGCAGACGTGCATTACCAGCAGCACATCATCCGGACCAAGCTCGCCACCGCAGAAGCCATAGAGAGGGGGTTCCAGCAGGCTCAGCAGCAGGCTCAGCCGCAGCAGCAGCCCCAGCATCAGCATCAGGACCAGCACCAACAGCAAGCGTGCCAGCACCAACAGCAAGCGTTCCAGCAGCCTGCTGTACCGGCATATTACCCTCATTCGAATGAGTGGGATCTTGGCAGTCATCCGACAACAATCTCCCCTGATCTTTTTTCGACGCCACCACCCGAACTATCGATACCCGGCAGTGACGCTGCCGTGTACCACGCACATCCGCCATCATACCCGTTTGGCGCCGTCTCGCCCGCCAGCTCATCCGCCGCCACCGCAATGACGCCGACGGAGGCTGTTCCAGTGGAGTTGTTCAACTTCTACAGCCAAGAGCACCCCTATCGCCGGGACAGCATGTTTTCCGCTCAGGTCTCGGCCTCGTCGTCTGCGTTGTATTTGCCGCCCACGTCCTCCCCGGCTCCGTGGGACCATCCGGGCATCCTAACGCCCGTGACGACGACGCCAACAACGTCGTTGCAGCAGCAGCAGCACTCCGAGCACGTCCATGGCATGGATGTGAGCACGAACGCGAACATGGACACGGCTACGGGCACGTGCGTGGGCATGGGCACGGATTTGCCGGTGATGGGGTGTTGTCCTCGTGGTGAGAGGATGGCGCAGCAGCAGCAGGGACACCAATCCCATCAGCAGCCGTGCCCGCGTGCGGTCTATGCAGCAGCACCCGACAGCTTCACGTGGTTTCACGGCTATGCTTGAAAAGGGGGGGGCTAGACCTTCTATTTTTTCCGATCTTATCGATTTTGCCATTGCTGTTGAACGGGTCGGTGCACGGAGTTTTCGTTCAACGGTATCAGTTTTTTTCCCTTTTCTTTTCATCCCGATATACTCTTCCTTCCCCTTTTCGGAGGACATGGGCGTCTTCCTCTTTCGGCTGGGAGAAGACGTGTGCATTGCATTGTTTCTATTCCTTTATTCTATCTTGTTTACTGCCTCACTCGGATACCAAGAAAGAAACGAGAACCGGTTGTATTAGATTTTGCCGCTTCTTCTGTTTGTTTGTTTCGTACCGGTGTGGTCTTTTGCTCCATCCATTTTTTTCTTCTTTGATCATATTCTGTATATATTACTGTACAATATAGAGTTGTATGTATGATGGATGTCTTGTATATAGAGATGTATGGATATATTGCTACAGTACATAAGAATTATACTCCCTCGAGAAGGAGAGAGGCCTGACTGTAAATCTTACTTAGCGATCACTCGTATCCCCGTTGCCGTGTCATGAGTGTGTCATCATTGCGAGGACGATTACTGCATATGACTGACTACGAGTAGTCATATAAAATGACCTTACTCACTTCCTTACTCGATTTCTTACTCATCGCTTCTTTACTTCACCCTGTCAAGGCAGTCGGAATATGACGTCGGGCGTTCCGCGGGCCGGCTCGGGGAACTACTTACCGTTGGGGATGTCCCGTCAGCTCGCCGGAGTGAGCCCCGGTGGCTGCCAGGCGGGAAGCGGCTTACTCAGGATGGATAGGATGGGATGACCCCAGCCTCAACCCTTAACTATCAAACCTCACCTCTTCCCGGCCCATCTCGGATGGCAGTACTGCTTTTGGATTGGAAAACTTTACGGCGACGTGCTACGTATAGGAACTTCCTCTTGCTCCTTTTCCTCTTCATGTGTACTGCAGTGTGCACTGACTACCGTGACCCATAGACTCGCGGACCGGACGACAGCTATCACCGCCGGTTCCTATTTTCAATCGTTCGTTGAGAAGCAAGAAGCAGTCCGACTGACTGGACTCACTGGCTCGCATCCGATCCGCGCTCGTGTGTACACATTACGTGACGTGGCTCACCGTTGCGCGGTCGCGATAGTTATAGTATCACTTTTATCCTAAACGTCCTATATGTTCGCCTCTTTTATAGGGGAGGGTTCCTATATATACACCACCCACGCGAGCGGTTGCTCGGTATTCTCGGTTCCCACGGGCCCAGCCGCGCGAAACTTTGTTTCAACTCCACCGATGTTCCCATTGTCTGCCCCTTAGCCTCGGAGAATACGCATCCCGCACCCCTATATTACAGACTGATATAGGTCGGGATCAGGGCATGTCCCGGGTAATAACCCATGCCCTTTTTGATTCTCGGCTCACGGTTCACTGGCCTATGTAAGCTTGCTCCCCTCCCCTTCTTGGGAGGGTTCTCCTTTCCCTCGGGCCTGCTTCCTATCCTCTACATCCTTGAACCTTGTTCTTCCTCCCTCCTTTGCTTCCTCCTTCGGCGCGCTCACCTGCTGTTTCTCGGTTCACGGTTCACATATGAGCCTCTCTCGCATATCCTGTCCACACCGTCGGACCTTTTTTCGTTGCTCTCCTGCCTCCTCTCCCTGAACCTTGCTTTTCCAATAGTTCCGTCGCCGTCTCTGTCGTCCTTCCTCCACCCCAACGGCGGCAGTGCTCCAGCACCATCTTGAGCTCACGGCTCACGTTCCAATCCCGACCGTCTGTGGGGATCTCGCCGTCTACCTGTGCGATTCCTCGATCGAGCACTCCAGCCGCCGTTTTCGTCTATACCGCCGTCGAATGTCTCTGTTCGAAAACGTCTACACCGAACGCACCGGCCTCCTTCGACCCAGCTATCGCCTCACGGTCCACCTCGATGACCACCCTCCACCTCCTCCTTCATGATCGGAGTATACTCCTGAAGATCGGCCTCCGACCCGACAAACAGGGGGACGTGACGTACATCCGATCCGATTGTCACCACGTCTGCTTCTCGGCGCACGGATTCACGATTCCACGCGACATCCCTCGACCGCTCCGCCGCAATATGCTCCGACCATCCTTTTTCGAGCATCTCCTCGGGAACCTCCGTCGTCCCTGATACCCATGTCGTCACCCCCCTGACGACAAGGATGGACGTCCTCAACAGCTTCGTTTCCGGGCTCGACCCCTCTGACGCTCGGACACACCCACCGTGCGTTTCTTCTCGATAGTACCTGCATACGAACTTACCTGCATCCCGGCCATTTCGCGCCATCATCCGAGCGCGCTTAGGCAAACAAACAGCACGTAGGGAGAAAGTGGCGCCCGGTATTGCCAATACCATCCGGTGATCCGCGTCGTCCTGCATACCTCACGCAATTACCCGTTGCGGCCATCTTCGTCTACTTTCGCTCGTTCCTTTTGTCTCACAACCCTTCTAGGCCGCTTCCGCTACTGCTCCGATCCGGCAGATGTCCTTCTACCCTGCGCGGCTCATCTGCCCCGTGCTTCGCTACTTTCGATAGTCCCTTCCTCCATCGGTCCTTCGTGCGTTTTCTTCTTCCCTAATCCGTCCTTCGATCCCTCAACCCTCGGAGATGCGCCAAGACCGGGTGGGTTCTGGATCTGTCTGCTCGGATATTAAGAGGTTGGGTTGAGAGATTCGATGGGACCGTCCGTGAGAGCAGGATGGGTTTTGCAGGCCTTGCCCACGTGAGAATGAGGTGATATCGGGGAAGGGGAGGGAGGCAGGGAGGAGTGGCTGGGTTGCCTGCCGGGTTGCAGGTCGTGACTTGGAGGACCGCGCCCTCCGTTCTCGTCGATGTGGGTGACGCGATCATTGGATCAGCGATGATGCTATGGTCCTGATGATAATGATGATTACGAAATGCTGAGAAATCGGGGGGAAGGGAGATGGGACGATTGTTTAAGCAACGGTGGAAAACCGTATTGCACATCTCTCGGACAGGGTGCTTTTGACTCCGGGGAGAAAGAGAGAGGGCATATAAAAGCACCCAGCTACCCACCGCCGCGCCCTTGCTATGTCTCTCTTTCCCTCTTTTTTCCTCCCTCTCGCCTCTTCCCTTCTTCATTTTGACCTACCTACTTCCCTCACTCACTCACTTCGCTTTCTCACTTTCTCACTCAATCACTTGTTCATTACTTCATAACCCCCCTTCCTCCATCCTGAACCCACCAAGCAGCGCATCACATCGCCTGCATGGCTTCCTGCTGGGATGGTGTAGTTGGTCATCACGTCAGTCTAACAATCGCGAAAGCAGCTTGTTCAGCGCACTGAAGGTCCCGAGTTCAAGTCTCGGTCCTAGTACAGCCAGGCCCCCTCTTGGGGGTGTTTTCCTTTTTTTTTTTTTTCTTAGGAACTGCTATTTTTCTTCTCCTTTCAGCCCCCCCTTTTCCCTTTTTTTTTTTTTTCTTGGTGGGGTGCGGTGGGGTGTGGTGGGGAAGGGGGTTGTTCGTTCCGGCCGTGCCGCTATGGCGGCCGTTCCATCGTCACATTCATGTGGGGTCGACGACCCGGTCCACATGGGCCGGCTGCGAATTTCCAAGTGAAACTGGGTGAAGGAGAAATGCATCTTTTTCACTTCTCTGTTCGGGTCTTTTTTTGTCTTGTTTTGGTGCTTCGTAGGCAGAAAAGGAAGCGTAGAGTATGAAGGAGGCTGGAGGGACGGAAGACGTCACGGTTCCACGGGGACGAGGATGAAAAAGCACAACATGCTTGCTGTATTGCCAGACGTCAGTATGTAGGTGGAAACCAGATCGGCGACGTGTTCACGGTGAGCAGTAGCAAAATGGTCTGCGATACAAATGAACAATAGGGAATCTATATTCTCGTTTCTCTCTCTCTCTGTCCCTCTCCTGCTCTCTTTTCATGTCCCAAATCGTGCGATAGCGAATGATCAATCATTATGCATCCTCGCGGCTCATCCTCCCGATGAAACATGCAATAAAAATAATTTGTCGTAAAGAAACGAGAAAGAGAAAGGAACATGGTGCAACAGGGCCCGAGCCAAGAAAGAAACCCACGCGGTCGAAGGGAAGAAGAAAGCGGAGAGAGAAACACAACACTCATGTCTATATGACCCGTATCCAAAAAGCACGAAAAGCAATATAGAACGCCTGAAAATCGACTTTTGTTTTGCCGCAATGCGATCGGCAGGGGATATCGAGTGAATCGTCCTACTCCTCGTCGTCCGTGTCCGGGGGATGAGGGGTGCCCTTCGGCGAGTTGAGCCACTCGATGTGCCTCAGTCTGCGTCGGGCCTCGCGCTCCTTCATCTGGGCGCGCGTGAGCTTCTTCTTCTTCCTGGCCTTGAACTTGAGCTCGCCTTCCGCCTCGGAGTTGGCGGCGGAAGTAGCCGCGCTCGCCGCCGCGGACGCGACCGCTGAGCTAAGCGCGGAAGAGGCGGCCGAGGGGTCCTTAGAATCCTCGAAGCGGTCGAGGTGGAGGGCAACCTGGCCCTTGTGGGCCACCTTGCCGTCGGCGACGATCCACTGCTCAGGGCATAGGGCGCCCACGAACTCTTCGTTGTGGGAAATCATCACGACACCGCCCTTGTA
Source organism: Myrmaecium sp. VS I D KN 1 (assembly GCA_019775845.1). Classification (NCBI taxonomy): domain Eukaryota; kingdom Fungi; phylum Ascomycota; class Dothideomycetes; order Valsariales; family Valsariaceae; genus Myrmaecium; species Myrmaecium sp. VS I D KN 1. Next base: position 625,012 of record JADQAV010000022.1, read on the forward strand.
CTCGCGGATGGCGACGGCCAATCCACCAAGGGAGTCGCGGTCCAAGAAGTTGGTGGGTTCGTCAAGGACGAGAAGATGGGGGTTGTTCCACATGGCACCGGCCAGCACGACCTTGACCTTCTGACCACCGGAGAGACCGCCGATCTCGTTGTGGTTGGCGATTTCGGGGTCCAAACCGACATCCTCGAAGTGCTTGCTGATGACCTTGGGCTCCAGGACACGGAAACCGAGACCCTCACGGGACGCCTCGTGGTCATCGAACTCTTGGACAAGCTTCTGGAAGCCGAGGTCCAAGAGAGTCTCACGAGAAATCATGGTGTTGAACTTGGGAAGCATGTTCAACCATTTACTGTAGCATGTTAGTGATGTTCACACCCAAAACCGAGAAGAGACTTACACTTCATATTGGAAGGACTTCTTGTACTTCTGACGACCGATGAGGGCCTCGATACGGCGAGGGCCCCGGCCATCCTTCAGATCAATGGGCTTCTCCATCTGGGCCTTGTCCTCTTCGGTCAAGATACGAGTCTGCTTCATCAACACCTCGCGGTCGTCACCGTTGGCGTACCGCCACTGCAGGTATTGGTTGGGAGTCTTCTCCATGTGCATCTCAACGTGCTCCAGAGCGTGCTGCTTGATGTAGCCAATACGCAGGTTAGGGTGCTTCTCGACCTTGCCCTGCTGGGGAATGTATTCGCCGGTCAGAATCTTGATAAGCGTCGACTTTCCGGCACCGTTGGCACCAATGATCGCCACGCGGGAGGAAAGCGAAAGAGAGCAGGAGACGTTGTGGAGCGACGGCTTGGTGGCACCCGGGTAGGTAAATGTACAGTTGGTCATTCGCAGAATGGAGCGAGTGTTGGACTTGACACCAGTGAGGATACCGGGAGGAGGGAACTTGAACTGCACATTGGAAGCTGACAGAGTGTAGTAGCTCTTAGCCTCGGGCTTGACCTTGACGAAGGCAGCAAGGTTGCCCTTGTAGCAGACAAGCTTCTTCTGCTCATAGTGGTAAATGTCAGTGCACACCTCGTCGAGGAAACCTGAGTCGTGGGAGACGATCAAGCTGGTGATCTCGGTGTGCTTCTTGAGGTACTCCTGCAGCCATTTGATGTTGGCGACGTCCAAATGGTTAGTAGGTTCGTCCAGCAGCAGAACATCGGCGCGCATCAACATGGCTCTGGCAAGAGCCAACTTCATCTTCCAACCACCGGAAAGCGAGCCGACCTTCATCGACTGTCGGCCTTCGGGACCGGCAGTGAAGCCGACCTCTTCCAAGACGGCGGAGATACGCTCCATACCCTCGGGGGCCAGCTTGGGATCCCTGGCGCAGTATTCAAGGATGGTAAGATCCGCATCTTCGCCCTGGTTGTGTTCCACAAAGCAAGTTCTGACCTGGTCCTGGGGAGGGAAGCCTTCGAGTTTGCCCTCCGCAATACTTCTCATGAGAGTGGATTTTCCGGCACCGTTGCGACCACAGAGACCATACCGGTGACCCTTGAGAAGACGGAGGTTGGTGTGGGAAAGCAGAAGCATACCACCGTAGCCAAGGGAGAAGGTGGCGTTGACGATCTCTTCCTCGCCGTCCTCCGGCTGGAAAGGCTGGCCGAACTTGCGGTGGTCCTCGTCAAGGTAGAACTTCTCAACAGCGGCAGCAATCTCAACGCTCTTGCCCTCCTGGACGAGCGGCTTCAAGAGAGGCTCCAAAAGCACGGTAATGCGGTCATGGTTCCTCTGGTTGACGTCCTCTGCAATCATCTCGGAAACGTAGTTGCGAGCCAAGACCCAGACGTCCGAGTCACCAGGGAGGTTAAGAAGCCCGCCATGGGCAGCAACCTCCTTCTCAATAACGGCCAGGACATCAGCAGGCTGAGTTCTGGCAATAGCAAACTCGCTGGGGCCGTCACCATTTTGCTCGCCCATAGCCTTGTCGATAACAGCCAATGCTCTGGTAGCGATCTCACGAACCTCAGGAAGAGACGCGCGGTCCTTGACGTTCTGAACACCAGGTTTCAGCTTCGGCAGGAATTCTCTAGCTTCGACGGGGTCATGGACAAGCTTGGTCAAGTTCTCGACGACGACAACAGTCTGGCGAATGACTTCCTGGGGTGTGTTCGGAGTGTTGAGGGAGCGCTCAAGCAAAGGAGTGAGCAAAGCGAGGACAGGAGAGTCGACGATCGAGACGAAAGTGGTCATGGAGAGACCATGGATGGCCTTCTGCGTGTTCTGAGCGGAAGGGTCTTGCATGGCCTTGACCAGAAGGGGGATCTTCGGAGCAACGTCGTCGTTCTGGAGAAGGGTGGTGAGGGAGTTCATGGTCTTGACGGCCTGCTTAGCAACGTCGCTCTTGAGGTCGTGCATTCCAGCTTCGACGACGGGGATGAGGCCTTCCAGCTGCTTGCCCATAGCCAGACGGATGATGTCCTTGTTCTTTTCCTCCTCCGCGCTGCCCATACCCATCTTCGCCTTGTCGGCCATGCGGCCCATGAGCTCGAAGGCAGACAACGTTCCCTGCCACTTGCCGGTAGACTTCTGAAGGTACTTGACCAGCACGGGAAGCAGGCCGAAGACCAAAGCCTCAGGCTTCAGGTTGTTGAACAAAGCGTCCAGAGCGTACTGGGCACTCTCCTTGGTGGAGGAGCTCTTGTCGGCAAGCAAGTCCAGCGCGAGCGGGACAGAGTCGGAGTCTTGGAGAAGGAAGACAACCTCGCTGATGGGCTGCGCAGGGGGGAAGCGTTCGAACAACGCACCGAGGGCAAACATGGCTCCTTCGCGTTTTGCCGGGTCTTTCTTTTGAGTAGCCGCCTTCCTGATGGCTTCAAGAACGCCATAGCCGCGCAGGCCTCGGAAGCCGACAGAGTTTATGAGGAGGTTTGTGAGAGCGTAAGAGGCATCGAGAGAGGCCTGGGAGGTCTTGGAGGTGAAGATAGCGTCAAGGATGGCGGAGACTTCATCTTGAGTGGGAGGGACCGTGGACGGCTCCGAGGTCTTCACGGCGATCGCAGGAGCCATGGGAGGCGACTCGTGATGAGGCATCACCTAGAGGCGACGCAACGAGAAGGATGGGGTATATAGGTAGAGTCGGTGATGGGAGAACCTCGAGGTCTCAAAAGCGACACCGCGGGTCAAGGAGCGACTGGGGCGGCGGGGGCGGCGGACAACTTTTTTCTAGCGCGCTATCGATAGGAGGGGGGGAATGCCGAAGACTCAAATCTCGGCACGAAGCTGCGCGCACGAAGCCCCAGAGGACAACAACGGAAACAGAAAAAGAAGAGAAAGGAGGAGTGGAGAGGTGCCGCGGAGGGCAGGAAAAGGAGCAAAGGGGTGAGTGAAGAAGACGAAGAAGGGAGGAGGAGGAGGAGGAGAAGGACAGGAGGAAAAAAGACGTAGGCGTTAGGGGCGATAAGATGAGAGAAAGCCGACCGCAGCTAAAGGTTAGTGCTGGGCGGAAGAAAGGGTGGAAAGGGTCAGTCAGCACTGAGCAGTCAGCCAAGGCCCGCGCTCCTTGTTTCCCTGGAGGCCCGACCAGCCCAACTCCCCCCGCAAAGGGCACTAAGGCACCAAAGGCAACGAGGCATCAGGCACGAAGGCACCAAGATAAGTAAGGCATTAAGGTATTTAGGCACAAAAGGATGTCTGCCTGGATAGTCCCTTGTTTTTCAGGCAGAACACCTCAACACCACAGCTCAGCCTTCCACGACAACGATAACGGAGCAACAACAAAGCAATCAGAGCCATGCGCATGGGAGATCTCGTCAAACTCACTCTGCTGTATACTTGTCTTCACGATGCTCTGCAGGTTGATAGATCAGTCCGGCATCTAGCTTCTTCATTTGCTTAGATACAACACATTCCGCCTCGGGATTTTATTTCTATATAAATGTTTATTCGAATCGATGATTTTAGTCAAACCATCCTCCAATGTTCATACTTCGCACCAATTCACATAATCCTCATGCGATCGCTCAAGTCAAAGGTACAAATACTCAAATATATCATCGCAGCTTCGCCCTGTCAAGTTCTTGCATCTTCCATCGCCCAAGACGCTAAGACGACATTGCTTTGAAATCAAGCCAATCCTCCTCACCCAAAGAAGGCTACGAAACCACCGTTCCAGGAAATCTGCCCACGACGTGCGTCTGACATCTACAGCCCAGTCAACCAATCGCTGGTATCAAATCTGAATCCTCACAATCACCCGTGCAAGAGGGAGAAAACATAAATATACCCTAGCAAAGCCGTACCCCCGCTCAAAACCCATCCAGCATCTCCCAACCCACCAGCACACATCACATCCCACACACGTTCAAACATGGACCCTCTCCTAACCCCGCCGCCGCCCAACACCTCCAAAACCGTCTTTCTCACCGGCGTGACCGGCTACATCGGCCACGCCGTCGCCGTCGCCTTCGTCCGCGCCGGTTACCGCGTGTACGGGCTCACACGAAGCAGCGCCTCCATCCCGGCCCTGCAAGCGGCCGAGATCCACCCCGTCCTCGGCAACCTGGACGACCGCGACCTCACCTTCCTCCCACCGCTGCTAGCCCAGCAAGCCCGCTGGGACATCATCGTCTCCTGCACCGAAACCCTGGTCGACTACCCGGGGCACTACGACGCCATCCTCCGGCTCATCACCCGCCTCGCCGCCTCCCACAACGCCCAGCCCAACGTCACCGCCCCGCCGCTGGTCCTCTACACCTCCGGCTGCAAGGACTATGGATCCCAGCCGCTGACCGCCAACCCGGACCCGGGCCCGGGCCCGTACCACACCGAGGAGTCCCCCCTGAACCCACCGCGCCTCCTCGCCCCGCGCGCCTTCACCGCCCCGAAGATCCTCGAGCCCCAGCACGCCCGGTCGGACGACGACGACAACAAGGCCGCCTTCCACGCCCTGCTCTTGCGGCCCACGAACGTGTACGGCGGCGGGAGCAGCTTCTACGGGCTCCTCTTCAAGCTGGCCGAGCAGGCCAAAGCGGACGGCCTGGCCGTGCTGCGGATCCCGGCCCCGAGACGCTCGGTCATGCATGCCCTGCACGTGGACGACTGCGCCGAGGCGTACGTGGCGCTGGCGAGGGTGGCGCTGGAAGAGGCGGGTGGGCTGGAGAGAGTCACGGGACAGGCGTTCAATATCTCGTCCTACCGATGGGAGACGGCGGAGGAAGTGGGAAACGCGCTGGCGAAAGAGTACGGGTTTGAGAGGGTGGAATTCGATGAGAGCTTGCTGTCGACAGGGCAGGAGGAAGAGGCGGCGAAGGGCGTCGAGCCGGATATCCTGTCTTATTTGTTTAGGTTCAACCAGGCCGTGGGTAGTGAGAAGATTAGGAGCGTGACAGGATGGCGGGATCGAAGGGCACTGCTCTCGGAGGACGTGGGGACATATCGCAGAGCCTGGGAGGGGACCAAGGAGATCGGAGGGAAAGTAATGGATTTCAGTTGGTTGGATACATTACGCCAGGCTTGAAGCTGGTGTAGATGGCGGTAACATGTTGTCAGGCTAATGACTGGTTGGGATATATTGCCCTTAATTGTAAGCGCTATCCGGCAGTTGATATTTTCCACTAAAAGCCTATGTTCATGAGGATAAAATGGTCAGCACTCAGCCATACTTCCAAGATGCACAGGAGATGAATTTTTCAGAAATTGAAAGGACAACAAAAGGCCGAAACAGAGCGCGGTCACTTACCAGCTTCTGTGTTCCCCTCACCCATACTCTTGCTCCCGCTCGAACCGGACTGGATAGATCCCAGGATGCCATCAATGTACCCTGCTCCGCTCCATTTCTGGTGCGTCAGCACGTCACAGCCGAGTTCCTTCTCTCGCTTCTGCACCAGATTCACGTAGGCCAGCATGCCGTCTTCCTTGAAGCGCTTGGAGAGCTCATTGGTGATGGTTGCCGTAGAGTGAAGACCGGCCAGAGAGATGAGTTGGAGGACAAATCTGCCGCAGTGATCAGTATACCGCATGTGCTCGGGATGCTCGACGCAGATCATCAAAGCTATCTTACCCATGTTTCGCAATGTCCCACACGAAGTTCTTCAGCGATTCCTCCGTAAAGCCTTGGCCCATCCAGTTGAAGCTAGGGCTGAGGTTGTACACTAGCTTCTTACCCGGGAACTTGCCACGGATCTCTCCTGCAAAGCCTGCAGCCTTCTCGACGCTCGGGTCGCCAGTCTCTACCCAGAGTAGGTCCGCGTAAGGTGCAAATTCCAGCCCACGTTTGACGGCCGCGGGCAAGCCGGCCTTGTAATGATAGAATCCTTCACGGGTACGGGGAATCTCCCAGTCGAAATAGACCGGCGTCTTCGTGTACTTCGCAGCGACCTCCCGGCGTCTGTGGAGGGAGTAATCGCGGTTTTGTTGGACGATTTTGAGATATTCGTCGATGACTTGTTGCGATGCACCTTCGTTTTGAAGGTGTTGAACCACGGCTGCAGAGAGTGAGCTTCAGACGCATTGCATTGCCGATGACACAAATGGAGTACAAACCTTCGTCAAATGTAACCAATTTGTGTTTCTTTACCCACACAGCCTCGAACTGATCAATCTCGGAGCCTGATGCACCGCGCGCCTCCATCTGCTGCAGTGTCTCCGCCAGCGGTTCGGCCTCTTCGGTTACGCCCATGATGAACTCATGGTCGCGCACATCGATAGCGCTGCTCAGGAGCCTCCCGCTTTCGGAATCCGTCCGAGCAATGACCAGATTCTCGCACCCCATGAGATCCCATTGAAAACGTGCAGCGACGAGGCGGTTAATATGTTCTCCCACTGGCACCAGAACCTTTCCAGCGAGATGACCACATTTTTTGCCGCCGTGCAATTGGTCCTCGAAGTGAACAGCCGCGGCACCGTTCTCAGCAAAGAGTTTGGCGAGTTTGATGACGGCGGATAGGCCACCATGTCTGCGAAAGGGACATTGTTAGCACAATTTTGAAAATATGCTTTTCCCGATACGTACCCAGTATCTCCATCAGCAATAATCGGCCTCAGGTAGTCAACGTAAGGAGTTTTGGCTCGCTCCTCGGCGGACATTTTCCTTCTGGCATCGAAGTGCTTACGATCATGAAGCTGCTGAGCCTTGAACAATCGCTGGACTTGGTTGGGTACGGTATTGTACGGATAGTCGCCGAAGTCTGCGGAGACTTCGTTGGTGGTAGTCAAAAGGGAGGAGCATGCCCAGCCGGAAACGTACAGCACCTCTTGATTAGGGGCTTGCTGGGTCATTTGTACCGGATCAATCGCGCCCACTGCAGCCGTGAGAATGCGTAATCAGCTTTGAATTTTGTCGTCTGTGATATCCCACAAAAGAGGCTGAAATGGGCAACGCACTTGTGTGAACGGGCTTCCCTTCTGCCGCTCGTTCTTCAAGGAGATTGAAGAGCTTCCGTGCCATCAGAGAGCTGGGATACGTCTGTTGCAAGGCTCCGCGCTTGCTGACAACATCTTCGGCAGAGTATGGACGCTTGATGCCCTTGTATCGTGGCGATGCCCACCAATCCTTGACTTGTTGCACTTGCGCATTGAAGAGAGCATCCTCCGCTGGTCCGGCTTTCTGGGATTCTGAGAGCAATTGGAAGGAGTCGGCAGGCAGGGCAGAGGATACAGGCGGGTCAACCGGTTTCAGCATGGAGCTGGATATGCGGGCTGCAGAGATGAAAAGGGTTCGTGTAAAAGCGGGCTGAGAAGCTGCTGCTAAAAGCTTGCCTCGCCGAGCAAGAGAGCGTGAGGCGGTGCGCAACATGGCGATACGTGCCGGCCTCATTGAAGTGATTGTGGTCAGCGTAGGGAACCTTGCAGGTTGGTATGCAGAAGTTGTGCCAGGGCTGCTTTTGTAATGCCGGAAAGAAGGCCGGTGGAGTATTCGGACACGGCACCGCACAGCGGTCTCAGACGATTATGGTCTCCCAGAAATAAACGATACAATAGAACACAGAAACATCCGGCGCGCCGTGGCGCTCTCATTCGTTATGGCGGGAGTTGTGGTGGAGCAAGTGTTGGAGGCCGTCTCGGACCGAGGCAAGCTGCCACCCCCGCCTTTGCTTGGTCCCTGGACGCTCCACTAACCCGCGCGGCCCCGTGATGATGCCCGTACGGGGAATGTGGGAACTGGGGAGCTTACCCCAATCCTCTGCAGCATGCCGGGGCAGCTTGCTCGCCGTACATATAGCCCTTCTATGGCCTGGCATTCTCTCATATGCCCAGCTCTCGCACATTGCATTGCCCCTTCAAATTCACATCAGCACTTCGTTGCAGCACTCTCCCGCGAGTCCTCGAACCTGACGATCCACAGCTCCCGCTGATCGGCGCCTATTGACCCCACATTCACAACCAAAGCTAGGGTCCCGCCGCAACATGGCATTGCATCCCCGAGCTACTCACAGGGCTCTCCGAGCCATCAAGGTGAGCAACCATATACTCCATATCACAGGGTGATGCTGATTGTGTCTTCAGCCTTCAGCAGGAAACCCATTCGTGTCAGGTATGCAATTATGTCCGCATTCCGTCCGAACACAGGGCTGACGGCCCAGCGCAATCGCGATGCTACGCCTCTATCTCCGAACCCGACCTCAGGGAAACGGTGAGAAGGGCCATACCTGCCAAGCGCGAACTGTTGAAGAAGGTCAAATTGCATGCGGACAAAAAGCTCGGGGACTTGAAGGTCGAGAACACATTGGGCGGCATGAGGTATGGGCAGGTTCCCCATCATCAGGTCACAAAAAGCCGTTAACCCTCTATTAGAGGCCTCAAGGCAATGGTCTGGGAGGGCTCCGTGCTGGATGCTAACGAAGGTATCCGCTTCCACGGTCGCACGATCAAGGACTGCCAGAAGGAGCTTCCGAAAGGAACTTCTGGGAGCGAGATGTTGCCGGAAGCCATGTTTTGGCTTCTACTCACCGGTCAAGTACCCTCAACGGCGCAAGTGCGCTCTTTGTCACGGGAGCTGGCCGAGCAGTCGAGTCTCCCAGACTTCGTCGAAAAGATGCTCGATGGATTCCCGAAAGATCTGCATCCAATGACACAGTTTGCTTGCGCTGTTTCGGCGTTGAACCGCGAGTCCAAGTTCGCCAGAATGTATGCGCAGGGTTTAGGCAAGGCGGATTATTGGGAACCGACCTTCGACGATTGCATCAGTTTGATTGCCAAGCTTCCCACAATAGCTGCGAAGATATATCAGAACGCATATCGCGGCGGCGGAGCCCTTCACGGAGAAGTCGATTTGAACCAGGATTGGGCATACAACTTTGCTTGTATGCTGGGCAAGGGTGGACCGGAGCATGAAGGATTCCAAGACCTCCTCCGTTTATACCTCGCTCTCCATGGAGACCACGAGGGTGGCAACGTGTCTGCACATACGACACATCTGGTTGGAAGCGCGCTGAGCGATCCTTTCCTAAGTTACAGCGCGGGCCTGCAAGGACTTGCTGGGCCTTTGCATGGCCTAGCTGCTCAGGAGGTTTTGCGGTTCATCCTGCAAATGCAGGAGGCTGTCGGTGAAAGCCCAAGTGAGCAGGCTGTCAAGGAATACTTGTGGACGACTCTCAAATCCGGCCGTGTGATTCCCGGTTACGGTCATGCAGTGCTGAGGAAGCCAGACCCTCGTTTCCAGGCGCTCATGAACTTTGCCAGCACCAGGCCTGATATCGTCAACGACTCGGTCTTCCAGTTGGTCAAGACGACATCGGAGATCGCCCCTGGCGTCTTAATGGAACACGGAAAGGTATGTTCCAGGTCCAAGGCAACCCTCTTGGTTACAGCGCATGCAACTGACGATCTTCCAGACTAAAAATCCCTTCCCCAACGTCGACTCGTCGTCAGGCGTGCTTTTCCACCATTACGGCTTCAAAGAAACGCTCTACTACACTGCCACATTCGGTGTCAGTCGTGGCTTGGGCCCTCTCGCCCAGCTCGTATGGGATCGTGCTCTGGGTCTACCTATAGAGAGGCCTAAGTCGATTTGTTTGTCGGGTATCTTGAAGGAGGTTGAGGGTCAGTGAACAATGAAAGGGGAGAATGGCCGGCTCGCAAGAATGGCCGTGTTTCTTACATCCCGGAGACGGTCTCATTTTAGCAATCATAGACGGGAATCTTTGAGATGCACATGTGTACAAGACGTTGCTGTTAGCTTTGCAAGTGGAGCTTTTCTACTAGGCGTGGCGTACATCCGTGCTCAACCGTCGTCCCTTATCGATAGTGGTGCTCAGGCACTCAGGAACGGTCGGAGGTTGCGGAGCGCTCATCATCGTCGCTTCACCATGCCAAGCTGAGCTGTTGCAACTTTCCACGTCAAGTCCTGGCCACAGGAAACACTCGTTAAGTTGCATTTAATCCCGCGGCCCCTCCATCCCTCTTTTCTAGTGGGTTTTCTTCTATCATCCCAAAAGCTTCCCGAATCCTCGAACTCAACTCCTCATCTCCTTCGACCTGCTCCAAACCCCTTAATGTTTTCCTGAGGGGTCAGATCAATCTTCATCCACGAGAAGCCATCTCTGAGAAATGGCTCCGAGAATTGTCGATACGTCCAACAGCCTACGTGGCAAATACACAGCACTCGATCAGCCTCCCAGTCCGGAGCCAGAAGCCGGCCCTCGCAGCAGCCGGTCGTCTTCCTCCGCGTCCACGTTCTCCGATCTCTCGGACTTTGACCCACTCAACTATGACGCCGGCACCTTGAAACGAAAGTCCACGACTCGCCCCCGAAGTCGCAAATCGAGCAGCAAACACTCGCCAGGCTCCGCGTCGTTCCGGCCAAACCGGCCCAGCCTGCGGCATCGACTGTGCACCAAGTTCGCCTGTTTCCTGATACTGCTCTTCTTCAGCACCGTTATTCTTCTCCTCTCCGCCGTGGGATTATGGGCTCTTCGTCAGTCCCCACGCGAAGGCGAGAGCGAAGGCTGGTATCCTTCACCGGCAGGCGGCACAGCGGGACCCTGGAGCGATGCATATGCCAAGGCTGCAAAGCTCGTGGGCCAGATGACGTTGGTGGAGAAGGTCAACATTACAACAGGGATAGGCTGGAGCATGGGGATGTGCGTGGGCAATACTGGGCCGGTCCCGAGACTCGGATTCCCTAGCCTTTGCCTTCAGGATGGACCACTGGGGATCAGGTTCGCTGATCATGCGACTGCGTTCCCGGCGGGTATAACTGTGGGAAGCACCTGGGATAAGGATTTGTTCTACCGGAGGGGTAAAGCGCATGGACAAGAGGCTAAGGGCAAGGGTGTCAATGTGCTGCTGGGACCAGCGATGGGACCTCTGGGTCGGCTTCCTGCTGGAGGCAGGAACTGGGAAGGGTTTGGATCAGATCCGGTACTCCAGGGCATTGCAGCCGCGCAGACGATCCGCGGTATCCAAAGCGAGGGCGTTATGGCGACGGCAAAACATTTTGTGGGCAATGAGCAGGAGCATTTCAGGCAAAGCTGGGAATGGGGCACACCGAACGCGATCTCTTCCAACATTGACGACAGGACGCTGCACGAAGTCTACGGGTGGCCCTTTGCCGACTCCGTCAAGGCCGGCGTGGCGAGCGTCATGTGCAGTTACAACCAGGTGAACAACAGCTACGCGTGTCAAAATAGCAAGCTACTCAACGGTGTACTCAAAGATGAGTTGGGATTCCAGGGGTTCGTGCAAAGCGACTGGCTCGCACAAAGAAGCGGGGTTGCGAGTGCGTTAGCAGGGTTGGACATGAGCATGCCGGGTGACGGGCTCAGATGGCAGGACGGTACGGCTCTTTGGGGCCCAGAGTTGACGAAGGCGGTACTGAATGAGAGCGTGCCTATCCAAAGACTCGATGACATGGCGACACGAATCGTGGCGGCATGGTACCAGCTTGGGCAAGATGGAAAGGATTGGGCTGACGGACCGAACTTCTCCTCCTGGACCAACGAAAAGGAGGGCTTGTTGCATCCTGGAAGCGATAGCAAGGAGAAGGGGGTCGTCAACAAGTTCAAGGATGTCCAAGGAGATCACGGCAAGCTGGTGAGGCAGATCGCCGCGGAGGGCACGGTCTTGCTCAAGAATGACGACAACTTCCTGCCGCTGTCCAAGAGTGGTTGGAGGGATCCAGATGCTCACGATATGGTTTACCGGGTTGGAGTCTTTGGCGAAGACGCACGTGTGAATCCCGACGGTATCAACAGTTGCCCTGACCGTGGATGCAACAAAGGCACGCTGGCTTCGGGATGGGGCTCCGGTAGCGCGGAATTCCCTTACCTCGTTGAGCCTCTCGCAGCCATCAGGAAAGCCTTCGATAACACTACTGTGTATGTTACCGACTGGCCCAACAATGAGCTGCCGAGTGAGGAGGATGAGATCCTCGGAGACCAAGACCTCTGCATTGTCTTTGCTAATGCGGATGGTGGCGAGGGATATTTGAAAGCCGACGATGTGTCCGGAGACCGTAACGACTTGTACCTCCAAAAGGGCAGCGATGCCTTGATCAAGCATGTTGCAGACAATTGTGGCGGCGGAAGCGGCGTCACTATCGCTGTTATTCATACTATCGGTCCCGTTATCATGGAGAACTGGATTGAACATCCCTCACTCAAAGCCGTTCTGTACGCCCACCTCCCCAGCCAGGAATCCGGAAACTCTCTCGTCGACGTACTATTCGGAGATATCAACCCATCTGGCCACCTCCCTTACACTATCGCCCGTGACGAAGATGACTACGGTCCCACATCCCACATCCTCAGAAAACCGAACTTCCTAGTGCCGCAGCAGAACTTCTCCGAGGGTCTTTTCATTGACTACCGCTACCTCGACTCAGCCAACATCACCCCTCGTTTCCCCTTCGGGTTTGGGCTCAGCTACACCAACTTCTCCCTGGCGTCGCTCAAAGTCACGAAAAACTATACCTCTGTTCCCTCACGCCTTCCTGAAACCGCTCCTCCTTCGCAGGCGACACCACCTAGCTATCCAACCACCCTTCCCGACCCTTCCGAGGCCACGGTCCCCACAGGGTGGAGGAAGCTCAAGAACTACATATACCCTTACCTCCCCGCGGCCAGTGACGTCAAGAAGGGACCATACCCCTACCCGCCCACGTACAGCACCAAGCCGCACGCACCTCAACCGGCGAGCGCAAACGGCCACCAAGGAGGGAACCCGGACCTGTACACGACGCTCGCGATGGTAGAAGTTGACGTGGAGAACGTGGGCAACGTGGCCGGCAAGGCGGTGCCGCAGCTGTACGTCAGCTTCCCGGGGACCTACACCGACCCGGAAACGGGCGAGACGGTCGACTTCCCGAAGTGGGTGCTGCGCGGGTTCGAGAAGGTGACGTTGGAGCCGGGCGAGCGCACGACGGTGACGATGGGCTTGACGCGGAGGGATCTGAGCTACTGGAGTACGCGCCGGCAGCAGTGGGTGCTGCCGAGCGTGGACGGGGAGGAGGGGACGTGGAAGGTGAGGGTGGCGTGGGATGTTAGGGATGAGGGTGTTGCGGGGTGGTTGTAGTGGCTCTTTGTTTATGTAGCTTTCGAGGGGTTCATACAGATTGTCGGTTATTTACGGCATCCTCGTTGTTTGGGGATGGAGAGGTCTCTTTGGTTGGCATAGTCATGGCGTTTGGCACAATCGGTGGAGACTCCTGTTAGCGGGTCATTCAAGGCACTTATATCATATATCAGCCGTCGTTTTTCGAAATTTTGACCTCGGGAACGCATGAATGGTCCTTCCGCCAGATCCGGGTCCGTCCTTGGTGGTTGTCACTCAGGAAACTCAGGGGGTGATGAACAAGCTGAGAAGACACCGGTTGACAGCGGCGAACATGAAATGGCAGATCAAGGACCTCGTGAGAAACAAAACATGGGTTCTCGACTCGGATTTCCGACTCAATTTCACAGCCCAAGCTATACCAAATCCCCAGAGATTTGCCCCCGACATCCCTCGACAACAACTTTTTCGTGCGCTCCGTCATCAAACGGGAAAAAGATTCAATGAGATATGCGTAGTCGGTGATTTCTTCTCGATGTCACATATACCAGCTTCGTCAAGCCGCACCATGTGTTCCATGGGTTTTGAGCGTGTCCTTCCGGCGTTCCACAACCTCAACCCTTCCTTTTTCCAGCACCAAAGCCCTTTAGTCACACGCTTACTCGACCTCGGCCTTGCTCTCGAAGTTCTCGCCCGCGACGAGGTCGGGGATGTCATCGTCGTCCTCGTCGTCCTTCTTCTCGCCGTCCTTCTCCTTCTGGAGGCTCTGGTAGCTCTCGGCAAGCTTGCGGAGGGAGGCGAGGGAGTCGGGGCCGAGCTGGTTGAGGATGCCGGGGACGAGCTCGGTGAGCTCCTTGTCCTCACCGTTGCCGTAGATGGCGAAAGTGTTGGCGGGGACGGAGGCGTGAACTGCGAATGACATGTCAGCTTTGAGTCGTCCGGTCACACCTCAGGACGGGAAGATTGCGCGATCGACGGGCTGGAAAATGCTGATCAGCCCGATGCGCAGAGCGGCAGGACTCACCCTTGGGTGCCGAGAAGTGGATGACGTTACCGTCGCTCTTGAACATGTTGACCTCCTCGATGGCCTGGATGGGCTGGACGTTGAGCTTCTTCAGGGAAGCCTGGAGCTTCTTGTCATCGGTACCGGCGCTCTTGTGGACCTTCTTGACCTTCCTGCGGGGAGTACCCTTGCCTCTGTATATCCAAAAATCGTCAGCGTGACCAGTTCTCGTATTGCTCTCTGGAGCATCAATCCATTATATGAGCAGCAAATGCGGCGGAAGGGACTTGGTAGTGGAGGCGTGGGGGTCTGAGGTATAGCAAGCGGGGTCGTTCGCATATAGAGAATTCCTTACCCTGTTCACGTCATCAGTTAGCAATGGCTCTTGATACTTTTGAGTCGCAGAAGATGCTCGGGAAGATGCATGAAGAGCTCCGCGAGACTTACCGATACGAACGGAGGCCTGGAGGCGTGCCAGCTTAGCCTGATCCATATTTGCGGTTGAGGGAGGTGTGAGGGAAGAGAGGTCTATTCCATGCGGCTCCAAGTCAGCACAACCACCACTCGTCTCGCAACAGTCCAACACAGGGAAGCTCCTTCGGCCATTGTGGACACCAAGGATAGGCAGGTCGCACGTACATTATGTGGTGTGGTGAAGTTGCTGGCGGCGATTTGTATGGGAAAGGTCAACCGTCAGGCGTCAGTCAGATCTCGGCTTCCTGTCGCCGACTGTGCGGCCTCGCTAAACTTTTCGAGGATGCCGCAACACCACACAATAAATTCTCACCACCGCACCGTACAGGAAATGGCAGCGCCATCAAGCAAGAGCGTCACGCCCAACCAACAAGGGGAATGGTCTTGGTGCAAATGAACACAGTGTTTTCAGATTACTCTTTTTTTATCTCCAGAACAAGCAATGCAGCAACTGGACACAGCAGGCCCTACGGCATGCCATGCGCCTCAAGTGATCAGCCCGGGACATGTCCAGCCATATGCGAACATTTTCCAAGAAGGCGCACCCATCATTGACTTCTCTCTGAGAGATCATTCGTGAAGAACACATGATGTGCAGAGCGAGAGGTCAGAACGCATCTCTCTACGCCAAGCCGACGAAGAGCTGGAGTCCAGAGATCTCATCCAGATGGCCTCTGCGAGTCCCAGACCCAGCGGGCCAGTACAGTGCCAAGGCAGGGAATTCTAATGGAATATATCAGAGCTGTACGGTAATCATCTTTCCTTTGGGAAATCTAATATATGGAAAATCGGGATCCTCCGCAACGAACATGTCCGACGCCTCTCTGGGTGCCGATGGAAAGCCTATAGAGGCGTATTGACCTGATAGACTTCGAGTTCGAAATCCTCCAGGTCACCTTTGCTCTCATTGGCAAAGTCAACATTGATGACTACGACTCCAGAGCAACAAGGCTCTCCAGAAGCAGAAGAGGAAGCGCCAATGTTACGACCCAGAAATATCAGAATATCAGTTAACATGCTCTCCTGTTTTGAACACCAGATGGCAACCTGAACATAGCCGCCGTAGCCTCGCTGTGATTCAACGTTACAGCGCACGGCGGCGCTTGAGCCTTCAAAATCATCGTTGCAGCTGCCATACTTAGCGGAAGCTGAAAGATAGCGGCCACTTTTAGATCGTAGGTGGATATTGTACCAACTAGCCAAGCGACGGGGCGTTTTGAATTTTTCAGCTTTTAACATCCAGCAGCCCTCGGCCGTCAGCCCTCAGCTGCTAGAGATCTGCCGGAACGAGAGGACAAGACCGAAGTCGCTCTTGTGTGACAGGACCGAGCCACATGGCTAAAACATTGCACGGCAGTGGAGTCCCTCCTGTTGACGATATGATGGTGGTGGCTTGATTTAGAGCCAAAGGGTAGTGCGTACCTTCGGTCCAAGCGTAAGGCGTATGCTACGCAAGGTTGGGGTCGCCACGCTCAAACTTTTTTATCGAGGAGAAGATTGGAGGATTGGGGCGGGAGAGCATTGGTAAGTGATACCCGAACGGGTTTTTCCTGACAGCTGCAGGTGCTTGCCGAACCTCTCCTGGATGTCCAGGAGTTCTGCAGATTGAAACGGAGACGGCGCTCGCGACCACGGAGGCTGCTCCGTCTAGCTTCAATCGTGGAGTATGAATCCGCGAGGCTAGACTCCAACACGCCGCATTCACCATTGCGCTCCGAAGTTCTTCCATGAACTCCCATCAACGATCGTCGTGAATGGTTTTGCGCAACGTCGGCCAACTCAAAACGTCGCGCCGCCACCGCGCTTCTCCGACAGTCTCCTATTGCAAGCCTCGAACCCGACGGCCATGGTCGCCTCTGGCTTGAACACTCGAGCGGAGAATACCAAAGCAGAAGACGGCAGGAGTCCTACAGAGTGACTGTCTTTTCAGCTCGGATAATGCATCGACCTGGGATTGATGCCAAATCTACTCCAGCACATATCGGCGTGGAGAAGGCTTGCATGCTACTGTCCTTGAGCCCGCTTTTCATCTCTAGGCCCATAATACGGCAACTGTGTCTACCGTATCCTTCATGGAGGAGTGAGGTCTCGTGTAAAGTGAATCACCAATTGCGGTGTCATTGTCAGGTCCAACCAGGATGCCGACGCCTTTTCCTCATCACTGCGCGTTTCCCCCCTCCCGCTGCCCGAACTGCCTCGGATGTCAGAGTAGGAGCGGGAACCGGAGGTTGTTGCGAGTTAGCGACGAGTATCCTCCATGAAGACCAAAACAGGTAATGGGTGAGATCGTTGGATGAGTTCACCACCTGCTCCATGAGAACTGTTCAGATTTGCTTAGATATTTAAGGCTGACGATCGAGATAACAGATCTAGATCCGTTCGTTCGTGCCTTTAGCCGTTATCTCCACAGATTGGAGATACTAGCTGGACGCCAGCGTGGGCCCGGACTGATCCTAATTTGACACTTGCTAGGATCTGACGTACTGTAAATCTAGCGTGCTACCAACCTTCGAGGGACCTATTAAGTGAATTTTACCCTCCGTGTGCTGAGGAAGCATTCCCTTCGTTTTCTAGTCGTTAAACGCTCACATTTTGCCTGCGCTTTCTCATCGGTCTCCGCGAGATCTCGCCAAAGCTGAAGATGGTTTACCCATTGGCATATCGTCGCCCCCCTTATGTTTCTTCTGTGAGGGATTCGATGAGGTCCAAACAAGATGGTAACTGTTCTGGCGAGTCGCTCCGGTCTGGCTCATCCGGCGCTCCACAGGGGATACCTGATGCCCTCTCCTTTGACAGGATCATCTCTGGAGGCGCTTGTCCGGTATGTAAACCTACCAGGCAACATGTTCATCCCCTGTTCAGAACAGGTTGGCCTGTTTGTTCAACTGGCTGACCCGAATTACCAGCCTTGCACGTTGAGGGATTTCATGAATTACCTCAAATACATCGAGCGCGCTGCGGAGAACCTGCAGTTCTTCCTGTGGCACCGTGATTATACCAGCCGCTTTGCGCAACTTCCCGAGAAGGAAAAGGGACTTTTGCCAGAATGGACGGTTGCGCAGGCGGAGGAAGAGGCGTTGGCTGCTCAGCTCGCTACGAAGAAGTCTAGCCCAGCTGATCCCGCGGCTCTGGATGTGACGAAAGTTGGGACAATCAGTGCGGCCGAGAAGGGAGCAGACCCCTTCGAGATCCCACCGCAAACACTTGCTGGAGACCGCGCAGACGGCAGGTCATCGGAAGTTAGTGACTGGAACACCAGCCGCGAGCGACGCGATCATACCGCGAAAGCCAAGGCTGCGTTCGAAGAGGCGGGCCTGACATGGCCAATCCTGCAAACGCAACCGTACCGTGAGGAGGTCACTCGCATCGTCTCTATATACATTGCCGAAGGCGCTCCTCGCGAATTGAATATCACATCGGACGAGCGGGTCGCCGTGCTCCGCGCTCTGCAGAAGACCACCCACCCGTCAGCTTTCCGTGACATCGCTGAGTCCACCGAATGGTCTCTGCGGTTCCAAGGTCATCCGAACTTCGTCCGCTGGTCCATCTGCAACGGAAATGTGCCCCGGACGGTTTTCGCGAAGGCTTTAGGTGTCGCTGGGATCGTCTGCGGCATCATCACCGGGGTTCTTCTCATTCTGAGCAAAGCCAGCCGCGCGTGGAGAGTTCTCTCTTTCATCCCCTTCTTCATCGGCATCGCCACGCTCATCGCCGCGTGGAAGGGGATGTGCGTGGTCCTCCACGGCTTGCACCACCGGCATTTGCGGCCCTGGGAGCTCTTCACGGATGGCGACGACTTGGACATTGAAGAGGCCAAGCTGCCAGACCCCAGCCTCTCCACCGAATCCTTCGGGTCCAGCAACAGTTACGAGGATGAGCCATGGGTGGCCCGGTACGAGCGGCGAAACTTGCTGAGGAAGATTTTCGAGCGGGAGATCTGGATCCAGGAGCCTGCTTTGCGCCAAATTCAGGATACCATCTTTTTCCAAGCGGTGCTCGGTGGGGTCGTCATCAGCGCCGTTGCAACCGGCATCTTCTGCGCGGTCCCTAAAGGCAACTTTTTCTAGCATGGGTCCACCTCCTATTTCATTTCGCTTCTCCTTTCCATGTGCTTTCACTCGGAAAAAGAAGTCACTCGGCGGTGCCTTCCATCGTTAGTTCTTCGAACCGAATCGTATACCCCTCGGGATCCAGCTTTCAGGCGTTTGGAGATCGGCTCCAGGGAGGATGTATAGGGTGCGGGTTGGTTTTCGCCGTCGGCTGTGTATAGACGCTTTGTATCAATGTTCACTGGGTCTTCACGGTCTCAAAGCACCGCTAAACAACGCGTCGTTAACCCTGTGAAACCAGCATTCCTCTGTTCACAGAAGCGTTTCGCGGGATCCTGGACCCTGGACCCTGGACCCTGGCCCAGGACGATCTCCCGCGACGCCGGCGCACCGGAGATCACCTGCGTCATCGATCATGGAGACGCATCACTCACGGTCCAGCCTCCCATTGCCTCACGACGTTTACTAAAACATGCTACCTCACCTGGAACTCTCACATCAGGAGCTCACGAACGCGTTCTGCAGAACCTCGTAACAGACGCCGTCATGACTCGCCCCGCGATGTACTCGTACAAGCCGTGGGCTTTCGTCTGCCCCGCCAGCCGAGGGATCGGCCACGCCGTCGCCCGACACCTGCTGCGGACCACCCGCGTCCCCGTCGTCGCGACTGCCCGGACCGACCTCGACGGGACCCGCCACCGGCTCCTGGACGGCCTCCCCGCCGTCGAGTCCTCCCGTCTCCACGTCCTGCATGTCGACGTGGCCGGTACGCGATCGCAAAGATCCCAACCACCCACACCAAGTCGCTCGCTTTCACTCGCGTGCCCGCGCTGACACCCCTTCCCTTGTCTCACTCTAACGAATCAACAGACGAATCCACCGTCGCCGCAGCCGTCGCTCAATGCCGGACGCTCTTTCCGCCCCCCGCCGCCGCCAGCAGTGGTGAGCACGCGCACGCGCACGCGCACGCCTGCCACCTCGCCTTCCTTTGCCCAGGCATCTTGATCCCGGAGCGCAAGCCGGCCGACATCCGTCCGGACGCCTTCCTCGACACCATCGCCGTCAACACACTTGGCCCGCTCCTGCTGCTCAAGCACCTCATACCGTTACTGCCGACGTCGTCGTCAACGGGAAAAGGGACGCGGACGCCAGCTCCTCCCAACAACGAAGAAGAAGGTGTGCACGCGCCAGGCCTGCCGGCCACGGCCATGGCGGCCGTGCTATCGGCGCGCGTGGGCAGCGTGAGCGACAATACGAACCTGGGCGGCTGGTGGAGCTACCGGATCTCGAAGGCGGGCGTGAACCAGCTCGTGCGGACGTACGACAACTACCTCCGCCGGGTGGCGGGCGAGCGGGCGTGCGTGCTGGGCTTGCATCCGGGCACGGTGCGGACGGGCTTGAGCGAGCCATTTTGGGCGGGCGTGCCGGCGGGGAAGCTGTTTGAGGTGGGGTGGGTGGCGGAGCGGTTGCTGGGGGTGTTGGGTGAGGTGGGCGTCAAGGGGCGGGGACGGTGTTGGGATTGGAAGGGCGAGGAGGTTTTGCCGTAGTGGCATTTGGGAGGAGTGGGTGAGGTTGGGAGGGGGTTGCCATGCGGCAGGTCCTTACTTCCTTACTATCTAAGACAGGGTGAAACGAGGTTCTTATGGAAAAGAAGAAAATGGGTCATTCATTCTAAAGCAACGTTATCGTCGAAAAAGAAAGGTCATACATGAGTGTGTGTGTGTGTGAATGTTTCACCTCCGGATCGCGTCAGTATCAATATCTCAACGTCATTGTCATCATCGTCGTCAAAGGGGGAAAGCAGCGCCCCGTCAACGCGTCAAGAGGCTCATCGACCCCACGTTTCACTTGTTCAACTCCTCAGCCCTCGCCCTGAGAGCCTCCTTGCTCTCAGGCTTGCCGATGTTCTCCGCCATGACGGGTCCCTGTTCACTCGCGTCAGTCAGGGGAAAGAGAGGATACATGTGATCATGATAACCAAGGACGTACAGGAGCAGCCTTATGAGCGCCGAAAGCACTAGCCATGCCGCCCGAGGTGGCATTGCTGTCCTCCTCCTGGTGGAGCTGATGCGTGGAGGCGTTGCTGTCGGAGGATTCCTTGGCGACTTTGTCGGTGAGGTCTGGATTTTGCTCGAAGAGACGGAGGGGATGGTGTTAGTTTAGGTGGACGGAAAATAGGGGATGGGGATGAGGGGGGTGAGGGACGTACTGCTACCGGTGTTCTCCTCGGCGGGGTGGACGGGCATGGTTGCTGGTGTGCTTGGGATGGGTTTCTTGCTTGAGAAGGCTTGGTGTTGTTTGAGGTGGTATAGGATTCGGCTTGGCTTCAGGATTGCTGGGTTTTCGTGATTGTTGTTGTTGAGATGGAGTGCGAGGTATTGTAGGTTGGAAGAGGGTGAGATGTGTTGGCCAGGGTGGAGCAGGTTCATCGTACTTGTACTGGTTCCGGGTGCACCATGGGGTGATGGTGGTGACGTAGTGCGGGGTGGCGGGGCTGAGTGTGGCTCACAACTCACGAGGACGTTCGCGTCCCGGCACGTTGAGGGTAAACACATATGTAGATATATTGTAGTAGTAGTAAACAGAGAGTACCTGATGGGCAGTCGGAGGGTCATGCTGCGATGGTTTGCTTTCCTGGAAATGGATACCCATGGGCCTTTCTGGAGTAGACGTGTCCGAGCCCATAACTGAGGTTCTGAAGCTGATTCTCAGCGAAGAATATTAGAAGTGCAAGGCTTCGACGGGCACAGTGGGAATAGTATCAGTAGCATGTTGATATCCAGCAGCCTTCCTATCATATAATCCTGTTTCAGGGCGCTTGTAGACTGCAGGGCTACTCATTCTTCTAGCCATAACATCTCTTCTTTCGGATTTCTAAACTTGCTTGAAATAAATAAACAAATCAACAAATGGATAACTACCATCTCACCTGTAATCTCAAACACATCCCGCTAACAATATCAGTCTAATCGCTATGGTTTGAATACATCTATTTGCGCGAGGCTTCGAAGTCGTCAGTACGTACATCCATCTTTTGCTTCCTTAGCTTTCTCTGCAATCAATCACAATGACCGAATCCGAAAAGGCGTATTCATGTCCCAAGCGCTCCACCTTCTTCGTTCTAAGTTCCCCACCGCATATATGAGCTCTTGACTCGCTGTCTAGACTACGAGGAGCACAGAGTCATGCATACATAGGTTAGGTACCTTTTGCTCGACTGCGTTGATGAGATCGCGATGCTGAGGCGTTAGAGCCTGAGGCAGTGAGCTCCCCGACTTCGACCAATCGAAGAGCAAACATAGCAAACCAGACATGAGATATCCGACGATGCCGATTGATTTATTGATCATCTCAAGCCGTCCGGAAGACAGACTACATTCAAATCAGCTTCCTCAGTCTCATTACAAGACTCGAACCCCTCAGCTTCAGATGCATAGATAGTATATTCTCCTGCAATCACAAGCTGGACCAATCGTCACCAGCAAACGAATCAGGGGCCCCGTTGGAGATGCCGAGGTCCTTCACTCGCCAAGACGCCAAGAAGGGGATCAAAAACCGTTTTGGCGGGGCCGTGCGCCCTAGGCGCGTTTCGTCCGGGTCGGGTCCGCGTCCACATCGGGGTTCGGATGGCGCTGAAGAACCGCGCAGCGTTCGAGATGGACGGTCAGGCCGATGCATCAGTTAGTAGAGTATCAAGGATGGTGGACGGAAGTTGGGAATCTCTCTTGTTTGGAGAATGAGATCCTCAGATCATCCGCGAAGATGAACGTTCACAGACTCACCCCGGTCGCCATCGATGCAAACTCCTGCGCCACCGGGAACAGACACTTACCGATAGCCGGCTCGGCAAGGACAGCTCCCACTGCCTCAGGCGGGAACAGCTGCACGGGCTGCGGAAGGAAAAAAAAAGGAGTCTGATGTCTCGATACCTAGGGACCAGGTGCCTCCTCTCTCACTTAGGCAATGGGTTGGCCTTAGGATGCGAATCTGTGACATCTGTCAATGTCTCGTCCCCTCGGGAACAGGTTCCAAAGATTCAGCTACTTCCCGGGTGGCTTGAAGACCAGTGGGGTTGAAGGGTTCTCCCACATATCAAAAACGCCATCGACATCAGGCTTGGCTTAGCAGAACGTCGTGGCCATCTCTTATGGATAGTTGAAATGGAGACTGGCTATGAAACTCTTACTCGGTTGCACGAACTGGAGAGTACGAAGGCACTTGTCAGGCTTCACGGTCACAGCCGGAGGAGTTTCGTACACAGGTACCAGGACTCGTCCATCTTGTGTCCATCATCTCCGCACACCTCCGTCCCCACCGCCCACCGCCCACATCGCGCATCCCGAACGGCAAAGAGAGATCGTTTCCGCGTCATGGCGAGAGCACGATTTGCACGTTTCAGAAACAGCCGTCGGGCTTTGGGACGCGCCGACTTGCGTCGAATATTCACTCACTCACTCACACGATTCTCCGCCCCTCCGCGTGCTTCCCCCCCCCCCAGCCGGACCACTCAACCCTTGCACGTCGTTCCTAGTTCCTAAGGGGGTGTTCTCGTGGCTACGGACGTAGAGCCACTGATAACGGACGTATAACCAACTACAGCACCACAAGGGGCAACAGCATTTCCACCACGAACTGTGATTATTTAGAAGGGAACCCTTACTTTTCTCTCCTGCTCTATACTGTTGCTCTCGTCCTTTGCTACGATTTCTCCGATTTGTTTATTGCTTTTGCCTGTGACGCCTACACAGCACCTCCTTCGGAGGATTTGGTTTTGATGCACCTCGATTTTATACCTCCTAAACTTTTTCCTACCATGGCCGGTGATCAGGCGGAGGAGGAGAAGGGCACCGTGCCCATCCCCGTCCCGCCAGGCTTGCCGCTGGTAGGCAACGTCCTGGACTTGGACTCCGAATTCCCTCTGGGGTCCATGTTCCATCTGGCGGAGAAATATGGTAAGTGATCTGGTTCCTTTCAGCCTTCGTTTTTTTTTTCTTTTTGTCGGGCGTGGAAGCTCCCCTTACGCGAGTCATCGGATTACCTAATCCGACCTGCACTGGGGGTCTATGACTCGTGACAGCAACCTCGCGGCTGCGCAGAGTAGATATATCGTTCACTAACCTCTCACCAGGCGAAATCTACAAACTCGTTATCGCCGGAAGTCCTCGTGTCTTCGTTTCTTCCTATAGACTGGCCAACGAGCTTTGTGACGAGTCAAGGTATGTCCTCTGAGCACGACGACGCTCGTGCAACGCTCACCACCACCGTCCCAGATTCTCGAAGAAGGTTGGTACCGCCCTCGAGCAGGTCCGCAATGGTGTACACGACGGGCTCTTCACGGCCTATCCGGGCGAGCACAACTGGGAAGTCGCCCATCGGATCCTGGTGCCCGCCTTCGGGCCCATCTCTATCCGCAACATGTTCGACGAGATGCACGACATCGCCAGCCAACTCGTCATGAAATGGGCGCGACACGGACCGGACTTCGTCATCCCCGTCACGGACGACTTCACGCGGTTGACCCTGGACACGCTCGCGCTCTGTGCGATGGACTACCGGTTCAACTCCTACTACAAGGACGAGCTCCACCCCTTCATCGAAGCGATGGGAGATTTTCTGAGCGAGTCCGGGCGACGGGCTTCCCGTCCTCCGTTTGCAAACGCGTTTTACCGGGCGGCACAGCTGAAGTACGAAGCCGACATCGAACTTCTTCGACGGACGAGCGATGAAGTCGTTCGTAACCGCCGTGCGCATCCGACCGATCGCAAGGACCTTCTTAACGCCATGATTAACGGTAGAGACCCGAAGACCGGAGAATCCCTGAACGACGACACCATCACGAACAATATGATCACCTTCCTGATCGCCGGCCACGAGACGACCTCGGGTCTTCTGTCCTTTGTGTTCTACTACCTTCTGCAAAACCCTGACGCCTTCCAGAAAGCTCAAGCTGAAGTGGATCGGGTTGTTGGTGCCGGCCGGATAACCGTGGATCACCTGTCCAAGCTCCCCTACATCGCAGCCATCCTCAGGGAAACGCTCCGCCTCAACCCCACCGCTCCCGCCATCGGTCTGACCCCCTTGGAGGACACCGTGATCGGTGGCAAGTACAAGGTGATCAAGGACGAACCCATCGGCCTGATCCTCGGGAAGATCCACACGGATCCCGCTGTCTGGGGCGAGGATGCCAACCAGTGGAAGCCTGAACGTATGCTCGACGAGAACTTCAACAAGCTCCCGCCCAACGCCTGGAAGCCGTTTGGCAACGGCATGCGCGCCTGCATCGGCCGCCCGTTCGCTTGGCAGGAAGCCCTTCTGGTCGTCGCGCTCCTGCTGCAGAACTTCAACTTCATCCCGGAGGACCCGTCGTACAAGCTGCAGTTGAAGCAGACCCTGACCATCAAGCCCAAGGGCTTCTACATGCGTGCGATTTCGAGGGCGGGACGGGATCCCAATCGGGTCGCCGCGCCGGCCGCCGTGGCGGCTGCGGATGGCGTGAACGGCTCTGCGCCGGCTCCGACGAGCAAGGTGGCGGATGGCGGGAAGAAGGGGAAAGCGATGCGCGTGCTGTACGGCGGGAACACGGGAACGTGCGAGGCGTTCGCATCGAGGCTGGCGAGCGATGCGGCGGGTCGGGGCTGGGACGCTAAGGTGGATCCGTTGGACGCCGGGAAAGCGACTCTACAAAAGGGGGAACCCGTTGTCATCGTGACCGCAAGCTACGAGGGCGAGCCGCCGGACAACGCGAGGTTCTTCTGCAAGTGGCTCGAGGGGCTTGAGGGCGAGGAGTTGGACGGGGTGGATTACGCCGTGTTCGGTTGCGGTCACCACGACTGGGCGCAGACCTTCCAGAAGATCCCGACGCTGGTGGATGAGCGGATGGAGGCGAGAGGGGGGAAGAAGGTCTGCCCGCGCGGTTCAGCTGACGCGGCCGAGGGTGACATGTTCACGGACTTTGAGACGTGGGAAGAGACCGTCTTCTGGCCGGCCATGGACAAGCTGTCGGGCAGCGAGGACAGCTCGAAGGGAAGCGCCTCTGTGGACACCTCGGTGACGGTTGATATATCCACCCCGCGCGCATCGACCCTTCGTCAAGACGTTGTCGAAGCCCGTGTGATCCGGAACGAGCTGCTCACCACCCCCGGCTACTATCCGGAGAAGAAGCACATCGAGATTGAGCTGCCGTCCGGCAGCACGTATTCCGCGGGCGACTACCTCGCCGTCCTCCCGCTGAACCCGCCCGAGTCTGTCTCACGCGCGATGAAGCAGTTCTCCCTTTCATGGGACAGCACGATCACCATCTCCGCCTCCGGGCCGTCCACCCTGCCGGTCCACACGCCCATCCCCGCGCACGACGTCTTCGCCGCCTACGTCGAGCTCGCGCAGCCCTGCACCCGACGCAACCTCGCCACGCTGATGGCAGGCGCCAAGGACGAGGCCACCCGATCCGCGCTGCGGGCGCTGGCCGAGGAGGACTACGCCGCCGTCGTCCAAGCCCAGCGGCTCTCCCCGCTCGACCTGCTGGAGCGCTTCCGGGCCGGGCTCGCGATCCCGCTCGGCACCTTCCTCGGCATGCTCCCGCCCATGCGCGTCCGCCAGTACAGCATCTCCTCCTCGCCGCTGTGGAACCCGAGCCGAGTGACGCTGACGTACGCGGTGCTGGCCGCGCCCGCGCTCTCCGCGACGGAGTCGCAACAGCAGCAACAGCAGAAGCCACAGCAGCTGCCGCCACAGCAGCTGCAACCGCACCGCCACCTCGGCGTCGCCTCCACCTACCTCGCCTCCCTAACCGCAGGCGACCTCGTGCACGTCTCGGTCCGACAATCGCACCGGGCCTTTCACCTGCCCGCCCGCCCGGAGTCGACCCCAATCATCATGGTCGCCGCGGGGACGGGGATCGCGCCGTTCCGCGGGTTCGTGCAGGAGCGCGCCGCGCAGCGGGCGGCCGCCCCTCACCGCCCGCTCGCCGACGCCCTCCTCTTTTACGGCGTCCGCGGCGTCGGCGGCGACGACCTGCACCGCGCGGAGCTGGAGGCCTGGGAGCGCGAGGGCGTGGTTCAGGTGTACTGGGCGTATTCGCGCCGGCCGCCGCCGCCGACGCCGACGGCTGAGGATGGTGGGGAGGGTGGGGAGGGTCAGGTGAAGTACGTTCAGGATCGGCTGTGGCGGGAGCGCGCGCAGGTCGTTCGGCTGTGGGAGCAGGGCGCTAAGGTGTTTGTGTGCGGCGGTCGTGGCGTGGGCGATGGGGTTCGGGCGATGTGCCTGCGCATCGCGGCTGAGGAGGCGCGGCGGCTGCGGGAGGAGAAGCGGGCGAGGGGTGAGGAGGTGGAGGAGGTGGGTGAGGAGGAGAGGGAGGCGCGGTTGCGGAAGTGGTTTGAGGGCGTGAGGGAGGAGCGGTTTGCGAGCGATGTTTTCAATTAGTTTTGTTTTGAAGGTCCTTGTGTCTAGACTCTCGTATGGATATATGAATATATATGTACACTCTCCGTACCCATAATGCGCATTCCACATCACTGCCAAGGGTATCGCATCCGATTTACAGCTTCACCTCCCTTCCTCCCCCCACCACCGGCGCAAAACTCGACCCGCCATGCGCCTCCACAATCGCATCCACCACCCCCAACACCCACACCCCCCCATCATCACTCGCCAGCCACCGCGCCTCCTCCTCCGTCACCCCTCCCTCCTTTTCCCCCCTTTCCTCCTCCCTCCACGACCCATCCTCCACCGCCTTCCGCAAGCCATACACATGGCTCAACAACTGCGGCGCCACCCCCGTCTGCGCCCGCAAACACGCGATCGCCAGCAAACTCGTGCGCACGCGGCCCAGGCGCTCCCACCGCATCCCTCCCGACCCCGGCGGCTCCGGCGTCGGAGAAGGTGGATCCGCCAGCAACGCCCCGTAGTGGCAGTGTAGGATGTGGCCCGGCAAGTCCGGGTGCGCGGCGCCGAGCTTGGCGGTGAGTTTGCTGGCGTAGGGGGCGTAGATGCTGGACCAGAGGGCGGCGCCGCGGTCGGCGGTGGTGCTGGTGGAGAGGGGCGAGGAGGGGAGGAGCCGCGTGGCGGGTTGTTGGGCGAGGGCGCTGGCGATGGGGGCTGGGAGGGCGGCGTGGAGTTGTGTGAGGCTGTTGATGGTGCGGGGGAGGCCGTTGAAGGAGAGGCATTTGAGGCTGGCTTCGCGGAGGTAGGCGGCGGTTTGGATGGCGGTGGAGGTTGGGTCGGTGGGGTTTTTGGGGGGTTGGTTGGAGGAGGCGGAGGAGGAGGAGGAGGAGAAGTGGTAGAGGGCGACGAGGGAGTCGAGCGCGTTGAGGGTTATGGTTGCGGCGGCCTTTTTTTGAGAAAGGAAGTGTGCGGGTTAGTGATTGCTTCCTCTGCTTGCTTTTAGGGGCATTGAGGATGTACGTACAGATATGGCGAGCCAGGAACGTAGGGAGACCTGTCTCGCTTTCGCCTCCTCCTGGATCTGCCGGTAGAGAGCGTCGATATTGCGCGGGGCGGGTATGGGGCCCGGTCGCGCGAAGGGCGCGTGGATGAGCGCTTTGAGCGAGGGTGAGAGCTTCGACATGGTCGGCTGAGGTGAGGCTCCGCTCGAAGTCACCGCAGAGCGGAGGGATGTGGAGAGGAGAGGGAGAGGTGAGGTGGAAAAGTGTGCGGCGGTGCTTTGACCGAAGGGAGTTGGGACGGTGAAGGGCGGGGACGGGATGTCCGACCGGCCCGGAAGGCCCCGCCCAAGCGACGGCTCCACGCCCCGCCCGCGGCGGTCTACCGGGTAGCGGAACCCGCCATCAGGCCATTGCGGAAACACTCGAGCGGAAATGGAGTTCCGCTGGCGGCTCAGGCATCGTTAGAATCGGAATATGTCTGCCTGGGATTCTGGTGATGCCGGCGGTCGTTGTTGGTGAAGGAAACGGATGCCTGAGGAGCACGCCGGGCGCACACTATCATCATACGAACAGCCGCGTTTCCCCCCGGACGATCCCCCGCAAGGCTTACTTACCCGCTTCCCTACCCCACGGGATGTTCCTCGGCATGGCATGGCCATGACCAAAGACGCTGGATGATCCTTTGCGCGGGGTACGGAGTATGTCATCAATATGCTCCTTACTCGACGTTCACATTATCTACTGTATGCTGTCCTACGGTGGCTTGACCAACCCCCGCGCACTTCTCGCACGCCTAAGCCAAGCTTCAGCTGCTCTCAACAAGACCGGACTCGACCTCAATCATCTGAGATGGAAGATCTGAAAGCGATTCCGGACGAGAAGTGTGAAAACGCCGAGGCGCGCGCAGAGGAGAACATGGCGCAGGATCACCCCGAACAGCGCACGCGTACCAAGGGGCTTCTCTTCAAGCTGGACACGAGGTGAGCTTCACACTCCATGGCATGGCGTCCTTGCCGCTCGCCAACAGCCTGAGCTGTGACTGACCAACCGACCACCTCTTACGGACAGAATCCTCCCCATCCTCGCCCTCCTCTTCCTCTGCTCCTTCCTCGACCGCACCAACGTCGGCAACGCCAAGATCATCGGGCTCGAGCAGGACATCGGCATCACCGACCGCCAGTACGACACCGGCCTGGCCGTCTTCTACCTCTTCTACATCTGCAGCGAGCTCCCCAGCAACCTCGTCCTCCGGAAGGCCTCCCCCAAGCTCTGGCTGCCCTTCCTCACCTTCGCCTGGGGCCTCATCACCATGTGTCTGGGCTTCGTCCAGAACTTCGGCGGCTTCGTCGCCGTCCGCGCCCTCTTGGGGGTGGCCGAGGGTGGCCTGTTGCCCGGCATGGTGTTGTACTTGTCCTTCTTCTATAAGCGGGGTGAGATGGCCCTCCGGATCGGTCTCTTCTACACCGCCGCGTCGCTGTCTGGAGCCTTTGGTGGTCTGCTGGCGCGAGGCCTCGCTGAAATTGCGCCCCGCGGTGGTCTGGAAGGGTGGCGGTGGATCTTCATTATTGAGGGTTTGCTGGTGGGTTCCTCTGATCGTTTCCTGGGCACGCACTGATTCGCAGGGGTCGCTACAGACGATGGTTTGCGCGGTCATCGCCTTTTTCGCCCTCCCGAATAACTTGGAGACTGCTCGGTTTTTGACGCCTGAGGAGCGGATGTGGGCAAGCGAGCGGCTGCAGGGGGACCACCCAAGACATCCTTCAGCCGGCCTGAATGTGGAAGCGTGAGTATATGTAACAAATCACCAGCGAAGACGCGGGCTCATCCATCTCAATCCAGAGAGCACCAGCAGGAGAAATTCCGATGGAGCGAAGTCAGACGCGGCCTCTTCGACATCCGCATGTGGTTCTCCGCAACGGCCTACCTCTCGATCCTGGCTGGGCTCTACTCCTTCGGCCTCTTCCTCCCCACCATCATCAAAGGCCTCGACATCGCAAAGGACGCCAACGAAGTCCAGCTTTGGTCGGTGATTCCCTACGCGGTAGCCGCCATCGTCACAGGTACGTAGGCGAACGAAGGCACTTCACCCCCTACTCAACTAACCTCTCCTTCCCCCTCCTCCGCGCAACCGGCAGTCATCGTGGCCGTAATCTCAGACCGCCTGCGTCTGCGCGGCGTGATCATGCTGGCCACCCTGCCCGTCGCCATCGTCGGCTACGCCGTCATCGCCAACGTGGACGACGCCCAAGTGCAGTACGGCATGACGTTCCTCATGGCCACCGGCCTGTACGCGAGCGTGCCCTGCATCCTCGTCTGGAACGCGAACAACTCGGCCGGCCACTACAAGCGCGCGACCACGACGGCCATGCAGCTCGCTATCGCCAATTGTGGGGGGTTTATTGCGAGTATGTTGCTGTTTATTCCTGCTCTTCATTTTTATCTACCCACCAGACGCTGTGGGCTTGGTGCGTAGCGATGGAGACTAATAAGTTTCATTACCTCAGCGTTCATCTACCCTTCCAGCCAAGGCCCACGGTACCACCAGGGCCACACCGTCATCCTGGCCTTGCTTGTCTTCGCATGGTTCATGTAAGTTCTTCCAGTATGACAGAAATAGAATGAGGGAGCACGGCCACTCTATCGGTCATAACTTACGTGAAGCCGTGCTAACGAACATCGTCCCCTCCCATCAGGATCCTGTCCAACGTGCTGTACTGCCGCAAGATCAACGCGGATAAGCGGTTGGGACGGTATGATGCCCATGTCGGACGCGGCGATGATGATCGGGATCCGGGGTTTCGGATGGTGTTGTAGGGGTGGAGGGGGAGGAAGGAGGGGAACGGAGGGATATGTAGGTCACCTTAGGTTAATGTGACGGTTAGAAGTAGATAGAGTAAGGTAGTTGCTGTTCGTTGTGGTGAATATGAGTAAACTGTCGACCTCTTTGTTGTCTTCCTTATTTTTTCCTTCTCCTTTTTGGGAAAGATAAGCAGAGAGAGGAGGAGAAGAATGACATAGCTGAGGCTCCCCTCCTTCTTCCCCATTAATACACATACGAGAAATTGTTCTTGAAAATGAAGGGAAAAAAACAAAAAGCATAAAATAAAAACAAATATAGGACACCTTTGGAAGGCTTAAGAGCAGGGACGCCCACGGTAGATATTGCTTAACGTTCTCCTGTCTTACACCTTTACCCACCATGCCCATCCTGTGCGATGGTCGATGGGCCATGGCGATAGCAACGTCGCTGGTGCTGGTGCTGGTGCTGGCGTAGGAATGTATATAGCTTGACCACTGTGATCATCACCACAAACGGCACCAGTACTGCAAATACAGGGCAGCGGCCATCGTGCGTCGTGCAGAGTAAGTGAATGGATGACAGAGCTTCGGCTGAGGTATGTACAAGGGCAGGAGGGAGGGGGAGGTGAGGTGAGGTGACCGTTTGAACGAGACAGGCCACTCTATTTCGAAAGGAGGTATCTCCGTCCAGACATCTTCAGACGTCATCGTCTTCCTGCGAGGACAGCAGCCAAGGTGGAAAGGCAAAAGGATTAAAAAAGGGAAAGAGAAGGATAGAGAGGCCCTGTCGGCTGACGATGACGATTCCCTGAGGTACCGAGGGCATGGAACCGCCGTTTCTTTCCTGATTCTATTCTTCTACACATTTTTTTTTTTTTTTTTTTGCTTTCTGGAATCTTGATTTTTGGCTTTCTTTCTTTCTTTCTTGGCTTTCGCTCCCTGACGGTACCTCGTTCCCGTGAACAACTCACTCAAGCCACTTGCGTTGCTGCCTAGGTGCTGGCTTGAAAACGGCAAACGGCAAACGTAGAAGGAATGGAAGGGAAGGGTTGAGGGGTAGGTGGGAAGCCAGATGGGCGGGACGGGGTCACGTCACAGGGTGTTGTGTCTTTTACCCCTTCTCCCCCCTTCTTTGGATTGAGGGGAGTATGAGATTTGTGAGTGAGTGTGGTTTTTAGTTGTCCCATTTGGTATTATGAAGGGTTGGAGATAGGTGAGCAGGAGGAGATGGAACGGAGAGGAGCGGGCAGAGTTGGGAGATGATAGTGGAGTAGAGTAGTAAAGCAGAGTAGAGTAGAGTAAGAAGGTGCTTTCTACTGCTAACTCCTGCTACTGCTGCTGCTCGCTGCGGACGGAGCTCCTACCGTACGCGGCTGGTAGATCAGCAGTGAGTAGGTTCAACGGCCTCCGTCCGCCCTTCCTCGGCCGATCGGTCTGGTCTATCTGATAACTTAGGCAAAGGAACGATCAGAAACAAGGTATGTCGTTTAGGTAAAAGCCGGAGGGGTTCCTCTATGATTGATACCCTAGCATACTTAGTCCTAAGGTTGTCTCTCTATGGGTTCGATCGGTTCGGTCCCTGGAAGAGCCGCGGTGCGATGCCACCGGCGTCATGGTCTATCAACAGAGATAGATGGGGAGAGAGAGGTGGGAGTGTGTTGTCTGGTTTCCTGCTTCTGTGGAATATACCAGCCGCGCGGAGAACGGTTCAGTTGGGTAAATCTTCCCACCATCTCACCACCATCACCGCACTCCACCCGGGGATCTTGCTCATCGTCAGCTAAGATTTAGCAGCGCAGATTAGGTTGACCGTCCTAGCATCCTTCGTGGTATGTGGTGGCGATGGGTATGAAGGGGGGGATGGAAGTCGGAGAGAGAGATATGCGAAACCCAGCTCCATGGAAAAAGGGAAGGTGAACGGAGGACGGCCTTTGAAGGCACTAGGTATTGGAGCCTCGGAGTGGAGCAACGGCACGGCGGATGGATGGAAGGAGGTCTCCACTGGTAAATGATTACCTATCAGAGTGGAAGGGAGGTCAATAGACGCATTGCCCCTTTGAGGCAGGTGGGTAAACAACAGCAAGTCGCATGGAAGAGTGAACTGCATGCATCTATGCATGCATGCTGCATACTAAGTCCCTTCTTTCTGTATGCAAGTCTTAACCCTTCTTTTTTTTCATTTCCTTTTCTTTCGTCGGAGATCTCCGCAATGGGAAATTGAGCTGAATGCATGCAGCAAAAGCAACTCGATATCTGCATAAACGAAAGATAGAGCGTTCACTGTAATCTTGCGCACGTGTGGGCACGCGCGTGAGAGTCAGCACAACGCTGCGTTCACTATTGCACGCACAGCAGCCGACGACTTCCCGAGGTCGGTCCGTGTGTGGTGTGGTGCGGTATGTGGAGGTGGGGACATGGGATTTGTGAGCATGTGGAGCTGCTCTAATCACACTATTGACTACTACCCGCCTGTGATCTTGATCTTGTTTGTTTCTCCAGCTGAGAGAGGGCACAGTGTTGGCAGCATGGGAAATCACTACATAGGTATCCCTGTTTTTCCATAGGAAGCCCCGTCGCGGGCGCCGCGCCGAGCCGTGTCGGGCCGTATCGTGCACATGCGCATGCAGATTCTTCCCAGGATGCGATCCCATCTTGAAGATGAGGTCATTGGGATTCCTTGCCGTTGAGAGGGAAGGGAGAGGATGGAGGATGAATGTTGCGGCAAGCGGATAGAAGGACCGACCAAAGGAGCGAGCCGCGCAAAAGTGAGGAGCCGCGGGCGGGATGAGCCACAGCGAGGAACGGGAGGCCCCTGCATCCGGCGCCGACGGATATGGGAAGACAGCGCCCAGTCAGCATTCACTAAAAACTCTCAGTAGCGCAGGCTCCTCCCCCATACCACCAACACCAACACCAATACGGCAACCCCCGCGGACTTTGCCACGCGGCGGATAGGGAGCGGGACGGCGCGTCGATCAGTTGACGCTCGGGGCAGGCGGATACTTTATGTGCCACTGGCCGCATTTTGTGAGCGCAGACCCCTTTCCGGATTCCTCCCTGGCATCGGAGCAACGCTGCTGAAAGCAGATAGGGACTCCGACGGTAAGAAGAGGGAAGTGGGAGAAAAGCCTCATCGAAAAGGGGGAGGAAGGGGGAGGAGAGGTGGGCGTGGACGAGTCGGGAAAGTCGGTAGCCTATCCGGCAACTAGTGAACCGGTTAGCGACGATTAAACGCAGCGGGTTCGCGTGTATAGGCTGGAGAAACAACGTTTAGCAAGTCTCCCAATAGCTGCATCCCCACCCAACGATCCTCGTCTTGGCTCTGCTGCTGCTGCTGCTACTGCTGCTACTATCATTTGGATTGGCTTGCCTCGTCAGCGGAGATCCACGATCTCATCTCAACCACTCCTGCGGTAGATTGGCATGCGCATCGTGGTAATTACTCGGGCGATGCAGATGTTTCTTCGGAACCACCTCACTTCTTGTCCAGATCGTGAAGACAAGCAACATGTCTCTCTTTCTGCTGCCGTGACCTACAACCTCATCAGACGTGAACGGTTCACATTCCGCTCCGGTTCGACAGACCTCCGCCGCCCGCCCACAACCGTTGCTCGGCGGGCGAGTCGCGGCCGCAAAAGTGGACCCGGGAGGGCGGTACCGTTCGCCTACAAGAATGTGATTACGCAGGGGGCCCCTACTACTCGCAACCGTTCCAACTCTATTCGAATGACCGTTGCAGACGCCGGCGGTACCTGGCAGCGTGGAGGGGAGAGGAAGGGGGAGTGTGATCGACATGCCCATGCCCCGCTACTGCAAGGTACAGGAAGGTGATTTGCGTAAGAGGCCCCCCTCACCGTCATCTGCCAAGATGAAGCAATCAACACCACGATACTGAAGCGTGAACGGTAGACAATCGTTGGCCGCCGAGAGAGATCATCGTCATCTGCCGCCGCTGACGATGGCGCCCTTGGGACATTATCCCCGGACGTCATGCATGGCGATCACCATCATACCAAATCCTCGGACACGAGCCGCTGCTCTCTCTATCTCTCTCCCTCTCGTGGAGCCTCCCGGGAGGACATAAAAGGAGCCATCAACCCTCGAGAAAGTGAATTGGAAGCATCAGCAGCAGCACAGCAGAACAGCAGCACAGCAGCAGTCGCCAACACACAACGCCAGCAGCCCTCCGCAACTACTTTCTCTCACTCACCCACGCACTCCGCTTTCTCGAGCCAATCTCCGATTCAAATCCCGCCAACCAGCCCAGCAAAAATGCGTTTCTCCACCATCTTCGCCGTCCTCCCCATCGCCGGTGTCCTGGCCACTCCTTTGCAGCCGCGTGCGACCATCTGCCCGGCCAGCCACGACCTGGTCTGCTGCGGCAACGTCGCGCCCGAGAACACCACCAACGCCGTCCTGAAGGTCCTCGAGACCGTCGACAACCTCCTGCCCGGTCTCGGCATCGACCTCGCCGACCTCCTGACCGACAACGACGGCGGGCTCGGTTTGAGCTGCACATTCGGTATGTATCCCTTTTACCCTCATTCCTTCCTCTCAATCGAAAACCGACTCCCCTTTCGCTCA
Organism: Myrmaecium sp. VS I D KN 1; assembly: GCA_019775845.1. Taxonomy (NCBI): domain Eukaryota; kingdom Fungi; phylum Ascomycota; class Dothideomycetes; order Valsariales; family Valsariaceae; genus Myrmaecium; species Myrmaecium sp. VS I D KN 1. The sequence continues at coordinate 660,735 of JADQAV010000022.1, forward strand.
CACATTCTTCCCAGCGTCCGAGAACCAGTACTGCGACGTGGGCCTCCGGCTGGCGTGCTGCACGGGTGGCCTCAGCCTGCCGAGCGTGAGCAACATCACCAGCGCGCTCGAGAGCGGCAGCTCGGGCGACATCACCAGCGACGTGACCAGCTTGCTCGGCGGCCTCCTCGACGGCCTCCTCGCCGACAACGACAGCGGCGACAACGACAATACGGTCAAGAGCTTGCTCAACGGGCTCCTTGGCACCGTCAGCACCCTCCTCACCAGCGCCGTTACCGATTTGGCCAATGCTTTTGGTGCCGATATCGATGTAAGTTTCTGCTGCAAGCCCTTTCTCTATCAAACATTTGGCTGACTGACTTTTTCACTTACAGCTCTCCGACATCACCTACGGCGAGTGCTTGAACATCGGCAACTAAAAAGCGCCGTCTCTCTTCCGCGGAATGAGATGAAACTCTTCTTCGATTGGGATCACACACGCATGGCAAAAGCAACCAAATAGAGAAGACGCGCATGTGTGGATCGGAGCCAAACCTTTCCGAAGCGATCGGGATCATCCTGTTTTCTTTTCTTCTTGGGTTCTCCCTTTCCATTCCTTCTCCCAAGTGCAGATCGTTTTGTTGTTGGTTTTGGGTTTGTTGATTGTTGATGAATTTGTTGTACGATGTTGTTGTACGAGTATGATGCCTCAACGGACTGACTGATTTTGACTGACTGGACTGACTGATTGACTGACTGGACTGACTGATTGACTGACTGGCTTGACCGGTAAGGCTTTTTTCTTCTTCTTTTCTTCTTTCTCTTGTACAACAATTTTTCTTTCCTTTCTTTGGGCGGTAGCTTTGATTTAGATGTACGATTTTTGTATTGAGTATATGAAATATGTAATTTTATTTCTTACACATCAGTCATTTCGAACTCTATTGCCTGTGATACGCACGCGCGAACGCTTGGGAGACCGGTCGCCTTATCAGTGTGCACAGTCTGAGTAACTCCCACTTGGAAGAAAAAGAAGATGAACTAGAGATCATTCATATGAGTGAGGAAAAGATGAAAGAGGTTTAGGGTTATAGAGCGACAATTGAAGCATCGAGATTAAGCCAAGCTTGAAGATGACTCATTCCAGATATCTGTTTAAACCGATTTAAATGGTCTAGGATGGAGGAGGGGGAAGCTTTTTGACGTTGTAGTACTCGCCCGGTCTACATTATCTCAGATGTCACTGTTTCTCTGGGCGGTTTGGATCTGGGATCGGTTACAGGAGCATCAATGCACCCGGCTGGGTTAATCACCCTGATGGAAGAGAGAAATGTGACTAGCCATGACTGTTGTCCACGAAACTCATGAAATGCGGATGTCTTCCTGGCCGTGCTCTCTTTGTTCCCATGGATGCTGGTGTGCTCGTACATGGGAGGCTGTATGGACATCGAGAAGAATAAACGGAGGTTAGAGTACCGCTTAGGCTGTTCCAACCTCATACATGGCTTGCTTCTGTTGGGGTGTTGATCCCGTAAGATAACCTCCCTAGCATACAACGACGTCTCGGGGCTCATGGATCCCGGAATTTGCCCCCGTAAGATGGTTCAGAGTGTCGGAGTTACAGCGTTCACCGGTTTAGAGGCGACCTTTGTGGCCTGATTGTTTGTGTTCTATCTCTTGGAGAGCAAGCTTGAGTGGGCTGATCTTGTCTACTTTCTCTCTCTCCGAGAAGTGGAACGACTAAGGGAACATATGTGACTTGTTCCGAACGGAAGTTTCCGCGATGCAAGTGGAGTGCGATGCGGGATGAATTCCATCAACCGGAATGGCATAGATATCAGCCAATCCTCCCTCAAAGGTTTGTGAAGTGTTCTGGTTGTTATCAAGGACTGGGGAGATCCATGACAGCTCTGTAACAAAGAGGCTTCATACTTCCTTGCCCCCGGCTTCTTGTCACTCCGAAGTCCGCCGGCGCAGGGCTGTGTTGTTGCATATCAATGCTTCAGCCTGGCTGTGCACGGAAATGCATAAGACAATGCCGAAAGGACGGTGTCGGACACGTTATGGACAGACACCACGAGCATGAAGAGAGGTGAGGATGGGGAACAAGGAGTCACTGTTTATGACGGTTGCTGAGCATCGCACATTGCTGCCTCAGCCGTGCGTCCCAGACGTCAGGCATCAGCAACTCGTAAGCGGCGGTGACCACCGTGGATCTGGCCAAAGAAAACCGAGACAGCCTCCACGTCACGTCGGAACTTCGCCCCGTCTCCGTTCTATGTTCCCCTTCATCATAATCTCCCTTCTTCCTTCCGGCATCATCGGCACTGGGCTTGAAGCCGGCCGTGAGCATTGTCTCGGATCCCGGCCGCTGTCATCATCATCATAGCATGACGTGGCCAGGGGGTTGGGGGGGAGGTCACACGGCATCATGTTTCACATGTTTGCTTCTTCGGACGGATGTCCGGCCTGCTCGGACCGGTCGATCGATCACAGTTCATCTATATATCTCAGGTGAAGACGGTGGAAAGTACATAACTTGTTGATTTCTCTAGAGGTGTCTATCTAACCCTCATACCTTCCTCCATCGACTCCTCAAAACCGCAAAATCTCAAAGCCAAAAAACTCCCCCAAGAAACGAAAATGCAACGAAACAATTTGAACATGGTAAAAAGCAAACAGCATAGGACGATGGAAAGGCGAGGTCGCTCTACCAGAGGCGACCCCCCTAACCCCTCCTCAACATCTCCACAATCTCCGCCGACAACGAGCGCAGCCTCCTCCGCAAATCCGCCTCCATATGCTCCACCAACGCCGCCGAAAACGGAAACGACGTCGCCGCCGCCGCCGGCGGACGCGCACCAAAGGCCGCAGCGCCCGACAGTAACCCACCAGTCACCAAGCACCCCGACGGCGACGAAAGCCCGCTTTCCAACCCCATGCCTAACCCCGCGTCCAGCGGACCGTACGACGCGGTGGCCGTGCCGGCAGCGGTGGTGGTGGACAACCGATGCTCGCGCATGCGCAGACCCAGCTCGTTCACCACGCGCTGGACGCGGTGGAGCTCGCTGAGGACGAGCTGGGCGGCGAGTCGGGCCTGGTCCTCGCCCAGGTTGTGGTGGTGGTGGAGGAGGGGGTGGTAGCTGGCGGCGGCGGCGGTGGGCGGAAAGCCGGAGGACGGGTCGTGAGAGTGTGACTTCCCCTTTCCGATGTCGCCGGGCGAAGATGTTCCGCGCGCAGCCGCTGCGTACCAGGCGAGTACTTTGAGGATGATGAGGCAGGCGAGGTTGAGGAGGTAGCCGTCGTGGGCGCATGGGCATTGGAGGATGTCGTGGAGGGAGTCGAGGGCTTGTTGGTTTTCGGAGAGGATGTTTTGGAGGGTAGGCGGGCTGGCGCCGTCGGGATGATGGTCCGGAAAAGCCTGCTGGTCCACCGGCGGCTGCTGCTGTTGTTGCTGTCGGCATGAGGGCGACGCGTTTGGGAAGAGCTGCTTGAGGATGCCGAGGGCCCGGATCAGACAGCTGCATGGTCCGTCGGTGGGGAGGCCTTGGAGGGCGTCGTTGAATTCGGATTTCCCGCCCGTGGGAGACCGTGAGCGGGCGGTGTTGGGCGGCGTGTGCGGCTTGGAGCTGGATAGCGAGGGGAGCTCGGAGATATCGATGGTGGATAGGGCGTCGTCGGCGAGGAGGAGCTGTCCCGTATTGTGCGGTTCGATGAACTTGTTGAGGCTGTGGGGATCCAGGTGTGAGTCTGGCATCTCCAGCAGCGAAAAGGAGATGGGCGAGGCTAGGAAGTCATCTAGCTCGGTGCTCAGGGCGGTGACGGCGGTCGAGGAGGCACCGGGCTCGGTCGAGGAGAGGAAGTTGGGCAGGAGGTCGGCGAAGTCATTCGGCCCATTGTGAGTCGGTATTATGGGTTGGACAAGGTCGCGGGGAGATGGCAGCAAGCTGTCCGTCCCCGTCGTCGAATTCGACCAACTCGGCGGCGTGGGAGGTAGTGCGTGAGTAACCTTTATAGAGTCGCCGGAGCGGCTTCCGTGCTTGCGGCCGGCTCGTTTCGTCGCGATGTATTCACACACCATACCCCTCTTGGAACATCGTGCGCACGTCGGCTTCTCCTTGCTGCACTTGAGCTTCGAAGCTGCACAACCGTGGCAGCTGTCCCGTAACTTGGGGGTCGCCGGTTGCGTGGCCTTGCGTGCTGGTATCCCCTTGGAGGAAAGTGATGCGGCCATAGGCATTCCGTCTCACTTTTTTTTTCACCAAAGGACTTACGGCCGTGACAATGATATGATATACAAGTGACCATGAACACGGAGCAGAGAGTGGGGTTAGGTGAACATGATATTCCTTTTTTCTAATCGTCCAAGTGGCTCCCCCACATTAGCAAATCGACAGGGGTCTTATATATCAAATCCATTCACTGTATTGTCTGTTCCTACAGGATCTCGCAGGATAGCAGCTCACGGCTCACTCCCCACCGCCGCTGACTGCGCCGTGGCGTTGGATGTTCAGAGATGGTTGAAGCGCAACACCGTAGCTCTGGCAATAGACCCGCATAATTCAGCCTCGGACTGAGACAGCATCCAGTGGTTTTTCTGCCTCTGGTGAGGTGGACATGCTCGGAGCGTCCTTTGCCCTCCCAGAGTATCATTTGGCGGGCAGCTTGGTATAGCGTCATTCCGGTCGACCCGAGATGGAGGTGAATGGAAGCGAGACGCTGTGCGAGGCCGCATGGAGTTGCGCTCGTGGAGGTCAGATCTGCTAACTTACTAAAGGAAATGCTAGCACCGAAGCCTTCACTGCGTGCATGCACTACCCATCAGCACGCCCCCACCTCTCCCTCTTATCTGCCGTTAAGGCGAAACCTGCGGGAGATAGCCGCCGTCCGGCTTACACTTCTTCAATGCCGTACCCCCAAGCTGTCAGCTGAAGTCCGACGCTGGTGGGCCCCGACGTATTCGATCTCCTCCAACAACAGATGGTCATCGCACAGAGATCCTTTTCTCTGACTTAATCGGTTGCAGCTCCCTTGCATTGCTGAAAAACACACATATAATGCAAGGATGCCAGTGTCCCGACATGCCCCGTGTCAGCATGCAGAAAGGATCGGCAAACTCCCAAGTCGGCATCCCTACCCAAGCAGCCCCCCCAGCAAAGGAGAGAGATCCAGCGGAATAATTGCATGCATCTGGCAGAATCCGTCGGCATCTTGCGTCTCTGTGTCACCTCTCCTCCTACACTGCTCTATTCGTCCGGCGACCCCGGCGAGGTACATACATGGAACCCAGGGAGCAATTCAGCGCCGAGGCTGAGTCCGCAGCAATGAGGTCGCAGCCAATGAGGCGCGATTCCACCGACCACTCAGCGCAGGACATTTGTATGAGGCGCTGTACAAGTCCTCACGACCGCCGCTGATGACACAACGACACGTTCCTCTCGGACAGGAGGTTCGTCCAGGTCCATGTCGCTCACCGGAGGCCTCGTCGGGCTCGTGCATCACCACAGGGGCGGGTCACGACAAGGCCCCTGGGATGCATTGAGCACCATTGACGCGCAGACAAAGGGAGCAGGCTTAAATCAGCGCTCAGTGCCTGTATGAAGGTATACCTACTCCGCTCCCAAGGTGCCATGGCGAATCTAGCTAGGGTCGAAGCCTATGCTAGTGAGCTCGCGGCGGCTGTCAAGATCTTAGCAGCCGCCTGTCAAGAGCTCGAGGCTCCACCACCCGCAGCCCTCGGCGGCTACCCTCCGGACCCGGCCATTCCCCTCCAGGCGGCTGATGAGGCACACCAAGCACGACGCACGATACTCACCAACCTGACGAGGTTGCAGTCACTGCTGTCCGAGCCAGAAGATCTCCTTCAACAGCTTGCCGTTCAGGTACAGTACCTGCAACCCCCCTACCCCCTTCTCCCCTAACCCCCCTACGCCCTACATGAACCTACAGCAACAAGCGCGAAAGGGGTTGAAGAGCGCAAGGCCAATTGATCTCTGACCTGAAACCTACAGAACCAGCTTCTCTCGTGCCTGCAATGGATGGGCGAATTCCAAATCCTGGCCTACATCCCCCTCCACGGCCACGTCCCCGTCAAAGATCTCGCCGATCTCGCTGGCGTCCCGGCCCGGCAGCTCTGCCGGGTCGTCCGCATGGCCGCCGCCGTCGGCTTCCTCCACGAGCCACAGCTGGGCCACGTCGGCCACAGCGCGCTGTCGGCCCCGTTCGTGACCAGGCCGTCCTACCTGGACGCGGCCATGTTCCTCGCCGGCACGGCCGCGCCGGCAGCGTTGCAGATGACGGCGGCCACCCAGCGCTTCGGCAATCTCCACCTGCACCACCACCACCACCACCATCACCGCTGCGGGGAGGGTTCGTACGACCCCGTCCTGAGCGCGCCCATCTCCTTTGCCAGCGTGTACGAGCAGCGTCCGAAGCTACAGCGGCAGTGGCCTGCCTATCTGCGATATGCGGCAGGATACGCCGATGACGCCCATGTTTCAGACATGCTGGCGCGCGTCGACCGCTTTGGTTTGGGGGAGAACGAGATGGTGGTTGAGGTGAGTACCTATCCCTCCCAAGCAGCCAATCAGCGTCGAAGATCTGCGGTCTTGAAGAGAAGAAAAATTGTCGATTGAGGAGAAACAATGTCAGAAGGAGAAGCACGAAGAGAAGAAAATGAAAAAGGCGCATGCAGATCCGCATCTTCGTGCAGCACACATCCACAACCCCCTTCCAAGCACTCACTAACCACCAACCTCACCCAGATCAACCCTCCCACGCTCTCCCTCTCCACCGCACTCCTCGCCCGACACCCAACACTGGACATCGCCCTCCAGCCCAGCTCTCCCAGCAGCAGCAGCAGCAGCAACAACAACAACAGTAGACTCGAACCTCCCCTCCACCCACGCATCGCCCTGCAACCTCCCCGACCCCCAGGCGCCCCCCAAACCATCCACACCGCCCGGCTCTACATCCTGCACCTGCCCCCTCCCGCGCCCGCCGCCGTCCCCTTCCCGCTGCCCGCCCTGCTCGCCGCCGAGCTGCGCGCGCACGCCGACGTGCTCCGGCTCAACCCGCAGGCCCGGTTGCTCGTCGCGCCGCATCGGGTGTTGTTGCCTCTTGCCCCTGCCGTCTCTACCACACCTGCTTCTTCCTCCTCTGCATCGGCCACCCCGCCTTCGTCTGCTCCTCCGCCGCTCCTGGATGCGGGAGAGGCGGTGAAGCGGGCGCGGGATCTGATGTTGTTGCAGTTGGGACAGGAGGGGGAGATGGATTGGGAGGAGATGGGGAGGCTGGTGGAGCAGGCGCTGGGTGGGGGTGGTGGGGGTGGTGGTGGTGGCGTGGGTGGGATGGGCATGGGCTTTGCTGGGGCTGGCGGTTTGGAGGTGGTTGGTGTGGTGCTGGAGGAGGGGGTGGATGGGAATGTGAAGGGGGGTGTTGAGGTGAGGTGGAGAGGGCATGGGGGGAGGTGATGGGGGAAGGGGGCAAGGACGAGTTGGTGTGGTTAGCTTTTCGATGTTACCAGGTTGCGCCTGTTAGTTGTCTCTTGCTTTGGTCCAGATATCGTTTTCGTTTAGAGCTTCAGGTTGTGAACGCGGCCTTGTGGTTTTCCTTTTTCTGCTAGAAGTAGGCAATAGACAAGTAGTGATTTTGCTTCCATCACTCTGACGCACTGTCAACAAGCTCGGTCTTAACGCGCAGAAGCGGATGTGAATCCCGGAATCCACTCCTGCAGTCAAATCGATAATGTACGTATCTGCATGAAATATCTAATACTTGCATCCTTGCTGCACTACACACAGAGTCCAGAAACTTGAATAACCAGGTGCACCATGCCTACTACAGTGACGCAGAATCTCCACGGGTCCTTACTGTCTGCTGCTCTGCGAATGCTGTGGTACCGTGGTACATAGATATCATGTTCATGTGTCGTACGGGAAGTGCGTATTTGAGTATCTACTTATCCTACATCCAGATATCCCACACAGAACCTATACGCTAAAGCTAATCCTGTTTCCCTGCCTGTAACAACATCATGGGATTTATCGATATGGCCGGATGGAAGCATTCATTCCAGGTTATCTTGCAAACAACCACCACTACCACTACCATCTCCACATTCACCCTCTGACCTATCCGCCACAATACTCAACCCCACGGCTTAGGATCGTGTTACGCAGCGTCACAACCTAATCCAGTATCCCGTCCGTGCCCGAACAACTCCGCGTTCACACGTGCAACCGCCATCTACCATAGGTGATCCCTTTCGGGTTTCTTCTATCGATAACCTATGTTCAATGCCCCTCTCCATCCCCAAAGAGGATCCCAGAAAGGTAAAGCCATGATCAAGACGGGAAGCAATGTTGGTTGACGTTTGAGGAAGGCTAGGTGCACGCCACCACCTTTGCTCGCCTCGCCTCTTCGCTTTCTTGCCATCGATGTGGGTCCTGCTGAATACCTACCAGGATGGCTACCTAGCGCAGCTGATACCTATCTGGTACCTACCGGGTTGCTGAAGACGACGAGGTGTAGAGGACTGTCGAGCTTTCCTCTCCAGGCCTATTTACTTGCCTTTCTGTTTCTGCTGAAGCTGCTTCTACATCAGTCCTAGCTTTGGCATTGGCAACTCCGACGTGTACAGGTACACACCCGGCTTTTTCAGAAGTCGGCACCGGAGGATCAACCTCTCAGTCCATACGCTCAACAACGACGAAACAGTGCTTATAGGGATCCACTAACACCTCCCACTCCCCAGCAACTGCCTCAATCCCAACCTATTCCTCTCCTCAACAGCCAAATACTCGAACCAGATTCCGCTTTTTCCACCAACGACGAACCGTCGTAGTCAACTTGCGTGAGCTCCCAATCCTCACGGACAGTACTAAATGTACCCAAGGCCCGCTAGTGCTGAGTCAGGAAGGCAGAAAGGCTCCGAAGAAATCAAGAGAGGGCCGGGCCGGGATGGACGGAGCGGGGATGGAGCGTAGCCTTGTGGTCTGTGAGTTTCATCGCATTGCTTCCTTCCTTCTCCTGGCTCTCTGCGGGGGGGAAGGGGGTGTGGGGGAAGTGTGTCATGTTGATTGTTATGGATGCGAAGGAGGAAGAGAACGTAGACAGGATTCCTCTGCTACGACTAAGGAACAGGAACTAAAGCAATCGGTTCTCAAGGGGTGCTCCGCATTGACAAGTTCCTGAATACCGGCGGACATGCACAGTCACGTGCCCGGCTTACGGCCATTTCCTCCGCCTCGCAGCACGGTTGCAGAACGATCCTTTTCCATCGTTATACATACGTGCTAGCATAGATAGGCTTAGTGGAGGGGTAGATGATACGGCTTACGATGCAGGATGTATGGCGCACTTAGCTACTTTTCCCCCTCCTCCACGGACTTTTTAGGACGAGTGGAAGAGGCTGAGTACATATGTTGTATGCAGGCGAGGCAAGGCAATTCTGCAGCGCGATTCTTCAAATGCAGCAACTGTTGGGTAAGTTGCGTGAGTGACAAGCGTCGGAGACCGACGGAGCTGACAGACTGACGACGGACGGTCTGGAAGGCCATGGAAAGCTGTTCGTCTCCCTCTTTTTGTGTAAGGTATCTCCTTATCATTTAAGAAGAAGCGGTCGGTCAAGCGATTCCTCCAACTTTCGGAGATCATTCTCTCATCCACCTAACGTCGGAGGCGAGAACGTCCAAGCGAGCACGTAGATACGAACTTTCACCGTTCCCATCCATCTATCCCTCCGGAAATCCTTCACATTACTCCGTAGCGTACCATCATCATCATCATGTCCGATCCTTCTTCGTCGTCTTCCTCCTCCGTCGCCGTCCATGTGAAGCTCTTCATCGACCCGAAGCAGCTCGACGCCTTCTACGAGGCCGTCCGGCCGACGTTCGAGCACGTCGTCCAAGAGCCGAAGAACACCTACTTCGAGATGTACACCGCCGCCACCGACCCGGGCACCATCCAGATCGTCGAGCACTGGAACGCGGACGTGAAGTGGCTCGTAGAGGTGAGTGTATGAGTGGGGGTTGTGCCCGGTGGTCCGCCACCACCTACCTATCATCTCCACCTTAGCATCCCCATCACACTGGGAATCGTTCGAACGGGCTGACGTGTGACCCCTCCGTGCTCTCGCCACTCTTCCCTGCTTGCAGGTCCAGTTGAAGAAGGACTACTACGAGAAGTACTTCGAGATCACCAAGCCCATGTACGTCAAGCCGCAGGAGGTCGAGTTCTTCACCCGCCTGCCGAAGAACGAGTGGGTGAGCGTGCGAAAGGAGGAGTACCCCGGCCGGGAGTGAGGTCAGCACCACCACGCTGCTGCGGGGTTCGGAATCCAGGAGGATTATATAGGTAGTCCAGGCTCATGGGCAGAACGCTCGTTTCACATTTGCTCGAAGGATGGGTGGCTGGATTTGGATGTGTGGCTTGAAGGATGGCTTCGTGCTGTTGCACGTCCAACCAATGGCCCATTGACCCCCTGAACGAGGGATTCCGCTTGTTACAGTGCATAATCCTGTCAATTGCTGCTCCGTCTTTCGCCCACGGCTCAGTGTGCTAGTTCGTACATACAGAACACCGAAACCCCTGAGGGTCGCGGCACGTTCCGCCGCCTTCTTGACAGACACCTCCCACTAGTCTCTTCCCCCTCATTCATCGGTGTACAGTAAGCTGAGTGGCGTCGCGCGAGATGCAGACGTTCAGATAACGTTAGCCCTTCCGCGATTCTTAGTGACGGGTATGTCAGACCCCGCCGCCGAGTGATTGCCGTATCCGTACTAGCGCAGCCTGGCGGTGGATCTCGCCCTCGTTTCTTGTTTGGAGATTCACAACGACGGAACCTGGGTTGTACAAATTACGTGAGTATGGTGTGGCTGACATCAAAGCTGACGGCTCTTCGGTCTCTCTTTGGTCGGATTGTTATAGGATGTCAATATTTACCTACTTTGTTGTATGAGAAGCGATCGGAGAGCAATCGGATATTGGATCTCGGGCGACGGGCGCATTACCGCTTCCCCGCCGCCCACCGACGCCCTGGCGGCTCTCGGCGCATTTCCGATTCATCATCCAGCTCTGGCAGGTGAAGGATGCTGTCGGGCTCCGATCGTCAGCGAATGAATAGGTGAGCCGCAAATGTGTACGGAGAATGTGGCTGGCTAGAGGGCTGATCGGCTACCGGACCAACCAACCGCTGTCCGTCCGGGGATCACCGTGAAACGCCCACAATGGCGTTTCCCTCCGCTCTCCCACCGCAAGCAAGCCGACATGCGGGCATCCAAGACAGCATGAGGACTGATAGACAGAATTGATAGTTGATGATGCGTCTATTAGATGTTTTCATTCTAGCAAAAAAAGCCGCAAACGATTCAGAAAACCACAGCTGAAGGCTGAGACATGATTCCCTCCCTTTTCCTCCAATTCTAGTAAACCGAGCAATCCGGACGCCACCGAGACAATGAAGACGAGAGGACACCGATCCATCAGACATCCACCCCGAACCATTTTTTCTCGCCGCCTCGGACCTCGAAGGCCACCCGGCCGTCCTCAGCCAGCTTGCGCAGGACCTCGTCCATGAACGGCTCGAGCGCCATGGCGCGGACCTCCTCGTCGATCCCGCTCCCGTACACGGCCCGGACGAGCTCGGCGACGGTGACGCTCCGGGGCTTGCCGCCGCGGGCCTCCGCCTTGATCTTCTTGAGCGCGAGCAGGATCTGCTCCTCGCGGCGCTGCTTCTGGGCGAGCTCGGCCGCGATCTTGGCGGGCAGGTCGGGGATGGCGAGGCCGTGGGCCGGGTAGCCGACGGCGCAGCGGTGGGCCGCCATCTTGCGGAGCGTGTGCATGTACACCGCCAGCTCCTCCACCGCGCTCGTCCCGTGCCCGAGGATGTTGTCGCCCGTGAACATGGCCTCCTCCTCCTCGAGGATGAAGCACATGTGGTCGTGCGAGTGGCCCGGCGCGTGCACCGCCCGGATCGTCGCCCCTTCCACCCGGAACACCTGCCCGTCCTCGATCGGGTTCTGCCCTTTGCCCGGAGCGTTCTTGTAGATCGCCCGCGACAGGTGCGGGTACATCCGCAGGAGATCCGGGACACCCTTGGTGTGGTCGCCGTGCCAGTGGCTCAGGAAGACGTGCGAGAGGGAGATGGAATGGGCCGTCAGCGTGGACGAGATCAGGTCCGCCCACTCCGGAATGCCTTGGCCAGTGTCGATGAGCAGTCTCTTCGACCCCGTGCCAACGATGTATGTATTCGTTCCTTGGAGTGTGAACTGATATATCCATGGTGAGCTTCTGCGGAGCATGAATGCGATCTGAAGAAACCACCTACCTTCCCTGGATTTTGGCCGAGCACGCGGATCACGCGAGGGCTGATCTGCTCGACATCTTCAATCTTCGGTAGGCGTGCGTGTTGAGTTGCGAGATACTCGTCAAAGGCGCAGATGTTGAGCGACTTGTTGATCTGGCGATAGCCTCCTTTGCTCATGGTTGGCGATAAGGAGAAGCAATGCTCACGTAGACGGACGATACGGAGTGAGAGAGTGTGGGTATGTGGCATTCGAAAGCCAACGAGACATAATATGCTCTAAGAATCCTTCTTCGGTATTCCGACGCTGACGGGAAAAGTCAGCCTATTGAAAATGTGATGTCCGATCGGGGTATTTCGCCACCTCAGCTGAAATGCCAAGTGCCGAAGAGGGACTCACTCTTCGCGGATGGTTGATAGGGATCTGAAATCAGCTTTGCTCATCCGGCTGAAAGCTTCAGATCGCGTCCCGAGATGCATCCCTTCCGAGCTCCAACGGTGCCGACTACTGGCCTCGACCCCCGAGCCTTCGGGTATGGCTCGTAGGTGTGAAGGTTGCGGTTGAACGTCCCTCAATATAACTCCTTCCACTTCCCTCACCTTTGACGTCCTTCGCTAGAGTTTCATTCCTGGCCTTTCCTTTCTTCTCCACCAGCCAGAGCTTTCAAGCTTCACGAGTCTGCCCCTCCTGGATTCCCCGACGACCATCGGATCCGGTTCCTCAAGTTGGGATTGCGTTCCGAAGATGCCCATCTACACCCCTCCGTCGGACAGCCAGACGAGCCCGCAGAAGATGAAGCTGGTGTACTTCAGCAACGAGTTCCCCCACGATGACCTCCAAGACCTCCTCCGCCGGCTACACACCCACAGCAAGTCTCGACAACACTCTCTCCTGGCTCGATTTCTTGCCGATGCCACCGTGGCTCTTCGTGACGAGGTGCGGCAGCTGCCTACCGAGTTGAAGGCCCAGATCCCTTCATTTGAGTCCATCATCACCCTTGCCGACTATCCTGAACTCCGCAAAGGCCCCCTGTGCGGCTCGATAGACGGTATCCTCCTTTGTCTGGTTGAAATAGGAACCTTGATTGGGTGAGCAACTGTCTTCTAATAACTTCATCTGGCAGTCTCTAACGTAGATCAGGTACTACGAGAATCACCCTGAGGAGTTTGACTTCGATTCTGAGAATACCTGCCTTGCTGGCTTAGGCATTGGGCTGCTCGCATCTGCTGCACTTGCATTGTCTCCCACTGTGGCAGACATCCCCTTGGCTGGAGCTGAAGTGATTCGAATTGCTTTCCGTTTGGGCGTCCTCGTTCAAGAGGTCTCGCAAAACCTGGAGCCGCGAGATGTATCGGGTTCGCCTGATACATGGGCATACGTGCTTCCTGATGTTCAGGTTGAGGATGTCCAGCGTGAGCTCGACGCCATCCAAGCTCGAGAGGTCAGTAGAGTATCCACATGCTCACACTTCGTCTGGACTGACACTGACGATTCTCAACAGAACGTCCCCGCAACGAGCAAAATCTTCATCAGCGCCTTTGGCAAGACGTCCGTCACCATCAGCGGCCCCCCGGCCCGGCTGAAGAAGCTCTTCGTCATCTCGGACTTCTTCCGGGATCGCAAGTTCGTCGCCCTGCCCGTGTATGGCGGCTTGTGCCACGCCAAGCACGTGTACAGCAAGCAGAACGCCTCCGACATCGTCCACACGAGCACGCTCGACATCTTGTGCGAGCGCAAGACGAAGCCCCTGCATGTCATGTCGACGAGCACGGGGGCGCCATACCCGGCCGAGACCGCGACCGAGCTCCTGGAGAGCATCATCTTCGAAGTGCTCACGCAGCAGATCCAATGGGACAACGTGATCCGCGGCGTGATCGAGAAGGCGAACTCGACCGGCGCATCGGAAATCGAGGTGATCGTGTTCCGGATCTCTCTTCCAGTCCACGACCTCCTTGAAGCTCTGAAGACCGAGCTGGAGCCCATCCACGTCTCCGCCAAGGAGATCATTCCTTGGATCGCCCAGGAGCAGCCGAAGCTGGATATCCCAGGCGGGCCCGCGCAGGCGAAGATCGCCATCGTAGGGATGTCGTGCCGGATGCCCGGCGGAGCAACCAACACCGAGAAGTTCTGGGAGCTCCTCGAGAAGGGACTCGACGTCAGCAGAAGGATCCCGGCGGACCGGTTCGACGTGGACTCCCACTACGATCCGACCGGGAAGCGGATGAACACAAGCCAGACCCCCTTCGGGTGCTTCATCGACGAGCCCGGCCTCTTCGACGCGCCCTTCTTCAACATGTCCCCCCGCGAGGCGCAGCAGACGGATCCGATGCAGCGGCTTGCCCTGGTGACCGCGTATGAAGCCCTGGAACGGGCTGGTTACGTCGCGAATCGCACCCCGGCGACCGACCTCCACCGCATCGGCACCTTCTACGGCCAGGCCAGCGACGACTACCGCGAGGTCAACACGGCCCAGGAGATCAGCACCTACTTCATCCCCGGCGGATGTCGGGCCTTTGGGCCGGGCCGGATCAACTACTTTTTCAAGTTCTCCGGTCCCAGTTACAGCATCGATACGGCGTGCTCCTCCAGCTTGGCCACCATTCAGGTATGTTGTACTACACTGACCCGACAACCCGTACTGACTAGTGTGACAGACAGCCTGCGCGTGTCTGTGGAACGGCGACGCGGATACGGCGGTGGCGGGCGGCATGAACGTCCTCACCAACTCGGACGCGTTCGCCGGTCTCAGCAACGGCCACTTCCTCTCCAAGACTCCCGGCGCATGCAAGACCTGGGACTGCGAGGCGGACGGCTACTGCCGCGCCGACGGCATCGGCTCGATCGTGCTGAAGCGGCTCGACGACGCCGAAGCCGACAACGACAACATCCTGGGTGTCATCCTGGGCGCGGGCACCAACCACTCGGCGGAGGCGGTGTCCATCACGCACCCGCACGCCGGCCACCAAGCGTACCTCTACCGGCAGGTCCTGAGCCGGGCCGGCGTCGATCCGCTCGACGTCAGCTTCGTGGAGATGCACGGCACCGGCACGCAGGCGGGCGACTTCGAGGAGATCAAGTCGGTCACGGACGTCTTCGCCCCGCTCACCAAGCGTCGCAGTGCGAAGCAGCCCCTCCACATCGGCGCCGTCAAGGCCAACGTGGGCCATGGCGAGGCCGTTGCGGGTGTGACGGCGTTGCTTAAGATCCTACTCATGTTCCAGAAGGGGGCGATCCCACCTCACGTCGGCATCAAGCACGGCCTCAACCCGAAGTTCCCCAAGGACATCGAGAAGCGGAACCTGCGCATCCCCTATGAGAAGGTCGACTGGCCCCATGTGCCGGGCAAGAAGCGGATCGCGGTGGTGAACAACTTCAGCGCTGCGGGCGGCAACACGACGATCGCCATCGAGGAACCGCCGGTGAAGGAGATCGTGGAGAACGATCCTCGATCCACCCATGTGATTGCCGTGTCTGCGAAGAGCAAAGTCTCGTTGAAGGGGAACCTGGAGCGGTTCCTGGCCTACCTCGAGGCGAACCCGGACGTCTCGCTGGCGAATCTCTCCTACTCCTCCACCGCTCGTCGGTACCATCACAACCACCGCGTCGCCATCCCCGTCTCGGACGCAGCGCAGCTGAAGAAGCAGCTCGCGTCCAGCCTCGCGGCCGTCGACACGCACAAGCCCGTCCCCAACACGGGCGCGCCCTCCATCACGTTTGCCTTCACCGGCCAAGGCGCCTCCTACAAGTCCATGAACATCGAGCTCTTCCGCGACTCCCCTTACTTCCGCGCGCAGATCGAGCACCTGGACGCGCTGGCGCAGACGCAAGGCTTCCCGTCCATCATCCCCGCCATCGACGGCTCCTTCCCGCACGACCACGCCCACTCCCCCGTCGTGACGCAGCTGGCGCTGGTCTGCGTGCAGATCGCGCTGGCCAAGTACTGGGGCTCGCTGGGGGTGAAGCCGAACGCGGTGATCGGACACAGCTTGGGCGAGTACGCCGCCATGCACGTCGCCGGCGTGCTCTCGGCCAGCGATACCATCTACCTCGTCGGCAAGCGGGCGGAGCTGCTCGAGAAGAAGTGCAAGATCGGCAGCCATAAGATGATGGCGGTGCGGGCCTCGTTGGCGGCGATCAAGGAGAGCGCGGGCGCCTTGCCGTACGAGGTCGCCTGCATCAACGGCCCGACCGATACGGTCCTCAGCGGCACCAAGGAGGAGCTGAGCGCGGTGGCTGGGCCGCTCAACGCCGCCGGCCACCGCTGCATCGAGCTGGACGTCGCCTTCGCCTTCCACTCCGCCCAAACCGACCCGATCCTCGACGAGTTCGAGGCGCTCGCCGAGAGCGGCGTGCTCTTCCAGCAGCCCCATCTGCCCGTCATCTCGCCCCTACTCAGCAAGGTCATCTTCGACAAGAAGAGCATGAACGCGAGCTACGTCCGCCGGGCCACCCGCGAGACGGTCAACTTCCTCGGCGCCCTGGAGGTTGCCCAGAAGTTCCACACGATCGACGACAAGACGGTCTGGGTCGAGATCGGCCCGCACCCGGTCTGCATGGGCTTCGTCAAGGCCAGTCTGCCATCTGTCAACGTCGCCACGCCCTCCCTCCGTCGGGGGGAGGACGCGTGGAAGACGATGGCGACCAGCCTCAGCGCGCTCCACTGCGCCGGCGTGGACGTCAACTGGAACGAGTACCATCGGGCGTTCGAAAAGGGGTTGCGACTCTTGGACCTGCCGACGTATGCCTGGAACGATAAGAACTACTGGATCCAGTACAACGGCGACTGGGCACTCACGAAGGGCAACCACTTCTACGATGAGGAAAAGGGCCTCAATGCCCCTAAGGCGGCACCGGCGGCGGCCTCGAGTGTGAGGACCTCTACTGTGCAGCAGATTGTTGAAGAGTCCTTCCACGGGACCTCGGCCAAGGTGGTCATGCAGTCGGACCTGATGCAACCGGAGTTCCTCGCGGCTGCCAATGGCCATAAGATGAACGGGTGTGGTGTAGTGACATCTGTAAGCTTCTTCCTTTCCCCTCTCGCCGACTGCTCACATGCTAACGTACATCTTCTACAGTCCATCCACGCCGACATTGTCTACACGCTCGGCGAGTACATCTACAAGAAGCTGAAGCCCAACACCAAGAGCGTCGGCATCAACATCGCCAACCTCGAAGTGCTCAAGGGCCTCGTCGCACAGAAGAAGGCCAAAACCCCCCAGGTGATCCAGGTCACGGCCACGACGGCCGACGTCGACTCCGGCGTGGTCGACCTGACGTGGTCGAACGTGCGGGCCAACGGCACCGTCGACGAGCCATTCGCGAGCGCCAACATCTACTACGGCGACGCGGGCGAGTGGCTGCGATCCTGGATCCCGATGACCCATCTGGTGCAGGGCCGAATCGAGGCCCTGGAGCGGCTGGCGGAGCAGGGCGTCGCCAACCGGTTCTCGCACAACATGGCCTACCTGCTCTTCGCCAACAACCTGGTGGACTACGACCCCAAGTACCGGGGCATGCAGTCCGTCATCCTGAACGGGCTCGAGGCGACCGCGGACGTGACCCTGACCACCCAGAAGGCCGGCACCTGGACCGTCCCGCCGTACTTCATCGACAGCGTCGCCCACCTCGCCGGCTTCGTCATGAACGTCTCCGACGCCATCGACACCAAGGCCAACTACTGCGTCACTCCCGGCTGGCGCTCCATGCGCTTCGCCAAACCTCTCCTCCCCGGCGCCCACTACCGGTCTTACGTGAAGATGATCCCGACCGCGGATGATCCGACCGTCTATCTCGGCGACGTCTACGTCCTCCAGGACGACGCCATCATCGGCATGGTCGGCGGCATCCAGTTCCGCCGCTACCCCCGCATCCTCCTCAACCGCTTCTTCTCCGCTCCCGACGAGGCTGGTGCCGGTGCCGGCGCTCACTCCGCCCACCCGGTCGCCGCAGCCGCCGCCGCTCCAGCAGCCGCAGCCCCTGCGAAACCAGCCGCGGCCGCCGACCGCGAACCAGCTCCTAAGCCAAGGCCAGCAGCAGCGGCCGCCGCCGCGCCAGCCCCTGCCCCCGCCCCTGCTCCCACTCCCGCCCCCGCCGCCCCTGCTCCCACTCCCGCCCCCGCCGCCCCTGCCCCTACCCCAACCACCACCACCACCCCCACCGACACCGACAGCGTCGCCGCCAAGGCCATCGCCCTGATCGCCAAGGAGGCCGCCCTCGACCTCGAGGACCTGACGGACGAGGCCAGCTTCGCGAACCTGGGCGTCGACAGCCTGATGAGCCTCGTCATCGCGGAGAAGTTCCGCGAGGAGCTCGGGGTCACGGTCGGTGGCAGCTTGTTCCTCGAGTACCCGACCATCGGCGATCTGAGGAGTTGGTTGGTGGAGTATTATAATTAGATTGTTCTTTGGCGGGTTTGTTAAGGGGGATGGAAAGGTTTCTTTTCTGATGAATTCGGTGGTCTGCTATTTTGTCTGTTTGCACCACTTGGTTTTCGTTGCACTAATCGTCATCGTCTCTCTTTCCTGTCGTTTGGGTTTTTATACTTTGTTTCCTTCCGCTTCCTCATGTCGTGCGAGTTTCATCAATAGAAATAACAAAAGACCAGTACATATAAGCTTTCATGTTCCGTGTATACCACTCTCAGGGGTACATAAGAAGACCTGGCAACACGTTCAGTAAGGCCTTTACCCCTTGAGATAGCGCTCTCCATTGGGAATGAGTGGATCTACTTGACTACTCCTCTCAGCGCCTCTTCAGCCCGCTGTCTAAATAGACATATCCATCTCCTGTTCACCATCATGCCATGAACGAACCCCCCAGCGTTGTGTTGCATGCACTACACTCCAAACTTCTTCTGGCAAGACGAACGGACAAAACACACGCAGCACAGCCTTCCCTCCCATCTCACCCACGGGGCAATTGGTATCACCGTACCACAAACCCCGCACCAGACCCCCGACGCTCCTTCACCCCGAGAAACGCCATCCGAGGCTAGCCCAGTAAGCACGTAGCCTGTCAGCTTCTCTGTGTATCCCTCCATCGGGAACCGAAGGCCGGCGGGCGGGCCAGGCGTTCGGTCAACTCCGCCGAATCCCGACATGCATCATCCTGCGAACTCCGATGGTGGCTGCTGACGACACACCCTTCCGCGGGTGCTGTGTGGTTCGGATCGGGAGATTGGATTGGAGGGATGTCGGGTTTCATACATCTAGTATACGTCCATATTATCCGCGATCTTCCCCCCCGTCCCGCAGCTGGAAGGGTTTGACTCTTTCTTTCTTTCGTTCTTGTTCTCCATTCTGTGTTCTAGCGCAGCTTTTGATAGCGTTCGTTGATAGCTATTTCTACGCTTTTGATAGTACACCTTTCCATCCCACCTCTCGCCCATCCAGCTAACTTCACACGAAATGATGGAGACAACGACCCCCACCGCCCTCCCACCTTCCCCCCTCCCATCAGCAGCAGCAGCACCACCACCACCACCACCAACTGAAGAAACACACCAAACCCAGCAGACGAAGAAGGAAAACGAGGAACAGAAACAGAAACAAGAAGCCATCCACACCCACCCACTCAAACCCAGCTCCCCCAGCTCCCCCAGCCAACCCACCGCCCCAGCCGGGGCCGGCAAGCTCCTCTGCCTGACCATCTACGGCTACCGCAAGCCGGGCATGAGCCCGGCCGCCTACCGGGAGCACATGGTGCACGTCTCCGCGCCGCTGACCAAGGACCTGATGGTGAAGTATGGGGTGGTTCGGTGGACGCAGGTAAGTTAAACCCCAACCGCGGGGGGGGGGGGGGGGGGGGGGGGGGGGNNCCCCCCCCCCCCCCCCCCCCCCCCCTTTCCTTGCCCCCTTCCGCAACCTAACGCTCGAGTACCGTATAGACGCACCACCAGCCCGCCACCACCGCGCTGCTGGACGTGCTCTTCGACCACCAGCTCTCGCGCCCGGCGGACTTTGACTGTCTCAGCCAGGTCGTGTTTCGGGATCTGGAGGGCTACCGCCGGATGAAGGAGGATCCGTGGTATAAGGAGCATCTCGTTGGTGATCATGAGAAGTTTGCGGATACGAGGAGGTCGATGTATGTTTTTTTTTTTTTTCTTCTTCTTTCTCTTTTCTTCTCTTTTTGGGTATGATGCTGATTTGTGATAGGGTGAGTCTTGGGTGGATCGAGCAGTACATCGATGGAGGGGCGGTTGTGGACGGGTTTGATGCTTGAAGACATGGATGGGATGCGAGAGATACCGGAAAGGAAGGAATGGTTGAGGAGAAGAAAGAGAAAGAGAGAGAGGGGGGGAGATGATTCGTTTCCTTTTCTTTTCCGGGTTCAAGCAGAGGATGTAAAACAGTTGCCCTGATCAATGGCGTTCGTATTCCGCATCACGCCTAGCTTGAAAATCTGAGCGTGAGGAAAGGACATGGAAGGTTTGCAAGTATATACAACACGAAAGAAATAAGGCTCGAAGTTGCCAACATGATGGCAGAACATGGCAGTGTTAGATCAAGAGGGAAGGAAAAGTTATGAACAAAACAAAAACACCTCCCACCCTTTCCTCCGAGGCGCCCGTGACAAAGGAAGAAATGGAAATCGGGAATCAAAAAGAGAAGGAGAGATGATGAAGCCCGCGCGCAACCGTGCGCCAGCTCTCAAAGCGGGAAACCGACAAAAAGAAAAGGAAAAATTCATTCCCACTCCTCCGAAACCATCCACATCCCCCCACCCAGCAAGCCAGCCAAAACCAGCGTGGTCAAGATCCCCGCGCCGACACGATCCCCCGTCGTGACATGCACAGCAGCGAGACGAGGGTCCTCATCACCCGCACCATCAGTGCCAGCGCTATAATCGCCTTTACTCGTGCCGCCAGAGGCGTTAGTAACAGGGCCCGCAACGCGGTCAACGAGCAAATTCTGCATGACCTCCAGCGCGCTCATCTGCTCGCCGACGCCGACGCTGCCGTCGAAGCCCGCCTGCGTCCAGCGGAGGCCGCACGTCTGGCCGTCGTCGCCGCCGACGCAGTTGCGCGCCGCGGCCGCGGCGGAGGTGCGCAGGAGGGGCGTGATGGTCGCCGCCGTCCACGGTGCCACCTTCGTCGTCACGCCCATCCAGCGCGACAGGTAGGCTTTGAAGGAGCGCTGGTCGACGTTGCAGAGCCCGTTGCCTTCGCAGGCGACCTCCGTCATCACGCCGTTTTGGAAGAAGGTCGCCGTTGTTTTGGCGAGGATCCCATCTACGCGGGTTTTCCATAGGTCGGATCCAGTCTGCGGGGAGGAGGTGGGTTAGTCAGGGGGTACTTTTTGAGAGCGCCTGGGGAGGGGAAAGCGCCGACGCTTCTCGTTCCGGCACCTATACGGGGTCATCTTACTTTATTCCACATGCTCGCCGCGCCATACAGAAAGATACCCGCATTATACGTCCACTGGATATGGTTGATGCTCGAGCAGTTCAACGTGTCGTCTGTACCGTCGTAGAACTCATAGTTCGGGCTCATCAAGCCGATCGCCTCGCCCCAGTCCCAGGCCCGGTTCGCCCAGTCGGCGTACGTGTCGTTGCCGGTGTAGCGGGCCAGCCGGGCGGCCATGTTGAAGAAGGCGCCCAGGCTGATGGTGTTCTTGTAGTTGTAGCCGTTGTTGAACTGGTAGATCTGCCATCGCAGCCCGCCTCCGCACGTGCTGGTGTCCCAGCGCGGCGCTTGGGTGTTGAAGACGGCTTGGGCGAGGGCGAGCCATTGCGGCTGGTCTTCCGGCGGATCGGGGTACTTGGTCTCGGCAGCGGTCAAGGCGGCCATGCCCCAGAACGCCTGGTCGTCGTTGCCGAGGGTGCTGGACTGGTTGGGCGGCATGTAGTTGTTGTCGGGCCCGACCTGGTGGAGCATTGCTTGGGTGGTGATGTTATTCCACTCATCATCGCCGGTGTAGTAGTAGTAGTCGACGAGAGCGGCGAACATGGCGCCGGCTTCCCACCAGTAGTACGGGTCGGGAAGATTACCGGGCACGTCGCCGGGATTCATGCCGGTGTACCATTTGAGCATCCCTTTGGCAGCAATCTTGGCGCCATTCTTGATGGACTCTGCAAGAGGTGGCCCGTTGTTAGCATGCGATCGGACATGTGTGAATGGGCTGTGATGTCCGGGGAGAGTTTGGACGGAGGTGCACGTGACGCGGAGATTGCGGGGTGATGCTTGGGGTATGAGCGGCCAGTGGCTCACTCAGGGACAGCGCGCGCGCTTACCGGGGTCGTCCGGATTCAGGTCGATGGCATGCACCACCCCCGCCAGCAAGAGTCCACGGGCGAAGAGGGAGTACAGCAGCATGTTGGGGATGCGCAAGGATGGCGAACACGCCTCCGGTTGAAGGATATCACCGCTTCTCGACGCTGCTTGATGATCGTAGCACGGCTGCAAAAGTAATACGACTGTCCGGACAGCGGGTGACAAAGAGCGACGGTCGATTCACGCGCCGGGATGTTGGAGTAGGTAGGGAAGGACGGTGTCCACGTGCGAGGGATGCCGCAAGGCGGATGGACAAAGGGATGTTCGGAGCGAAAGAGAGAGGCGAGAACAAGTGACAGGGTCACAAAGCAGCAACAGGAACGGAGAAGGAGAAGCAACGAGTGAATGAAGAGAAAGGTCGAAGGGGAGAGTGAGTGAGAGAGAGAGGGTCATGACGGCGCCGGAGGGTCACAACATGATGTCTGCGAGAGCGAGAGAAGTGTGAGCTCGGTGGGTGGAAGGGACTGCGCCTCCCTTGGGCTTTGGCGGCCAAGTCTGGGAAGGGCGGACTCAGCGCGCGCGCTCAGGCGGGCTCAGCGGGCTCATGTTACTCGTGTGAGGAGGCAAGAGTACGCTGGGCGTGAGGGACACCGAGGCGGATCTGCTTGGTCCCCCGTTGCTCCTCGTGCCTGGACGACCTGCGGACGACCTGGGCGCGCTTCCTGGTTCGCTCGAGGAGGCGTCTTGGCGGGACTGTCTCACGGTGACCTGGGCTGCTTGGCTGCTTGGCTCAATCGGTCTTTCATCTCGTAGGAGGGAGGGGGGAAAGCCATCTCATCCTGAATCGATCATCCGGACGATCCATTCCAACGACCAGTCTGACATTGCTGTACTGCCGGTTGCCGTAGTTAGTTAGTGTATGTATGGATCCCTCTCCTCCCAGATCCCGGAGTAGCAAGGGGAGAGAGAAGAGAGAGGGAATGAAGAAAGGATGGAGTGGGAGTGAGTGACTACGGGGTGGAGATCTCCCACTCACCCACTCACCCACTCACTACTGCCCCACACCCCAGACTTGCCAAGCCGCGCCGGTGGAAGAGCAGGCGGATTGGCGGGTTGCCCCCTGGGGCCTGCCAGGAAACCTGCTCGCCCGCCCTGCCCTGGTGGCGTCGATATATTAACCTTATTTGTCTCTCCTCAAACTCCAAACTTGATGGCATTTATCAATTTTGCCCTTGCTTCGAGGCGGATTTTCACCAAGCGGTTCCCTCTCACGAGAGCTCACATAAGCGTACATTAGGTATATCAGATAAGATACTCGCCAACATATTCTTACTTACAAGTGATCGCGGATTTTAGCAGATTTTACCGCAACTTAAAAAAATAGGTTAGGTAGGGGAATAGCTAGAAGATCTATATAAAAGAACTATATAGCGCCGCCGCACAACGACGTAAATCTATAAAATATATAACTTAAAGTATAGAATAAGAAAACCTATATATTTTAATATAGATTTTATAAAGATTTTTCTCTTATTATTATAAAAAATAGGAGTAAAATAAGAAAAAAAAACTTTTTCTAAGAATATAATTTATTATAATATAACCTCTACTTATTTATATATAAATTTAATAGTATAAGATATATTTTTCCTTATTATATACTTTAAGCTATATATTTTATAGATTTATATTATTACGCGGCGGCGCTATATAGTTCTTTTAAAAGTATCCCCTAGTCGTGTCCTAGAAAAAACGCTAAGCTGCGAATTCTGAAAAGTCCGCGATCACTTATAAGTAAGAATACTATTACTAAGTCGAAACTATATAAACTATCCTGTATCTTCGCTGAACCGACCTTCTCTTATATATATTGCGGTTATTAGATAAATCAGAGTATGCTGCTGAGTAACTAAAACAAGTTTGATAAATGAATAAATATCGGTATAAAATAACCTTAAGCCGTAATATAAATTTAAGGTGTCTTTAGTGTCTCCATCCCTCGTGCCTCAGGCAATGAATAGTTCCCTCCGCAGCCTCGTCGCCATAACAGCGCAGCATCGCCTGATACAAGAAATCCCCTTACACATCCTTTCTTGAAACCCAGTATCCACCACATGCCCCTATCCAGAATGTGTAAGCAAACACTAACACGGAATAAAACTCCTCTCCTTCCTCCGCTCGCCCATCGCGAGTTCAGCCAGATTTATAAATGCAATGCACGACCCACCGCTCGCACCGGCGGTGGGCGCACAGGACGCACTGGATGTCCATGCTCAGGTTGTAGGTCCGGCAGTTGCCGCAGTCCCAGCCGGTGAAGATGATGAACTGTGGGGCGGGGACGGAGGGGTGGTTGTGGTAGTGGATATACATCGTGTGTCGGTTCATGTATTGTATATGTCGGTGGGGGTTTGAATATAAGTGTAGAGTGGTGCGGGGGAGGAAGTTTGGGTGCGGTGGTGGTCATGATATATTATGTTCCTGCGTTTACATGGGTTTTCGAGAGACGATGGTTGCTTGCTTTGCAAACACGTACCGTTTTCCTGTCCTCGAGGGAGGTAAGGTAGTGGACGCATGCCTTGAAGAAACTGGGTCACGAAATCTGTGTAGAATAGCAGAAGAAGGGGAGGCAGCATATTATGTATTCCTCTGTGGTGTGGTGACCTATATTTGAGGGTATATATTGTGTTTAACATTAATTTGGCGTTGGAGAAGGCGACTTCTTTCTTGGCCATATTTCATACTTCGCATTTCACCAGAAACCCGGGGGTCAGCAGATCAACGCAACTACAAAACCCACCCTGCACTTCAAAATATATAAACATATGCCTGCCTATCAATTTCTCCTTCTTCTTCGCCCTCCACCATCAACACAACCTAACTCCACATCCCACACGCTCCCACTTGCAACCAAACACAACAACAACAACCATGCCCCAACCCCACCCCCCTATCCCCCCCAAATCCGGGTCTCCACCGGACATGGAAGAGGGGGGGGAGGAGCAGCGCCCGCGCTCCGGTTCCGGAAAAGCTCACGCCCGCAGACCCCTCAGGCAGACGAACGGCAACGGTGGGAATCATAGGGTCAGGCGGGAGGAGACGCCGGAGGTGGAGGATGAGAGTCGGTTTGAACGCTCTGCGGCGCCGTCGCCGGATCTGGGGTTTTGAAGTACGGTAGATGATGGATGACTGGGTGGTGGAAGAGAGGACTATTTCTACTTATGGGATGGGGTGCGCTTACCTACCCACGGACAGTCGGAGCAGGCGAATAGGATTAGGGGAGAGAATACCTAGATTCAAGGGTAGAATGATATTACAACTAACTTGATATTGTCACTGGGGGTGTGTTAAATGCTGCCATATAGCAGGTCAGTAGCACTGCCGATTTATTGCCATAGGTAAGTGGTCTTGGGTCCTCACAGGACTTTGCCATAACCACGCTGTAATGAAGCTCTACACCACAATGAACTCCTCCAGCTCAATCTCATTTCTCAAGGACTCGGCGACCGCTCCCTCCCATAATTCTTCCTGCAGTCGGTGCACACGGTGTGGGGGCAGTTGATACACTTCCACTCGTCGATGGGGTGATACTGCTTGCACTGGCAGCACCACCATCCTTTCGCCGGCGCGGAGTGAAGGACGGGCAGTTGTTCGGGTTTGGCCATACTGGATCTGATGCCTTTGCTTGAGTTATGCTGATGGTGATGTGAGAGGGGAATGGGGATCTTTCTTGCTATTGACTGTGTCGAGGGGATGCGAGCGGTGTTGACCGCGTGAGGCTGCTTGCTTTATATATGGGTATCATGACTTTGGTCACCAGGCTACGAGAGGCACGACTACGCATGACCGCTTCGATATCCCCAGTGGCAACGATACTGGGGCGGTCGTTTGGACAGCTGAGCATCTTGCTGCAAACGATACCTCAACCCTCGGTAAACAAGGTCAGTCACATCGTGCAGAAGAGACATGTCAACGATCAGCGTTTGTCTATATCATTCCTCTGATCCAGTTTTACAGAATCCGGCTTGATATATCAACGCTGATTACAAACAAGTGTTTCCAATTTGTCATCCCACAAGCCTAGCTAGGTGCCTAATCTTCATAAGAAAACGTACAGCCGCCACAACGCGGATGATAGCACCAGGCGCAAATGGACGAACAGTCGCCATTCGAGTTTCTGAGCATCGCGGTGTTACAGCGGCAGCATCGCCACGCTGTCCACGGTTTGGAGTGCTGGATAAACGGCATTGTGGATGGTTTTATTTAGTTAAACCGTTGCAAGGGATTGCCTTCCATCAATGATTTATCTTCCGGCAAATGCGTCTGGAGGGGTAGGGAAGTCACCCTTTATATACCCAACGTGCCGTTAGCAGCATGTGAGGTACAAACATGGTCATTTACGTGCTGTAAGATCGCGTGGTTTGAATGTTCTCAGCTCCATCACCGAAGCAGCCCGCCTCGTCACAAGACTAGAGAACAAGTATAGCGATGGGGTCATGGTTACGGATTTATCCCAAAGCTTGGATTCTTGCACGCAACTGCCAGGCAACCTTTCTATACTGCTGATCACGATGGTTGCAATGGTTGCAATCGGCAACACTGTCACCCGATCACTGGCCTGCAGCTAGTTCTTGAATCATTGAGCGTGATGAGGCACCGGGTGTGTGGAGAGGCTTTGCTTGTCGTGAGCCTGATCGAGTCACAAGGGCCCTCGATGAGTGTGGAAAGGAAATTGGCGAGCCTTCTTGCTTCTGGTGTTGGTTCCTTGTCGTAGTCCTATGGTGGGGTTTCTTCGGATTCAGGCAAGGTAAAGCCTTTATGTAGATGTGAAAAGAACAGTTCCCAGTGGCATTCCCTGCTCTTTCTGATGGGCATACTCCAGGTGCTTATACAACCATCTTACAATGCTCGGGGGATTGTGTGATCACAGCATGACCCTTCCACTCTTTCCGGTAGTTTAGCTGTGTCATACTTTGATAGCATATCTTCGAGAGATCAAAGCAATATCCAGATAGTGTGGGTATAGCGTTTGGTACAGTACGTTTCTAAGGCCTGACGCCCGGGAAATCCGCGTTTGATTATGTCCTAACAATGAGCCAAAGCCTCAGATCCGCCGCCTGCCAAAGGTGTTCACTTCTCGTAAGTTGGGTGGCAATCGCGGCACTGTCCATGCAGGCAGAGACACCATTCAGCATCCCTCGCGTTCGTCAGTTTACACTGGCAGCATGTCCAACCTAGCAAAGCTCGCGCGAGAGAGACGGAGAGTTCGGGAGTGGTAATCCATGTTGAACGGTATAGATAATCAAAGCGGTTTTCTCGTATTGAGTTTCCGGTACCGGTGGGAGATCTTTCTTTGCTCGCATGAAGGTGGGAGAAAGTGATCTTATAATATGTCTATGACGGATATTCCGCTATTCCTCAAGCAACCGACTATTTCCGAGCAACAATGGCTCGTATTACTGAGTAACTCAACTGTATACAGCATTGGTTACGTTCGTCGGCGCACATGAGGCCGCGCACGTGCAGCTTGATGGTCGTGTTGGTTGCCTTCAACTAGTTGAGGGGAGCATATCTCCCTCTATTGCCGGGCAAACAATGAATTAGGGCGGCTTCTTTTGGTAGGTCCATGCAATCAAGTGCTCATCAGAGGGATCAGGGCCAGAACGGAGGATATGTCTGTATGTAAGGTTGCAGCCAAGTGTAGCAATCACATGGCTGCCGCTTCTCTGCCTCTGAGATCTCCGCCACAAGCTTTCGCCTTATGGTCCTCTCTCTTCTTAGATATCAGACTGCGTAGTATGTCGAGAAATATATTTGAGGGGCTATTGACAATGACAGAAGCAGACTATGCCATGTCAGACGAATCAAAGTACATTAATTGCTCCCATAGTGGACCAAGAGGCCATAGCACGTTGCTTCATCACAAGGCTAGCCAGTCTATATCAACATTACTACCTAACTCTTTCGCTACCAACTCCTGCAGATTAAGTATGCTCTCCTTGGTCTGCTAGAAGTAGCAGCAGCTTATCAACAGATCTACCGAAAATCCTAGATAATTCAATTCCATCTTCGAATCAAGGAGCAATATTGTTATCTGTTTTTGTATCCGCGCAGGAGCTAATCATGCAGCATCCTTGCTCTCGACATCCTCTAATTATTCCCCGCTTGAACTCGCCTCCATGTTCTAAGAAGGCATGTATTAGGTGGAGGGCACGTAACTCGGTTCTCGAAAGAAGATGAGCTTTATCTTCCTATTGGACCGAGCTGCCGGCTTTTCCATCTGCGCGATCTCTATGTTAGCGTCAGTAGGGCTTTGGTTTGCTATCGCGAACCTGTGCAGCTTAGCAAACTCGAAAGACTACTTGTACGATGCGTATCGGTGGCGTGCTATGTATTTACAGAATTACTTACCAATAACATGCATACTAAATGCATGGGTGACGCTTCCCCGCTTTCCCTTCCACGACGATATCAGTCGACCATTGACCACGAAGAGTCCACTTTTTTGCTACTTTTTCCTCCTCTTGTGAAGTGAAGAGATCTGGAGGTCATTAACTACGATTAAAGCAATATCTAAAGCTATATTTCGCCGGTACGTTCAGTCCTTGTAGTGCTTTCTTGACCTCATGGACTTGCTGATCAAACTAGAAACCTACCACTCATGGCGAATAGCGCTGATTCAGGCAAAAGCGCTGGAGAAGAAGCTTCTATTGGCATCAAGGCCCCAGTCAAAGTCTTCAGCAAATGAGCTCCTCTGGAAGAAAAGCCCATGAAAAACGGAAGGCAAACCAGATTGCCAAAGGTATAGCAACATTGGACGATACCGTGAAGGAATTGAAGCAAGAAGAACAGCATGGAGCAGAACATAAGAAGGAGCATTAGTTACATTTTATGTTGCTTCGAAAGCCTTCTGAAGCTCAGTGTCATAGGCTTCTTTGTCAGATAGTTTCCTTGCAAGAAAACGTACAAGATCTTTGCCCCATAACGGTGGCATGATTTGACAAAAAGCTTGATCATCCAGATGTTCATTTTTGAGTCGGGGTTTGACATGATCGTAGAATATTGTGAAGAGGCCCGTAGGACTCTGAAGCGCAAGAGCATACCAAAACATGCCCGTTTCCCATGTTCGTTGCATGATGCTGGGGAGGTTCAAGCCACTGTTCTCGGTAGACATATCCCTACTTTCATTTTGGAGAATCGCCATAAATTCCTTTCGTATCTTATCGTAGTCCTCAGGTATAATCGTATCCACGCTCTGGTTTGTCAACCAATATGGAGGTTGTACCATTTCCACAGGCTGTGAACATGCCCATTCGAGGTCTACAAGGCAGGTGATATTCCAGTCTTGGTCAACGAAGATATTGCTTTGATGGAGATCTGTTAGGGTAAAAAGAAACGGACCGCGGCGGAACTCTGGCTGGAAAAACAATGGAGCGATTGTGCGCATTGCGGCCAAGGCTGACATCTGGTAAACGGCATCTCCGGAATCATTGATGGCGTTTGGTTGATAACGGAGACGGTTATCATGAACTGAGAGGAGATCTGCGACATATGATTCAACGGTTTCGTAGGTGAAGTCCCGCGGTATGTCGGTAGGGATCTTCTCATTCTCCAGTGCTTGGACATCGACTGAAAGAGGTCGGTTCGATAACTGGAGGTACCCTTGATTATCAATAGTGAAAGATCCTATTCTGGAAACAGGCACACGTGCAATGTTCAGTAACAGGCGAGAGAGGCCGCGAAAGAGGTTCTGTCGACAGTCCGCTTCATGGTTTCTCTGAAGCCATGTATTTGAGAGCATCTCACCCCTCTCAACATACTCGATCAGAAGATAACCCGTACGTACTTCCAGGCTCTCATACGCCCATGTGCCAAGCTCATGACGAACGTACTGAGACGGAACTTGAAACCCGAAGAAGGATAGAAGTCTCCGCCGTAGGAGTTGCAGGCACTGACGAAAATACGGTAAATCTTGGAGGCGAGTGAACTAGACTCATAGTTAATAGTAAGTTTGATTAGACATAACCTGAATACGTACCATCTCCCCAGTAGACAATGCGAAACCATAGAGCTGCGGGATGGGTATATCGGGACAGTTCTCTTGGAACCAGACATAAGCTCCTGCCTCACATCGAATCTTTTCATCCGCATTGCCAGGTCGAAACTCTTCACCAACCCTGTGAGGTAAAGGTAACCGCAGAAGAAGACGAGTACTTGAGGGTCCCCCTTTCCATGCCTTGACAGTAAGGGGTATGCACACGTTGAAACTCCCGAACAGCCAGTCGGATTGATCAGAGATGTCACAGTCTTCAGAGGAATCCAGGTTTAAGTGATGCTTCACAACAGTTTGGATCCAGTGGCCCTGCTTCTCGATACTTCTAAAAAATTGATGCCTCTGCTCTTTATAGCCTAGTTCGTGGAGAACATTGAACTCCTTCTCCTTAGCTGAACTATAGGTAATATCGCGGCGCTCGAGCTGGCGTATTCGTGACATCCTAGCCGTTGTGTTCTGTATATTGTGAGAGAAATGGTTCGGAATGTATACAACCCCTGAATCCTGCTACACAGTAAGGTAGTAGTGGATGGGCGGCTGCCCGGTCTTATCAGCCCTTATCGCAGACACGAGCGATTCTACCAATTATGTGCCTAGTACGTACTTAGGTACTACTGTACTGCTCTCTCTATTGGCATAGCCGGAGTTACGCGATGCAGATTTACACCAATGAAAGGCTATCCTGAGGCTAACCCCGCGTAAGAGTTTGAGTGCCAAGACGCGTAAGGAATTCGGTAGAGAATCACATGCGCGGAGCGGAGTTAAGCGAGGCCACCGGAGTAGAGGTCGATCAGAGGTTTATCAAAAAAGACTGCCCAACAAGTACTCCGTGATATCGAAAGTTAATCATCCACGTGATCTAGTATAATATTCCTCCGATCGGACCTCCGACCTCCGACGAAATCTAGGTCTTCTAAAATAGAGATTTAACTCTACGTTAAAAAGAAACGCTTATATATTTCGAGAAATAAAATAGATAGTTTTATTCTATAGAGTCTAAAATATAATAAGGAGAATTCCTAGGATAATTCAATTAGTGGTTATTTTATTAGGAATTTTTGATATTCTGGCACGTGAATTGCCCCACTTGATTTACTTTCGATATCATGGAGTAGGAATGGAGAATGCACATACTATAATACATTTGATATGCTGTCGAGTGGTGCTTGAACTGGTATACTATGTGTTTAGGCGCATAAATATACGAGGCGACCACAACCTGGGGGGACGTTATACCTATTACCATTCGGATTTGGCGTCAACGCATTGGAGGTCCGACATCGATCGTCCCCGCTTAGTCATGTCGGGACATACGAAGTTTCGCTCCAAAGCTGCTTCGGTACCTTTTCGCCGGGAACAGGTTCCTCTTCCATCGACACGTTGGAACAAGACTGCACGTGCAGTGGTCAATGAATTGCCTCTTCCGCATCGCCAGGCCCAGCTGTATAGGTAGCCTCATCGTGCGCGCATCGACTCCCATTCATCGGGTCGCTCCTCAGGTTTCCCAGCAAACTCTTGCGAGGTCCTTCAACATGGCCGCTCGCAAGACCAACCATGACCAGATCCTCACCTTGACCTGTCCTGACAGGCCTGGTATCGTGCACGCCGTGACTGGCTTGCTGGCTCAGCGCGAGCTCAACATCCTCGACCTGCAGCAGTTCAGTGATCCGACATCGGAGAAATTCTTCATGCGCGTGCATTTCGACGGCAACGGCCAGGGCTTTGCTGAACTCCCGGAAGAGGAGAGGAAGGCCACCTTCTCCGAGCTGGCCAAGGAGTTGAAGATGGACTTTGAACTGAGGCCCGTCGCCCGGAAGCCCCGTGTGCTCATCATGGTCTCCAAGATCGGACACTGCCTGAATGACCTGCTCTTCAGGCAGTCCACCAACCAGCTCCCCATCGAGGTCCCGCTCATTGTCTCCAACCACCCGGATTTTGAGCCCCTTGCTGCCAGCTATAAGATTCCTTTCCACCATCTCCCCGTGACTGCCGAGACCAAGCTGGAGCAGGAGCGCCAAATCCTGGACCTCATTGAGAAGAACAACATCGATCTCGTCGTCCTGGCCCGGTACATGCAGGTTCTCAGCCCGGGGCTCTGCTCCG
The DNA here is from genome assembly GCA_019775845.1 of Myrmaecium sp. VS I D KN 1. Taxonomy (NCBI): domain Eukaryota; kingdom Fungi; phylum Ascomycota; class Dothideomycetes; order Valsariales; family Valsariaceae; genus Myrmaecium; species Myrmaecium sp. VS I D KN 1. The sequence goes on from JADQAV010000022.1 coordinate 693,382, forward strand.
CCATGTCCGGCAAGATCATCAACATTCACCACTCTTTCCTTCCTTCCTTCAAGGGCGCGAAGCCTTACCACCAGGCGTACGAGCGCGGAGTCAAGATCATCGGTGCTACCGCCCACTTCGTGACCGCGGATCTGGACGAGGGGCCGATCATCGAGCAGAGGGTCGCACGTGTCGACCACAGCATGAGCCCCAAAGATTTAACCCAGGAGGGCAGCAACGTGGAGAGCCAGGTGTTGGCGGCGGCGGTGAAGTGGGTGGCGGAGAAGAAGGTCTTCCTGAACGGACACAAGACCATCGTTTTCAACTAAAGAAAAAAGTTTACTTAGATATTAGACACGCTGATCATGTATATATGTAAAAACGTCAAGCCTCCGATATACGTTAATGAAAGGTTCACAAGCCATCTTCAGCTCATTGGCTATCTGGCCTGAATCATCACTACAACAATCGGTTTCCATTCTCTGATTCCACTGGGGTTTAAGAAGGATCTATATCCTTGGAAAGCTATAATTTCATCTAGACAAGATGTTGTGGTTAACCATGTTAATTGGTCAAGGGAAGCGGGCTCAGTCTTCGATTTGGGAAAGATGGTAGCAATTTGGGGTAACAATCCCCTGCATGGCATTAGGGCCAGGTTCTTTCAAATGTAGGACGCGCGGTGGAAACCAACGTAAGCTGTCCTGTTAGTACACATGCGGCAATTCCAGTATAGCTGTAAGAAGAAGGATAATGAGATTATGATGGAGCTCAGGTGAACGCTTGCTTTAACTATATAAATGATAAACTATTCTAGTTTAGTATCCAATCACCAACTGTCTCGTTGGTCTAGTTGGTTATGACGTCGGTCTCATATTATATAATATGATCAGTCCTCAGGGCTGGGTGATCCGAAGGCCACGAGTTCGACTCTCGTACGAGGCACATTTTCTTTTTGATTTTTTGGTGTACTCGCTGGAGGATGTCATATAATTCATTTCTAACTGCCTATAAGGTCTATATAGAGGTTTGAGGTTTGAATTCTTTTTTTTTCTTTCATCTTCACTCAAGTTCAGCGAGATTCCCTTGTCGACATCTGGATGCACAAATGCGGCACAGAGCTTGAGGGGGCAGAAGCTGGGTGGGTCTCGACCACTGACGTCAAGACTACTATACAGCATTTTCTCCGTACTCGCACACCAGTGGTATCACTTTGCCGTACTTTACTTTTCTAACGGCTATTTATTATACCTGCTCTTTTTTCGAACGACAGGTTCGTTCGATTCCCTCGTTTTCCACTGAAAGCTCGGTAGCGTAACATTAGCACGATGTTTGGAGGCTATAGCTTCGATCCTGCGAAAGACATCCCTGACCTATCTGGGAAAGTGATCTTTGTGACAGGCGGTCAGTCTGTTCCAGTCCCTGACGGTGATCGCAGTCGCCAATCTGTACTATAGGAAACGCTGGTATTGGGAAGTCCGCCATTGCCCAGCTTGGAGTTCACAAGCCGGCGCACATTTACCTCGCGGCGCGGACTGCCTCTAAGGCCGAAGATGCAATCCAAGAGCTCAAGGCCACGATTCCTGACACCCCAATCACTCACATATCCCTTGACCTAACCTCGTTCGACTCGATTCGTGCGGCCGCCGAGAGCTTCAAGAAGCAGTCCACGCGCCTTGACATCCTCATCAACAATGCTGGGATCATGGCCACACCCTTCGACCTTACGAAGGAAGGCTACGAGATCCAGTTCGGCACCAATCACGTCGGTCACGCGCTGCTGATGAAGCTCCTCCTACCCACCTTGCTGCAGACCGCCGCAGAGCCCGGAGCCGACGTACGCATCGTCAACCTGTCTTCGGAGGGTCACCGCATGGCGCCGCGAGGCGGCATCATATATGATCAAGCCCAGCTGGAGCAGTACTACACGTGGCAGCGCTACGGCCAGAGCAAGCTGGCCAACATCCTCTTTACCAAGGAGCTGGCGCGCCGCTATCCGCAGATCCGGTCCGTGGTCGTCCATCCCGGCATCATCATGACAGACCTGTACAGCTCGTTCATGGGCCGCAACGTCCTGACGAAGGTGGGGAACTTCATGTTCAACATCGTGGCCCGGCCGGTCATGCTCGACATCAAGACCGGCGCGTACAACACCGTCTGGGCGGCGACGAACGAGAAGGCCCAGAGCGGCGAGTACTACGTACCTGTGGCTAAGCTGGGTCGGCCGACCGCATATGCGAAGGATCCTGAGCTCGCGAAGCAGCTGTGGGAATGGACCGAGGAGGAGTTCAAGAAGCATGGTTTCTAGGCCGATGCTGGCGGTAGTTTTTCATTCTCGGTTTCGGTGAAATCCTTCGACTTTTACGAGTAAGGGCATCATATGTAATCCAGCGTTGAGGCAATTGCGCGCGAGTCATGCATGCATGGACGTCAACTCATTCACAAGTTCCCTACTTTCCACTTTGCTCCAATCCATGCGGACCGACAGCTTTTGTGATTCACGGCCGCTTTTCCATTCTCAACTGGAAACTTCGGTATATAAACAGTCACGACGGTCATTGATAACCTACGGGGCGTAATGTACATGTCGCGAAATGGGGCACTAGTCTTCTTGAGGTAAAATCTTACAGCAGGACATGGTCCAAGCTCAAATTTCAGAACCAGCTCGCCCATCTACAAGCGTTCCCAACGTCAACCTGCGACGAAGCAATCCTCACCACTTCCACCCTCTCTTTCTCTCTGCCGACCCAAACCGCTCTCACAATGGAAGGCGTCAGTTCCCTACCCCCGGAACATCCCTATCACCTCGAATTCCAGCGAGCTGACACCCTCACAGATCCAATATCCCCCGGTCAACCCGAAGCCCTACCTCTACGGCCTGTACGCCTTTCCCCGTCCCACATTCTCTTACAGCGAAGCCGAACGAAACAGCGCACTAACATCGAGGATGTGTTATAGGGTCGGCAAGGAGGTGCGCGTGCGCCTGAAGTGGGCAGAGTCCGAGTACGTCGGCCGCCTCGTCAGCACGGACAGCTACATGAACCTGCTTGTTCAGAACGCGACCGAGTTCATCGAGGGCAAGGACAAGGGCACTTTGGGTCAGGTGTTGATTCGGTACGTGGATATTCTCGTCGGCGTTGCGCGCACACGCGCGCATGCGCGCATGCGTCAAGGCAAAGGTGGAGGTGGTGGTCTGAAGACGGCGAGGCCGTCCTGGGACCGTCGCGACGTTCTCCCCTCTCTCGGATACCGGATACGTTGGCCTGCAAACGTGGATATGGTTGTGCTAACGATGTTGTTTCTCCTCCAGCTGCAATAACGTTCTCTGGATCGGCCATGCGGACCCCTCCGGCGACAAGATGGAACAGTAGACCGAAGACCACCGAACGTGAAAGAGCTATGGGAACGGAATGTTGATACCGAGGTTCTATCACAAAACCAATTGGCATGAAGCGCGAAGCGCGAGGAGTTGGGTGTTCTTTGGAAAAGAGATGAAGATTTCAAAGCATTGCAAAGAGTACGGACGTAGCGCGGGACGAAGCGGCAAACGATCGCCTTTTCTTCGGAAACCAGACGTTCGAAAGTGTGTAGAAACGTCTCCGAGTGATGAGAAGTGTGTCGGAGAGCGTCTACGCCGACACAATACCCCCGATACAAGGAGGATGACTATTCTCCAGCGTGCGGTGTAGCCGACCAGAAAGAAGGATGATCTGAGACGCAGGCCAAGTTTTCGGTTCGCGGCAAAAGGCTGTGCATCGTGTTATGGAATATGAATATTTAATTTCTTGCATCACGGTCCTCACGCAGCCGCGAGTGAGCGCCTGTCAAACTTGGCGCTGTGAGATTTCGAGGCTTCAATGCCAATCCAGCGACTATCCTACTCAACCTCTTCAATCAATAGCCTCCGACTTTCCTTCTCCCCACCGTCCGCATTAACATTGACAGTCAAGCCCCTGATGTTCCCTTCTAGACCAAACTTCGGTTGCTCCACTGCACCGACAACTCTTCCGACCCTCCACATCTGCCACTCTTCCAAGAACACGCCAACATGGCCCTTGACGATCGGGTCCTCTTCCACATCCCTCACCCACTCCACCACCCTGCTCACCTCACCCCACTCGATCACCTTGCCTATCTCCTCGAGCACCCGCTTGTCGCTCGCCGCCGAGGAGCCGGTCAATCCCTCCAGTCCCCTCACCAGCCCGACCAACACCAGCACTGCCGCCCGCCGCAAAAGCGTCTTATGTTCTTCCCGTTCCAACGCAAGTATCGCGAGCACCATTCGCACCGCCTCTGCCGCAGTCGCGGCCTCCACCGCCGGTAATCTCGTTTCCACCCCTTGCGCTAACACCGCCACCGCAGAGGCGCGCACCCTCACGTCCTCCTCTACGCCCGTCTCTGTCCAGCCCTCCCAAATCCGCTGCAGCGTCTCCTGATCGAGCCGCTGTCGCTCGCTCGTGACGTCCTCCTGTTCCAACTCCCGCCGGTGCCGCTCCAGCACGTCTTCCACCTCCGCAGGCACCTCGCCGCCCCACGCCTGCCTCGCTTCCTCCCTCTTTCTCTCCGCCTCGCGCTCGGCCTGCTTGAGCCGCTCCTCCTTCGCCGCCAGCGTCGCCCGTCGCTCGCCCCGGCGCCCGGCCACCGCCAGCGCAGCGCCGACGATCCGGGACACCGCCGCCCGCTCCTCGCTGCCGAGGCGGACCTCCGGCTCGAGTGCCTTGCACAGCGCCTCGCCCACGCGGAGACGGAAGTCCACGCCCTCCTCGCCCTTGCCCGCCGTCCGCTCCTCCGCGTCTTGGAAGGCGTCGGCGACCAGCCGGGCTACAAGCCGAGGAGCGAGGGGGAAGAGAGCGGCGAGGGTGGCGACGCCTGCGGTGTGCACGTACGACTCGCTTTCGTGGAGGGAGGCGAGGAGGAGGGTCGTGAGAGTGGGTATATCGGTTCCGAGCTCGGACGAGGGATCGCTTTTGGTGGTGGTCAGGAGACGCTTCAAGGCTTGCAGGGCGGAGACACGCGTGGGCGGATCGGGTGATCGGAGATCCTCCATTAGAGGTTGGATTAATGAGGCAGTTGAGGACGCGGTGGTGGAGAGGCCCGGGGAGGAGGTAGATGATTTTCCCGTAGGACGGAGGAGGGAGAGCAATTGAGTTGCGGGGCCGCGGAGGGCAGTGGGGAGGTCCGAAGTGGTAGATAGGTAGGTAAGCGAAGGGAGGAGGCTGGACAAGTCGACGGGGGTTTTGCTCTTGGGAGGGGTGGTGGAGCTTTCCGAAGTTACAAGAGCAGATAGCAGACTCAGTGCCATAGCTACGAGATCTTCCGCGTCGGTATCGCTGAAGTTGTTGTCGTCGTTGTTGGAGAGGCTGTCTTGCTGGACGATGCCTTGAAGACTGGAGTAGGTAGGCTTTCCCTTCTGCGAGGCTTTTCGTTTCTGGCGAACCTTATCCTTTTCAATGAATTCTTCCAGAATTTGACCGACAAGCTCAATTATATGACTTTGTTGACTCTCTAACTGACTCCTGAACTTCTGTGCCATCTCCTGTGCCAACTTCGCGTTGACAAGACCGTGAAACGGATCCGGCTCCTGTGGGAGAATATCAAGACGTCTACTTCCCACTTCGCTATTGTGAGGTAGAAGCCAACGTCTTGTTGTGTTCAAGAATATTTTTACGATGGTAGCGTCATCCACCTCTCCTGCAGCAAGAAGGTCCTCGAACAGAGCCACTCTATCGTTGACAGAGGTCATCCGCTGCAGGAGTTGGTCGAGGCTGGCATCATCCTCGATCCTTCCGCGACTTCGAATCTCAATGCCACCTTCACTTCCTGGTCCGAAGGTCCATGACGGTGGTCCATCGAAGAGGATATTCTGTGCCAGGACATCGATCTGGGCGGCATCGGCAGAGAATTTGAGGAATCTTTGTAATAGGTCAAGCGGCACATCACTCCACATCCGAGTAGCCTTCCGAGTGGACTGGGCGTAGGTGAGCAGACCCCAAACTGCAGTGAGAATGGGGCTCATTAGTCTCTTGGTAAGGCCAGGATTGGGATGATGGACGACCAATTTGAAAAGCCGTGTCAGAGCCAAGGAGAGTTCCTTCTCCGGGATGATCACAGTACCAGGCGGACGTTTCTCAATATCCTGCAGAGGATTCAAGCTGGGATTGACATTGAACAAGAGGGGTTCTGCAAACAGTGTCCATCCGATTTGGCCACGACCACCAGTCGACCTACGACCGAGGATTCCACCACCAATGATATGGCTGGCGGCTTGACTAAGCTCTTCACCTGCCTCGCCGTCAAGCAAGCTTAAGAGCTGCGGTGCTAATCCAGAGAACCAGTGCTCGGCGGTTGTCACGCTCGGTACAGAGGACAACAGCCGAGTCACCTGGTCGACTGCGTCCAGAGTGACGGGGAGTCCTCCTTGTGGGCCGCTCCCTCCCGGCAGGTCCGATGGTGGGCGATGTGATGCTGCGACAAATTCAATCACCTGGCGAACGCCAAGTGGGCGGAGAGGAAGTAATGCGTGACGACTAGAGAGCTCGAGACGTAGCCAAGGAGGGAGTTGCTGGCGGAGGTAAGGGGTTACGATGGAAAGGATGCGGGAAGTAGGTAGACTATGGGTGGGCCCATAGTGTTAGACTGAAGCAATCGATTGAAGAATAAACGCGTGATATTGACTGCATACCTATCGAACAGCTGCTGGAAATGAGGTTTGAACTCAACGCGGACGTCTTCGGGGACTGTGGGACTGAAAGCAAGTTCTGAAATACCGGAGATGATGTCCGGTAGGCCTCTCTGACTAATAATGGGTTCTATACCGTCGCCTTTTACTTTTATGATGCCTAGCAGGATGTCGATGGCTTCCTTGAGTAATTGCACGTCCCTTCCAGGCGCGTCGGCGGCAGCGGGTGTGAGCACGCTCCTCGGACGAGCAGGATACTCAACACCAGGAGACAGCGACGGCAGGATAGCTTGCAAGCAAATCAAATCCAGCAGCCCGTACACCGTTGCCATGAGCCTGCCATCGTACGCATCTCGCCTGCCTGTGGCGGCGTCTTCGGCTTTCTGAGCATCGTGAAGATGTTGCAGGTGTCGCAACGCTTCCTTGACCAGTACGGTCCTCCGATCCGTTGCGCTTGGACCTTCTTGTTGCTCATATCCACACTCAAGGATCTCACCAATGGTCTTCCTACGAGGGCCTTCAGTCGGATCGGATGGGATATCGGACTGACTTCGATCCTGCGAGCTGGAAGCAGCGGAACTGCGGTCCAGCGCGGGCGAGATGAACGCAAAAGCATCCCGGAAGGCGTCAGCCATCCCTATGTTAGCAAATAGGACGTGTGACTGGGACTCGTAGCTTCACGTCGCTTTCTCCTTCACCGTCACTTCACCTTCGCTGTTCATACGGAGGACCTCTGGTTACGGGTGCGGAATGTCGAATTCGAGCCTGTGACGGACGCCAAGACCTCGCGTCACGGGAGCGCGTGCAGCCAAGCTTGTCGCGTCCCCCAGCCATAAAGCTTCCGCTGCCTCTTCCTTTCTTCTTCTTTCTCCCACCACCCAACATCGACGACACCACCAGCCGCTCTCTCGCAAAGCTCGCTATGCGACTTCCACCGCGATCATGTTCGACCTCAATACCTGACTTCCAATCGCAGTTCCTCCTTTGCCGACGCCTAAAGTCGCGCGTCGACCGTGACAGCTTCGCAGCGCCCTTCCGCCCGCTTTCTCAACTACAAACCTCACGCACCCCGCCCCCCCAGCAGCTTCCCGAGTCTCGCTCTCTTGCTTCACGGCAAGTCCACTTAACTGCGGCCCCGCGCATATCCTCATCGACGGTCCTCAGTACCACATTCGGGCCTCACAGTACGGCTTCCCAATGAATGGCTCGGCTGACTCCGTCCGGTGCTGCAGCCCTCACGGGTTGTTGACAGGAACGCATGGGGAGAGTGGGCTCGGAACTTAACCCTAGCCAGTTATCGGTAGTCCGTGTGCGTTTTTCGCCTCGGACGCAGCAGCGCGATCATGTCGCCGGCCTCATCGACTAGTCACCCGAACGCCCTGCTTGAACCTCCGGCTGCAAAGTTGGAAGGGGACGGTTGCGGTGCGAGGGTGACCAAAGAGAGTGTCCGACGTCCGGTTCTATAATTGTGCTCTCATGGGCCGCAGTGGGTAAGACCCTCAAGTGAGGGCGCCCGTCGATTGCACATCCGGGCAACAGACTCTGGTCATCACGGACAGCTGTCGAGACTACACCGTCGTGACCACTGGCGGGAGGAGAGATGGGTGGGAAGTGCCGGACACCTCCCCGTGGGGATCGTCTTTGGGATCTTCACAAAACGTCAGGCTCAGCTAAGCGTCATTGATTGCGGTGTTGTTCGCAACGCCGGTATGCACCAGGGCTTCGAGGTCTGGCAAGTTTTCTTTGCTAAGCACCTTTGGTGGTGTCTATCTCATCCGCTGTCTGAACTGGCAGATACTTTTGGACGAACGGAAGTTTGAGCGCGTTCTTAGACCTGAAATACGGTAGACAAACACACAGACTGCTTTCCCCTCTGTTACCCTCATCTTTGCTCAGGAGATCAACTCGTCGGAATCATACCATCTTGGCATGTAGCGAGGTGTTCTGAGCTCACATGCAGAGGCCAGAGGGATTGCACGTCACTATTGTCGGTTCGCCACGCTCCAGTTCTGATGTTCTGAAGGAAGTTCTGTCCAGCTCTGTTCAAGATTGCAGTATAGGGCATTGAGACCTCCCGGACACCTCGACCCGCCTCTCCTTAGGTCCCGCACACCGGTACGCAAGTAACATCACCATCAGCAACCTTGACTGTGTCAGCCGTTCCTGCCGTCCGAAGACGTCCCGAGCAATACTTCTCCAACCCGTGCGCGACAAGCTTTCAACGGCGAATCCGTACCACCCGTCTCTACCCTCTTGCTTCACGACCTCAAGTCCGCAGCCTTTGCCACCGGCTGCTTTGAGCAGCCACGGCAATGTTCAAGCCCCGACTTGTATGTCCGACCAGTCGCGTTAACCGCCTCGCCGCAAGTCCTAGCTTGCGGAGTATCGAGCGCGGGCGCCGAATCAACCTCAGCCAGCGCAGCTTTCCATGATTGGCTCGCAGCGGGCGTTTCCCTCTGCTCTGCGGAGGCAGGGGACGGTTCTTTTCTCGATGTACTTTGTCCGTCCCGCCCGCTACGAATCTGACCTCTGCAAAGAGGGATGTTCTAGTTGGAGCAAACGCTCTTGTCGTCGGTTGGACTGCCTTGAAAAAGGGAAGCCAACATGGACGGCGAGAGAAACATAAGACGTCCAAGGGGGTAGTGCTAAAACCTACGGAGAGAGTGCGGTGGTGGGATCCGCTGTCGGAGCTGCGCCCACGGTTCGCTCCCGCGCGACTTGGCCGAGAAGGGCGACTGTCCGATTTGACGAGACGGATTTGTGGGGATGACGGCTTCGATCGCCTTCGGTGTAAGTATCTCGCGCGAGTGATGCGGGAGGCTCGCAGCGGTTCCTCCTCTTTTCGTCTTTCCTTCCTAACCATCTCGCGGACGTCGCCTTGCTGGCTCCGGATCTTCCTTCCCGCACGGATTCATATCTTCCTGTAACCTGTCATTCTCATCTTTTGTACGGCTGATGCTTCTTCTCCCGGGCTGAGCCGACCCCGTGCCTCACGCTCGGCTTCCGACGTGCGAGCTCTGTCCGATCTCGGGGGCTGATGAGCGGGACCTCTCTCGTGTGAGGCTCAAGGCTGCGGCCTGTCTGCTCTCGGTATCCTTGGTGGGACGGGCATCCGCGCTGTGGACGGCTGAGTGGCACGGGCCTGTTGGCAAAGAAGCTTGCGCGCAGTTGGAGCTGGGCGATTGGGTGAACGAGGATATGGTCTGGGAAGGATGGGAGAAGGCAGGGCGGTGGCTACGGATGGGACTTGGAGGGAGCGAAGGGGAGATGGTGGGCCGTTGGTGTTGGGTCGACTGGGAGGGAACCGCCGCTGTTCTTCCCTTGGAGAATGGCGGCGGAGGGGGGCCTTTTTTTAGATAAGTGTCCCACTGCACCTGGAAGTATCCGGCTAACCTACGTCTAGGGGGTGAGAAGGGAATGGGAACGTGGGCCATCCAGGGAGATGCGGAGAGCGGAGCGAACAAGACATTGGGAGGCCGCATGACTATTCGTTAAGGAACAAACACGTACAAGATACTGTACTATTAGGCGACGTCAAGGATGCAGGCAGATAGCAAGGCAACCCAGCTCGAAGGAAATATTAGGATATCTCAGTTATATACAGATCAATTCATGCCGCCATCTTCCCGGATCAACATTCAAATGACATCCTCCACCTTCCTACCCTCTTCCATTCACACCTTTCCCCCTTGCAACAACTCTCTCCGCACCCTCCCGACACGATGACGCGACCTAGCAGATGCACTCTCCCTCTAGCCATCTCTTCATGTTTGACACTCCACCCCTTCCCGCCGTATTCTCTTCCCTCTCCCCTCCTTCACTAGACTTGCCGCGCCAACCGGTCAGGATATGCTTCTGATAACCGTATCTCGCTGCTGCTGGTGCTGATGTGTCTTGTTTTATTTGGGTAATGAAGAATTTGGTTTACAGATGTGATGGATCGGTACGGTGTAAGAGAAGAGAACGTGCTGTCATCGGCGAGGGGAAGCTCCCGTGGAAAGTGGAGATTGGCATTGAGACGAGGATGATTGTCTGTATCTCTGAGAAGGAGAATAATAGATTTGTTAAGATATGCTTCCTTAGTCTGTGTCTTCTGACGAGAGTGAACTGAACCTACGCCTTTTCTTTCGTTCCTCCGTCGTCCCATGATGTGGGCCGAGAAGGTATCATTGTATATAAAATGGATATAATATTATATATTTATAATCTACATTCTGGCTTCACCACCTCGCCATAAGTTTTTCGAGATCAGTTTTCTTGCACGGCATAAAGCATGCTTAGATAAATTCACAGCGACTCTTCTCCGGCTCGCAAGACAATGAAATCCATCAATGACCAGCGTGGAAAGGACGTACGAGCGTTGAATGCCGATGCCAGAGAGTGAACACGCACGGGGCCACAGCGTAACTATGCATTTATAAACAGCACAAAATAAAAAGCGTTCAACAAGCCCCGTTGGCACAATTGGTCAGCGCGTAAGACTTTTACGGAGCCTTTCCCGGGTTCCAGGAAGAGATCTTAAGGTTGGGAGTTCGAGCCTCCCACGGGGCGCGTTTCCTTTTGGTTTTTCTTTTTTTGTAGTTTCTTGGGGGTCTGTGGGTGCGGTCCGGTCGCAGTGGGGCCTTGTCATCCCTCAGCATCGCTGCAAGGGGGAAAAGGGCGCGGAATTCCTACTCTCCGCTCTCAAGTGCGACTCGAGCAATCTCTCTCTTTTTTCTTTTGATACGATAGCTGCATGTATGCAATGCAATGTGGATGGTCACAACCTCAATGCGTCAGATATGTAGCATCCCAAGGCAAAGGACGCGCAAGGCTGCCGCCTAGGATCTAATATTAGAAGATCTCGGGCTCACAGTTATTCCACGATCCGTGATATCATCGCCGCCGGGGCGGTCAGGGCGGGTACGGTTGTAAATCCCCTTGAGCTCCTCCGCCGGAGCAGCGAATTTCCCACCAACCGCCTCAACCTTCTCCCAACGAATCCACAGGGATGGCTGTGTACATCCTCGTGGAAGGCCTCTTCGAGGGCTTCTCCAAGATCGCATGGGTCTTCACCATCCTCAAGGTCGTGCCATGGATCGGCCTCCTGTGGCTGCTGAAGCGCTACTTCAGCGGAGCGATTAATCTGTCGGAGCGCAACATGCACTCTAAGGTCGTGATGATGACGGTACGTGGCGCCTTCAATCCTTCCCATCTTTTTCTCTAGTATTTGTCTGACTTGGATATTCTCTAGGGCGGGACCTCAGGGATCGGAGCTGAGGTTGCGCGCGGCCTTGCGTCTCGCGGCGCCCAGCTGGTGCTCCTGACCCAGCACGAGCTGTTCGACCCGTTCCTGCAAGAGTACATCATGGACCTGCGGGAAGCGACGAACAACGAGCTCATCACGGCCGAGCAAGTCGACCTGTCCTCCCTGCACAGCATCCGGGTGTTCGCGACGAAGTGGGTGGACAACGCGCCGCCGCGGCGGCTGGACATGATCATCCTGTGCGGCAACACGCTCACGCCGCCCGGCGGCGCTATAACCTCGACCGAGGACGGGCTGGAGTCGAACTGGGGGGTCAACTACGTCGCCAACTTCCACCTGCTCAGCATCCTCTCGCCCGCCCTGCGCGCCCAGCCGCCCGACCGCGACGTCCGCGTCATCTTCGGCACCTGCAGCTCCTACATGGGCGGCGTCCTGCCGGACTTCGATCCGTCCACTGACAAGACGGTCGATGAGAAAGGCAGCGGCAGCGGCAGCAGCAAGACCAACAGCAAAGGCAAGGACAAGGACAAGAAGAAGAGCGCGGGCAAGCAGGCCAGCGCCAGCACCGGCCGCCGAACAGAAACCCTCCACTTCTCGCCATCGCAGGTGTACGCGACTTCAAAGCTCGCGCTGATGGTCTTCGCGCGGGCCTTCCAGAAGCACCTGGCAGCCTACGACCGGCCGGACAAGCAGCCGATGAACGCGCGGGTGATCCTGGTGGACCCAGGCTTCTCGCGGACGCCGGGGATGCGGCGCTACCTGACCCGGGGCAGCCTCCTCGGCCTGCTCCTCTACCTCCTCACCTGGCCGCTCTGGTGGCTGCTGCTCAAGGGGCCCGAGCACGGCGCCCAGACCTTCCTGCACGCCGCCATGGAGGCCCGCTACGGCCGCGGTGATGGCGGCTGGCTCCTGAAGGAGTGTCGCGAGGTCGCGATCAATCGCCCGGAGGTCACGGATGAGGGTGTGCAGAAGCAGCTGTGGGAGGCGAGCGAGCGGACGATTCAGCAGCTGGAGAAGGAGGGCGCGCTGCGGCGGGCGAGGGAGAAGAAGGAGCGGGAGGAGCGCGAGAAGAGGGAGAAGAAGGAGAAGGAGAGTCAGGCGGCGGAGAAGGAGAAGGGAGGGGAGGAGCGGAAGGATGGCTCGTCGCGGCGGACGCGGAAGGCGGCTGCGGCGCAAAAGGCTGCGTAAGTGGATGGGTGTTGTTGTATATATGTATCTTTGCATGACACGCCTGTAGAAAAAGTACTGCATATAGATAAACTATAATTGATTGTCAGGAATGGATCGCTCGGACCGTTACTGAATTTTCACGCTGTTCAGTTGCGCGAGGTCATCGTGACTTTTCATTTTCATCTTCTGTCTTCCCCTTCTGAAATGCGAACGACTTTCACACCACCCCCGAGAACGAACAATCTTCTTCACGTGAAAGATAGAGCGGATCCCTCATTTCTCCTTCTCCTATCGATTGAAAAGATACGGCAAATCCTCCCTTAACAACATGACTTTCCATGTGTACACCCATCTCAGTGGAACCCATTCACGATTCATCTTTCCGGCCAGAGCTAAAAGAAAAGAAAGAGGGTTATCTTCCGATGTGCATCACAAAAAACGGAACAAGAAAAGAAGGTCGTAAACGAGCGAGCAGCAGCCGTATATTATAATCATGATAAAACATCGACAAAAACGGTCGGAAGAATAAGTAGAGAGGAAGTACGCAAGTCGACCTAGCTCATCAGCAACCGCGTCGCCCAACCAACATTCAACGTCCGCAAATCACCATAATGCTGGCCGGTCCCCAAAAAGACGACCGGGATGCCGGTGGCATGGACCATGCTGACGAGGGTGCCAACCATGTCGCCCACGGTGTCGCACTTGGAGATGATGAAGCCGTCGAGGCGGCGGCCGGCGCCGAAGGCGGCGTTGAAGTTGCGGGCCTGGGCGACCGAGTCGGTGCCCACGAGGGCCTCGCCGACCATGAGGATCTTGTCCGGCGCGGCCAGGCGGGCGAAGTTCTCGAGCGACGACATGAGCCGCTTGTCGTTGTGGCGGCGGCCGGCCGTGTCGATGAGCACGACGTCGTAGCCGTCCGCGCCGGCGAGGGCGACGGCGTCCCGCGCGATCACCGCCGGGTCCTTCGCGTACCCCTTCTCGTACAGCGCGACCTCGCCGCCCTCGCGCTTGCTGAGCTCCTGCAGGTTCTGCACGTGCACCCGCAGCTGCTCGACCGCGCCGGACCGGAAGGTGTCCGCCGCGACGACCAGGACTCGATAGCGGTTTTGGAGGAGGAAAAAGCAGATCTTGCTCAGGTTGGTCGACTTGCCCACGCCGTTAACGCCCACGATGGAGAGGACGTAGGGTCGGGGTTTGCGGTTCGAAAGGCTCGAGGGCGCGGTGACCGATTGGATCTCCCGAAGGAGGTCGAGAGAGGAAGTCGGGGTGAGGATCTTGCGGAGCGCGGATTCCATCGCCTCTTGGATCGTCTTCTCCACGCTCGTGAAGTTTTTCGTTTTCATCCCGACCAATTCACGCTCCACGCTCTCGCAAAGTCGGACGGCCGCCTCCCGTGCGACGTTCTTCCTCAGCAGATGCTCTTCCATTCCCTTCAACGGTTTCTCCAGATCCTCCTTCGTCAGGGTCTTGCCTCCGACGACGTTTCGGAACAGCCCGCTTATAGCACCCAACCCGGATCCTACAAGCCCCGTCCTCGCCTTGCTATCCTCTGTAGACTGTGTTGAATTCAGGATCTCGTCCATCTCCTCATCTAGGTCCTTTAGAACGAATTCGCCCTTGCCCGTCCTCTTTCCCCATGACTCCTCGTTGATCTGCTCCACAGCGGGTGCAGGCGCCGCACCGTTAGAGTCTGCTATCTCCGAGTAGTCCAGTGTGCTGTTGTCGCCCTCCTCTTCCGCACCAAACTCTCCCCATACCCTGTTCTTCTTCGCCGATCCCTTCGTGCGTGTCTGCCGTGCTGGCGATTCGTCGCCAGAAGAAGCCGGCGCAGAAGAAATGTCTGCCTTAGCCTTCCTTGCCCGCCGGGAGAGTTTACTTCCGGGGACACTGCCTTTGGCGGTGACCAGGTGGTTCACGGCGGGTGATGTGGGTCGGGAGGTACTCGGAGTGCCGATCGGAGATGCGCCGGCGGACGTAGGGGTTTGATTTGCTGGTTTCTGAACTGTACAGTGTCTCCCGTTAGTTTTATGTCCTCTGGTGTCCCGCTTCTCATCCTGGGCCGTACCTTTTAACAACCCCGGCATAGGAGGCGCGCGCTCGCCCGCCTTATCTGTCCCGGAGCTGGAGGGAGGAGTGAGTTGCACCTCGTTGGAAGGCTTCGCCGGAGTGACGGGGGTAGCGTCGGCCCTGGGTTCCCACTCTTGGATCTGTCGGTTGAAGTAGTCGTCGAAGGGATACTCCTTGACCACGGCGGCCTTCTTGCTGAGAGTCTCGCCGTATAAGCCGATGAACAGTGCTCGCACATTGTCCAGCAGCTTGTCGATCCATGCGAGGTGGACGAGAGATTGGTACACTGCCTAGATTTCCCGCCCAGTCAACAATATGTTCGTCCTAAATATGCCCCTCCGCAATGGAAATTCCGCGAGTCTTCCCGAAATAAAAATCCGAGGACGTACCACGAAGATCAAGCCAAAGTCCTTGGCGGTGGTATATTTCAGCGTGTATCCATCCTTCTTGTACGTCGGCTTCTGCGCGGCCGAGGTGTCCTCCCTCCCGCTCGACTTGCGCTCCTCGATGAAGACATCGCGGATCAGGCTGTTGATGACGTTGGGGTTGACGGGCGCATACGACTTGGACCAGAGGACGACGCCGGAGGAGGAGATGATCTCGAAGGTGTCCAACATCGCGCTGGAACCGCCCGAGTAATTACGAGGAGGTGCTGCGGTGACTGGCGGTGACTTGTGGGGAGGTGAATTGGTGAGTCGGTGGCAGAGGCGGAGGCGGAGGCGGAAGTTGCCAGGTTGAGAGGGATTGGCCGCGACCCGATGGCCTTGGACCCTCCGGGGTGACATCCAACCTGAAAGGCCACCAAGCTTCCCCGGCCGCAACAAGACCAGCAGCGATCCAGCTGTCCTGCCTACCTTCCCAGCAAAGTCACACTGCAACACCACCAACGCGTCCCTGATCCCACCTCCCATTAACCGGCATCCGAATCTCCACATCCTCTGCCGTCACTCCGCCATGCAGCGACCGACATACGGGCCCGCCCAGTCTCCGCCGCTCCACCATCCCGTTCCGCAACACGTCTCGACCGTCCCGCAGCTGCGCTCCCCGCCGCCGCCGATGCCTGCGATGCAATCGCACGACAGCTATGGCTATCCGCAACAGGGCGCGCCGCATCAGCAGCAGCAGCAGCAGCAGCCGGGCGGCGGAGCAGCCGGAGGATGGGGACACCCAGCGTTCGGCGGCTTCATCTCCGATCCCACCGCGCAGATGGGCTTCCAGGTCGGGAAGAGCGCGGTGATGGCTGGGCAGGAGTACATGGAGCAGAACGTGAGTGCTGTGGATAGGAGTCCCCCTCCTCCTCCATAGGAGGCAGATCACAGTCCGATCTCAAACTAACACGTCGCCCTTCCTCCCAGCTCAACCGCTACGTCAACTTCTCCGCCCTGAAGCACTACTTCAACGTCTCTAACAGCTACGTCGCCAACAAGCTCTTCCTCGTCCTATTCCCATGGCGGCACCGGCCCTGGTCCCGGAAGCAGGCCGTCGCCCACGCCGGCGGCGGCGGTGGTGGTGGTGGAGGCCAGGTGGAAGGCTTCTACCTGCCCCCGCGAGAGGACATCAACAGCCCGGACATGTACATCCCCGTGATGTCGGTGGTGACGTACATCCTCCTGTCCACCCTGCTCGCGGGCCTCCGGGGCAACTTCAACCCGGAGATCCTCGGCCGGATCGCCACGCACGCCGTCGCCGTCGTCTTCCTCGAGCTCGTCGGCCTCAAGCTGGGCACCTACCTGCTCAGCATCACCAACGACAGCCAGCTCCTCGACCTGATCGCCTACTCCGGCTACAAGTTCGTCGGCGTCATCGCCACCATCGTCTGCGCCGAGCTCGTCAACGCCGGCCGCGGCACCGGCGGCTGGATCGGCTGGTCCATCTTTCTATACTGCTTCGCCGCCAACGCCTTCTTCCTCGTACGTATATCATCTTTTGCATCCATCAGACAGCCCGTCAAATAAAACGAAGAAAAAAAGCTAACCACATCCCCGCTGGACAGCTCCGCTCCCTCAAATACGTCCTCCTGCCCGACACCAACAGCGTCAACCCGGCCGCCTCGGCCGCCTCCTACACCATCGCCCGCTCCCAGCGCAACCGCCGGACCCAGTTCCTGTTCTTCTACGCCTACGTCGTCCAGTTCCTCTTCATGTGGTGGCTCAGCCGGGCTGCGAACACTGCGTGAGGCACGTTCTCGTGCTGATCAGCGGAATGAGGAAGAGAAGAGAGGAAGAAAGGGGAATTCGGAAGGGTGTGTGTGTGTGTGTGTGTGTGTGGGCAAGGAAGGAATGGTGGGGATGGTGGGAAAGGGTCAAGGGAGGAGATGAGAGAAGAAAGAGAGGGAGAGGGGAAGGGTCGAAGATTTGAGCGAACCTCAACCAATCCATGTGGAAAAGAAGTTGTGACGCGTTGAAAGGGGTTCGCGATGGCGGCAAGGTCGAAAACATGCCGGACACATATATTTGTGGAAGACCGAGTAAAACATGCTGGACACATATCTGTGGAAGACCGATCGTGACTGTTATCGCTATTATAGGAAAATAAACGAAGAGTTAAGAGAGAGGAATGAAATAGAAAAGAGAAAAGGAGATGAATGAGGGAAGAAGGCAAGGAAGGGAATGCAGTCATATTCTATTATATCTCATCTTATTCACATCCTGTATGCCGTCTCTTCTCTGTGCCTTTTTCCCTCTTCTCTAACGAGTACAAAAGGAAGTAGTTGCGAGACATTAATGATGGAAAGGAGGAGGAAAACTTCCAATCTCCTCTTCAATCTCGAGAGCACATAATTTACACGCTCACCAAGACTCACATTTCAAGAACGGCGAAGGATAGCAAGTTAGTGGTAGTGGTATGTATATTGGTATAATAAAGGTATAGTAGTGATGACAGGTTAGGTGTGTAGTAGTTTGTGTGCGGACGGCAGCAGCAGCAGCGACCCATCCCTATCCATCTATCAATCAATCGATCAATCAACCAGTCAAGCTCCATCCCGGTGTGGCGCCCCTTCCCCAAAAAAGAACCGTCGTATCGCCTGTCCCATAGATGACATGTCCACCCGAGTAGTAGTAAGATAAAGTAAGCAGCAGTAGTAGTAGTCACTTAGTTACCTGGTTAAACCCCGACCCTGAATCCATCCGTGGTGGATTGAGAAACGCCGATGCTCAGAAACAAGCAAAAAGAGGAAAGCGGAAAGAGAAGAAGATAAAGAAGACCTCGTGGCGGTAAATGTACAAGGAGCAAGGGCCAAGATAGGAGGAAGTATAGGAGGCGATACCCTGTGACCGTGCGGGACATATGAGTATCAGTGCCTTGCTCTCGTAACGGATGACACCGCTACAAGATACCATCCCACATGCTTGGGCCCCGATGCAGTCCGTTGAAGGAGACGGCCTCGCTTGCACAGCACGTTCTCTTGCGGCCCAGATCCTTCTGGATAGGCAAGCGCCTCTCCTGTGGGAATCCCTTGGGCGACTGCAGTGCCCGAGCCTCAAAGTCGCGCATGTCTTCGTTGCAAGGAACCGTGACCGTGACGGGCATCGTGCGATCCGGAAGGACCATCATGTCGCCGTTCTCGAGCAGAGAGGACGCGCAGAGCATTTGACGGACGTTCTGCTGCATCAGGTCAGCCGAAGACCGGCATCGCTTGCGTGTTTTCGTAGCCTCAGTGTCGAATCGAGGAGGGCTGGGAGTAGGCGCCGTCGGAACGCGACGGATGGGCGACATGTCGTCCAGATGGAAGCCCTCGAGATCCGGAGAAGACATCGGCTCCTGAGGAATCAAGTCAAGCTGACAATTCTCCTTCTTCTGCGCCACAACGGGGTACGGCAGTCTCGCATTGCGGCATGTCGCCAACCTAGCCAATTTGGCTTGGTGCGGCGCCCAGCAAGCAGACGAGACGGACGAGATCGATGAGGCACGAGAAGAGCGGGAGTTGTCAGAGACCATGGACTCCGGAGAGGAAGAAGACGATGTAGTCGATTGCGCAAGCGACGAGCGACGACCGGTGAGCTGATAGGCTTCCAGCCCCCCGAAGTTGCACGGGGGAATCCACTGCTCCGTCACGCAGCGTGACAGGGAGGAAGTTTGCGCGTGAGCCATTGCCACACACATTGAGGGACGCCTGGTGCTATTTGCCAGAGCACTCGCTGCAGGAGTGCTGGAGGCAATAGATTGGGGCGTCAACTGAGGCGTGGGCAAGGGACCCAGCCGCGCGAGCGTGGGAGTGGGAGGAAGCATGTCAGGCTTAGGCTCCAAATACCGCGGGAGTCCGTACTGAGCAGGAGTAGGGGTGTTCTCCTGTGAGGCAGTCATGGAGGCGGGCAATGGTGACTGAGACTGAACCCTCAACTCGCTAGCGAAGGAACGCGGCGATGACCGGGGCTTGAAGCAGACGGTGTCCAATCCCGGAGTCAAGTGCGGAACAAGAGACCGCCAGGCTTGGATTCCGAGGCCACCAGAGGGATGGATCGGAGTGTATCTGATCACGAGCTCCTGCCACTTTTCGTAGAGAGTATCGGGGACGTGCAGTTTCCAATTGACGGCGTCCAAGAAGGCCAGCTCGTTAGTGTTGATTTCAGAGACCTTGAGGCCAGAGATCTTGCACCAGGCACGCGCGGAGTAGTTCCGGTCCTGCAAGTACTTCGAGGCAAGGATAAGAGCTGCGAGGAACATGCGGCGACCACACTGCAGGGCACGAAGCGAATGCGTATCCGCAGGCTGTTCCATGGTGAAGTCATGCTTAGGGACATGGGGCTTGATGAGGATCAGGTAGTAGAGCGCCACCTGGAGGGTCGAGTAGCTGGTCCTCGATCTCCGCAGCGTCTCTTGGATGAATGTGCGGAGAGGCAATATGCCCTTGGCCGACTCAGCGCGGCATGCCGGAACAGAAAGTGGCCAGATCACTTCCACCATCACTGTAGCAGAGTCTGACGAACGAATCCAATTAGATCAAAGAAAAGCAAGAAGAGACGAGGCATCTATCGAGGCCAGCAATAAGCGGACTTACCAACAAGACTGTCTACGAAGTTCCCCTTCCGCTCACACTGGCGGACGAGGGCCGGAGGTGGTCTGTTGTTGACGGTGGTTGAGGACCGGCGAGGATGCTGTCTCTGCTCTGCCGGTAGAGGAACACCAAGCTTCACCGTGGGGAGTCCACGCGGTGCAACGGGTTGCTGGCACACGGAAGGCTGGCAGGACGGAAATGTTTGAGCACGATTTATCGGCGCAAACACAGTCGAGCCCGCGGCGTCGACATTGCCTGAGGACGCGAATTGGGTTCGTGCCGGCCAGCCTTCTTCAGCTTCCCAACTGCCAACGCTGGAGAACGAGCTCGTGCTTGACTGGGAAGAGAAGCCCTCCACAGAGAAGACGGAGGAGGTGGAGGATGAGGCTGAAGAGGATAGGGCGGAGGCGTAGGGGTGAGCGCGAGGCGAGATAGAGGTATTGGGTATCCTGAATTCGAAGTTCATGATGGCAGTAAAGAAACAACGCCTCAATGAAACGAGTCCAATAGGAAAAGAAACTCAAGGAGTGAGCGGAGAGTGAAGCTTTTGGAATGCGAAACCTTTTTGTTGTTCGAGCTCGATGCCCCAAGTGGTATGGGGTGGTGACTCGGATTACTTGGGGTAGGGAGATCAGGACCCTAACCGTGGGGTGACCAGGGGATGCGGGGAGAATAGCCGATGGGAGGAACCGTTAGATGGCTTGTACACCTGTTTGTCGGGTGATTTTTCGCCTCCCGACAGAACGTCAACCTTGTACCTTGATTTTGTCGCTTTCGGAATGCAGCCCTGGGCGCCGTAATGTGATCAGATGCTCCGAAAAAAACGTCAAAGGCGTTTTTTGCTTCCTCAGATCAGATCTAGCGGCAGACGTCGGGTTTTTGAAGTCGCCAGAGCGTCCCGAAAGTCGGAAAAATCTAGGGGAAAAGGTGCAGGTGTGAATAGAAGACGATTTTGAAAGGAGGTTGGTTTTGCGACTGTGCTCGGCGTATCTCAGGACACGAAATCGAGATATACCGGGTTCAGCTACAGACCGAGATAAAGGAAAAACCTCCAGTCACCGTCTGCTGCAGGATCACCAGGACAAGACTTTTTTTGAAGTTGAGCGATGGACCAATCCGTAATGCGCTCCGATTGTTAACAGCCGTTTGTAACAGCGAAGGGCTGTGACAAGTAGGCCGATAGTGTCGAAGGTGGGTGCGGAAAGATCCTAGTTGAGAAGGGCTCGACCGGTAAAGGAAGCCTTGACAGAGTAAACGTTGGTGATGACTGAGCGACGGATGACTGGAGTAGCTGAAGAGCAATCGTAGGACATTGTGACCATGTATAGGCGAGGGTGGTATAGCTGTTGCGCGGTGGTGACGACCTCAGCAGGTGAGAGACGGGTCACCAAGTTGCAGAGCGACGATCGTGCAGGAGATTGTTTTTAGGTCGTTTAAGATCGCACCGAAGGGAAGAGTGTTCAGGTACGATCGGATTTTATCGACAAACGAATCGTGGAAGAAGAGGAAGCTACTACAGAAGGCCGAGAGCTGCAGAGCGTGGATCCGGGGGAGGGAACGGCCGTCGCGATCGAGCTAACGAGGCAATGCCGATGCCTGGATGGAAGGAAGGTATTTGAAGCCCGCGGCAATAAAGAAAAGAAATAATTAATAGAGCGTATGGTATGAGAGCGATGAGGAGGCGTGGCGAGGTTTTGACTCTGAACGCCCCCGAAGGAGTGGATGACTGAGCCGGATGTGAGTCGTCTGGTAGGCGGCAACAGCTTGCGGCAACCGTCGGCGCCGTCACGGACAAAGGCGAGAAGCCGGGTGCGGATGGTGGGAGGTAAGGGAGGATGAGGAGGATGATGAGGAAGAGGAGGAAGAGGAGGGATAATCGAGTTCACAGAGCAGGATGAAACCGAGTCTTTCAACGGCCGGGAGAGCTGTTTAGACGCTCCAGCGCGCGGGCGGCGGAATCGTGAGGTTCATCTTTGCTTGTGAGGAGT
This sequence comes from Myrmaecium sp. VS I D KN 1, assembly GCA_019775845.1. Taxonomy (NCBI): domain Eukaryota; kingdom Fungi; phylum Ascomycota; class Dothideomycetes; order Valsariales; family Valsariaceae; genus Myrmaecium; species Myrmaecium sp. VS I D KN 1. Next base: position 715,503 of record JADQAV010000022.1, read on the forward strand.
CGATGGGGGGGTAAAAGGCGACGAGAGGAGGCGGCGGGAAGGCGGTTTTGAAGGGTGGTCGAAGATGACTCGTAGGCGGCCACTGGAGCTGCCGTGCTTGGGCCATCGGCCAAGGGACCTTTTGCCCCCCCGGCATAGGCTGTGAGGTCCACGGGTGAGCCCTCCCAGGTGGAAAAATTGGCCACTTCAGCCATTTTTCCCTCGCCTCTGCTTGGTCGACGACCTCTGCGCCCGCTGGCTGTCCGTCCCGTCTCTCTATCTGCTTGCATGGCAGCTTGCCTCTCCGCCCTTCATCCCAGGAAGTCTTTTTCCCGAAGGCTAACTCAAACACCACCCCCCTCTCCACCCTGAGCAGAGTCAAGCGTTTAGCTATTGACCGCTCTGAGTCCCAACACTCTCGTCAGACAACACAGTGAGCACGGCCGTGCAAAATGCCGTGAGGGTGCCTGGCAGTCAGATCTCGTTGCAGCCTCGTGGCAGTCTCATCTCGCCGCTGAAATCACGAAGCAGCAAACGAGATGGTAGCCTATTCACAATCTAGATGGAGATGGCTCACACCGTTCCCCATCTCCATACGCCACCGTACGAGGCTGGAACATTGTACATAGGCAGCTGCGAGAGGCGGTTCTCCGGCTGAGGTTCACGTCATTTATCTAATCGTATCATCTTCAACATCATGAACTCGATCGTGACATGTAGGTACTGTAGTTATCGGGCAGCAGGTCACTTTGCGACAGGGACGAGACCCGTCGGAGCCTTGCCGTGCAACAAGCGACGGCCGTATCGATATGCGCGCATGGGGTACAGTACAGTCAAAAGGGGGAGGCTGTGGACTGTGAACTGTAAGATGAGGGGAATGCGAGACAGGAGTCGGTTGGTTACTCACTCTCAGCGATGTCGCACCCCTCCTCGCCTCGCCGGAGCTTCGGGGCGCTACTACTGACGTTGCGTCAGCTCGAGGAGGGCGGAGTGGTGGTGAAGCGGAGAGGGAGGCGACGGGCAGGCAAGCGTTGCAACCACCACTCCCACTCTCCACCGGGTGCAAGGCAAGAGTGTTGAAATGTCCATGACTACTACTGGGCTGTAGCTACGATATTGTCGAGCTTTTCTGCTGAGGCCTGATCTCCACTCCAAAGCTACGATGCGCGATGAATGCAGAGGCAAAATTTAGAGGCACGGCAGGAGGTTGGGTCGGAGAAAGAAAGGCAAAGGTAGCTGGCAGGTAGGCAGGCAGGCAAGCATGCATGCAAAGCAGCTCTCCAGCCTTTCCCAGAAACGCGACCAATGACCGGGCGGTGATTTGGATTCTTTGGTGTTTTCGCCACAAAAGCACGCCCTTTTGGCTGCCTGCAGCCTGGGCTTCGGGTACGGCTGCCTCGCCCTTCCGGCCGTGGAGCCGGAGCAAAGCGGTGCGGTCGGGGTGCGTGCCACAAGCTCATTCGACCAGCCCGTCCACGAACAACCCCACCCGGGCTTATACCAGAACCGTCGCTATTAGCCGCCACAATGATGACAAGTCCTTCCCTGCGACGGGCCATTTTGCTTTCCTTGACTCATCGGAACCCCCCGGGTGCCTTGACCCTCCGGACCTTCGCGGGTATGGTTTGGTTTGCTCTGCCACATGAGCGTGACACGCTTTTTCGAGCTCCTTCCCTCCCGTCGCCTCTCCTCGGATATCGCCCGGCCCTTTGCTGATCTGGGTGAGATGAGATGAGAGGAAGGAAGGAAGGGTCGGGGAGGCGGGCGGATGTCGTGCAGGCAGCGAGGTCAGATGGGCGAGTGGAAAAGGCAGAAGCCAACCAAACGCAAAACGTCCACCCTCTCACGCATTGATCCTCCATCCTCTTTCTCTCCGCCGGACATCCCAAGGTACCTTAGGAGGGTCTTCGCACTCGCACTCCGTCATGATCCTCTCCCTCAAGTAGCGCTTGCAGCGTCTGTAGCGTCACGCAGACAAGAGAGTGTCATCGTGGCCGTTTGGCGTTGCGCTCGGGGCACGGAGTACAGTAGCAATCGGGCAACTCTGGGAGGCAATCAAGGGGACAATCGTCACGACCGTTGCCTCGCTGTCCGTCCGGTCTCACCGCGAGAAGGTCGACGACCATCGTCATCGCGCCTCTCGGGCACGCTCTTTCCCCCTCTCCACTTTCCTCAGCTTATTTTGGATCGTGCCGCGGTGATGCCTTTGGTGGGGAAGCGTGGTTTAGGACGAGATAGGCAGCTGGCCACGGCTAGCACGGAGATGGCAACGGGAGAGAGACACTGGAGATGTCCGAGGAGTGATGGGTGAGGGTGAGTGGTTGGAAGGACGGGCGGCGGCGGGAACGGACGCACTAGGCCGCCGGCCAATTACGGAAGCGTTTCTGGAGAAGGAGAAAAATGACGCGCGCGTGTGGGTATTTTTCTCGCGGTGCTGAATAATAATACGATGGCTGCTATAAGCACGGAGATGACGGCACGTGACGGAACGAGAAGATCACGGGAAGTGAGTGGAAGCGGCGGTGGCCGGTGACCGGTGGGAGGTGGAGATGGTGAAGGTGGAGGTGGAGGCTGGTGGTTGTGGTGGTGCGCGGGCCATGGAATGCGCTCATAAAGCTGTCTTTACTGCCGTTTTCCGACGAAGACCCGTCGACGGATGAGGTCGCGGAAAGCACCTTCAGGCATGGCCGGTGGCTGCCCGACGATCCTCTTCCATCAGCGATGGCACGGATGGGCGATGACGGAGAAAGGGGGGAGAAGATGGAAGGGAGAGACTCGGAAGGGAGCAAAGCAAGGAGTCACATTCAGCTTGCCCCCGGAAATCCCCGCCCTCCCTTTCTCCTCCCCTCCCTTGGCGCCCGGACTTTCTTGTCTTTTGAGGGGAACGGGTGCGGGATGAGCACGGCGCTTCCGATCGGTCTGGAGATACAGGAGAGACAAGCAGACCACCGCCGCCGCCACTTCCCTGAATACCAGCGAGTATCCGTACGGATACTAGTTGTCAATTCACTCCTCGTTACCAAGATTCGCGTCTTGATGACCATCAGCTCCTGGTGCGCGACACATGACCGCCGACGGACTCGATGCTGAGTACCTATGGACCGCGAAACCTTCCGAGTCTTCTTCGCGATCGTGAGTCGCTCGGAGACGGACGAGAAATCGCCCAGGTCGGCGGATCCCGCACCACTTGAAGTCTTTCTCCTTTCCTATTCGAGTGCCAGATGAGGACGCCACAGTGTGTAGCCTTGTCCAAGGAAGAAGGTGGAAAAGGAGCATGTCCCGTTCGGTCCGTCATCGATAACCGGGCCCCCGGAGATCTGACTGACCTACAGATGTAGTCGCCGAAGAGGAGGAGGAGGTACTGTAGGATTTGAATCAACGCCAATGACGATGCGCGCAATTGCGTTCGGATCCTGTTGTACGGGGTCACGTCCGCCGATGGAGATTTCCCAGAGGGGTGAGATGGGCTGGCTTCCATTGTCCGCGGTGAAGTTTAGTCAGTCAGCGTAGGCAACAGAGGTCTAGGCACGAGCAGCAAGGGCTTTTCTTCGTCGTTGGTTCGACGCCGTTTGCTGTCATCAGTGCTGGTTTGAGGTCCTCTCGCACACGTAAGGCATAGAAACTCTCTGTCCGATGGATGTCTCGCTCGCGCAGAGCCGAGGCAGGCAGGCAGGCAGGAAAAGGTCATGGATATCGCCTCCAAAGAGAAGGATCCTGGGCTTGCAGACTTCTCAATGTGCGTGGCTGTATAGGTGCACGAAAAGCAAAGCAGAAATCCAAGAGAGCAAGTAGAGAAAGTCGACCGTTGCCGTTGGTATGGTAAGTATCCCGTAGTCTGAGATGTCCGCGACATCCTGGAATGCGTTCCGTCGCACTTCTTCATTCGACAACATCGTCATTCTGAATTCGCGATTTGATATTCACTCTTCGCCTATTCTACGTCCGGAAAAAGGGAATGTGAAAGGAGAAGGAGGAGGCACTTCGGATGTCGTCCAATTCACATATCCAATCTCACGTCCCAAGAACCTCCAATCAACAAAAGCGATAACCCTTCCAGCGCCACATAACGAACCAAATCAAAAGAAAAAACAGAAATAAAGCAAGTTGTCCGTCTCGAAGAAGAAGAAAAGCGAGAAAATATAATAAAAAGAAAGTGCAAAGGAAGACGTGATCCAGTCCAGCTCACCCACACACAGCCAGCCTTGCTGCCTCGAAATCCTTCCCCCCTCTTCCTCCCCGTCCTTTACCAAATCGAGTCCGACATGCAAGCATGCATGCATGAACCACCCATCCATCCACCCACGCGCACACGCGCACGCCTCAAGCAACCGATCAACCATCGGCGATACAAAGAAAAGAAAAAGAAAAGACGCATGCGCCTCGCTCGTCAGCGGAGGGTGATCTGCGATATTTCTGATAGGTAGGGAAGAACCGGGGATGGGTTGTCGAGGGAAGGGAAGGGGAGGTGAGACTACCATAGGAGAGGAGAAAGAAAGGCAGGAGAACGAGGAAAATATATGCGTCGTCCATCTCTCACAACATATATATATATATACTTTCTCCTTTCCCTCGGGAGGGTAAGCCGATTCCCCGGTGAAAAGGGGGAGAAGGAGTGGCAGAATCCATGCGTACATCGAGATCCATCAGCGCGTTGGTACCAGGTTGAGATATCAGTGGGGAGCGAGATGTTGGATCCTTTCCTTCCTGTTGAGGAGAGCAAGGATGCTTGACTGATTTGGGAGGTGTGCACCTAAGAAACCAAATCCACCAGCACGACAATAGGAACTCTCCAAAAGGAAAAAAGGAAAGGGAGGAGTTGAAAGCGACCATAAAGAGAAAAAGCCGTTGGAATATATTCCCTTTGGCTTTTCCGACTCTGGCTTTCCTCCGATTCATTACCTCAACTGCGCCGCTGCAACGTCCCCTTGTTCCTTTCCTCAGCCGAAAAGGGTGAGTACTGGAACGCATGGTGGTGATTCTCGCGCATGGAGTGTACATAGGATCCGGATTCCATGGTAAAGACGTCGGAACCTCCCCCCCTCCGTCCTCGGCGATGGTGCAGCGCCGACCTACTCCGTAGGTTTACGATGTATGTATGTACGTCTTTATATGCGGAGTTCCAAGACGGGGCTTGCTTGGGGTTGGGGTGGGTGGAAGCGGGGGAGCGGGGGAGCGGGGGTGGCGGATGGATGAGCTCGTGGTCGAAGGGGGATACTAAAAGAAGAACAGAAAAAAGAAAGAAGGCAGAGCAAAAGAACAGGGTACCAGGTTCAAAATGCCACGATATTGAACCGTACAGATGGATATGTAGGTTGGAACAGGTAAAACCTGATCTAGCACCGCCGATACTTCATGGGAGGAAGGATAGGGAAGGTAAAGTCCACATCGGGCACCATACATATACCTAATACATCAATCGACACATGGGCATTCGATGGGACTCGGTGACAGCGTACATGCATATGTGCATACATGTATACGACCTGGCGGACATGGTCGGAGATGGAAACGTTGATTTACGAAAAAGGTAGAAAGGAAAAAAGGAAAATGGAACATGGGAAATGCAAAGGGAAAAATTCGAGAGAACCATGGGATCGGATCGAGCCGTGCATATATACGGACATGCATATAAAGAGATCTGCATCTAGTCCGTAAAGACATTCGCCGAAGGCGAAAAGAGAAGAAAAAGGAAAGAAGACCACGAGGAGCATGTAGATGAACGCCACCCGGCAGGTCAGCGGCGAAGAGTTCGACAGGGGCCAGGGTGATCAACAAGTGATGATTAGAAGCAGACACGGTTAAGACTTAAATCTTCTGGAATTAATGAGGATACTATCATTAGACAATAAAAACAATAGGGGGGTTGTGGTTGTGTGCTTGGCCCTAATTGAGTGCAGAATCCCGGAAGAAATCTGGTGCAGAAAATATGGAGAAGCCCTTCCCCCGACTATAGGTATTCCCACAGCAGAACCAGAAGCCGGGAATATAGAAAGAGTTGGCGAGATTGAAATCGCCGCCGGGGAAATGAAGCCAGAAAGGAAGATCCCTTGAATTGCTGTTCCCCAGAAAGGAGTGGCAACCTCTGCAACAGAGGGTAATCAAATGAAGAAAACCCAAGGGATTGGTACATGATAGAAGCCAGAATGACAAAGGAAAAAAAGGAAAGGGAAAGTAAGGACCAATTTAACCTGTTACCGTTCGCCATCCATGCCCAACCCTTTGCTCGCTATGCATGCATTGCCCATTTCACTCCGTGTTCATGAACAAAGGACATTGTTCGGGCCGGATCACATCCATTTCTTGATGCGTCTGCTGTGTTTCCTCGGACGCCTTGGGCGCCACAACCGCCTCGCCAGCCTCAGGCTGCACGGCCGTTCCCATGCCGTTCGGGCACGTATGGTGTGCCTCGGTCGCGTCCCAGAACTGGTCCGCCTCATCCTCGTCGCCGTCATAGTAGTACGGATCCGACGCCTCGACCTCATGAGGGCCCGTCGCGTTCGACGAGTAGATGGATTTCTTTGGCGAAACCGGGCTGGTCTCGTCCACATGAGAGATCCGGGTCCAGCTGCTAGAATCGGAGCTGGACCGGCGGGATCGGAGCACTTCCGCGTATGACTGAGAGTCGTGCTGCGCTGTCTGGTAGGTTTGATCCGTGGCGACTCGGAGTCCGCTCGCTGTGACGTCTTCTGGCTTCTCTGAGGGAGCGCTGTCCGCAACCGACTCTGACTGACTCTCGGAAGGGGCAGAGGATGTCAAGTCAGGGGTTTCATTCTCGATTTTCCAGTCTTGGAACCTGGACATGAAAGGACACATTCCAATGGAAAGTCCTTCGTAATCTTCTCCGTGAGGGTTGACCAAGTGCTTAGCAGTTCCCGCGGAGGAATCTTCACCTTCCGTAACCTTGGCAGGGGCCGCTGGAGCAATAGACTCTTCGTCGACTTGCTCTGTCATAGGAGGTGCATCGTCTAGACCCACCCCTGATATACTCGATTCTCCCCAAACCCAGTTCGCCTGCTCTGCATTTGGTGTCAGCTGCTCCACTGGCGTTAGCTCTTGACTTGACTCAGAGCTTGAGACGTCAGTTCCAGTGCCGCTTTGTGAGTCAAAATCCACAAGAGTAGTCGGCGGCTCAATGTGATCGTATGCAGCCTTTTCTTCGACTCCCGGGTCATTGTTGACATCGGCCGAAGGAACAGTCTCTGCAGCTGCCTGTTCGTCGCAGGTAGTGTCCCTGCTGACGACTTGGTCTTCGGGAGAGACCTTTCGGTCAATAGCAACTTTGTTGACGACACCATTAGGTGCAATCTGTCGGAACATTTCCATAGGATCAAACCATGTCTCAAGCGTCTGTACGCGGAGCTTGTCGTCCACGGCAGCGATGGTGACGCCCTCGATGTCGATAGCACCTCCATGTGCTTTAGCCATGACCTTTTCGCCCTTGCTTTGGGGGAGTTAGTGCAAGCATTGAGAAGGGAGGAAGGGATCGCGTACTCATTGAACCCGACATAATCGTTTTTCATGGTACCCCAATGCCGCCACCTGAAAGCAACTTTGGGTGGCCCACTGTATACCTCCAGCACCTCCCATGCAAAGGTTGGCATCATGCGCTTGAAGGTTTTGTGGCTAGAGGCAAAATTCGAGTACTCTGGACTGTAATACTCGTTGGGAGCAATAATGGCGTTGTATGTGCCCACCTCAAGCATAACCTCTGCCCCTTGGGGAGGGCCGCCGTTGATGACGAACGTGTACTTCTCATGGTCGACGGTTCGCCAGTCAGATAAGACAGGCTTGAAAGATGCTTCAATCTCCCAGTTTTTCACTAGGTTTTCGACGATCTGTTCCAAGCTCCCGGCAGCGTGGTCCTTCTTCTTAGCTGTATCATGTGTCAGTGCTGAGAATACCAGGGATAGGACGAGTAGCAAGGGTTGACATTAGGTCGATGTTGTGTATGTGATGGAACAAGAACCAGTGACACCACCCAAGGGTAGTCGAAGCGGAGAGAGAGTGAGAAAGCGAAAGAGAACAGGCGAAACGAACAAGGTCAATCAAAGACGGCAAGGAAGGAGCACAGCGCAATGCAGGCGATGTGTCGTGCATACGTGATCTCGATAAGACACGAGGACGACACGTGGAATGAGAGGAAGCGAAAGAGAAGCGAGGCAACAGTATGGTTGGCGGGACGCAAGGAGAGGAAGGAGTGAGGCGGAAGAGGAAGGGCGGGTGGGGATGTGCAGAGTGCATTCCAAGCGCGATGAGGTGCAGGAGGCTGGCTTGCGGTTGTGAAAGGCGACTCACTTGTTTCGTACACTTTGCGTGTCTTGGAATAGTCCGGAGGCACTCCGTAGCGCCACCTGGCCGTCTTGTCCTTTAGCACGGCATTCGGGTCCGTCACGTAGTCTGGCAGTTCTGGCGCAGGAGGAGGAGGCGAGAGAGGAGAAGCGGCTTGCGTGTCGGCGGCAGCCATGTGGATGTCGACGCAACGGTGCAAGGAAGGTCGGGTGGTTGACAGTTGCGGGTGTGCTGGTGCGGCGCCAGGGGAGATAAGTGTAGGTTGAATGAAAGAGGTATGAATGTAGAGAGTTGGATGAAGTTGTGGTGGCGAGGTCGAAGGTCTGCGACAAACGGCGCGTCTGTTTGCAAACGAGGGTTTGCCTCGAAGGTCTTTTGAAGACGGAAACGGTGGAAAAAGTAAAACAGGGGAGACGAGAGTAGTCCAACGTACAGTCACCACCAGTGAATAGTCAAGGTCGGAGAATTGAGCGCAATGAGAAATGAACGGCTGGGAACGAGGGTAGAGGGTCTATTTCTACGTCTCGGGCGCCTGGTGCTATCGAGCAGCCCGGTATGTGACTGAGTCGATCTTTGAAGTCACTGCCCAGAGCCACATTCACGGAATCGGCTAGCAGTACACATGGCAAGATCTCTCTTACGGCGGAATGTGTATCGTCCATACCGGGTCATCCAGGAGAGGACTGCCGGCTCCCTTCTCCAGGCCATGGTTTAGTTTCAAGCAGGAAGCCTTGCTGCTCGGTTTGGGAGCGCCAGACCGGGGGCGCGAGACTCTGTGCGACGTCCACTACCTGCGAGCAGCTGCGGGCGTCTGCAAACAACCCTGTCCGATGGGAATAACGGCGTGTGAGGGTTGGCATAGCAGTGCACGTCGAGACCAGAGAAGGGCCGTCCTGGCCGTACACGGCAGCTTTTGGGGCGAAAAAAGCGAAAGACAGAGAGGGGGATGGAGGGCCGAAGCCGTGAGGGGAGGGATCAGAGGAAGGTCGCTCGGCAGGGCATGCCCGTCCCGTCAATCCGCGGGAGGCCATAATTCTCAGGAGGCTCGCCTCTGAGCATGTCCCGCGTGCGATTGATGGCGGCCTCGACGTCGTCCTGGCGTGGTGGAGCCAAGGGAGCGAGTGCATGATACAGAGCAAGGGGGGAAACAGAGAGGGATGCCGGTATGCCTCGAGGGCTCAGTGGCAGTGATGGTGGTGGTGATTGCTTCAGTCGTGGGCCCCACAGGAACGGGGGACGGGGGGACGAGGGACGGGGAACGAGGGACGAGCGTAGGTGAGACTCATGGACGTCTGCCACACGCAGGACAGGCCGTGTGCGGAGAGCGCTGGTGTGAGTCCGACATGGGGATCCTTTGTTGCTGGATGGACGGATGGACGGATGGGCGAGTGGGTGTGGACGTCGTGGTGGTGGTCGGTGGTAGCCGTCACCTACTCCTGGTGGGAATGTCGGCACGGGATTCGAACAAGCCGTCTCCTCTGGCACACACGCGATGCGATGCCATGCGATGCGATGCCATGCCGACGAGGGGAGAAAGAAGAGGGACAAGATGGGACGACTCCGGATGACTAATCCACATACTCACAGTGCATGGTCGCGGTGCAATCTGAATCCATCATGGACGAGCGAAGGCCAAGGCCAAGGCGTCGTCTGTATGAGGAGCGACTGGGATGGGGCGAGTGGATGCGTCCGATGGCCATGAAGTGAACGATTGGATGATTCGAACGAGTGAATGTTCCAGGCATGTGCATCCGGTACTCAATCAATCTCAGGAGTGAGTGGGTGAGGGACTGGGGACGGTAAGGTAAGGTGCCGAAGTTAAGGTAAGGTGAATCGAGTGAAGAGACTCCGGATCTGTGCGAAGTATCCTAAGTGCCTCAGGTATTCACCTCCTCGGCTACCAACCTCCTCCAAGGTCAACGTCTTCCCTCGACCTGCTACGAATCCAGCCAAGTGACGTGCCAAAACCGAATCGGCTTTTCATCTTCCTACTCCAGAGTACGCCCACATATGCCTCCTTATCGTGCTTGATGCATCTCGCTCTCGGCATGCTTCATTTCCATCATCGCTTTCCTTTTGCTCCTCCCGGTCAATTCTAGCAGCTCGACAACTCCGTCCTCCTGCGTTTTTTTCCTACCTCCTCCCTGCACCTTCCACCCGACGCGCTGCAAAGCCGACGTCGGCGTTCCTCGCCTGTAAGGCTGTCACACGCCGTCGAGATGATGCCCATTCCATCGCAAAACGGCGGACCTGCTGCGTGTGGCAGATTTGTGCGTGTCGTGTGTGACCTGGGCGGTCCACTGACCTGGACTCAGCGAGACATCGAGAAACGACAAGTGAGCGCCTGCTGCTCATAGTAGCAAACTCAACGTTTCGAGCTCGGCGCTGTCGTACCGCTACCCAAACCTTCCTCGCCAGTCTCACACCCCAGCGCGATAACCCCCGTGCCGAGCATCCAGTCGGTACAGTCCGGCACCCCTTTCTCCTTGACATCCTCGTGGCTGTGGTTGAGAAATCCAGGCGAAGCGCACTTCCAGGTACGTTGCACGACGTTGGCGGTTGCTGGATGGTGTCATGCACCTTGCTGCCATGGGCAGGCTCACGTCAACTTCGCTTTTGCTGCACTTTTGCTTGCATTCATCTTCTTCTCACCAGACTACGGTCTCGTCCTTTGGATCCTTCTGAAGCTGCGGCGGGGAAGCGTAGGGTCGCGGGCGGGCCCCCACAGCATAATCTTCCGAGAGTCATCATGTCGCTTCCCGATGAACCCTTGCTCTCAGCAATCCAGGACTCGGAAGACATTTTAACTGGCGGGCCTCTTTCATTCTCAATTTGTTACGTTTACGGAGATATGTAGGTCGCCGTCTCTGTCGAGACTCCTCCCCGCCGACCTGGTTTCCACAACCCACCAACCCAATGAGCTGGCCATATCGCGTGGCAACCCATCGATCTGGGACCATGTTCGATCATGGACATGGCTTCATCTGTTGTGGGTGCTCCAGCGATGGGCCTCATCATCCGTTTCTGCGTTTCACATGTACGGGACAAGCAGCGCGTCCAGCGGCGGCCTCCTCCTATTCAGCAAGCCGCTAGAGGACAAACTGATCTGGAGAAAACGCCACCCAGCGCCATGACTACATGAAATGTATATCTTTGCATTATAGCCGCCTTTCAATGCTCCCGGGCGACTCGATCCCTTCCCCGCTGCATTAATCGCAAATCCTTTTTCGGAATTCCATTGCATACGCAGGCCAGCTCCGTTTTATAGCAACAGGTGAACGCCGACCAGACCAATGTCCCTACCTGGTTGACCAGGGCCTTGTCATGTGTCCTTCGCGCACAGGGGTGAGATGTTACCAGTGTGGTGGCTATGGAGACACTGTTGCAGGCTAGCCTTTCCATCTGGACAGGCGCGGTTACCGTGCGAATGTGTAAGTCCCTAACAAGACATTCAACCCTTGAAATGTCCTCTTTCGGAGCACGGTCCTTTTAAACTCCTTTGCTATTGGTGTTACTACTTCCGTTTGCATCACTCACTATCCCATCATCTTCCATCTGTCGACCTCCCTCCGCGAACACTCATCCGACGAAACCCTGCACCGTTGTCTGCTCAACCAGCTCGTCAACTTATACGGCTTCAGGTGAGCGTTCCGTTGCTTGGATAGCTAATGTATAGCTGTCTGCTACTCGACGCGGCCCCCCGCTGTAATTCAAAGCCGATTGTCGATTTGGGAAGACCACCTGCTCACCTTCTCCGGGAAATCAGCCCACTCGCTGATGTAATTGCTTTCAATTCATTCAGGCAGGAATAACAGTGTGCCCGCACGAGGCTACTTTCCCAGGTTACAATGCAAGTGCCCGTGCCCGTGTTTCATTAGTGGACACTGGTGGTGATGTCGTTGGGCAAATATGTGTACCGGCTCGGGCTGTGACATCTTCCAGATTTACCGGCCATGCGAGCCAGCGCTCTCTCCTGACGACCGTACGGCGCTAAAGATGCGAAAAACGTCCTTCCATATATTCGACTCGCATCTACCCTCTGCGTCGATGTCCAAACAAGTGTGTGCGGAGTTGATGTATACGGCACGATCTGCAATGTCAACTGTTAAGTTACTCGAATACAATGCGTTGGTATCAGCGGCAGAGCTCTACCATCTCACAGGTCTACCATTCTACCACTGCGCCTATCAGGAAGGAGAAACTTATATGTGGTGAAAGTTTGTCTGATCTACCCATCCAACGGTCACTCTAGGGAGCTCGCGGTTAATTCTCCGAAGCTGGGTACAACATGACGAAAGAATTTCTCTGGAAATGGCTCTGTTTGTAACCGGCGTTGCGTCCTTTTGGCCACGTTCCTGCGGAACCATTATACGACAGATATCGAGTCCTTCAATGGCCTCTACAACCAACTGTCATACACTGACAACCTGGAGTGACAGAGACACTGCAGTATCACAAACGTTGTTTCGAAGTCTATTACGTTAGCCTTATGCTTATTATTCGAAGATTCCTTCGCACGCGATAACACGAGTATGATAACAATCGATTTGCGAACCTTTACCGGCGATGAATCCCGGAGAGGAGAACACGTAAAAAGCAATACGCCAAACATGTACAACTTCCTTACCAAGGTAGGAGATTCTTCACGCTCGGAGCGCTGCTGACTCATTCAAAGACCTTGGTACACTGTCCTCGCCCTGTGGAAGTCTTAAACCACGTACCTGAATCCCCTGGTTAGCACGTTCTCAGGGCAGGGCAGGGCGATGGTGTGGTGTGTCCGACTTCTTTAGGCCATGAGGAATGCAAGGAGTGGTGTTGACGTAGGTGCAAATGGGAAACCACACTTTCCCACACCCGGTCCAGCAAGGTGACACTGCCGTACACAAAGTGATCGCTCACATTCTTCGCCATCCTGGACCGAGGTGGAAGACGGCAAGGCCGGAAGCGAGCGATGGTCTCGAAACCGTCATGATCAGTGCAACGCAGTTAAGACAAAAAGTCAGCACGACCACCTATCCATCGTCATCCCGTTAGAAATCACCAGAGCTTTCACAGCGTCCCAAAGCTCATTCGGATGTAAGACTTCGAGCCTGTAACGCGCATACGACAGACGGGTCTGCTGGTGAGGCAATCACCACTTCCTTCCCGTGGCCGAACAGTCCAGCTCAGAACGCACGAGCAGACAGACACCGCAGCAGTTCGGCAGCGATGATGGTTGGAGGGGCCACGAAGAGGAAGCGGCAGCTGAAGGGTTTCTTGTGTATGTGTGTGCGTGTCTGATCAGCCATCCTTTGTCCCATGACGGGCTTTCCGTCCGTCAGGTAACCAGGGAGGAGGGAGCAGCCGCTACACTACCCCCTTTCCTCTCCTCCAAGGAATGTCTCAGCGGCAATTCTCACCTTGTTTCTCTTCCCTTCCCTTCTCTCCCTCGGCTCGGGAGAATGCCGAAGCGGGTTTGGCTCGACTACCGAACGATGTACCTTCCCTTCCGTCCGCTTGCCACACAACAAATACACGCACTTGCTTCTTGTTCCATCGAGTTCACCGCCTTTCGTTTTCCATTCCTCCTGACCCCTCCTCGTCCTTCGGGAATCGGGTCAGAGCCGAGCGACTGCGCACGCGCAATGGGGAGCCAATGGTAGGTACTTGGTCCGGCAATGCCTCCTTCTCTTTCATACTGTCCTCAGTCACCGGCATCATTTCCACTGGGACTTGGCCTCTTCTTCTTCTTCTTGTTCTCGGCAGATGATTACTACCCTTGTAATCTCCTTGGACGGTGATGGTTCCCCGCGCGGTTAACACTGACCGGTAAATCCAACGCGATCTGCCGAGCTGGAATGGAGAATGAAGATGTTCCAGGTGCACTGGCGGTAACTACTTACCTGCCATACGCCGTTTCGCTCTCACCTTACTCCGTACCATGGTCAAGTAGTATGGTGCCTATAGATCAGACATACACATACCACGGCGGAGGAAAATGGCGGGAAACCTCCAGAGAGGGGTTTCCCCCCAACGATCATTGTAGAATGGAGGAAGAAGATAAAGCAAAAGTGGAAAAAATTATATCCTGTTGATATATAATTTACCCTTGGTCCATCTAACCACATCAAATGCCTCGCACCTTAACAACTCACGTAACATGTCCATCATATCATCTACAACGAAGAAAAACCAGGAAATTATCATCCTCCCGCATGCGAATGTACAAACACACACCCATATACACGAGGCGGGAAACCCCAAATACGGTTCCAGCATCACGGTTCCCGTGAAATGTGAACACACGAGAACAGATAAAACACAAAATACAAGAAAAGAAGAAGAAAAACAAGAAGAAAAAAAAGAAAACTCCAGCCCAAAATGCTACAGACCCATAAGCGGGAAGCGAGAGAAAAAAGGGGGATATACCCATCCTCAAAAATCGAACCAAAACATGATGCAAAAATGTAGAAAGAAATGAACCCTTCATCCGCCACCAAGGGATATATGAGAAAAAAGGAAGAAAAAGCCACGCCCACTCAGACTTTCAGAACGGGGGAAGAGAAAAAAGGGGGGAAAAAAGCGTTTACGCATCGTCATGACCGGCGTCAACGTCATCGTAGTCGTGCCAGATCTTCCGCACGGGCGGGCCGTTCGAGGGCGGCTTGGTCGATTGGATCCGGCGGATCTGGAAGAGCGGACGGGTCTCGCGGAGCGCCTTGAAGGGCGGGCTCGTCAGCACCGAGGACGACGCGCCGAGGGGGTGGTGGTGGGAGTGTGGTGATGATGATGATGATGTTGAGGGGCGGCGGGAGCGATGGGGGGTTGATTGATTGTCTGTTCCTGTCCTCGGCCCCGGCGGAGGAGGAGGAGGAGGAGGAGGGGAGGGGATGGAGAGCGGATCGTTGAGATCCAGGGGTAGACATGGTTCTGAAGCGACGGCGATGTCGTCGTCGAGCTCCATGCGCACGGTGTCTTGCGTCGCCGCATCCTCGCTCGTCGTTACCTCCGCGTCCAGCACGACACCATCCAACATGGACGCAAGATCGGCGGGGGCCGCGACGTTCTCCTCCTGCGCCGCCGCCGCCTCCTGGACCGACACGAGGCCGGCCTCGCTCGAGACGTCGATGCCATTCCAGAGGAGGGGGCCGCGGTAGCCTTCCTGGCGGGCGAGGTCGCGGACGCGGCGGTGCAGGTCGCGGTCGCCGCAGCGGAGGCAGAAGGCCAGCATGGTCGTGATGACGCCGCGGCCGAAGCGGACGCCCTCGTGCTTGTGCCGGATGGCGAGCATCTCGAGCCAGACGGCCTTACCGCCCTGGCGGTCGGCCCGGTTCAGGCAGTCGACCAGGAGCGGGCGGAGGCCGTTGATGTCGGCGCCCCAGCCGTCGGCGAGGAAGTCCTCGTAGACGCGCCAGGCGCGGGTGAAGCCGGCGAAGTGCAGCGTGCCCCGGAGGATGGTGTTGAGCACGAGGGGGCTGGCGGGGACGGCCTGGAGGACTTTGCCCCCTAGCTCGCGTCGGATCAGCCGGCCTTGGGCGGCGGTGGTGATCTTGACCATCGGATGCGCGAGTGTGAGGCCTTTCTCGTCCAGGCCCCGCATCATCTTGACGAACCAGCTGAACCGGTCCGCCTGCCGGGAGCGGAGGTAGTACGTCAGGATGGAGGCGCACGTCACCTCGTTCGGCCGGCTCTTAGTGTCCAGGAAGCTGACGATGGCGGACTCGCAGAAGGCGTTACGCTGCAGCGAGCCGAAGCCGGTGATGAGGAGGTTGTAGGTGTGGATGGAAGGTTGGGCGGAGGAGGTCAAGAGGCAGTTGGCGAGGCGAAGGACGAGTTCGGAGAAGGGGAGCTTGCTGGGGTCCGCTTTGTGGTCGCGGAAGAGGGAGCGGATGGTGTCGTTCCGTTGGCGGTCTTGTGCGTGGAATTCGTGAATGTCGTATTGGCTATAATATGGGCGAATGCTCAGCTCCGCCAGCGCTTGTTCGAAGCGGGTGAACTCGACTTGCTTCAAGCGCCGCGCCTCTTGTAGCAGGACGGACGGCGTTTGTCGGAAGACCCTGAACTCTTGGAAGACCTCGAGGGCGAGACTGGCGAAGCTCTTCAGGGAGTCTGTGAACTCTTTGCTGTAAGCGGCCACTTCTGACGCGGATGGACTTTGCGCGGCCTGCTGTACTGTTTGTACGTCCTGTACGATATCCATGACCGAAGCCATCCTCTTGACCTCGGTGCAATCCCGTATACTCTCGTCCCAGCCATCGTCATAAGGAAGGCACTGGGCCGTATGCACCAGTTGCCGAAGCTTGCGCATTTTTGGCACCACCTCATGTTGACTTAGCGACGCGAGACGCTTCAGGGATTCCGGGAGATCTTGCAGGTTCACCTCACCCGGGTTCTCCCACAACTTCAGGTGCGCCAGCCACTTATACACCATCAGCACGACCGAGGCCTCGTGGGTATGGAGCTTCTTGCGCGAGACCTGTCGGCCGTATGCCCGTTCCCGGTAGTTAGACGGAGCCCATAGTGACTGCGGGGGGAGACGATTTCGCCGGAGCGACAGGCCCGTGTTCGGCGGCCACGGCGGACTGCTGCCATCGCGGAGGGACATCGGATCCACCGCGAGAAGATCCCAGTAGGCCGCATAGTTGCCCGCCGCGTCTTCTTCCTGCGCCAGCCGCACCAGCAGTTCCTGGACGAAGGGGTCGTCCCAATCGAGCAAGCCGTTGTTGACGACCTCCTGGCCCATCTCCTCGCCCGACAGCCTCGCTCGCGCGACCTCCTCCCACACATTCTGTGCCAGCCGCCAGTGTTCTGAGATGCCCGCGCCCCAGGCTTGGACCCGGCCGTCCTCCCCCTCCGGCTGCGACTGGTGCTGTTCAAGGCCCGCCGTGCCGGTGTCCAAGTCCTCGAGCTCCTGCTTCGCCTTAGCGATCGCCTCGTCCCATTGCTGCCGCCGCGCATCCTTCTTATTCTTGTCGGCAAGGACGGCCCCGGCGAAGATGGTGGTGTAGCAGAAGGTGGAGGTGGGCGTTAGGAGACGCAGGGAGCGTCGGGGCGGAGCGGCTCGCCGGGCGACGGAGAGAGAGGAGGGCGTGGAGCTGCTGCACCCGCATCTGCTCGGAGCTATGCGGGACCAGACCGTTTGCATTGCTATCGGCGGCGCATGGGAGTCTGGAGATCTGGTAGGGGAGGTGTGCGCGCGTTCACGTCGCCGAGGTCGGCTCGGGGTGGAGGGAGCGGGTCGTTGGCGGCGATGTGAGGGAGTGACCGCAGGGAACGGCGGGCATGAGGGTGCGCAGGGTTCCCTGAGGTCCAATTGAGGCCGTTGAAAGGGTGGAAAGGCTCGGGGTTGACGGCGGAAGGGATGGAGATGCTGTGAATCTGAGATCGGCGTGGATGGCAGCCAAGAAAAATGACAGTGACAGCGAGCTGATTTGCCCGGGCATTGCCGAGGGGCTGCCTGCAAACCACGCAAACAGCTCTCTACCCCGCGGAGCCGGCATCATCATCTCTCGACAACCCCGCCAAAACATTTCGGGCTTCCCCTTGACAATTCACATATCATTCTCCCAGATTTACTTCTTCTCTCTCACCAATATGCTTGCACTCGCCCTTACCGCTGAGCTCAATGGGTACGGCATCCTCTCTCCCTCTTCAAACACCGCAGCCGTTCATTCTCCCTTCCCCTAGCCTCCTCACACAGAAATACTGACATCCAACTCCACCCACCAGCGTCACCGACCTCCGGCCCGACGATACGACGGAGAACCCGTTCTACTACACGTTCAAGGTACAGTGCACGTCCTGCCGGGAGGTGCACCCGAACTGGGTCGGCGTGAACCGGTTCGAGGAGAACGAGGTCAGCGGCAGCCGGGGCGAGGCCAACTTCGTCTGGCGATGCAAGAACTGTAAGGTTCGAACGAAAAACCAAAATGATAACTGTTCTTTCCCTCCCTGCCCCGAACGCGGAAAGCTGACGTCCATACGTACGTACGATAGAGAGAGCACTCGGCCAACATCCGCGCCGGCCCGACGCCGTACCCGCAGCAAAGCCCGCCAAAGCCGCAGAACATCCTCGAGTTCGACTGTCGCGGGCTCGAGTTCGTCGAGTTCAAGCCGGAAGTAAGCACGCGCGCGCACATACACACATCGATACACTTCTCTCTTCTCCCGTTCTCTCGCTCCCGGTGCGAACAGCAATGAAATGCGACAGGGCTAACTTTCTCCCGGCACAGGGAAACTGGCTCGCGACCGGTCTCGAGTCCGGGACCAAGTTCGCCGACATCGATTTGCAGGAGGGCGAGTGGTATGATTACGACGATAAGGCGGGGGAGGAGGTCAGCATCAAGGATCTGAAGTGGGAGATCCGGAGGGCGTGAGGCGAGGGGAAAGAAAGGCGGTCCTGGATCTAGGAAGAGAAGCACATGGGATGATGCGGGTGCAATAACGACGACGATGATGACGATGAGACACGACGGCGACGATTTTTCTGGAGGCGGCGGTTGACGAGTTGACGATGATGACGACGATGGGACGTGAGCATGAGGGACGATCGATCTAGGCGGATACGGTACTTGAAGGCGCATTCGGGTTGGATGGCGGAGAGCGTGAAGGAAATGGGACCAGGGTGTTCATGTTCGAAACAAGGTGTGGATGGCATATACAATGATGATCTTGTGAGTCAATGTCACACTATATCGCAGCCTCCGAACTCTACTCTCCTTGTTCACAACGCGATGCCAGCCTCTATCACTTCATAAACAACGCACTCCAGAGGCATCCCTGTTCTTCTCTACGCCAGCTTCCCAGGCACAAACGGATGCCCAGCGCTCAGCCCCCCACAGACCGCCCACGCCTGCCCATTCACATAGCTCGCCTCGTCGCTCCCCAGAAACAAGACGACGCGGGCGACCTCGTCAGCAACGCCGCCCCGCCGCAGCGGATTCAGCTGGCCAATCTTCCGCTCCGTGCCGCGCTGGCGCGCCAAGTCGTACACCGGCTTCGTCATGCCGGTCTCGATGATGCCGGGGCAGACGGCGTTGCAGCGGACGCCGGTGCCGGCGAGCTGGTAGGCGACCGTCTGCACGAGGGAGATGACGGCCGCCTTGGAGGCGCTGTAGTCGGTCGGGCCGGCGTTGGCGCGCAGCCCGGCGACCGAGGCCGTCGCCACGATCGAGCCGGATGGTGCGGGCTTGTCGGCGGAGGTTCGTTGCATGGCTTTCGCGGCGTATTTGATCGCGAGGAAGACGCTGGATCCCTCACCAATGTCAGTCTGCTGCTGCCGTCGGGAGTTTGGTCTCTTCCGATTGAGGAATAATCCCCTTCAGGGGCCCATCGCACCTTAAAACATTAACCCTCATCACCTCCATAAACTCATCCGCCTCAATATCCCCAAAGCGCTTCGCGCCCGTCACGCCCGCGTTCGCGAACATGACATCCAGCCGACCGTACCGGGCCAGGGCGTCCTCGACCGTCGCGCGCACGCCCGCCGCGTCCGCCGCGTCGAAGCGGCGCGCGTGCACGGCGACGGCCGGGTAGAGCGCGCGCAGCTCCCGCTCGTGCGTGGCCAGGTGGGCGTCGTCGAAGTCGCAGAGGTAGACGGCCCGGGCGCCGTTTCGGGCGAATTGGTGGGCGGCGGCGCGGCCGATGCCGAGGGGTGAGTTGGCGCCTGTGAAGGGTGGTGAGCGTTTTTTCTTTTGCTTTCGCTTCCCCATCGGGCGATGGGGAGGGGGATGGGGGGATGGAGATGTGTTGGCCGCACGAACATACCTGTGACGATGACGACCTTCCCTTCTACCCTCCTATATAGTTGATCGCTGTGAGCTGAACTGAATCGCCCGCGCCTACTTCTTCCCACCCCCGGCACGGAAGTATATGAAAGAAGAAAAGAAGAAGAAAAAGAAAGAGAAAGGAAGAGAGAAAAACACCCCCTCATCCCGCCTCCTTCAGATACCCTCACTCACTCACTTACTTCCCAGTCGAATCACCCGCAACCTGTTGGATCCCGGGAAGTCCCTCAAACGTGCCCGTCGAGTCCGGGGCCGGGTTCGGGTTGCTGACGGCGGGCTGCTTCGACGGCGATGGCATGGCTTGTCGTCCTTCCCCTTCTTTCTATCTCAATTCGTTCGTGCGTCGCTTTTGAGGGATTGGAGGAGGATAGAGTAGAGACGATGAGGAGGAGCGGAGCGCGGCGCAGGCCGGGAGTTAGTTCTCTCAGAAGAGCGGTTCACTCGAATTCCAAGCAATGTTGTGCTGCCAGCCGTGTATGTGGATATCTATTCAGTAGAACATGGAAGTAGATGCGTACATATTTAGACATGTCCAACGCGAGCGAGCATCGGACAAGGTCCCTCCTACCCCCGGGTTTTCCGAGACAGGAGGAGCTGCGGGGTGCGGGGAAAAGGCACTCGCTCGCCGCGGAGCCGAGGCGTGAACCGAGCCGAACCAACCCCAGCCATCCATGCATGACTCTGGATCGCAACCACAATCTCCAAAAAGCCAGTTATATCTCACCCATGCGGATTTGAAATTCTCACTCTGTTCATTTCAGGGAAAGGAAAAGAGAGGAGTGAGAGAGGATGTGGATACATATGGATATATGGGGATGATAGTTACTGTACGGAGTGGAGGTAAAAAGTCGCCCTCCGCCTATCTCCCTCCTTCCCTTCCTATGTCATGAAAAGCCTGAAATCAGCGGCCTCTTCTGTCATGCTAGAGATGACCTGTAATCCATATTATATAAACAGCCAGTCATCCGTTCACTCATCCACCCATCCCTCCATACATAACCGATCCCCACAGTCCCTGTCATGCCCGATAAATTATAGAGTGGAGAAAAAGCAGCAATGATATCAGGGAAAAAAAGGGGGGTAAATATAAACACGAGAAAAAGGAAGCATAGCAATTATATACCAAGAACGAGGAAGAGCAAGGATAGAGGCGAGCAGCGGAGAAGGGAATGGGGAGAAAAGACCAAGGAAAAGACCATAAACATCCAGGGTATTATCCGAGAAACCAGAAACCACCAAAAGAAAAAAAAGAGAAGAAAAAAGGAGAGAAAGAAACAGAGCAAGGCGCCCCCTCCCCCTCCCCCTTCCCCCAACCACACAGGCCATCAAATCGCATAATTCTCCGCATGCAAAAAGATCTCCTCCCGCTCCGGGTTCTGAAAAACCTCCGACTGCAACCGAGCCACCGTCTCGGCAACCGCGACACGCATACCCGGCGGTCCACACACGAACACGCACGTCCGCCGACCCTTCCCTTCACGCACCATCTCCTTGAGCAAGTACGGGATATCCGGCCGGCCGTACTCGGTGCTCCAGCCCGTGGCCGCCGGCTTCCGCACCGTCGCGGGGAGGAAGGCGAACCGCATCAGGCTCTTCTGGAACTCCGTCGGCGTGGAGGGGAAGCCGAAGTCGAAGGGCTGCGGGGGCTGGCCGGGGTGAGGGGAGGTGAGGGAGGGATCGAGGGTCGA
The DNA here is from genome assembly GCA_019775845.1 of Myrmaecium sp. VS I D KN 1. Taxonomy (NCBI): domain Eukaryota; kingdom Fungi; phylum Ascomycota; class Dothideomycetes; order Valsariales; family Valsariaceae; genus Myrmaecium; species Myrmaecium sp. VS I D KN 1. The sequence continues at coordinate 737,224 of JADQAV010000022.1, forward strand.
GGCGGCGGGGGCGCCGGAGGCGATGGCGGTGTTGATGTCGACGGAGAGGTTGCGGACGCCTTGGCCGCGACGGAGGGAGATGGGGACGTGTGCACCTGGCACGCCTGGGTGGACTGGGATGGGATGTTGTATTGTTGGTAGTGCGGACTGGTAGATGCCTAGACCTTCTTGACTGGACGGCTGGGAATGGTTCCGCGGTCCTGAGGGTCTCAGGTGGGCTTGAGGGAGAGCAGTGATTGCGTCTTCGTTCTCGCGACGGAGCTCTTTCTCCCGCTCCGGGTCACCTTGGGCTTCATCGCGGATAAGCGCCGAATGGCGTTTCGTGCTGATGCTGGAGAGCCGTTTGTCGGCGATATCTTGGAATGCCTCGTTGACGCGGTCGTGGAAATAGAGGCTTACCGGCCGAGTCGGCGTTTGAGCGCTGACAAGCTGTCCGGTGCGCGCGATTCGTTTCGCAGTCGTGATATAGAAGCGGCATTGTACGGTGTCCGGGGGAGCGAACTCGCGACAAATTCGCAATTCCTCTCTGAACCACTCCATAGTCTCAGGACGCTTGAGGGCCCATATCACTTGGACAGACATCGTCACCGCCTTGCCATCACGCATGCGTTTGATGAGATCGAGGAGTTGGCTAACGATAGCCGTGATGCCACTCCCACCGGCTATCAGAATGACGTGATCGAATGATTCGATTCGCCGTGGCATACCGCCGTAGGGGCCATCGATGAAAGCACGGTAGGTGTGCCATGGGCCATGTTCAACCGCGCTCTCGAGGACCTTCTCCGTAAATCCGCCATAAGGTCGAAACACGAGCACCATATCTCGGTAGCCTTCACCGTAGGCCGACGGGAAGTCGTCGCTGCAAAGAGAGGCGATAGTGAAGGGATGATTCTCGAACACCGAGATACCAGGCATCCTGAGGTACACGTACTGTCCTGGTTTCCACTTGACCTGGGTCGGTATCGTCACCTTGATCGCATTTTCCGGTAAGATAGTCACCGCCGCTTCATCACCAATGAGCCAGGACAGCCTGAACGGGTTCGTCCAGTTGAGGAAGAAACAGCGGGTGAGGTAAGAGAAGAGCCAGATGGCCAAGGTCGTAAACAGGTAGTCCCAAGAGGTGAGGAAGTTCTTGCAATGCCAGAATATCATCGCCAAGAACACGATCGCAACCGGCACATGCAGCACAACGAAGAACTCGTACATCCGATGCCGAAGCTGTGGGACTGAATGGACGCAAAGAAAAGCCAGCGGAGCGAAGGCAGCAACACCTGTAGATACATAGTCAGTTTTAGGCTCGAAACGAAAACGGTTGAACGTGGCGCACCTGTGCCGTAAGGGTAGAAGCCCTTCTGGCTCAGGAAAGACTTGAAAGTAATCGCGCCTGCCTGGTCCCAGATAGGGGTCACATAGAAAGGGATCATGTGAACCAATGCAAGGAAGAGGCAGAGGTAACCACCCCAGCGATGAAGAACGTTCAATCGCTCGTGTCCGATTCCGGTCAGCAAGGAAATTATATTGGCCTTCATGCTGAGCGCAATGATCCAGGGGACCATTGACACGGCGATCATGCCTGCGCGTATAGCTAGCGGAGGTGATCCATAAGCGATGCTATCCCAATACAGCGGTTGCGGCACGAAGCAATACAGCGTCACGAAGACCAGCGCGGCGAACACAATGATAGTCACGCTCAGGGACGGGAACACGATCGGCGCCCATCCCTTCTTGGTCGGAATGACCGGAAGCGGCCGGTAGAAGACCCATCTGAACAGAGCGATGGTATAATTAAGCGGCCGGAAAGTAGAGACCGACGGCCCCGTCTTCGGCGGAGCCGGCAGTTCGCCGGACCTCGGAAAGAACTTGTTGGTGGACTTGTCAGTATCCAGCACCGACAGCTCGTAGTCTGTGTCCGGGGACGACGTGATCGAGGACTGAAGTACCTCTTCTTGATGGAGCGCCGTGCGGATCCGGTCGGTGAAAGCATTGTAGAAACGGACCACGGACGCGAAGAACAACAAGATGATACAGAAGTATACCCATCCCAAGGCGTATTTACCGCTTTTGTTGAACGGGTCTCGTGTATTAGCTTCGACCAGACCCGGAGGACTGCTCGAATTGTAAGGCACATTTATACGTTTTACGATGCCCGCGCCCAGTTCTGATATGCTCCTTTCCGCCGTGAGGACCGCAGGTATGAGCTTCTCGATTGCCTCTTCGGCCGCCCTGGGCAGAGGATCCGGAAAAGCAGGCATTGCTGAAATCGAAGTCCGACGGCAGCACCTTCTGCTATTCGAAACCTTGTCGAAGCGACCTGTCCGCGAGTGGACAGGACAAAAAAAAGATCACCGTTTTCGATCGGATCAGATAACTACCAGGATAAGGCACACATCGAGGACGCCGTCCGGTTCTTCCTGAGGAAAATGGTACTTTGAAAATTCTCTAACAAACAAGGCCGGATCCGAGGTCCGTTATATAAGTCGCGCAGGAACAATGCGGTGTGAGAATGCGGCCAAAGTCCTATTGGGTCAAGATTTGAGGTTGTGTGACCAGAAATGTGGGAGAACGAGGTTTTTGATGTTGCGCAGTGGGTGCGAAGGAGGCTGGAGTTCAACACCAGATGCACTCTGCGTTTGTAGGATCGCATACAGCTGCAATAGGATCCAACAATCGCAGTAGAAGAGACGATTCGCGAGTCTGTCAAAAGGTGATGATAGGAGACAAAGAGCAAGATAAAAAAGATCAAAGGAGCACACGGGACTCGGCAGGCAGGATTGTAGAGCAGGATTGACAAATGCGAGGGCAACCACCGGGGCGTGACTCGAGTAATTGAATGCATGCTCCTTGCGCAAGCCTTCTCCGCCGCGGCGACCGGGGGTGGTGGGGAGGTGATCAAGCGATGGGAAGGATGCAGCCAACGGCATCCTGCGCGGAGCCGCTCTGCACCTGGCCCGCCCAATGACCGTGTGCGTGATGGGAGCAAGTTCCCACGCCGTCAACACTCATGGATGTCTCCCCCCGGCTCAGAAGGTGGGAGTGTGTGCTCACGGAGGCCATCCACCAGTAGGAATGGGCAGGTGGAGGACAGGGCAGCAGTGTCAACCCGGATGGAGGCCCATGATGGGGCCTCATCTGCTAGGCCGGACTCGTGGTCTGCAGGTGACGATCTGCCGAGAAGGGACAAGCAAATCAACAGGTCCTCACAGCCATTGGTGTCGCTTCGCATCTCGTCGGCCTCTCCACAGCGGGGAGGCGCCAGATCCTGTCAGGAGAAGGACCAGACGGAAGTGCAAAGCGTTGCATCTGGGCGCTGACAGACGGGAGTGGCGAAAGGGAAGGAGCGTGAACGCCGTCAAGATGCATGATGGCGGCCGGTTGGTTTGCCTCTTCTCCGTGGAATAAGAGAAAGCATGTCAGAGGCGTAGTAGGATGAGGGGGAGATGGGTGACTGCAGGTTCGCAGGATCCAAGCCCGCAGAAAACAGAACCGATCCGGCGGATTTTCTTTTGCGGCGTGGCGGCTGCGAACGCTGATGTTCTCTCTTCCCTCTCTTCCCTCCTCTCCCTTCCCCTCACCATGCCCGCCTGTCTCTCCTCTCCCTATCTCCCATACAGCCTGATTGCCTCGAACCGACGCCGAGATGCCGACGATCCGGGCACGGCATTGCCAACCAACGAGCGCGCACGAACGAAAGAAAGAGGAGAGGGGAAGAGAGAGAGACGAGAGTAGGTCAAAGGTGTCAAAAGGTGACGAGGCACAGGTGACAGGCCAGCCGATCCAGTGGCTGTCGTTGTCTCCGTACGCGCCGACCCCACTCGGCCTCGGGCACTAAGGGCAAGCTTCCATGGGCCCGCGCCACCCGGAAGTCCCTGGAGGTGGTCCCTTTCATCCATTATGTTTCCTGTTGCCAGCTAGGCAAAATTCCATCATCTACCGAGTGGTACTCCAATCTACTGTACGGAGCAATAGTACCTAGTGAACTCAGGCAGAGTATGATAGAAGGGGAGGGGAAAAATGTAATGAACCAAGATCAATGATGAAAACCACACTCTCACACCAGTGAACCACAGCATTCACGCAAAAGAAGATACGACGATACTAAAACTACTTCGCCTATAACATGTAAGCTACAAGAAGTTCCAAAGGGAACGAAAAGCAAAAAAAAATACAATTTTCTTTGCCCCAGTCCCGTCACCAAATAAGGAGAAGAAAAAGAGAAAGCCCTCCTTCCGAACCTACCTGAACAAGGAAAACCCCCTCACTTCCCCGACACAATCAGCCTCAAGCCGGAAAAACGAAACCAACGCCTTGCTGAATATCAAGAAGACAACAGTGACGGATCACACTAAATAAATAGGAGTAGTGAAGAGAAGGAGGTAGGGAGAGGGAAGGTGAAAGGATGATTGGAAGAAGAAAGGCAAGTAAAAAGTGCAAGAATGGAAGGAAGAAAAAGAAAAGCCAAGAGACAATAAACAGGAAGCAGGAAAGGAGAATGGACAGGACAGGACAGAAAGGTACAGCGTCAGACGCTGACGTCCCCGTCCAGATCCACGCCCTCGCTTCCCACCAGCGCGCCATCGTTCCACCCGCTGGTCGCCATGCCACCCCCACCAAACGATGAATCCCCCCGCTCGCCGCCCCCGATCATGCCTTCCCCTTCGCCTCGCTCCACCCACTCGTTGTCCCCGTTGATCTCCTTCCAGATCCGCTGGAAGTACATCCGGAGGCTCCGCAGGCCCCTCAGGTACCCGCGATCAACGTCGTGGGGTCGGTGAGGCGGGCACGGGACGTCTTCCGGGTACAGGTCCTCCGCGGTGACGCAGTTGGCAAAATCCACAATCTTCAGCTTGATCTCCGAGGTCGGCGGCGGTGGTTTCGGAGCCTTGGACGATTTGGCTTTCGTGGGGGGTGGATTGGCCGACGCGTCCGTAGTCGCGTTGGTCGAAGAGAGTGTGGGGACATTGGTCTGTGAGCTGTCATTCCTGCTCGAGCTGGTACCCGACTCAGACTGCTGTTGCAGTTCCTTGTCCCCATCGCCAGCGTCGCCGCGGTCGTAGAGCATGAGAAGGCTGCTCGCGTAGAGACGGTAGCCAGGTAGGTTCCTGATGAGGCTTTCCAAGGTGGACAACTTCTCAATGATGACCGGGATGTGCTTCTTCGCGGCTTGATACCCATGCCCGTCATAGAAGAAGCGAGTTAACGCATCTTGGAACTCCTTACCTGCCTTCAGATCGCGCCCAAAGTATTTGTCCTCGAACACGTAGGATTGCGTCTTGATATTCCAGACCTGCATCCCACAAACGCGCACTCCAAGCTCGCGAGACGTCGTCATTTGACACTTGCGCCGTTGGGATCGCTGTTTCTTTTCGTTGGCTTCCACTCCATATTGCCGGGTCCCCATCTTCAGATCTAACACGCATGGTCTGGCCATACCAGCGGTAAGATCCTCGAGAAGCAGGAAATGCTGCACTCGCTCGTCAGGTTGCAGTACTGCTTCTTTGGGGTTCGCCGGTGTATTTGGCCCAGCCGCAGTTGACTTCTTGCTTGAATACGGCGGCGAGACCGGAGCCGGAAGCATCTTTCCAGGGCCTGGAGAGGGTTTGACGTCTGTCTGACCGTCAATCGAGAGACATGGCTCATTGCTCCTATTTTCCTTAGCAGGCAGCTTGATGTCGTCATCCATGGCGAAGACTTCATCTTCCTGGTCACCGCCATAACCCTCTTCCTCGTGGAACTCAAGATGACTGCGCATGTTGCCGTCGACACCACACGGACGCCTTCTCAGGCCACCCCCCGAGTGGCGACGTCGAGGCAGACCCGCATTGGGTGCTTCTCTACCCATCTCTGAACTCCTCGCAACGGCCTCGCTATCGGACTCAACGTATTGAGCATTATCTTGAAGTGACCGGGGCCGGAACCCCTCATTGACGGAGCAACGCTCTGCCTCAGCTCTCAGAACTTGCTTGCGCGGAGACTCTTCGCGTAGCGCGGGATGTAATCCAGATATGTCAGCGCTGCTCCGACGTCCACTTGGAGCAAATTTAGGTCCTTGCTTATCGTCAGATTGCAGACTCCGGTTTGAGATACCGTGATGACCGTGGCGATGGTGACCATGCGAGTAGCGATGTATGGGAGGTGGAGCAAACACCTCTCTGAGCACCTGCTCCTGCAACTTTCGATTGACTGTAGTCGCACCCCAGCTAGCATGCTGCCTATAGGGAGGTCGCGTAGGGCTACTATCAGCAGAGCGACCGACTCCGGTCTCAGGCCCAAAGTCACTGGCATTACGTCTATGTAACTGAGACAGGAAAGACGAATCACTGGTCTGCGGCCTGTCCGCACTGCCGCGGGGTGGCATGCGAAAGAGGTTTTCGGGGATGATATGTCTGTTGTTCTCGAAAACAACCTGGGGAAGTGGCATCGCTTGCTGCGAATGGCTGACTACTCGCTGTTTGTTCATAGATTCCGCTGCTTTGGGAGTCTCCGGAGCCTCGGGCTCTCCAGGTTCGCTGCCGCCGACATGCTTGTCCGAAGGTATATTTCCTGAAGTAGACGCACCGGCACCGTCCTTACCGTCCGATTTCGTCTTCTTGCGCTTAGGAGCTTTACGGTATGTCACATTCAACACGCCTATGTACCTACACGCAACAATGAGTTAGCAAATATACGTACTTACGTAGGTTGGGCACTGGGGGCGGTCGCAGGTCGCTTGCTGAGGTTTCAGCTTTAAAGCCACGGACAGGTGTCACAATTGTCTTACCTTGGTAGGAACTCCAGCAGTTCAGGGTGATTTCTCTCCACCGTCTCATAGAACTCATTCTCGCGGTTGTTCAGCTGTTTACAGACTGCCCGGCGGGAAAATCTGTAGACGGTGGTATGTCCACCCACTTGATGGTCATAGGGCTTCAACTCCACGGCGCCTAAAGGAGCAGGCGGCTGGTTGTCGGGCTTGCGTTTTGTGGGGGAGCGTTTTATGGAAGAGGCTGTAGGGGTCGTGCCTAGATCGTCAGTAGCGCTGGATTCGTACTCGTGAACTGATCGCGCCGAATCGTCGAAAGACTCATACTCCGATTCCGTAGCAGAACCAGGAATTTCCGATAGTTGGGAGGCTTGTCTTTGAAGGTCTTCCTTCGATGCAACGGACGATTGCAGATCACCATGCAGAATCTGCTTTTCATGGTCATCCTCCAACTGCAATTGAATCTCCACCTCGCCTGATGCGTCTACCGGAGGCTCCCTGGGTTCATCTTGAGCAGCCTGCGGCGACAGGTCATCAGCCGCTGAGATAGGCCGTTCTGAAGTAATTTGGGAATCCTCTTTCGCAGACCGCCCTTCCCGTTGTACTTGGCGGTGAGGAAAGTACAAGGCAGAAGAGATATGTTCCCTTTCCGACTCATCGTCATCTTCTTCTGCCGCTAGAGAACCTCGAGTGTCCTCCATGACTCCAGATGCTTCGTTAACACCCGTGCGCCGATCTCGAGAGGTACCACGGGAATGCTTTGAGGGTGTTGGAGGAAGACTGCGAGAAAAGGATATCCGCCGATGAGATCCAGACGTCTGATTGTGATGGTTACGAATTTCCTCGAGGAGCTGGAAGGGGAGATTGGGCCGAGCCTGTTCTTCAGTCAGGGGGGTGTCTAGGTCGTCTGGGTCACCGTGACGGTCACGGAATACTGATTTTTGCGGAGAGACTATGATGACCTCCGTCTTTATGGGAGCTTCCCTTCCCTGCTCGGGAACGCCTGTACCCTCGTGTGCGAGCTCTTCTGCAGCTTCGGGGACTGGCTTCATGTCTGTGTCTCCCTTGAGATGTATGGCTTCTTGCAATTTGCCATGCGCAGACGAAGTGGTTGCCTGACGTTCTTTCGCCCGCTCTCCTCTTCTCTTGTGCTCTTGCGCAGCGTCATTCTCCTTGAACAAGCCCAGGTAATGGCTTGTCTTCCGACTCCGTGGAGCGCTGTGTTGTTCAGCCTTCGGCAGTTGGGCTTCAATCTTCTTATCGACTTGGGTGGCCTCCTTGCTGTTGTTTGATTTATCATCTCTTGTCCCTTTCAGGTCCATCGTAGCCCTTCCTTCGCGCCATGATCTGTATCGCAACCGTTCATCATTATCCTGCATCTCCTGTATAGATCTCGTAGCAGTGTCGAGGTCGTGCGAATCATGGGGAGTGGACGGACGTCCCACAGGAGAGTCCACGGGGCTCATGAAGGGCGGAGGGCTGTCGCGATTTCCTTTCTCCATCTCATCCCTATGAGGGCGTTGATGTCCGAACTCGTGTAGTGGGAAGCTCAGGCGGTTCTGCCTGTTGCGCCGAAGGTTCTCCGTGAGGACATAGCGGTCAAGATGTGGCGGGTTCGAAGAGGACGAGGGCGTGTGATGCTGGCGGAGTAAGGGAGGATCTATGAGTCTCCTGATAGGGGAAGACGCAGCCATTTCTGCAGTCTCTTCCTCGTTTGCAGCGGTAGTTTCGGTAGAATCAGGATGTGTGTGAGCATGTGGCGAGCCTGCTGGGCTATCGGTTGTTACATATGTTGTCGCGAAAATGCTGTCACGCTCTGACAGCTGGGGTTGGTCCACGGTAGGATTCCATAGCGTCTTGACGGACAACGGCGCCGTCTTCGATCTGCCGGACGCCAGCAGATTCTTAGGCGTCACCTCGCCATCGTCATCGTCGTCGTGGTGGTGAGAAGAGGCCCGTTTGGCGGAGCCATAGAGAGGCCGACCCTCAAGTCTTTTCGACCTCACCGGGGTCGCAGGTGAGGTATCTTCCGGAGGCGGGACCGCGGACATGGAGCCGACGACATTGGTCGGGCAGGGAGAAGCAATGGCGGGCTGAGAGGCAGGTGTCTCCTGGGAGCGGTGGTGATGATGTGCACCCCAAACCGACCTGCGAGAGCGATTGCCAAACAATGGAGATGGGAGTCCGATAAGGCTTAGTCGCGCGGCATGGCACCGAGCACGACAGACACACGGGTCCCTATAGTTTGATCCACGTTGCAGCGGGATGGCGGTTGTTTGGGCGCAGGTCGGGGCGGGCTGGGAAGAGGGTTTGCACTCGCAATGGCTGCGGAGAGGCGATGGTGAAAGGCGTTGGGATGGGCTTTTCGGTGCGGATGGTCAAGGTGCACCTGCCCTTGCCCATCGCTCGTCGCCCATCGCCCATCGCCCATCACCGCCTTCCCTCCCATGACTCGTCAGCGCCCACAACCTTAGACCCACCGTCCACGGCCCACGGCCCACGACCCACGACCCACGACCCACGATCCAGGACGGACGAACCCAAAACCGCCCAACCAATGCCACAGCGAACCTCGGCCAGCTTGCTGTCAAAGAACATGAGCGAACCCTCATAAGCTCAGTGACGGCTGCTCCCTTCACCCATCTTCAGCCGGAGAGACAGCATCGATGACCTCTATACAGAGTCCTCGTCGTGAGTAGCAGTGGAAGCCATTACCTAATGAGCCGTGCATAGCCTCCCAGGGGCCGACGAGAGAAGGTCATGCATCGTGTGGGCACATGCACAATCCTAGCTCAACCGCAGCCACTGCCATACATACGTGAAGTCTGAATGGTCAAACGCCACGGCTCGCGGCGCATGGAAAACATGCGAGCTGTAAGGCTGGGCTGGGAGCCGATCCATAGCTGCCGGGAACTTATTGACTGCCGCGGACCGACCGAGTAGGTCCTATAGCAGTTCACGAATAGCTAAATACTACTATACCCCAGAACTAAGAGTGGAAAACATCCACCTTCCTCCCCTATTTCACCCATCTCATCGTGGCCTTGAACCATCCGCATAATCAAATCTAACAGAGCAGACAGATCAAGCATAAATCCCGCGTCGGATTCTCCCTCCCTTTCGTCCCAGGGGCACTCAAATAACGTTTTAAGCTCCGTGCCTGTGCGGAGGGAGCCAACAGCGAAGCCGCACGGCTCGCAGATCATACCTCCTCTATGAGCTAGGTACTAGCTAGCGGTCGACCCTACAAAAAAACGTGGGCGGTCCTCGCGATTCGATACGGCACCACCGACAGCAGCGTGCAGCAATAGGTGACCACTAGGCACTTCGAAATGTCTGCGTGAATACGAATCACGGAGCGGACAGAGCTCTTATCTTCAGCTGTCTACGCTACAAAACCTAGCTAGTTACGTAGCGATACCATCATCAATCATCTCCTATACTTACTTGAATGCTGCTGCCCGGAATGGTTGACCGCGGAGCCGGAGGGTCTCACCGCCCAAAGTCCGCGAACAAGAAAAGAAAAAAAAAGAAACGATTGCGTTTCGCCAACGCCAGAGATGAAACATACTTAAATATCACGACACAGACAACAGATGTGAAACACATCAACTGACAATCACTTTGCAATTCGTAAGAGCCATGCCCGCCGGTGATAAATTCTATGCAAGGTGGGGGTATATGTATATACACACGTGTGAACTCTCCCGAACACGTGCGAAACGAAAAAGAGATAACCGGAAAAGCGGTACAAAAACAAAAAGCAAACAAACCGAAAACACCGATGGAGGCACCGTACAACCAAACCATCGCATGCATACAGCATCCATCGTAGCATCCGTCACCCAAGCCCGCTCGCCAGGGCCACGCTCCTCTTCAGCGGACTGCTACCCATAGTCCCGCTAGGCTGCTTCGACGAACCCATCCCCTTCATGATCTCAGGCGTCAGGACCCAGCTCCGCAGGAACGAGTCGGCATCCTCCAACGCGTCGTTGACGTTGACGTCGCTGAGGAGGTTCTGGCCGTCCCCGGGGTACGGCACCTCGGTCGCCGACCCGTGCGGCGTGATCGAGAAGGCCGTCTGCGAACACGGGGACGCGGCGTGCACGCTCACCCGTCGTGACCGGGTGGTCTGCTGCCAGAGATCGTTCGGGGTGGAGGGCAGCGCCGGAGAGTCCGGGCTGTCGTGCGTCGGTGACTGAACGGTCGGCATGTTAGCGGTTGGCAACCTCGGAGCCTGGCTGGAGTCGAGGCCGCGGATCAAACCAGGTGTAAGCGCGTCGCTCCTCAGCATCTCGTCTCCGTCACCGGATATCGCAGAGGCCACGGGGTCCCAGTCAGCGTCGCGCCTTTTGTCCTTCTTCGCCGTGCTGAAAGCGAAGGGCGTGACCGCGTTGAACAGTTCCTGCGTGCTTTTGGGCATCCCTTGCCCGGGTTCGGGGGTGACGTGCGATAGCGGACGAGCGTTGAACTCGCGAAAGGGTGTGATGGCCTGGTTGGGCACCGGCTTCACTGCTTCGGCCGGCTGGATCAGTAGGGGTTCGGGAGATGCCGCTTCAGTCGGCGTTGATAACAGTTCTTCACGCAGTTCGGCCTGGGCTTGGAAGAAGGCAGCTTGAGTAGATAGATCACGGCTAGATATGGAGACCGGAGGCATCTGGCACTGCGCGTCGGGGATGCTGGCTCCGCTGAGATGAGGACCAGATCCCGTGGCACTGTGATTCAGCGTGCCTTGCTCAGAATTGCTCCCGTCTGTTTGTACGAAGCAGCCGGAGAGCCGTACTGCTTCCCTAATCTTTCGACCAATCTCTGGTGAAGGCACGATGCTGTTGTTATACTGATTGAGAAGGGCATGTAGCTGATGGTGGTCCGCAACACGTGGAAGTTCCGCTGAGGTTGCGGTCGGAGTCTCGTGCGACCCCGATGATGTTCGTTGCTTTTTCTTGACGGTCGTCGGGGAGGAGCTGAAGTCGACAGGATGTGGCCTGCGTCTCTGTTGTTGTTCATTCGCCGTTGTTGCCGCGCCATTCGATGGGGCAGGGCGACTGCCTGCCTTCCAATAAGCAAAGCCAGGTGACGATGTATTGTTGGGAGACGCGTTCCGGCGAGGCCCCTTTCCCCGCCGGCTCTTCAGCCCCGGTTTATCCATCCGATTCTCTTGACCTGGAATTCCGTCTTTCGACCTCTCGATCTCTTCTTGAACCGCCATAATTGCCAAGCGACTCAGGCGTTTTGCACTCGCGAGTCCTTCATTGATACTGATGTCAGAGTGATTCGTGTCTGCTGAATCGTTGACGACCGTATTGTCGAGGTCTACGATGTCTACGGCGGGGCAATCCGTATCTGTGCGGTCACGTTCTTCCAGTGGAAATCCTTCGGTGCCTTCAGGCATGTTTGCCGACTCTTCTATGTATCTATCATTTGCCCCGCGCGAAACGTTCGTCTGATCGGTGTCGAGATGGATTTGTTGGGGTTCGGATGAAACGCCCCCTGTCTGATTGGAATGCGATCGTTCTGATGGGTCAAATGCAATGTCTAATGGAGTTTCACTAGGTTCGTAATGAAGCTGCGGGGGATTTTGTCCGACGACATTGTGCGCCAACGGCTGCAATGGCTCCCCGGAAGATTTCAGCATCCCGGCTCCCCCATTGGATTCAGGTTCTGTCGGAATGATTGCACGTACCGCACCACGGTTTTCTGAGTCCTCAGGGGTCGCATTATCACCGCCATACACAGCCTGACCGTTGTTGTTTTCAACGGGCATGTCCGCTGTTGTTGGCGCCCTGCACGATTGCTGCTCCATATTTTTCACGGCACGCAGCGAGCTCTTTCGTCGTTTTGGCGGTCTCCTTCTGGGCGACCGGGATGGAGTTGTATTATCACATTCTGGGGTGCCCGAACATGTTATTCCCGACGACGAACTTGCCAGAGACTTGGGGTCTCGGCGAAGCCATTCTGAAGAGTGAGCTTTGAGAGCCCCAGACGTTCCGCCCTGCTTCAGAGAGTGTGCCGCTATATGGGCAGGTGATATCGTACGGTCGTTCTTCAACTCTTTGCCCCTGTTATCCGTGGCCTGGGAATCCTCAATAACCACCATGCCGTGCGATTCTTGATTGCTACTGGCCTGACTCTTATCCTGTGTTGATCGTACATCTTTTCCCCAGGGATTTGTCCAGCCGTGATCAAAGGGGCCGCGGAGCGCTGCAGACTGTATGAATAGGGGTATATCCTTCAAATAGCACTCTGCGAGATGTTCAATGCGACGTCGTTTCGTCTCTCGCTGCGTTTCCGTGAGAGTTTCGGCGGGTTCCAGTGGCCCCGGGAACCGCAAGAAGGGAGGCGGGAGAGGATATGGCATCGTGAAAAAGCTATCTGTGAGGATGGGCCTGTGATCTTCATCGACACATCGTTGACAGCAGGGAAATGGGCATCTGTGTTTGTGGGTCGGTGCTGGCGGAAGCGCAGAAGAATGAGCAAACAGGCCGTGAAGGTGCGCCTGTTCCTGTACAACGAGCGAAAGTGAGCAAGATCTTCAAACGGAGAGACAGAACTGCCATCCCAACTGCGATAAGTCCGGCCCCGATGTGGCAAGTTTAGCACTCCGGGCGGGAGGCGGAGGCAGCTGGCAGCGGTTGCGGCCTTGGGCAACGGAGAGCAATCAGAGCATGGGCAGCAACAGAGGCAAGCCGTGGAGGGATCGAGCTGTGAGCTGAATCGTGCAAGCGTCCCGAGCTCCGGACGGGCTGGTAGCGGGCTGGCACTGGGCGGGAGGAGAGCCGAAGTGGTGAAGATGTTGAATGATCGCCGCCAAGCAGGGCGGTTGCTACGCCAACGGTCTCGGGAGATTCGCTCGCTAAGTAGCACCTGCTAGGGCGCAATGGAGCGGTCGGGCAGAGGCTGCGACCTGGCCGATAGCTGGGAGACGCCCGCCTATCTGCGATCGGAGTGCCGTGTACATCGAGTACTGCTACACCACCTGCCACCACCAGTCCGGTCCATGTCCACCACTTCTCCTCTCGCCTGGACGGTATTGCGCCAGCGCATATAGCCCCGGTCATCTGAACGCCTCCCTCCCTCTTGCAAGGAACTCGCGACCTCAGTCCGCCTGCCCACTTTTCCGCTCGCCATCTGTACGACGTCCCGACCGATGCGCGCCTTGATGTACAACCGATCCAAAACAAACCGCACCGGATAACAACCCCACAACAATCCCTCCACGATCCCCTCCGCACTGCATCAAACAACAACAATGGCTCTCAACGCGTGGCTAGAGGACCTTTCGGAGGACTGGATACCGCAGCAGGCTCCCTCTACCCCGGGCGACACTTCCATCGTGTCGTCGGCGACCCACAATTCCACCGATCTGAGCGCATCGCAGCGAAGCCGCATCCCGCGATTCAGGACAAGCGCAGGCTCTTCCTCCTCAGTGAAGGCGAAGAATGCTCTCAGCTCCAGTATAGTGTGCGCGAAGCGAAAGAGCGCGTTGGGCGAGCGAAGCTTGAGCGAGAATAACGTCTCAATAACAGGCGCACCAGCCAACACTAAGACTTCACCGCAAGGCGTGCAAAGTTCTCGGTCACACTCCGTGTCTTCGGATGTGCAGCACGGGACGGTGGAACAGCGACCAGTACCGGGCACGGGTGAGGCGCAGATCCATGAAACCCCGGAATGGAAACGGAGGCTATTGAAGGGTGAGATGGGATATGGCGAGCAGAAAGATTTGTTTAGCCCGATGGGCTTGGAGAATATCTTCCAGCAGCCAAAAGAACAGACCCCCAAGCCGCCGACCAGTCACAAACGCGGCCTTTCGTTCCTGAACGGGCCCACGCCGATACCGTCGAGCCCTCCGCCTTGGTCATTCGTCACCATTCCACGGCAGGATCTAGACATGGGAAACAGCCTGGACGGCATTGAGGAAAACAGCGCGGATGAATCCCTTCCCCGTGTGGAGGTAAGCCCCAGAGTGGATGTACGGATCGAAGGTCCGCAGGAGGCGGGAGTCGAATCACCGAGCTTGGAGCCTTCTGAGCAGCATGACGAAAGCGCGCCGCACGGTTTCAGTCCTTCACAACTAACCCAGGGCGATGTCGCCGGATCGAGGACGGTCAGTGGCCAGACCGAACTTAACAACGAGAGCTTCAGCCCGGTCTACATCACGAAGCAGAATACCATCAACGGGGGCTTCAACTACGCTGCTTTGGACTTGTCGAGATCTCAACTTGCCGAAAGGCTCGGCAAACTAAAGATGGAGCAAGGCGAAAGTCATGATGATTCAGTCGCCAGTGAAAGCAGAGATAGTGAAAATATCGAGGGTTCATCATATGCCAAATTACAAGACGAAACATTACCTGACGACCTTGCTGTTGGAACTCCGGAGCCTTTAGCAGCTGGAGGTTTTCTGAACACTCGAGGAGGCGGCCTTTCCGCTGAAGGTCCGCTCCGACATCATCCACTAAGTCCATCGCCTTTGGCACAGGTGCATTCAGGCCGAGAACGGGCGATACCAGGAGTAGAGGAGACTCGACCAGATGGTACTACGGTCAAAAAGTCGGCCGATGCTCCGGATTTGTCTCCTGAGGGTCGTTGCGACCCCAACACGCCCTTCCAACAGGCACAGGACGGACCGCCCTCTGAGAGAGTTCAGTCCTCCGGAAGCCCACTGAAGCTATTTGGCAACCACGATACGTTTACAAGCAATCGTCTGCAGCGCCGACTCAGTCAGCTAGAAGAGATCGAGCAGTTCGTGCAGGAGAACAAGACCGGTTCTTCTAGGAGGGCCCGGACATCCAAGCAGCTTCTGTCGGTTGAAGAGGCTAGCTTCGTCAGGAGTACTGGTTCGGGGACGCAGAGAAGTGCTCCAGCAGCCGCGGGACCTAAGCGAATATCTCCCAGTGGGTATTTCGGGAGAGGCGATTTGGACCAATTTCGGTTCACTGATGGATTCTCCTTTTCGGAAGGCATCGACGACTCTGACAGAGAAGATTCGCCGCCACCGGAGGCAAGCCCTTCTCCTCCAAAGCCAAAGTTTCGTTTCAACGTCGGTCCCACTTCAGGAATGGATGAATACTCCCGAGCCAAGCGGAGGATCTCGAATAATTCGACTAGGTCTCGGTCGACTCATGTAAGACGAAGTTCCGCAATAGCTCATAGAAGATCTTCCCAGGTACCTGATGACGAGCACGAAAGCGCTGGCACGGGAAGTGGACTTGCGCCAGACGATTCCAATATCACAGAAGGCAAGCGGCCACCAACTTCTCCTTCAAAAGATCCAACCCCAAAGCGAAGGAGAACCTTGCAATCTTCAGATCTGAAGGACGATGAAAATGCACCACGGATAGAACAGGCCGCAGAGCCCAAGGTGGCTGACAGTGTACCACCGGCAGCAGACTTGAACGATAGCGTCATCGACGCCGCACAACCATCGGCTCACCCTGAGCTATTCGCGCAAAAGCAACTCCTTCGCCCAAGGAATCCAACGCCCAGCCAACGGCGAAGAGAACAGATCCAGGCAGAAATAATGGAAGCCACAGAAGCGTTCCTGCTAAGCTCTCCTAAGCTGGGTATCATCCATGAGATGGAATCACCGCTGGAGCCGGGTTCGTCTCCCAAACCTGCTCAAGCACTTGCTGTAGCTTCTGAGATCGCGTCCTTCAGCGTCAAAATGCAAAAAGGCATGAGAGATGACCGTCGCAAGCGATCAGTAACCACGCAGGATTTCCTGGATGAAGCAATGAAGATCATGGAGTTCATTAGAACCAAAGGTCGACCTACTAGTGGTCTGGGCAGCCTAGAAGAGACCCAGTTGGAACAGCTGGAAGAGACGGAAGCCGAGATGCAATCAACAGCTCTAACATTCTCCAGGCCGCCGAGTAGGGAGGGTGCGACGGGAGGCTGGAGAGATCCTAGTCACCAGCCCCTGGACTCAAGCGCTCTGAGCAAACTCCATCGATACCAAGAAGATGACACCGGGGATTTCATGCCTTCTTCTATCCGGTCGACAAACATTCAGCGGGCGAGGTCGTTCTCTCAGGCCGAGAACGAGATCCTGGAGTCAGAGCCAGTCAACATCCGTATCCACCCGGCACCAGAGCCCTCCTCATCAGACCGTAAACGGGGCTCACGTCGCTCGGTGGACTCGATTGTCGGGACGAACTACACAAATATGTCCCGCAGGTCAGAGAACGTACAAACTCTTGCACCCGAGGCAGTTGCTCACTTGATACCAAAAGAGGTGGCCGGTATGAGCTTCGATAGAGAGAGGGGGGTCTGGGTAAAAAGGAAGCACCAGAAACCTTCTAACCCTGATCGCCTGGACATAAGCGCAACTAACCTGAGCGAGGACGACCCTTTTGGCAACATCCCTGACTTGACTGTGGATGACACTCAGGAGCTTCATGCTGCCGCGCAGACGCCAGCTCGTAATGTCTCCGGAAATCGGGAAACCAATGTACCTCTTGATGACACGATTGCCGATCCGACCCCTCAGCCTAGCCGGCTAGCAGGCAGCCCTCAGACGCCGCAGTGTATAGCTGACGATGAGATTGCTATTGGTGACACGAGCTCAGTCCCTTCGAAGTATTCCAACTTTGCTTGGAGCGGCCCTCAACCTGAAACTCGAGCGACCTCATGGAATGACCCTGAGCTCACACTGAAATCAAGGAAGGCAAATGGGCTTCCTCGTGTACAGACAGTTGCGCAGCCGCTGACCAGGCCCGGCGGCCAAGCTACTGATAATGTTGACCATGAGTACAGTATCAACGAAGGCCGCCATGTCTCCAAAGCTCATGATGGGGAGCGAAAGAGAGATGTGACCATCTCTTTCTCATCACCGTTCATTCCCCGCGCGAACACCGCCCAGCCGGAAGATGGTGCTCCGGAGGATGGAGATGCTAATACCTCCCTCATGACCACCCAGAAGAACTCATACCCGCAGCCTTCCCATAGGCCCTTCACCTCACACCACGAGCTTTCTTTCATCGGAAAGACCGCAAACGATTGCCAGATGAAGGTCTCTGTCAGCCTGTCAACCCCGTGGCGCGGCCGCGAGGGACCGCTGAGCGAAGTTGCCACGCAAGTACCGCCAACACCGTACGGCCACGGCGATGCTACTTTCATGTTGAGTGACCTTCCAGAGTTCACGGTCAATCAAGTCGACGAGCGGGAACTTCCCGGACGGACGATAGTGAAGCGCAATGATTCGGGGTCTCACCACGAGATTGAAGACCGATACGGGTTAGGCATGGCGGAACTGGTCAGGGCGCTTCAGGATGCTGAGCCAGACGAGCCTTACTGGGAACACCTTCGTCAGTTAGACATTCACGAGAAGTGGTTGCCGAACCTCAACAGGTTGGAGGAGTTTTGTTGGCAGTTGGAGGCTCTGGATGCCTCGCACAACTACCTCAGCCAACTTGTGGGGGTCCCCTCGACCGTCCGACGGTTGAATGTTCGACACAATGCCTTGACCAGCCTGACATCCTGGACTCATCTGACTAATATTCAATTCCTTGATGTTTCGAGCAACGACATCGACAGCCTGGCAGGCTTCAGCAACTTGGTCCATCTTCGGGAGCTGAAGGCAAACGACAACAGGATCAAGAGCCTGCACGGCATAGAGAACCTGGACGGTCTGATCAAACTTGACTTGGCCCAAAATAAAGTCGCGAGGGTCAACTTTGAAGGCTTCAACCTGAAATGCCTTGCTGAACTGGATTTGAGTGGCAACCAGGTGTCCGAAGTGAAGGGTCTACATCGTCTTCCACAGTTGAAATACATCAACCTCGGTATGTTACTCTATCCGCGTAGCTATGGGTAAAGTGCTAACCAACATGCAGACGACAACGACCTCGAACGATACCCCTCCGCTGAGGAAGACGACACCTATGAAGCCACAGTACGGCGCGTGAGCATGTGCCACAACAAGCTCACCTCCCTCAATGTGAAGTCTCTGCCGTTCCTCGAGCATCTCGACGTCGACGGCAATTACCTCTCCATCGTTAACAACATCGAGCATCTCCAGCATCTGAAGAGCCTTTCAGCCCGGCAGCAGCAACCCCTCGACGCGACCCCATCCTTCCTCCAGCAGAACGACATCCACTCCCTCCACCTCTCCCTCAACGCCATTCCCGCCCTCCCGGTCACGGACGTCTTCCTCAACCTGAAGCACCTCGAGATCACGTCGTCAGGCCTGCACACGCTCCCAGCCGACTTCGGCCTCCGCGCGCCCAACATCCGCTACCTGAACCTGAACCACAACGCCCTCAAGGACCTGCGCCCGCTCCTCAACACGAAGCGCCTCACCACCCTGCTCGTCGCCGGCAACCGGCTCGGCCGGATGCGCAAGAACCTCGCCGTGCTGGCCACCTTCCACAGCCTCGAGGAGGTCGACCTGCGCGACAACCCCCTCACCCTGGGCTTCTACGCGCCCCTGGTCGAGCAGCGCGTCGTGAGCGCCAGCCGACGGATCGAGCGGCGGGGCAGCGCGGCGGATCACGTCGCCGAGGCGCCGCAGCCGCAAGCCGCCGATGACGCCGCCGACGACGACGACCACCTCCCTCTCACCGAGGACCGCCCCTTCACCCTCCCGCCCGTCGACAAGGCCGCCGATGCCCGCTACCTCGCCCGCCTCGATCCGGACACGCGCCTGCGCCGGCGCGTCTACGAAGTCCTCCTCGTCGGCGGCTGCCGTCGGCTCCGCCGTCTGGATGGGCTGGAGCTCAGCCGCCCGCACGTCCTGCGGAAAGATGAGGTGTGGGCGAAGCTTAAGGCGTTGGGGGTGTTGAAGAGGAAAGCTGAGGAGGAGGGGGAGGGGGAGGTGGGGGAGAGAAGCGCTAGGGCGTCGGTTTGTGTTTGAGGCGGGTGTTGTTGTTGTTTATCTTTTGTTATTTTTCTCTTCTCTTTCTTTCTTTCTTCTTTTTTCCTTGTATTTTGCATCCTTTTCTTTTTCGGTTTCCTTCCCTTCCCTCGGTCGTTGTTCGTCGGCATCGTTTTCCTTGCGCGTTTTCGGCGCCGTTGGCGTTTTTCCTCTTCTTCTTTCCCTCTGCTTTTTCTTATGTAACAGGGAAGGGTGTGGGGTTGTCTGTAAGAGTGGGATAAAGTTGATGGAGGGGCTTTCGCGAGACTAGGTTTTCACGCGCTTGTTCTTTCTCTTTTCCTTCTTTTCGTTTTTTCTTTTCTCGTTTGGGCTCACTTGTATTTGTTACACCGGATGGAGACGGTATGGTTTGGGTTGGGACGCGATGGCAATGACAATGGCAATGGCAATGGCAACGTAAACGGCATCGATGACGACGATGATGATAGGCACGAGGGGTTATAGTTTACATAGTTAGAACATGGGGAATAGGGGGGGTTTAACATCGCAGCCGGCGTTCTTTTCATGTTCTTATGAAATGCCAATATTTCCGCTCACCCTCTTTTTTCTCCTTTTCGCGTCTATTTTTCCGCAGGCCCGGTCCCGTGTGATGATGACGGTGATACAGGCAAGGTAAAACCATGTTTAGCACTGCACGAGCTGCACGAGCGGACACGTTTTTTTTTGCTTTTCTTCCATAGAAGGAAAAAAAGGAGAGTGGAAGACTTACGAAAAATAGAAAAACGGCAAAAGGAAAACACACTCCCGCCTTCAGACGAGGTAGTAGATATACTGACTACAAATATACAGATATACATATAGATAGAAAGAAAACTGCACCGCGTCAACCAACGCCTTCCAAATTTTGCTTTTTTTCGGTCAAATGTCATGTGTCCTGCCACAGCGTTCGGATGCTGTACTGGGACTAAAAAAACATGAAAAAGAGAAATGAAAGCAAAAGCCCCATGATAAACAGGTGACGATGAACATGCGTATTCCCAGCCAGCTCCATCGATACCAGCAAGTAAGAGAAATGAAACAAAAGAACAGA
This sequence comes from Myrmaecium sp. VS I D KN 1, assembly GCA_019775845.1. Taxonomy (NCBI): domain Eukaryota; kingdom Fungi; phylum Ascomycota; class Dothideomycetes; order Valsariales; family Valsariaceae; genus Myrmaecium; species Myrmaecium sp. VS I D KN 1. Next base: position 757,861 of record JADQAV010000022.1, read on the forward strand.
GAAAAAAAGGCCCACCCCTCAGCCCTTGCTCATGCCTTCCCCTCCTTGCGGTCAACAAGCCCCCTCAAAACCTCAACACCAATCGCCACAACATCGCGGACCTTACAACGCAAAACCATCTCCCGAAGCACATCCACAGCGCCAGCGCGAACAAGGGCGTCACGGGCACGCACGCCCACATCACCAGGCGCCTCCACCAGATTCTTCACGCACACCACGCCCCGATGACGCAGCTCATCGCTCTCCTCCGCGCACAAGCCAAGCAGGATCGCGACGCCGCGGTCGCGGTCGCGGCGGAGGACGGCGTCGGCCGCGCGATCCCACTCGGTGAGCATGGCGAGGGCGCCGGCGGCGGCGCGGCGCGTCGGCGCGTCCTCGGCGTCGGCGAGGGCGAGGAGGAGGTGGAGGCGGTGGCGGGCGGCGGCGTTATCGTCGACGAATTTGGCGACGGCGTGCGGCGAGGCCATCAGGTTGCAGAGTAGCTCGACCGTCGCGCGTTGGATGAGTGTGTGCCGGCTGAGGCAGAGGTCCTCGAGCTTGGGCCAGGCGAGTCGGATGATGTGCTCGGCGGGGGCGGGCGCGTCCATGGAGGCGAGGTTCGTGAGCGCGAGGAGGGACTCGAAGACGGGGAGGAGGTCGCGGTGGCGGCCGCCGCCGCCGTCCTCCGCCTGGCCGCCGTCCTCGTCGAGGAGGTAGAGGAGCGGGCGGATGGCGGAGGTGGCGGAGAGGTTGGTCGCGCCGGAGAAGACGTGGGCCGGGTTGACGGAGATGAGGATGCGGGCGAGGGCGTGGGAGGCGGCGCGGGCGGTCGCGGGGCCGTACGAGGTCGGGTGCGGGTGCGCCTCCCGGTGGAGGGAGTCCCAGACGGTGAGGATGAGCTTGACGGCGCCCTGCTGGGCCATGACGCCCCGGTGGGCCGGGGTCTTGGAGAGTGAGAGGAGGATCGAGATCATCTGCGCGAGCACGCTGGGGGAGGCGCGCTTGCAGTTCCGCACGAGGAGGGGGACGATCCCGGCGTCCAAGACGCGCTTGCAGCGGGCGGTGACATGGGCGTCGTCGTCCAGCGGGTCGGGTTCGGCGGGCTTCTGGGAGGCGGCGTAGGCCTTCAGCTGGGCCATCTTCTTCTCCTCTTCCGTCTGGACGGGCAGATAGGCCGTCAGATTGACCAGGATGGTGAGACCGCCGAACATGATTGGCTTGGCGACGTGCGTGTCATTCATCGTCTCTATCAGCCTACGGACGAACGGTTCATCCCCGGCCAGGTTCTCCTTGATCTTCGGCTGGAGCGAAGCGTACGCGAGCCCTTCCACCGACTCCTGCACGCTGTTGATTTCCGTGCTGAGGATGCTTTCCTTGAACCGCTGGATGAGCTCGTCTTGATCTCCGGCCTTGACCTCCCGGACGTTCTGCTGCGCGGATCGCCGGTCCGCGCCCTTCTCCTCCCCTAGCTTCATCAAGACCAGGCCAGCTAAGTTGGCCCTCTTCTCGTCTGCTGCCGTCTGCACGATGCCATTGATCCAGTCACGGCAGTGCTTATTGATGGCATCTCGGCACGTCTTGTCCACACAGGCCGCGCTCAGGAGTTCCAACGCGGCTTGCTCCAGCCGCTGGCTCTTGCGTAGCTGCACCAGATTCACGAAGTTGCTCAAGAAGCCCTCGGCGAGAAACAACGTCGCCGCGACAGACGGCGTGATGGGAAAGATGGCAGCCGCGGCGGAGAAGGCGATGATCAAGCCGTCGGTAGTGGGCTTCTTGACCTTGACCGTGACGAAGTCGGTGATGAGCTTCTGTGCCATCTCCGGAGCCAGCTCCAGCAATTTCGCCGTGGCCAGCGTCGCCTGCGCCCGCAACCCTTGCGATAGCCTGATGTCCAAAGCGGAAAGGATGACGTCGAAGCAGTCGTAGTCCATGATGCCGGTCAAATGGCTCGCCTGCGCGGCCAGCATCCTTGCGATCACCTTCATCGCCCGCTCCGGATAGTCGTTGCCAGCCTCCATCATCTGGGCGAGGGCCAGCATGAACAGGTCCCGCTGGGCCTGCACGCACGCCGCCTCGTCCGGCCACAGCGACGGGTCGAGCACCAGAGCCACCAGACCATTCACACTATCATCGCCGCGCTCGAAGAGCACCTCGAACGTTAGGTGAGGCCGCTCAACGAACCAGCCGGCCAGCGTCTCCCGCGCGCCCCGGCTCCGCTTCAGCAGCTCGCCCGTCACCTGGTCCGCCACGTCGTCCTCGCTCCGCAGGTCCATCAGCACGTCCATGGCGCGAGCGGCGTCGTCCTGCGACAGCGGCGCCGGGCCGCCGCCCCGGAGCAAGGCCAGCGCCTGCTCGCCCTCCTCCTCCCGGCCCGTCCGGGCCCACTCCCGGCACACGCGCACGAGCGCGTTCTGGCTCTCGGCCGTCTGGAGGGCGTGGAAGGCGTCCTTGACGGCGGGCTCGGCCGGGGCCAGGTGGACGGCCTCCCGCAGCGCCCGGGCGGCCTTGAGGAACTCGCCCCGGTGGAGGTCGGCCGTGGCATCGCGGGCGAGGTGCCGGGCGCGGTCTTGCTCTGGTGTCGCTGCCGGCGCCGTGCTCGTCGTGGCCATTCAAAGCGTTTTATCTCGCGCAACTTGCTACACGGGACGTGGGCGTGCGGTTTTGATTCTTTGCTTTCGTCGCGGATGGGATGCGAGGATGTTCCTCGATGTCGATGTGGGATCAGCAGTGGAGGTTTCTTTGGATCCGTGCAAGCTTTCGATTCCCTTCGATCGCTTTCTTTCTGTCTCTCTTAAACCCCTTCAGACTGATGTGAAGGGTGTATGTGTGTTGTTCGTGGTTGAACGGAATCCGGGGTTGGTTTACAAATGTAAGGAAGGGGAAGGGGGAGGGGGAGGGGGGTAATGTATGTATGGATGGGGGAGCACAAGATCCGATCGGCCTTTTCAATAGCCCAGGCGGGGCGGAAAAGGCGGGGGAATTGCTGCTTTTACTGCTGCTTCTGCTGCTGACGATGCTGATGCTGGGTGGATGTACTGAACGTAATCATTCATTCACCTTCATCAGTTGTCGTCCGAAATAAAAATTACCGTTGACCGTCACCGTCACCGTTCCCTGAGGAATCAGAAAAGCTCCGGTCGTCATCAGATCGGGGAGAGGGAGAGGTTCGTTATGATTGGTGGGGCAGCCCTCCACTCCACTCGGGCATGCACTTCATCCATCGGCGGTCGGAACTTCTCCGCCCGAGTCACCGCCCACCGGGTAAGGCATCAGGTATGTAAGCTGAAAAGACATACGACTACCCCAGGATTTCCATTTTACCCCACGGGATCGATGATGTCCACCTGGCAGGATTTATTGGCTGGAGCTGGGAGCGATATGGGGTGATAACGCCCGCCACACTTCCCATCTGTACCTAGTACTTACCTACCTACCTACTCACTGTCCAGCAAGAAATTCAGCATATGGCCGGTGATCACGAGCCTAGGTACTTAAATCCTTCCTATTCGACGAATCCCCAAGGATAATAAGCAGCCGAGTAGTGGCTGGCTAAATACTTGATCCACGAGACCATCCGACCCCGGAAGAAAAGGGAATCAAGCACGAGATCACCAGTCCCCTGTTCTTTCCATCTTCCTACTCTTCCCCTCTGGCTCCCGGCGCCCATGTCGTTCTCCGACCCCCGGATATCCGATCAAGTCTCACGTCTTCGCATAGTCTACGGAGGAAGAATGCATGCATGCAAAGCATAGTGTAGTACTCATTAACGCCCCGCGCAGACGGCGGGGTGGGGTACACAAGGTAGGTAGGTACCTTAGGTAGAAAGTGACGACGGCCCAAGGGATGTAAGTGGCAGAACGGCTCAAAAGAAGAAAGGAAAAGAAAACTAGTGTTACAGATATTGAAGAGAAGAAAGAAGTAGGAAAAGACCATAGTAAACCAGTGTGCAGAAAAGAAAGAAAAAGGAAGAGAAAAGAGGATGTGAAAAAGAAAAAAGGAGGAAAGCCATCTGTTTCCACCCGATGTTCCCCCATAAGAGAAAGAAGAAAAGAAAAAGAGCCCCCCATGTTTCTCCGAATGCAAATGCAAGCAAGACAGGAAAAGGAGATCCGTTTGTTTCCTCCGTCATTCCCCAACTTCCCCTGTCCGGTGTCACCTCACCCACAATCCAGATCAAACATCCCCACACGACTTCTCTTTTCCCCGCCCTGTGTTGCCGGTGGTAACCTCCAATCGTTCTTCCAGTACCGCAAGCGGCGACAATAATGCCGACCCGTGATAGTCGGTGGAAGGCAAATGGATTGGAAACCACTGGGTCCCTTGTTTGGTCCTCATCGTGTTGTAGGCGTCTCTAGAGCTCTACGAGGGCTCAGAGGTGCTTCTCGACATCATTGCGATCGTCAGAAGAAAAGAGACGTCAGAAACATCGGCGTTTGCTCAAAAGATCGTTCCAAAATCCTCATCCACCGGCGCAAGTGGCTTTCTCGCCTTGTTTGGAGGGTCATCCACGGCAGGTTTGCGGTGTCTGTTTCGTCAATCGGTTAGCATACTCATTATCCCATCGGGTCCCGATGCATCTTTACGTACCTGAAGGTGAAGCCGACAAACAAGCTTTTACCCATTCTCTCGTCACGTTCAGCGAGGTTCTCCAAAGCGGCCTGCTTCTCGTGCACCTCCTTATACTTAGCCATGTCCGCCTCATTGCTGAAGTCATCAAAATAGCCTGCGTCCGTTTCGGAATCAAGTTCGGGCACGAACGGCGCCCGCTGTTCCCGGAGCCTTGTCCAATCGACCTCGGCAAAGTACGCGTGGCTGTGGATCTCACTGATGCCCTTGAAGCGTGTGGACTTCGACGCAACGAGCCGTACGATCAGGTCCCACGTCCGCTTCGACAGGAAGTAATTGGGGTCCTCGTAGACAGGCTTTCGGAGCACCTTCTTCCACTGCTTCAGATTCTGCCAGGTTTCATCAACCGTGGCACCTGCAAATGGAGGGTAGCCGGCCAGAGCTTCAAAAAGCATGCAGCCCAAACTCCAGTAATCAACAGTGAAATCGTACTCTTCCCCCTTCAGTACCTCGGGGGCCATGTAGTCCGGAGAGCCGACGATGCTCTTGGCATAGTTGACCTCGCGTTCCCGCAAGGAGCGATAGCCTTCCCTTCGCTCGGCGGCTGTACGCTCCTCCATCGGTCGGCCAAATGGAACAGCGACATTTCCAACAGCCTCAAGCTTCACACGCATAGATTCGATCTTGGCGGGTGCAAGCATGCCGGCTGCAAGGCCGAAGTCGGTCAGCTTGACGTGACCGGTGCTGTCAATAAGGAAGTTTTCGGGTTTCAGGTCCCGATGGATGTAACCGAGTTGGTGCAGTGCATCTACACAGCAGAACATCTCCGAGATGTAGAATCGGGCGTGACGGTTGTGCAACACACCGGTATTGTTCAACAGTGTGCGGAAGTCACCACCTGGGACGTATTCCTGAGAGTTCAAGATTAGAGGACTGTAGTTGAACCGACGATGCTTATAAAATCCTTACCATAGCCAAGTATATGCTCTTCTCATCTTGAAACGCGTAGAGGAGTCGCACAAGCCACTCACTCTTCGCATTGGTCAGGATGTCTCTCTCGGTAAGTACGTGGCGGACCTCGTCCAACTTGAAGAGCAGCTTCTTGCTCATAACCTTCAATGCGCAGACTTCGCGCGTATCCTTCTTTTGAGCCAAGTAAACTTGACCGTAACCACCTTGTCCAACTTGGGTCAGAATCTGGAAATCGCCATGCCGAAGCCGAGTTCGCCTTTTGCGAAGGTTCGCACGCTCACGACCAAGGTACTTGTTCAGGGAGGCCTCGTATTCATCCTCGGGCGTCGCAGGCGGCGGTGGATTCTGCGCCTTAAACTGCGCCAGGCGGTTCTGTCGCGCATGCACATAACTGAGTAGATCATAGTAGTAGTCGAGGAAGTCTACCAACGTCAGCTCAACGCCGATCTTTGCTGCCGTTGATCTCAGACTTACATAGCTGGGTCACGTTCGCGAGGCGCTTCACAGAAGGCTTCTGAAGCTTCTCAAGGTCCTCCTGGCTCAATCCACGCTGCACCGTATAGTTGTGGCGGCTGTCCTGAACCGAATCGCGGTGTTTGTAAGGTTCATGCCGGGAAGCAGCAGCATGAGTGACGTAGCTCGAGTCCTTCGGAAGCGCTGGTCGTGGGCCAGGCGGCGTGTTCTCCTTGTTTGCTTTGCGCGTAGGGCTGCCAGCTTCGTGAATGACGGACGGTTCTGAATGGTCTTCGCCGTGTCCAACTTGGCTCTTGTTTGGCGACGTTGGTGACTGCTGTCCTCGCCCTATTCTCGACGGGGTCCCAAATGTCGGCTCTAACTTCATCACGTTTTGGAAGACGTCAGGCAGGTCATATGCGCCCGGCGGCAGGTGGTTCTTGCTCGGACTACCCTGGGGCGTCTGCTGCGGGCTGACAAAGGCATTGCCGAGAGGAGTGGAAGGACGATCGTACGTCTCGTTCGTCGATCGTGTATGGAGAGGCGGAGGGGGTATCGGCAGCGGGAAGCTGTGTCTGTCGAGATTGGCGGTCATAGTGGCGGTATCAAGCCTACCCACTGCGGGGTGTTATCGGCGCAATCGGTGCGGAAGACGAGCGGATATGGAGCGTCTGAGTTATGGTATGTACTCTGGGTATGAGAGGGAGTTGAGAGTGCAGTGGTGAGGTACGATGCTCTCTCAGGACTGCCAGAACAGATCGACAGGGTAGGAAGAAGGGATGGAGAGGCAGAGTCAGCGTCAGGGTTTGTTTCAAGGGCCCTGTGCCAGTAGATATCGGGAAACTGGAATGGACGATTCGCAAGCTGAGGTTGGCGGGGGACAACAAACAACAGCGACCCTGCGCAGGGATCACCCCAATCGCATCTCGCCTGGATCGGGCAAGGCGGGATCCCCTTCCCACCAATCGCTCGCTGCCCTTCGCGCCGGATCGCAACTCTATCTGCAGCCCCTCCGTTTGATACGCGACTTAGGGGGGTATAGGGATCAGCTTCGGGGATTTTTTGACCCGCTAATTCTTACTACTCCCGCAAGACAGACATTTACGGGTACAGTAATTTATCGCCCGGTTAGTCGTGACGAGGATTGGGCTGGCTACACAGTAGTTAAAACGCGTGTATCTTGTTACATAGGTAACTGTCGACTTTACGTCCTCTATGATGCTGATGTTCTACCTCCCAAGAGTCCATACTGCTAGTACTCCGACTTGGATGCCGCTCCCGTTCTCGTAGCAATGGATTCTTGACCGATCACCCAGATTTCGGTCGGCCGGCTGATCAGCACGAACGAACCCCACTCTCCCTATAAATACCACACCAGCACGGCCGGGACGGAGATTTATTGCCTGATCAATGCCTTGTACCGATGCCAGGCATCTTTGGTCCTGCCTCAAAAGCGGGAGAGGCGAGCGGCATCGACAGAAGAACCAGTTGCTCTTATATATCGCAATTCCTAATGTGGTGCCGCGGGAGCCTTTTAGTCATAGCCGTTATGTAGCTGGAGCCTTGCTTCTCTACGAGCCGGAGAGAGATTCTGCTACTATCACACGGGATGAGTGTCCCTCTATGTTTCTGTCCGTAAGGCTCCGCCTATGAATGTCAATGGCCAAGCCTAGCATCTGAATGTATACGTCCTCAACTCCTGTCATTTGGCGCATGGAAAGTGCATAGCTCATATTGGAAGTACGGATTCATATCAGTCTTCGAGTGTACTATAGCACCTATGAGCCGAAAATACCGCTTAGGATGTCCCAGAGCGGAAGCCGTAGTGTAACGTCTGATAGCTGAACCAGTCCTATGGGCCATGAGAGTGGAAGGTCTTGGAGGTTCAAGCTGGTCTCTCATCCCGAGAGGTCCTGGTAGGTAAACAATTCATATGGCTTCAACGAGTGCATCGCTTGGTAACGCCGGCAGTATTCGGAGATGCCTGAGGACCGATCGTTGCTGACCAGCTTGTCCGCACAACCGTTGGACCGTGCAGTTGCGACGACGTTCCGCCCGAACTTTGCCGAGCTCCAATTCTCTGACGGACGAAGCTCTGCTCCTGGCCAATTCTTTTCATTGCAATTGAATTCCATCCGCATCCTTTTGTCTTTCTGGTGTTAGACGGGCTCACTGTCCTTTCCATCGCATATCGCCCTCCTCGTCAGTCCTTGCTCTCGAGCCTCGTCGATTGAGCAGAATGCTTCGCTCCGCCGCCCCCAAGCTTCGCTCCGCCGAAACCGCCGCGCTCCGCTCTCTGGCACATGCTAGATTGGCATCGCCCTTCCCCGCTTCGTCGTACATAACCTCCACCTTCCCCGCAAGGTCCGCTTCCAGGAACTTTTCCGTCGCTGCGCAAAGCCTCAAGTCATTGAAGCGGGCGCCTTTCACTATCAGGACATTCGCGACCACTGCAAGGATGTCTCAAGCTACAAGGACCGAGTCGGATGCCTTTGGAGAGATCCAGGTACCGGCCGACAAGTACTGGGGGGCTCAGACCGAACGGTCTTTGGAGAACTTCAGGATCAACCAGCCTCAGGATAGGATGCCTCCTCCTATTATCAAGGCGTTCGGTATCTTGAAGGGTGCCGCAGCTACCGTGAACATGCAGTTTGGCCTCGGTAAGACTTCGAGCAAGCCTTGATTACTGCCGCCCTAATACAGGATAGACCCCAAGATCGGCAAGGCTATTCAGCAAGCTGCTGCTGAGGTTGCCGACCTCAAGCTCGTCGACCACTTCCCTCTCGTCGTATGGCAGACCGGCTCCGGCACCCAGTCGAACATGAACGCGAACGAGGTTATCTCGAACCGTGCGATCGAGATCTTGGGAGGTACCATGGGCTCCAAGAAGCCTGTGCACCCTAACGACCACGTTAACATGTCTGCCTCCTCCAATGACACCTTCCCCACCGTCATGCACATTGCGGCTGTCCTGGAGTTTGAGGAATCGCTTTTGCCTGCGCTCAAGAGCCTTCGCGATGCCCTTGACAAGAAGAGGCAGCAGTTCGACAGCATCATCAAGATCGGGCGTACCCATCTTCAGGACGCTACTCCTCTGACCCTTGGCCAGGAGTTCTCTGGCTACGTCGCTCAGCTTGACTTCGGCATTGAGAGGATTAAGTCTTCCCTTCCCCGACTCAAGATGCTTGCTCAGGGTGGTACTGCTGTTGGGACTGGCATCAACACCTACAAGGGATTCGCTGAGGCCATCGCTGCTGAGGTTAGCAAGATGACCGGTCATGAGTTTGTCACTGCACCGAACAAGTTCGAGGCCCTTGCTGCGCATGATGCAATTGTTGAAGCACACGGTCAGCTCAACACCCTCGCTGCTTCCCTCTTCAAGATCGCCCAAGATATCCGTTTCCTCGGCTCCGGTCCTCGCTGTGGCCTTGGTGAGCTCAAGCTCCCCGAGAACGAGCCTGGTTCCTCCATCATGCCTGGCAAGGTTAACCCCACCCAGTGCGAATCCCTTACCATGATTTGCACGCAGGTGTTCGGCAACCATGCTGCTACCACTTTCGCTGGTTCCCAGGGTAACTTCGAGCTGAACGTCTTCAAGCCCGTTATGATCAGGAACCTGTTGCACAGCTCCAGGCTACTTGCTGACGGTATGAGGAGCTTCGAGAAGAACCTCGTGCAAGGTCTTGAGGCGGACGAGAAGAGGATCGGCTCCTTGCTTCACGAGTCTCTCATGCTTGTGACCTGCCTGAACCCCGTCATCGGATACGATATGGCTTCCAAGGTCGCTAAGAACGCCCACAAGAAGGGTATCACCTTGAAGGAGAGTGCCATGGAGCTCAAGGCCCTCAGCGAGGAGGACTTCGACAAGCATGTGCGCCCCGAGCTCATGATTGCTCCTAAGGAGAAGAAGTAGATTCTGGAGGAATGTTTGGATGTTCTTTGCGATATCACCGTGCAATTAGGCTCCTAAAGTATGGCTTCTGGACGACCGTATATGTTTTAGCGACGTACAAAATGAGTTGGACACCTGTTTCTAAAACTAAATCTGAGTGCCTTGTGAGATCCTCATGTTCGGCCATATTAACTAACCCACATGCTACCATTGATGACGTGCGTAACGGCCGGACACTGTAATATAGCTGGTATGAGACGTTAAAGGTTTGTGGGGCCAGGTTATGTGACTAAGCAAGTTTCACGCCGTCGGAAGAGCTTCGGGACAATCTAACGCGTGACAGCGCGTCCCCGTGGTGCAGTCAACGGGCTGGAATTTCTTGCTTGATCTCGTCTTGTTCGCATCCACGGGACGTTGCGTTTACGCTTCCACTGCAACTCCCGCGTTCATCTTGGCTATGGCGGGTCCCCTCACGAACGGACGCCGGCGCCGTCGGAGCGAGGCGGAGGGGAATGACGGGTATAGCACCTCAGACTCACAGAATTCCAACGGCTCTAAACGAGCACGCTTGAATGGAGACAACCCTTCGCAGGTAGGCTGGCAAGCATCTTTGCAGATTCAGTCGATGCTTATGTTTTACAAAATAACAATAGGACGTCCTTCCTGACAGTTATCGCTCGCAACAGCGACCTGCTGATAACGAAGATGAGAGCGCCTGTGCCGCCGAATCGCACCAGCCTGGATCTCTGGTCCGCGTCAAGCTTGCGAACTTCGTGACATACACGTCGGCAGAGTTCCATCTGGGACCAAGCCTGAACATGATAATCGGACCGAACGGAACGGGCAAGAGTACATTGGTGTGCGCGATATGCTTAGGGCTTGGCTGGGGCCCCCAGGTACGGGAGACAGTGTTCTGTTGGCAGCCTCGGCGGATTCTGACAGTGTACAGCACCTGGGACGGGCCAAGGAACTGGGCGAGTTCGTCAAGCATGGCTCTCGGGAGGCTGAAATTGAGATCGAGCTTGCTGCTGGCCCACGTCACAAGGGCCATAACCCGATCATCAGGCGTGCGATCAAGCGAGAAGGGAACAAGTCAACTTTCTTCTTGAACGGTCGCCAAGTCCCGCAGAAGGAGATCCACAGGCTCTGCAGAGAATTTTCCATCCAGATCGACAACCTCTGTCAGTTCTTGCCACAAGACCGCGTCGTTGAGTTTGCCGCTCTATCTCCCGTCGACCTGCTGGGCGCTACCCAACGTGCGGCTGCTCCTCCTGAGATGGTAGAATGGCATGAGGAGCTCAAAAAGTACCGGTCAGACCAAAAGAGACTCCTAGCACTGGAAGCACACGACAAAGAACACTTGACCAACCTTCACGCTCGGCAGAATGTCCAGCGAGCTGACGTGGAACGAGTGCAGGAGCGAGTCCAACTCGAGAAAAGAATCGAGGCACTTCAGTTATTCAGGACGTTGTTGGACTATGAGACGATTAAGAAGCGGTACGAGGATGCGAAAAAGGACAAGATCGCGACTTCGAATATTTTAAGGCAGCGAAGAGACGAACTGGAACCGTCTAGAAGAGCCATCGAAGAAAAGAAAGAATATCAACGAAAGGTTCGGGAGGTCGTTAGCTTTCGAAGGCGCGTCACTGAGGCGTCCGAAACTAAGGCGACTGATATCCTGAAAAAGCTAGAGCAAACACAAGGGAAAATATTGGATGGTGAAAAGGAGATTGGGAGGGAGAAGGAAGGAGATAAGACCCGCAAGAGCGAACTGACCAAGGTCCAACAAAGCATTTCCCATGTCCAAAACTTGCAGAAACAGGCTCCCCCGGAGTTCGACCCTGCCGGGTACAATGAGAGGATCAGAGAGAAGACAAGGCTCATAAACGCGTTGAGGGAGAGCAGTGAAGAGAAGAGCAGTTCTCTGAACGATATTCGCAATCAGATTGGAGAAACGGCGCAACGAATAAAGCAGACGCAGGCAGAGTTAGAAGGTCTGAGATCACTTGCAGGGCAGCAGACGAGCAAACTTGCGAAGCACTCACCTCATGCGGGGAAGGCTTGGGAGTGGATTCAAAATAATCGGAACCTCTTCCAAGAACCTGTTTACGGGCCGCCTGTTATCGAATGCAGCATCAGAAATCCTCAATATGCCGATGCAGTCGAGGCAGTTTTCCAGAGTAACGATCTTTTTTGCTTCACCTGCACGAACAAGGATGACTTTAGTCTGCTCCAGAATAAGCTCCTCTCGCGCGACGGTCTCAATTTGTCTCGCATTGCTTTACGCATGACGACGAAATCCCTGCATACGTGGACTGCCCCGATGGATGCAGGGACGCTCCGATCATACGGCCTGGATGGCTGGCTTCTGGATTACGTCGCTGGTCCAGAGCCAGTCCTGTCCATGCTTTGTGAGAGCGTTGGTCTACACAGGACCGGGGTGACACGTCGAAGCCACACCGACGAGCAATATGAGCGGCTGCAAGAGAGCAACATCCAGACATGGATCGCAGGGAAGTATCTGTATAAAATTACGAGAAGAAGGGAATACGGTGCGGCCGGCACTTCGTCAAGGGTTATGCCTTTGAAAAATGCCAGGTTCTGGAATGAACAGGGTGTAGATACCACAGCGGAACGGGAACTTTACGTGCGGATAAACCAGTTGACCGATGAAAGAAATCAGTTGGGGAAGGAATATGAGAAGCTCAAGGGAGAACGAGAGGAGCTCGGCAAACAGAGGTCAGCAGCTGAAGCCGAGAAGAATGGAATTCAGGAGGAGAAGAACAGGCTTCAGAAAGCGCTGGGTGATTTCAATGCTCTCCCAACGAAACTTGCAACGCTGGAGGAGAAGAAGCGGCGCTTAGAGCACGATGGCGCGCAGCTCAGGACCAGACTCGGTGAGATTCGTCGTCGATGCGGCAAGCTGACGATTCAAGCTGGCAAGGAAGCGGTCGAGTATGCAGTAAGTGCCACCGACTTTAACCAAACCAGCGCCGTAGACTGACACTGCTTCAGGAATCAGTCGATGAGATACGTCGATCTCATGAAAGTCTGCTCGAGGCCGAAGTGCTACAGATCGAGGCGCAATCGGAAGTCGACCGTCTGATGGCAGCCAACCGCCGCGTCGAGGAGGAGCTCCAGCAGTACGAACGGGCCGTCGAAGAAGCCTCGCGAAACGTTCGACAGCTAAAGGCCGAGGCGGAAAGATTTCAGAGGGAGTGGGCGGCACTGGACACTGACGAGCACGCAGAATTTCACAAAGAACTCCAGGACAGTCAGACCACGCGCGACCAATTGGAAGCGGAGATTACGTCAGCAGAGTCGCGACTAGATCTGCTCTCTGATGGCAATCCTAACGCAGTTCGAGAATATGAGAACCGCGCCAAGGAGATCGAGGGGCTGGAGAAGAAACTACATGACCATCAAGCCAATCTTGCACAGATGCAGACGGATATTGACCGTATAAGGGCGAAATGGGAGCCACAGCTGGACGCGCTGGTCCGGCAGATAAGTGATGCTTTCTCGTACAATTTCGAGAAGATTGGTTGCGCAGGCCAGGTTGACATACACAAGGACGAGGACTTTGATCAATGGGCAATCCAGATCCACGTCAAGTTCCGGTAAGAGCTGCATCCATTCCAAACAGAGCATGACTAAATAGCCTATAGCGAGCATGAACAACTGTCCTTACTCGATGCTCACCGCCAGTCGGGTGGCGAGCGCGCCGTTTCCACGATCTTCTACCTCATGGCGCTTCAATCCCTTGCGCGGTCTCCCTTCCGCGTGGTGGACGAGATCAACCAAGGGATGGACCCTCGTAATGAGCGCATGGTGCACGAGAGGATGGTCGACATCGCGTGCAAGGAGCACACGAGCCAGTATTTCCTCATCACGCCGAAGCTATTGACTGGCCTCAAATTCCATCCACGCATGAAGGTGCATTGCATCGCCAGCGGGGAGTACATGCCGGCTAACTACCTGGATCTCGACTTCCCATCGCTTGCCAGCGTGGCTCTGCGGGTCAAAGGCCGTGCGTGAGTTCGCTCGGTGACGAGGTCGATGACACAGCAGTAGGCCGAAGTTACGGTAGCATACCTTAGCAGGTAGCTTTTAAGTGATGATGCCGATCCCGTATCGTTATGGACCCAGACGCTCGGTGACCTTCTGCTTGTCATGCTGAAGAGTACACATGCTGCAGCCTACCGTCGGCGAAGACGGGAGGCGCAGGCCTGCGCGGCGGCCAGTAAGCACAGGGCTAGGAGCCGCAGCAGCAGATAAAGGGGGCTGATATGCTCTATCTCTTCATGCTCAGTGGTTTTTGGTCCTTTACGAGGTCAGCTCAAAAATATGGCCTGGCCTGGCCTGGAAACTCAGCTGAGGGTGTCGCTATCCGGCGATAGATCTGGCAACTTGTCAGCGAGCCGTCGTGGCCCGTCAGCCGCCGAGAGCCGTTGATTCACTAGGTACATACCCGTCAGCATCAAACGGGATCCGGGCCACCAACCCTCCTCAGCCACTTCCGACCGTTGCCACGCCATCGGGTTCGGGTGTACATACACGGTCAAGCCGGCTGGGGAAGGAGCCGGCAAGGCGCGAGTGAGCGCGTCCGCCGAGGTGACACAGATGTTACCCGACTGGAAGGTGTACCTCCAGGGACGGGAATTACGAAGCTGGAGACCGCTACCTCCTTATCCATCAGACAATCCCCCTCCGACTCTTCCTATTCGCCGCGTTCTGCGCCTGTAATCTTACCGGCCCACGTCATACTCCCCGTATCCGGAACGGCTGCAGCGCCATGTAAGGCTGCGGGTTTGTACTGTATATGGATAAATACTAAGCTTGTTTATATCCATGTGCTAAAATAGGCCGGAGCCCTGCTTACATGTGTGCCTGCTCACTCACCGTACCTGCATTTGGAAGAATGAGCTTGTCGACCGCGTCTGTACCTGAGAGTTCCTAATCCTGATATCATTTGATCGTATAAAGCCATCAGTCGCGCCTGCCTTCCATATCTTCTTTGAGTAGGCCGATAGCAAATCATTTCTATCTCAATTCCCGCATCTACCACAAACCTCCTTCACATCTTGTCTACTTCTCTGCCGTCCGTACTTCCTCATCGTCAACAATTCACCATGCGTCCCTTCGCTCCTCTGTTCCTGGCCACGAGCCTCGCCCTCAACCTCAACCTCACCCCCACCCTCGCCGAGTCTTGGAGCATCCAAGACCTGACCTCCCACTTCATGGGCTCCAACAGCGGCCTGCCCGGCGGCACCTGGCCCCCCGGCACCGAGTTCCCCAACCACCTCGCCTTCAACCTGGTCGTCGTCGACGACGACGACGGCGACGACGCGACGACCTCCTCTCGCACCGTCGGCTGCGCCGTGACCTGGGACACGACGGCCACCATCACGGGCCAGTGGCTCGCCTGCGCCGCCGAGTCCGAGTCCGAGCCCGCCTACGCCCTCCGCCTCGACCCCACCACCGCCACCGGCTTCTCGCCGGCCACGTTCGTCCTCAGCGTGCGGAAGCAGAGCGGGTCTGGGTGAGCATTTGCCTTTCCTCTTTCTTGTCCCAAAAGAAAAAAGCATCCAACTAACACACATCCCCCGTTCCAGCACCGCTGCCAACGATGTCCTCACCGCCTCCGTCACCATCTTGGATAATACGCCGTCCAGCCCGGATAGCTGGCTCACTTGCCTCGGCGGCCCGCCCCTCGATGGCATCCGCTGCAAGCTTGATGGCGTGCTTAGCAGTCGGAAGGCGCCCATTCCGCTCTCTATTGTTGAGAGCGCGGCCGCGAGCACGAGCGCGATGGCGACGGCGACTGCGGCGGTGTAGAGTGGATTTGATGGAGGGATGAGGGGCGATGGGTGGTGGGTGAGGTGGGTGTGGAGGGCGTTTTCGGAGGGGGAGTCCTGTATGGGTACTTAGATCGGTAGACTGAGGAGTCTTGCTTTTTTTTCCTTCCAGCTCATCACTAAACACGGATTCCTCCCTTTCTTTTCTCCGCCTCCCCTTCCAAGTAGGAGGCATAAGTCGAGCGAAGCTATGTGAATAATTGCCGGCATGGTGCGGTTGCTGTCACGACGTGACAGCGATAAAGCGATGGGCTCACAGAGTGAATGGATCTCTCGAGACCTAGAAGGAGTAATATTTCTAAGATCAAACCCCCCTCAGCCAGGTGTCGATGGCCGATCGAACGATCAAATATGGTTGCATGCGTCCATCCGTCTCCCTCCGCAATCACCAGCGCAGCAAGCGCGAGCGTCCACGCTCAGAACCCGAAAAACAAAACCCAACAAAACGAACCCTTCACCGAGTCCGGATGCGCTTCCCGCACGGTTCATTGAACGGCGTGTTCTTAACCGGCGACGTCCAGTTCCGGCCCCGACGATACGCATCGGACATCGAGTCGTCCGACTCGGAATCTTCCTCCGCATTGTCGGCGTCTTTCTTCGGCAGCGCGAGCTCAAACGGCGCTTCGATAGAAAGGTAGAACAGGTGGCGGTTCGGGGCGCGGGTACGCTTCTTCCCCTTCCTCCTTCGCGTCGGGGGCGAGACGATGCCGCCGTCCTCCTCGACGTCGGAGTCGATGTATCGCTTCAACGCGTTCTCCGCGTGCTTCGCCATCTCCTCCTGCTTCCCGGGCGAGAAGAAACTCTTCCGGTCCGTGGAACCTTTGCTGCTGTCTTTCTCCCCCTCTTCATCCCCCGCCTCGCTGAAGTTCCAGAATTCTGTGAGCTCGCCTCGAACGAGCGCGGTCATCCACAAGGAGATGAGAACACCGGGGACCAGGTACAGGAGAGCCGGTTGGGCGTGACCCCAGATATGCATGACACCTAGCGTTGCCAGCATGCCGAAAACATAGCCAACTACGCTGGCAATGAAATATGGCTTCGGGAAGGTGGTGTGAGGGTGCTGCTCCGCGGCCTGAGTGGAATAACCGGGATACAGGAACCAGCTGTGCGTCCAGAAATACTCAGCCCACCTGCCCGTGAGGGGGTTGTATTTCGGCTTCACCAACGGCTGGCCGGGAACCTTCTTCTGCTGGCGGAGATAGAACATGTAGAGATCGAAGCGCAGGGCAAGACCGATCATGATGCCTGGAACCACCACGTCACCCAGGCCGAGCATGGAATATGCTGCCTTTTCTTCTGGGGGTGTGGGACGGGGAAAGACGAGCTTGATGGGCACATCGAGCGTCTTCGCAACCGTAACCATCATAGGACTGTTTTGCGGTTAGGTCAATGCCAAGTTCTCTAAAGTATAAGGACTACTTACGTGTAAAAGACGAAATAGATGTCATAGAAGAATAAAGCGCTCAGTATCAGGCTTCCCGTGCCGAAGGTGGTAGGCGACATGATCTGCAGTGCATTATATGAAAAGGCAAAGCCCAGTAGGTTCGTCAGAAACCATGGTTTGTCAACCATGTTGAACCATAAGACCGCAGCAACCCCGCAAAAGGCGCCGATCAAACCGTACAAGCCCAGGCGGAGCCTGAGTTTGACGAGGCGGTGGAGGTAAAGATTGATCTTCCACTTGTACGTGGGAAGTTGCCGTATCGTCCAGAGAGCATTGACGAAAGAAGCAGGCAGCGGTAAATGCGACAGGGCGCCTGGGAGAGGCGAAGACCGACGTTTCTTCTCGACCGGAGCTGTTTCGATAGCGGTCACCGTTCGGTCCCGTCCATGGACCTGCCACATCAGCCCGTCATCGGCGTACCGCTTCGGGAACACAATCGAATGCCCGACGTCCATGGCGTCCGTGACCAGTTTGGCGACGGAGAAGACGCCGAAGATGGCGAAGTACCAGTTCAAGACCTTGTTCAGTAGCGCGGCGTCCTTGAGCCATTTGATGAGGACGTAGAGGCCGGCGAGCGTGGCGCCGGCGACGAGAGGGAACATGAGGGCGTCGGAAGGGGAGAGCCCCTCCATCTTCTGATATTCCTCCTCTTCATCCTCCGATTCGGGCTCATCCTGCGCTGAGCGTGTTTTACGTCTGGGACGCTTCTCCGGCTTGGCACACGAGGACGGACGTGTCAACGAGGCATGGGCGCCGGCGACGATGGGGAACAGGGCGGACAGGATGAGGTGGCAGTAAGTGGGAATGAGAGGCTGGATGTTGGCAAAGTGGAAGGCGATGAAGCCGAGCGTCTCGACGACGCTCTCTGGGAGCTGCATGGTGGTGAAGTGTGCAGGCAAGGTCCGCGGGCGGAGTGTGGTGTTTTTGAACGTTTTCCTTTGATGCCCCTCAAGCAAAGAAAATCACCCGGTTAGACGTAGCAAGTGACACAAGCCACAGTCATGCTGCCGTACTGTTGCAGACAACCTCTTTCTTTTGCACGGTCACCAGGCTGTCTTCTGCTACGCAATACCAATATGTTCCATTGTCGTCGGGTTAGCTGAAATGTCTCCGGAACGGATTAATGTTGGGAGGCAGTCGCAGTGACCTAAAGCAGTGCAAACATAGCAAACAGCGGAACGAAGCCGCCTATCTCCGTCGCTCTTCCGATGCTTTTATAATCACAGCCGTCGGACTGGGGCAACTGTCTTCCTTAGGGGATTGGATTCTTTATAAATATATCTTGCTACTTTAACAATTGCCTCTTCTTGGAGTTTCCTGCATGGCGTTCTTCACCTTGTCTAAACTAACTCTGCTTCCTTGCATCGTACTTTTCGTGGGAATCTTGCTTTCCGGATATATATCACCGTCGGATATGGCGCAGTTATTCGGCTCACGAACCTCCCAGCCTGATCCGATGGACTCCACAAATGAAGCTCCTGCTATGAACAGAACGCCAGTATACTTCCTGGGCCATGGCGGGGTGAGTAACAGCATGCTCAAATTCGAAAGAAAACCGCCCTGTCTAACGCAGCCGTTCAGCCGAATCTGATGGAGGAGTCGGACCACCCTGCCTATAAAAAGCTCCAGGAGATTGGAAAGGAGATCACAACGAAGGTGAAGCCGAAGGCGGTTGTTGTATTCTCTGCGCATTGGCAAGGAGGAAGGAATAAGATCCAAGTGAACACTGCTGAGCTCTCGGAAATGATTTATGAGTTAGTGACTGGCGTCCAACTTGCCGTGAAAGTCTGCGTCTAACGTGTATACAGCTTCTATGGCTTCCCAGACCACTATTACGCCCAGAAGTTCCCTCACGTCGGCAGTCGAGAGGTGGCTCACAAAGTACTTTCCAAGCTTGAGCAAGCTGGAATTGCCGCAGAGCCCGTGGAACGCGGCCTTGACCATGGCGTCTGGGTTCCGTTTCTTGTGGCATTCCGTCCAGAAGAGAACCCTCTGAAAGTACCGATCGTACAGGTTTCCCTCTACAGGAATGAGAACCCTTACGAGCACTATCGCCTGGGCGAAGCGGTCGCGTCATTGAGGGACGAGGGCATTGCCGTTATCGTATCTGGTATGGCTGTTCATAACTTGCGAGATTACTGGACTTCAATGGGCCAGGACAAGCCGATGCCGTAAGTGATAAAACCCTGCAATCTGGCCGTGAGACTCATTGTCCTCCAGGTACACGGTGAGCTTCGACGAAGCACTCAAAGAAGCGGTGACCGCGCCTCCGAGCCAAAGGAAAGAAGAAATGGCAAAGTTGTTGAAGCGGGGAGATGCTCGCATGGCTCATCCTTCTTTTGAGCATCTACTCCCCTTGCATGTTGGAGCCGGAGCCGCTGGCAATGATAGCGGGAAGCGACTGTTTACGATGCATGATGGCTCCATGTCTTGGGCGCAGTTCCGTTTCGGTGACGTCCCAGAAGATCGAAGCGTTCTTTAATGCATGGCGAGGAAAAGCCTAGATTCAAGCCTCCGAGCCAGCAAGTGGTATCCATTCCATCATAATCGCTCTTGTAAAATATGCAATGTGGTATATACAGTCATCGGTCCTTGTCTTCGCCCGTGGTGCGTTCATGCGGTGTTGGCCTTCACCAACTCTGTGACCTTAGTCTCGATCGTCTTGTCGTCCAAATCTGAAGGTGCCCGTCAGCAATGTCTCATAAGTCTGTACTTAGAAGCAGAGGATTACCCTTCAAAGGAAGCATCTTTTCCTTGCCGAACTCTATACCCTCCAGTTAGCCGAGGGTCCAGCAATGGCCGTTTCCATGTCGCGGAGAGTCCCTACCATAACGGGCCCACACTTTGGGTTCAACGTCCAGCGCTTCTCGGATCAGGATGGGAGTGTGAGGGTTGTGCTTCTTCATAGTAGGATATGCCTTCTGGAGGAATGACCTGCAATCAAGAGTTCAAGGTCAGCAAGGTATCTCAGCGGGATCCGCAGGCCTTCTCCGGCGGCGCGATGATTTATAAACCAACCTGGCAGCCTCGCTGTGCGAGGACGTCCGGCAGAGGTGGAACCTCAGCTCCTTGAGCGTTTGGGAAAAGACATATTTGCCAGACATGATTGCGGCGGGTGATGATGATGGTTGATTCCGGGGTAAATGGGGAGCTTGGGAGTGCTCCACCACGTCGGCGACTCCACCGCTTCGACCCTCCGCCCCGGATTCGCGGCATAACTTTATGTCCGTTATGCCGACCCTGCTTATGCAGCGACGTCGGCCACCGATCCTCCTCCAAAGCGCATCCTCTCAGCTCCAGCACGAAAGTAATCTCAACCTCTGATCACCAACTTTCTTCTCGACCTCCTCTTCCTTGTCTCCCACGCTTTTCCCTCCCTCTTTTCCTTCTCCATTCACTCCGCTGTCCACTCGGAGCTCACACAAATCACAATGTCTTCCTTCCGCCCCGGCTTCCGCCTGTTTCAGGCGACCCGCAACATCTTCCGCCAGCAGACCCTCCGCCGCCGCGTGCAGACCGCAGCGGAGAACCCGACACAGAAGACTCAGAGCGGCTTTGCCAAATACTGGAACAGCCCGGTCGGCCCCAAGACGGTGCACTTCTGGTACGTCTCCCAAGTTCGCGTCGCGCACATCGATGTGTGCGGCCTCAAAAGTCTGAACAGTCATACGTCAACGGCCATGACTTGATAAGGCTCCAACACCACACCTCTCAGCAACACGAAAGCTCCATGCATGTGAAACCAAGCTGACCTGTGTCGCGCTGCTATAGGGCACCTGTTATGAAGGTAATCTCTTCACGGTCGCCAACTTCTACCCACGATTTCAATAAACTTTCACTCCGCCCCCTCGGATCTTCCGTTTTCGGAGTCCCCATATCATGTCACCTCATATGAACAAAAAAGAAGAAAAAAAAAAAAAAAAAAAAAAAAAAAAAGCAATGACCGGGTGCTAACGCAACCAACAACAGTGGGGTCTTGTCCTCGCAGGTGTCTCCGACTTCTGGCGTCCCGCCGAGTCCCTCTCCCTCTCCCAAAATGCGGCCCTCATGGCCACCGGTGCCATCTGGACGCGCTGGTGCTTGATCATCAAGCCCCGTAATGTCCTGTACGTCCACCCTTAAACAAGCCCCTTCCTCCACGAACAGGCAATCCGCGCATGTGTCCACGTACAATGCGCACGTCCCCTTCTCTCGCCCATCTCTCCCAGCTTCCTTCGTTGCTATCTGTTAACCCTTCTTTCTAACCCCACCAGCCTGGCTACCGTCAACTTCTTCCTCGGCTGCGTAGGCGTCGTCCAAGTCACTCGCATCTTGCTCTGGCGCCGGAGCCAGAAGGGCACCACCCTCACCGACGAGCTCAAGGATGTTGCCAAGGAGGAGGGCGCCGCGGTCAAGCAGGTCGTCCAGGACCCCAAGGGCGCGGTGGAGAACGCCGAGGTCAAGAGCCGCATCTAAAGTGGGACACAACCAGGCTTGAGGATCGATGGAGGAGCACGAGCACCCTGCTCGAGTCGAGGCGAAGAGAAGAAAGGGAGACTGGTGTCAACCGAAGTGCCGAGGCTGGATTGGGGAAGGGTGGGCATTGATGCCATGAGCAGCCCAGGAAAGCGATTTTACTGGTGACTGGGACCGGCGGTTTGCGTGCATTCGTGCATTCGGGGTGGATGATTCATGGGTTTGGGGAAAGAGAAAAGAAAAGGGCATCGCGCAAAGCAATTTATAGAGCAGGTATCTCTCACACGGCGCGGGAGAAGGGCATGAGCGGAAGGACCTTTGCTTTTTACTCCCTCCCTCTCCTTCTTTATCTTTCTTTTTCCTCGTGTACATCATGACAAACTTGAAGTTGGTTGATTTTTCGGATTTGGGATGTGTTCTCTTTCCATCTTGTTCTCGTTCTTCTCCTCCTGTTGAGTATCTGTCTGCTTCTCGCATTCCCGTTCCTCTTTTTTTCTTGGTTGTGCTAGAATGGTGGAGGTAAAGTGTTCTTATCTTCCGTTCCTCGGCTTGTCTCCTCGTCCCTAATGTAGTTTCTGAAAGATCGAGCGACGAGTTGGTCAGTGACGAAGAGACAAGGAGTGAAGCACAGGGATTTTACTGCATTGCATGACGCCATCCGCCTGTTGTGAGAAGCCATATACACAAACACCCCGCTAAGCAAATAGACACTCAACCTGCAAAACAATAGGTATAAATATATTATACGAAGGCGAGGAAGTATGAAAAAAAAAGGGGGGGAAAGGAGGGGGTATAATAGCGACGACGCGATAGAGGAAGAAAAGAAAAGCAAACAAAGACAACAGGTCCTTTGGAAACCCTCTGGCGCGCCATCGTTCCATCCGCGGTAGCAACACGGAATGAAGAAAAGGATGGAAAGGAGCAGCAAGAAGAAAGCAAGAAAGAAAAGAAAAGAATATAACAAGAACTGAAAACCCCACTCGCTCACGCTCACGCTCACGCTCACGCTCAACGCTTGCAAAGCGCCGTGCTAAACAACCCTTGCAGAAAAAAGGAGAGAAAAGAGAGAAAATAAGAAGGCAATACGCATCAAAAACAAAGCAAAACAGGATACCACGTCCACAGCAACAAAGAAAAGCAGAGCAAAGTTGCCTCCCACGCAAGCAATAGCCCCTTACCACCACCACCCCCCTCCCCTCTCTCCCCTTCCAGTCTAAACCCTCACAACAACAACAACCCACCCCAAGCCCTTCACCTCCCGAACCGCACAGCTCACGCACGTCCGCTCCGCCTTCGCAATCACAGCATGCACGCCCCAGTGCGCGCACCAGGCACGCGCCAGCAGCTCGCCCTCCCAGCCCGTCCCGCGGGCGTCGATGACCAGCACGCGGCGTGGTGGTGGTGACGGCGGCGGCGGCGGCGACGACGGGTCCGCGCTTGACGGGCGCTCGAAGCGGTTTGTGCGGTCGTCTTCGTCTTGGACCTCATCTTCGTGAGCGTGAGCGTCGCCGTCGGCGGAGGGGGTTGGATGGGGGTTGGTTTCGAGGTCGGGGCGAGCGAGGCTTTGGGACGTTTGCGGGTCAAGGATCGTGGCGAGGGGGACGGTGGTGTATGTGTAGGACTGATGGAGGGGGTGTGATGGGAGCGGGGCGGTAGAGCGGAGGGGCGACGGCGGCGGTGGCGAAGCCTGCATGACATCTCCGGTGGATTCGTTGTGCGGGAGAAGGAGGCGGATCTGCTTGTTCGAGGGTAAGTGGCATGGGTATGAGGCGATGAAGTAGACGTCGTGCGACAGCTGCAGCGTGATGGAGGTCGTTGGCGTAGAGGTAGTTTCGAATGTCAGGGATGCGGTTTGCTGTGGAACGGGCGCCTCTGCCGATTCAATCGTACCGTCTGCGTCGGTCTCATCGCCGGATTCCGCACCGGAGGATTGATCTGTGGGATTGTCCAGGTCGGGCGTCCGTTGTACTGGCTCATCACCGTCGGGGTCGGGAACGGGCTTCAGAGTGAAGCGTATGAAGCGAACAGGCGAGGAAGAAGCCGGAGGCTCTTCGATGGGGAGAGTGAGTTCGGAAGCTAGCGCTCCTGCCTTTTGATCTTTGGGAACAACCGCGGAATCTCTGGCCAGGGCACCATTATCCTCGATCCTATGCTTGCGGCTGTGCTCGGGGGCAGGTGTCGTCTTGATGTCAACCCACACGACCCCATGGCTCTTGGGGATGCGGGGAACGAAGATCCATCCCATGCATTCCTTTGCGCCGTCCACACACGCCATCACCCGTCCGACGACGCAGGCCTTACTCCACCAGCTTGAGCCGCCATACACGAATCCACCGTAAAGGCTAGCCGACTCGCCGAGCAAGGCAATTGCAAGCTTGTCGTTCTCGAGTAGGGTGGAGATCAGAAAGTGCGATAGTGCTTCTCCGGGGAGAATGAATCCGGTAAAATAAGTGCGACTGAGCCAGCCACCGATGCTGATGCTCGCGGAAGCAGCGTCGGGTCTGCTAGGGTTAGGAAGCCCCGGGGTGGACGGTTGCAAGTGGAGGGATCGCTGCGCTGTACTGCTCCGTGAGAGCGGTGGTCGCGTAGGAGTGAAATAACCGTGCTTCATCCCGCCCGAAGAAGTTGCTAAAGGAGTGCCATATACACTTGGAGTAGCAGGTGACTCTGGAACCATAATGTCCTCCCTTGCTTGCTCATCTTCTTTCGCTTTTTGGGCAGCTTGCCGCTGAGGGTCCAGCTTATTCGTAAGGTCTTCCTTGACCAAACTGGCGTTCGGCCATGCGATCGCTTCGGCGAAGTGAATCAAGCCCGAGAGTTGTCTATTCTGTTTGCGAGGGATAAAGAGGACTTTCGAAAAGCTGGAAGGCTCGAGTTCTTCCTCCTCTTCCTCCTCTGGTTTCCGAAGAATCGCGGAAAGGAATCCCCGTTTCTTCGGCGTTGACGGTTCTCGCTCCTCCTTTTCTTGCACGACGTGGATATTTTGGAGAAACCTCCGAGCAGCGACAAGATCCCAATCAATCTTGCAGTTCCTCAAGGCCCGGAAATTCCGAACCTCGGCAGCGGTCAGATGGAGATCCTGCTTCACCTCCTCGGTGGTCAAACTCGCCACCGCTTCAAGCCGTAGGAGGAGTTCGGAAGCCAGCAGAATCTGCGTCAACAGGATATCCTTCTCAGACCAGCCGCCAACGATTCCCGACATTGTCGGGATATCTTCTTCGGACGAGACCGCGTCGGATGCCCACAGGATCTGGCCGATCCGAATGCGCCATTCGACAAGACTAAAGTCGTGCCATATGCCTTTCAAGCGCAGGACCTTCATGAGCGTCTCGATCTGCACCTTGAGCCCCGTGGGGTCGACCGTGTCGGGATCGTATCGCGGAGGCGAGAGGAATTTCCCAAACAGGTTGGCGTACAGGTCACCCGGCGTGTACATATCGAGGATCGTAAGGTTCTTTTCGCTTTCCCGGAAGGTCTCGTACAGCTCGGTCAGCTCGGCGAGGCGCTCGTGGACAAGAGCCATATCCACGTTCCGTATCCCCAACTTCTCGGGATTGCTGTCGAGCAGCTCGAGGTTCCGCTTGGCTTCCGACAGCCCGTTCGTGTCACCCTCCGCATCCTCAGCAGTTTTCAGGTGGTCAGCTATGGGCATTTGCAGAAAGGCCTCGAAGCCCACGGTGCCCGGCTCGATGCCCTGCGCGCTGAGCATGTTGGGGACCTCCGCGACGCCGATGTCGTACGTGACCTTGCCGTTCTCGCGCTCGACCTCCTGGCCGGGGCTGGGGAGGTGCTGCCGCAAGGTCGCGGCCGAGAAGGCGAGGTGGGACAGCGGCCGGCTGTCGCGCGAGTCCCGGATGCCCAAGGCGAAGTCCCACGGGTACCCCGCGCGAGGTTGCCGGCGACCCTGCTGCCGGTCAACGCAGAACTGCGGTGCGCCGGAGAAGAGCTCGTGGAGTTCCTCGTCGGTGAGCCTGCGCGGCTCGGGTGCAGCCATGTCGTCTGCAGGGGGCGTCGGTGCGTCCGTCGTCGGCGAGGACTGCTCGGGAGGCTCGCCCGCTCCTTCTTTTGTAGCCGGGCTCAGCTGGCCGTCATCCTGCTTGGGCGGTTGTGTTTGCGTCGGGACGGGCGTGACGTCGTTTGCATTCACAGGCGCACGCTGCTGGGGGAAGAGGGGCGTCAGCTTGCTGCGGGGTGAGTTTGTGACAGTGTGCGGTAGTACCACCCGTTTTCGTTCCGCTCCGTCCTTTCGGCGGGCTCTCATGTCGTCGAGGAAGCGCAGGAGGCAGTGTCGCTGGGCCTTCTCAGGGGGAAGAAGCTCGTCCTCGAGCGCGCCGTCCTGACCATTGCGGGGCTCTTTAAGGCGTCGCCAGAGCTTGAGGCGCATGGTGCCGTGGAAGGAGTGAATTGGTGGGGGAAGCAGGAGACGGCGAGTGACATGGTCGAAAGGGAAGGAGGGAAGAGAAGAAGGGAGGGAGATGGATCACAAGCTGGAAAGCTGGAAAGTCGGAAAGCTGGGAGTTGCCCGGAGTGGTACTCCTAAGGAGGAGTGGCAGCCAAGCAAGAGCGAGCACGAGTGTCGTACGTCCATGGCATCGCGTCTGCCAGTTCTGCGTACATATGCGGGCAAACCTGGCAGCAAAGTTGTCCACGACCAGGGAGGGTCTGCGGCCAAGCGGCGATCCACACTCACTACTCGCTCTGCAGGGCATATCTGCAGATAAAACTAACCGATAAGTACTAGTAGTACCAACCTTCAGCCCTGACGTAGCAAAAGAGATGGAAGCACTTATATAAAAACCAGAGCAGAGGAATCTAATCTGATATTTATATGATTTTCGCTTGTATAAGCTTGTCTGCAACAGTCTGTATATAAAGATATATATAAACAATACTAGGTATACCATGTCTGAGGTTGTACGATCAACAGCAGTGACGGGGGAAAGCAAGCACGATGTGCACGATCCACAAGCCCAGCCCACTGACGTTTCACTAGCATGCGTCAATGGCTCGACGGGGAGGTGGAGGGGAGGGGTCGGCCTGCTAGGCTGAGCCACACCTGGCATCCCCCATCTAGGGATCTTAGAACATCACATCCTCCATTGCAATTCATATCTAATACTAAGTCTTGATAGAGTCAACATTTCCCGGGAGACAGTGATGAATATTATTGCGCGAATACAGCATCCAGTACATAGTACGGTGGCGGCAGCAGCGCGATATCGGTGGGTCGCTTTTGAAACAGGATTTG
Source organism: Myrmaecium sp. VS I D KN 1 (assembly GCA_019775845.1). Lineage (NCBI taxonomy): Eukaryota > Fungi > Ascomycota > Dothideomycetes > Valsariales > Valsariaceae > Myrmaecium > Myrmaecium sp. VS I D KN 1. The sequence continues at coordinate 784,728 of JADQAV010000022.1, forward strand.
ACATTATATAGAAAAAGAATATATATACATATAAAATCACAAACTCTCCCTACACATAACACGTATACTGGCCCAATAAAAAAGACGAATAACGCCGCCTCCCAATGCGAATAGTATAATGAAAAGTACTCCAAGATAATCATTTCACACTCTGCTCCGTCCCATCCTGCACAGCACCCGCCTCCCTCCGCTGCAACTCCTCCTTCTCGTCAGCGGTCAAATCACTCCCAGCCTCTTTAAGCCGCACGAAGAGGACCAGTATCGCAAGCGCAGTCGCCCCGCTCGCAAGCTCGAACCAAAACACGACCTTGTAGCTGCGGCGCTCGCCGCGATCCGCCGTGTTAACGGCGACGACATCCGCGAAGCCGAGGAAGAAGGCGATCCCGAGCTGGAGGATGCTGTTGATGAGGGCGCCGGCGAGGCCCTGGCGACGGGAGGGCAGGGAGGTGCTGATGAAGATGTTGGTGACGTTGAAGGTGATGTCGATGGCGAGGGTGGCGCAGAGCATGCTCCAGAAGGTGTAGCACCAGTAGTTCGCGCCCGGCGGCGCGACCGCGAACAGCAGCGGCGAGATGATGAAGCACGCGCCCGAGAAGAGGACGAGGATGGTGCCAGGAAGGAGGTGGAGGAGGAAGCCGCCGACGGTCGCGATGATGCAACCCCCCAGCGCCATCGGCGTGAACCAGGCCACCAGCTGCATCGGCGTGCCACCCATGATGTTCGTCATGTAGTACGTGCTGTACAGCAGGTAGATCCCGAACGAGCCGTACGAGAAGAACAGCGCGATCGTCAGCGGGGACATGTGCTTCACCCGGAACAGGTCGAAGGGGAGCAGCGGCTGCGCCGCCACCCACCCTTCCACGTACACGGCCACCCCGAGCAGCAGCACCCCGACGATCAACGTGACGTAGATGTAGGGGGTCGCCCACTGCGCCGGCGCGTGCGAGCTGTCCGTGATCGCGTAGACGACAAGGATGAGCCCGCACGCGATCAGCGCCGTGCCCCACCAGTCCATCTTGACGCCCATCCCTTTCCGCTCCGCCGCGTCGTTGGGAACGCAAAAGTACGCCGCGCCGAACGTCGACAAGGCGAGCGCCGCCCCGATCCAGAAGTACACCCGCCACGTCGTGTACTCGCCCGCGATGCCGGCGAAGAAGATGCCGATGTAGAAGCCCAGCGGCGCGCAGGCCCCGTAGATACTGAAGATCACGTTCTTCCGCGGACCGGGTCGGTAGATGCTCCCCAGCAGCTGGAGGCTGGATGGCAGGAAGGCGGCGGGCCCGAGCCCCTGGATGGCGCGGCAGAAGTCCAGCATGAGCTCGTTCTGGGCAAATCCGGTGATGATCGACCAGACGGTCAGCCACGCCATCCCGCAGATGTAGACGATGTAGCCTCCGCGGATATCTATGGGGGATGGTCAATACCTGGTAAAGCCGCGAGCAGATGAAATGAGCTGGTGTATGAAAGCTTACCAGCAATCCTGCCTGCGGGAAGGAGAAAGGCCGAGATGACCAAGGAAAAGGCATTTGCAGGCCATGTACTCGTCGAAGCAGGAATGTCTAGACTGCGAGCTACCGTAGGAATAATCACTGTGAAACCAGAAACAAAGTATTCCTAGACTGGATGAGTTTCCAAATCCAAGAGATGACATGGAGTGTACTCTTACAGATAGGATTTGGGACATGGCCACCGAGTAGACAAATCCCACCTCTTCCCAAGTTGATCTAAATTTCTCAGGGCGCTGTCGGCCCAGACGCTCTAACCGCGCCTTTTCAGGCTCAACATCTTCACCCTCTACTGGACTGCCGCTGCTTGGCGTAGCGGTGTCCGGTGTTACTACTGCGCTCCCGGGATCGGGGCTGAGCCATATGACTAGCTGTCAGCCTGAGGTTGGGAAAATGATTTCCAGACCAGACTGGTCACTGAGCTACTCTCTGAGCCGCAACCATTGGACGAGTGACAAAGAACTCGACAAAAGGAAAACCAAGAAGAAATGATATAATGAACTGACTGCTAAGAAGACGAAAAAGAAGGAAAGGAGAAAGAACCAAAAGATATCCATACCAAGGTTCTCGAGCAGCGGCCGTCATGCTTCCTGCTTCGGGACTCGTCCAGCAATGATGGCAGATCTCAGGTAGTCCGGTTCGGGATCAGGTGGTAAGGTAGGAGGTAATATATATACGACAGATAATGATACAATGCCGGCAAACAGACAAAGCCATCACAAGAGATACTCGGTGGATCCTCTAAGAAAGATGTACAAGAAGGGCGGCCAAGGAAACAACGCGGCGAAGCGCCATCAAGGATCAATCATGCAAACCGATATTGATGTCGAGTAACTAGGTATGCATGAAGGGGGGAATCCCAAAGAGTAAAAATAAGAACGAGAACGAGAACCGGAGAGACGGAGAGGGAGAGAGAGAGAGAGAGGTCAAGGAGGCCGCCCGCCTAAACTTAGCTCAGCTTTTATGCGAAGAGCCGCAGCAGGATGGTAAGGTACCTAAGGCAGGTGTAGAGTGACGAACTGCAACAACGACGGGCGGCGACATGGTTTAGTGTGGAGTGTGTGGGCGTGGGCATGAAAGAGCGAGAAGGAGGACCCATCCATCCGCAACGGACTATGCCAGAAGAAGCAGCCAAGAAGCAGCGTGAATCCTCGTCCGCGGGGGTTTCGAAGGGTCACTGCGGTTCCTCCTTTTACATAATCTCCCCGAACTGGCACTTCAACGGACCCGACCAACTGCAGCACCGGTCGATGTCCGTCCGGTGGGCTTTCGGGCGGAAGTGAGATCGCGTTTAGCCTCGGTTAATCCTGCTGCCTAAGGCTCGCAAATGCCAAGACCAGTTGCGCCCCCGCCGCCCCGCCCAAGAAATCTTCGTTGCCCAACAACGGACCAGGGGGTCCGTGCGAAACGAGAAAATTCTCCCCTCGTCGTTATAAAAGGCCGCTCCCCCTCGCCCTCCTCTTTCTCTCGACATCATCAGTTAGGTATAAAATATTACCTTATCGAGGCTCCGCCACCGTGCGGCTTGCTGAGGGTTATTCTGCTTCTCCCATGGGTTGCCTTCCGTTCCCGGCCTCGTTGAGCAATCTGGCGGCCGTCTGTCCTAATCAATCGCGTCTTTTGTCCGTTCTTCCTTGGACCGTGGTTGTGGGATGGCTGCTACAGACTCTCGCGAGCTTTTTCGTTCTCTTTTTCTCCGTAGTTGCGTTGCTGCTGCTGTTCATGCCATGCTGCTTCCGCGCGGCGTCAATCTGACTTGATGCCGATCGCTGTTGTAGATGCCGCAGCGCGAGAATCGTTAGAAGCATTCGCTTCCCTGTGCATTTGTTTCGCGGCCCGCAGAGTTCAGCTTCGGGTAACCATCTGTGTCTGTACGCAGGCATTATTGTAGCTGAACACTGATGGCTGCTCAAACTATTCGAGCCTTTATAAGAGCGAACGTAACGACGGGAGGCTTCTCGACGTCATGCCACTACGGAGTACAGCATGCGTTGAACGGTCCATTTGGCAAGCAAGCGCCTCAACATGCACACCAGTCACGAAAGTGGTTGAGGTTTATCTTCAGTACTGTTTCATGGGTATTTGAATTTTTGCAGGACTATATAACTTTCGGAGCAGTTTTTACACTACTCCTATAAACCTGAACTAGACCCACCAGCAGACATCGACCCGCTTAGTAGAGGCGCTTGGGAGGAGACATGGAAGCCTTGATGACCAAGCTGCCAATGTTCTGCCAGCCCTTCTTAAGCAGAGAGACAAGGTAGTTGATGGCCAACATGATGTTGCCGATCAGCTGGTCCTCGGTCATCTCAACGTTACCAACGGCAACACCCATGCAGAGAACCTTCTTGAGCTGGAACTTGATGGTGGACTTGACCTCAGTGATCTTGGCGGAGAGATCCTCGTTGTGGGAAACCGGGGTAGGGAACTTGCCAGCTGTTCGAAAGAGTCAGTAAATGCGCTTGACCGGCACGCTGCAGCCCGAGTGGATGTGTAACTTACCCTTGGAAAGACCAGGACCCAAGAGACGGGGGATCTGCTTGATCAAGGAGTCGGAGGCGACGAAGGCATCGTACTTGCGAGCCAACTTCTTGATAAGCTTCTTGTTCTTGTTGAGCTTCTTCAAATCCTCAGCGGACATGGCATCAACACCACCGTGCTTGGCACGGTCGATATCGTGCTGGTCACCGAGAATGCAGACAGCCATGTTGGGCCTGGGGACCTGGGGCAGCTTGATGGTGCCGCTGAAACGCTTGTCACGCTGGGGGTCGTAGTTCTTCAACCCGATCTGCAACTCAACGGTCTCGAGGAACTTCCTCTTCTTGACCTCATTCTAACCCAGTTGTCAGCAAGACCGTAGACGGCGGGATTCGGCGCGAGGCGGGACGAACGCTGTACTCGAGGAGCTCCTTGACGTTGGTGCGGACACCAGCAACCGTGACTTTCGACATGATGAATTATGTCTCCCAGAGAAATTGCTTCTTTGGTGAACGGTGGCGGGTGCGATCGTGGTTGAGAAAGAGAGAAGGTCTGCCGAAGCTTGAGAAAAGTCGATAACGTTAGTGCGGACTGGTGGTGCGGAGCGAGTCAGGTAAGCGAGTACTTTACCTAATCTGGCGAACATCTTGATCAGCCAGAGCTCCCCACTGGCATCCCCGAACCTCCGCAAACTTCGCTCTTCGGTTTCTCTTGATTGATATTTGGTAGTGATTCATACGATGACAGTTTCCGTGCATGCCGTTATCATCGTGTTTTGATTAATTGCACAGGCTAGATCTTCCCCTAACTGTGAAATGTCTAGACCTTCCCGTCCTTCGTGGAAATCACAAGGAGTGACCAATAAGTCAGATCACTGTCTACCTACTGCTCCTGCTGCTTCATAGGGAAACGGAAATGACTTCCTTCTTCTGCCCTTGCGACAGTTTGTCTTGCTTCTTTTTGGGGTTGCTTCCTTTGGTCGAACCACTCGGAGCGCAGATGATGATGATGATAAGCCCATGTCTTGGCAGCGGCCGGAGTTTAGCTATTATGTCCCGCGTCCTGTAGGCAAGCGATGTACGGAGTAGTACTCCTACTATGCATCACCATCGCAAAGACAGCAATTCTCTAATCTTGATACTTCCTCGCAGCTATCCACACGTCCTCAATCACGGCTATAGGTGCCATGCATTGGCCCAAGCCGTGTCACCCAAGCTACGCTTAACGTTCCATTTAACTGAACCTTTCAGCATCCCATAATGAACGCTATCGACGCTACAGATCGTCATGTCGCGACAGTAGACAGTAGGCTGAGCCAATACAAACCTTTCTTCACAGGATGCTAATATGAACCTCCATCAGCACCTCCTCCTTCTCTCCTCACCGTTGTCCTCGATACCAACCCGCATGCCTGGGCATTCCTCAACTCAACTCTCCCGCTGAGCAAAGCTGTCGCAAACCTCCTCGTCTTCCTCAACGCCCACCTGGCCTTCAATAGTGCGAACCAGGTCGCCGTAATAGCCAGTCACACGCAGCGCGTACAGTGGTTGTATCCAACTCCAAAGTCTGCTGCCACAGGCGATACCAGCAACGGCGCGCAGAATGGCTCACGATCTCCCAATGGCACATCAGATCCCATGGACGCTGCCAATAAATACCGGCCCTTCTACGTTGTCGAACGTGAGATCCTACGCAACCTCCACAGCTTAATAGAAAGCACCACTCCCTCGAGCCTCTCGTCGCAAAGCACTACGCAGATTGCCTCCGCGCTGACTATGGCGCTTACATACATCTCGAAACGCACCCTCCTTGCCTCCCCTCTTGATCCCACCGGCGTCAACCTCGTCGATCTAACCGCCCCGTCCCTTCCCGCCGATCTGAACGACGGCACGCAGGGCACAGCGCGTGCCGCGCTCGTGTCCCGCATCCTCGTCCTCAGCGTCTCCGGCGACCTCGCGACCCAGTACATCCCCGTCATGAACGCGATCTTCGCGGCCCAACGCAACCACGTCGCCATCGACATCCTCAAGCTCGCCGGAGACACCGTCTTCCTGCAGCAGGCCTCCGACGCCACCGGCGGGGTGTACATGAAGCCGGACACCCCCGAGGGGCTCCTCCAATATCTCATGATGGGCTTCCTGCCCGACGCCACCGCTCGGCGCGCCCTCATCCTCCCCGACGCCGGCGAGGTCGACTTCCGCACCGCCTGCTTCTGCCACCGCAAGATCGTTGATATCGGCTACGTCTGCAGCGTGTGTCTCAGCAGTAAGTTTCCGTCGCACCGACCACGTGCATGTTACGTTGTTGCATTGTAAAGCATCCAAGAAACTAACCAACCGGCTTTCACCTCAAAAAACAGTCTTCTGCGAACCCCTGAAAACGCCGACTTGCCTCACCTGCTCCTCCCACCTCTCCCTCTCCCCCGCCCTCCACGTCACCCCGGCCGTCATCCCCCGTCCGAAGAAGAAGAAGCGGAAGCGGCCGCTTGCGTCGGGGGAGACGGGTCCAGGTACGGGTCCTGGCACGGGCGCATCGACGCCTGTCAGCGGCGCTGTGACGCCCATGGCGTGACGGGCCCATCTTCCTACGGTGTCGCATTGCTATTCTCTCTACCTCGCTACCACATATCTACGAATCATGGCATGGAGACAGAAGGTTCCGTCTCGTTTTTTTTCGTTTAGTCCCTACCATATAGCATATTTGGCATGGAAGCAGGGCGTTTTATATTCTTTACTATTTTTTTATTCTTTTCTGGCGGGAAGCGGATATTTCCTTTCCGACGTTCGACTGGAATATCGAAAGAAGGAGCGTGCTCTCGGCGTTTCATCCTATTTCTTCGTTTCTTTTCTTTCATCCTTCTCCTATTTAATCTTCCATTTCTTCGTGGTATGGTGCCAAATGAAACCGAACAAATCTTGCTGAAGGAATACGTTTCGAGGATGGGCAAGTAGGGGACAGGGCTCCGAATGTGAACACCCGTTGGGACGGCTAACGAGCTTGGTCGGATGTCTTCTTTCCCTTCGTGTAGTATTCACACGTATGTCCATCGAGCAGCCTCGACTCGTGAGCGAGAACTGGGGAGTGGGAAGGTCGAATGCTCATCGGAGCAAATGGCACGGGAGGCGGTGGTTGATATGATCCTTCCTCGCATGCCCTGTATTAAGACAGCTGAAGAGTAGTCGTTGGGTTCAAACCTCTGTTCATGAGCAGATGGATCGAGGCGAATCGTCCGGTGTCAATAATATCAGACTCGTTAGACAGAAAGAATCAAGCAAGAGAAGCTGGGTTCCGCTATATTGAGCAGTAGGTGGAAAAGCGAAACAGTAGCAAGTCTATGCGAAGAGCAGTTGCAAAGGTATAGGTGGAATACGCTGTAGGAGAATAGGTGAACAGGTGAGGTCAAAGGGAGAGATGGGCGCTCATCTTTATTGCCTTTCCTGTGCCTTTTCCCCGGGATGTCCTTTTCTGATCGTAAGATGCGGTTGGCCGTTCTACCCCTCAGGTTCGCTTATAACCTTTTGCGCTCAAGCAAGCGTCAACGGCCGTGTCATGACTATCCCCATATATCCCGCAGACAGGGCGCAATCTATTCTATCATCTCCTGCGGCGTGGTATTCTAAAGGCCCGCCCACCTTGACAAAAGCTGGACTTGCCACGGCTACGAGACATCGTGCACACAGGCTCGGGATCACTTGAGAGCTGAGAAGCAAGGGCCTAGACGGAACGTTAGTGTGCTTATTCAAGCTCAGGTCTTTGACTGACTTACAAAAGAGTCCGTATTGTGGGCATAGAACAACCTAATGTCATTCTGGCTCTTCTTGACGCAAAGAATGCCGATAGCCCCGGCCGAGTTGCTGTTCCTCACACTCGGGTGCTCTGGAAGCTGTTAGTGAGTGTGCGCTGTGTAATCTCGTGACTTCATACGTACCCATAAAGTCTAGTTGGACCATCCGCCGTAACGCTTCATCTTCTTCTACGACTTCATAAGTGCCGCCTCTACATCGTGCAACACCGTGATAAACCCGTTCCGCGCATACGGCAGCTGCCATCGTAGTAGCCATATGTTCGCCTGTACCACTGGTGACAACTGCAACTGTCTTCTTTTGTTTATCGTCCAGCTGTATGGGAATCACATGGGCACCGATTCCGACCAAGGCCGCTGGTCCAACCCTGCCACGATATTTCATTCCTATGCCACCTGACGAAGCACCACAGGCGATATTACCATCAGCATCCACTGCAATGGCGCCGACGGTATCCGTTATGTGGTCATCTTGTTTGCCATACGACGGGACTTCCGGAGGAGCCTCATCGCTGGTGTTGTGGGCATTTGAATCCTGTTCGACCGGCCTGGGAGGCTCGAGGTCCATCATTGTTGCCGATGTCTCCGCCGCGGGAGGTGGACTCGGTGTAAGTGACGGCAACTCAAGTGTGCTATCGGACGATTCTGAGTCACTGATGGACGCATCGTCGTTCAAATTAGAGGCGGGGTCTGCGACGTCGAGCATCTCGTATTCAGAATGCCCGCCATCCCCATCACCATTGTGCTTGGAGGCAGCGAGACCTGCCAACGTAGGGATTGTCTGGGTGCTGTTGATGAAGGCATTCCTTGACGCCTCATGAACGCTTCCTACATAAGCACCACCGGAAGGACCTTTGGGGGTCATGGATGGTACAGGAGAGCCTTCCGATTGAGGGGTGGCCGCAGGGGGCGTAGAATGGTAAGAGCCTGGCATGGAGGCGGGCGGGGAAGAGCTGCTTAGCGAACGCTTGTTCTTCTTTTCCATCTCCTCGAACAAGCCCATTCCCATGTCCCGTGTATGTCTCCTTCGGATGCGTTCTCTCTCGGCTTCGTCCGCCGCCAGTTCTATTCCGGTTTGCTCAAGGTGCGGCTCTGCGTTGGCCGCCGAAATTGAAGAAGAATCACCGAGTTTCGCTTGTCGAGCTTTTTCGGCCTTTCTTTCAGCGTATTTCAGGTCGGATTTCCACCTAAGCCAGCGTTCGCGAGCTGATTTTGAGACAAGGGCATCATGAGGCAACACAGGGATTCCATTTTCGTAAGCGAAGTCTGTAGCTCCCTGAGCCACCAAAAAGTTTGGGGGCACTCTCCGCAGTGATAGTGGAGTTGTTGTGTGCTCAAGCACAAGGCGAGCCAGACAGATAGGATTTTTGATTTCTGCAATAAAGTCAGTAGTCATAGCGCAATAGACTGCCCGGCAAGAGGATACTTACGAGCGACGGCACCCACGGCTCCGCTTCGTCCGTACCCGTCAATTATGGACGCATCGCACTCTACTACGCCATCCATGGCGAGATTACTACCGTACCCGGCGTTGGTAATTTCACGATCTTCCAAAACGCGGATCGCCATCTCAACAGCATCCACGGCAGAGCCCCCAGCATTCAGAATGGCCATAGCGACTTTAGCGGCACTGAAAGAGCATCAGTTTCATGGTAGCTGGTGGAGGCAGATGATGAGGGCGAGGAGATGCAAAGACTTACTCATTACATGCTGACAGGTGAATCTTCTCGTTCACATGGCTGTGGAATCCGGCACCTGCGTGAACAAAGATTGCGCATCCTTGATTGGCTTCTCTTCGTAAAGATGCACCGTCAGACATGTCGCGTAAAGTCTTCCTTGAACTGAGAACTTGAGGTGATGGGGTTTCCAAGCGGTCTGAACGAGAATTTTGATCGGCTTGCACCGCAAACTATGGAAAGCAAGCCGCCTCTGGGAGCGTAGCCTGGCCTATGACGTGGCTGGCAAGGTGACTATAGGGAACGAAGTGAGGTCGGCAAATAGTCTTTACCTAGAAAAGATTGCTCAGATACGAAGGTCGGACTCTGAGGGAAAGCCGGAGGTGTATGGATGGGTATGGAAGTAAACGGCTGGAAAGTAGCGAGGAGAGTGTACCGCTGTTTTTGGCAGTTGACGAGCCTAAATATCGCGCCGAGCGGCGGTTATGGCCGGCCGGTATAGCGGTGAAGAGACGAGGCGGAATGTAAGAGAAAGGAGAGAGAAGGGCGCGGATGATGAAAAGGATATGCAAAGAATGACAACCTCCCCCGGAGTGAGATGTTCAATGGGCCTAGAGGCACTTGAAGAGGGTCGGGATATTGTGCAGAGGAGAGAAGAAGACCTTAGGATTGACGGGTAGGAAAGATGATGAGGAAGGCTCAGAACATGATGACGGTGGGTTTGGATGAAAGAACTTCACAGCGGCACACCCAAGCCCGTGCCTTCCTCAGTGAGAAGGAGCTCTTGCCCTCTTTAACCCGACAAAGTACTGTAGTAGATACGGTTCTGCTCCTTCACGGACACCTTAATACTGAGGTGTACGATGCATGTACGAGGGAGTTTCCGTCTTAGATGCTATACGCCTGACCGCGCCCACCTCTTGAACCACTTGTCCTTTTCTCCTAAACAGTTGACAACGAAGAAACACTACAGGACCGACAGTTTATAGAATACAAGCAGGCGCTGGCGTACTCATGTTCCAAAGTTTCGTTTCTCTCAGCAGCGCGTGGCACTAAACGATGTTTTCCAGGCCCGCAGATGAAAGACTAGGGGATATAATATGCTGTAGGGGTCGGTTTGTATGAGTGAGTGAGTGCGTGTTTCCATGAAGCGGGAACGGTCAGTTGTAGGGCAGTGCAAACCAAACCTCTACTCTAGTGCTAATTTGGTCCGTGAAAGGACTGATTATCCTGCTACCATCCTAGGACATGTAGGTATCGGGCGGAGGCACACAGGGTTCCAATGCTTGACCCCATAGCTCGCACTTGGCCTGAGGCAAACTTCCAGCAGCTGAAAGCCAACCCGCTTCCACACTCGTCGTGATGCTCCTCCGTTTGATGGACGAATGATGTCTTTGATGTCCAATCAGACCATCACTGAAGATGAACGGAATTGACAGTGTAGATATTCATGGTGGTTGTCGATGATCCACCTCCAGCCTCCCCTGGCCTCCGCCTTCCGTGCTTGCCAAGCAGTCCGTGGCCCCGCCGTCATGGCATGCCCACATCCACCATTGAGCTCACGTCTGTCCATCTATCCCAACGCGCACGCCTATACCAGGCAACCCCTTCCTGGTGCAAACTTTCCCTTGACATCGACATCTCTCTCCCTCCGTAGTTTGAGATCTCCAACCTAGGACTTTGCCAAAATGGCGCCTCAAACCCCAGCTGTTGTCATGGACAAGTACGTAACACTCCGTGTACCTCCCGTCTGTTCCGTACGCCTGAGCGGAACTCAGGAGGGTATGAAGCTGTATAATGCATCAATGCTAACATCTCACGCCTGTAACCAGCGGCACGGGTTATACCAAGCTAGGTCAGCATACAGTCCTCGACATGGTGCGCAATTGCGCTGACCGCCTCCACCTCCAGGTTTCGCCGGCAACGACTCGCCCTCGTTCGTGTTCCCCACCGCAATCGCGACAAAAGGCCCAGCCGGAGGCGCAGGAGGCTCTGGTTCGGGTCGCCCAGCTGTCGCAAACAAGCCCTCTTTCTTGACCGGCGGAGCGGGCCCAGGGGGCCACCTGTCGGCGAAGCGTGGTACCGAAGACCTCGATTTCTTTATAGGGGACGAAGCTCTTGCCGCTGCTAGTGGACCTGGTTAGTGAGATCCGGGCAACTTTGAACAGACGTAGGCTAATGGAGCAGGTTACGGTATACACTACCCTATCCGACATGCGCAGATAGAAAACTGGGTAAGGGGTGTCCCGTTCAACAGCTCGAATGAAGCTAACGGATATGTAGGACCTTATGGAGCGGTTCTGGTCAAACTCGATATTCAAGTATCTCAGAGTAGAGCCTGAGGACCATTACTTCCTCCTCACCGAACCCGTAAGCTTTCCCTGCCACCAAGCAGAACCAGCTCTAACAATCCTTAGCCGCTTAACCCCCCCGAGAACCGCGAAAGCACCGCCGAAATCATGTTCGAATCCTTCAACTGTGCTGGTCTCTACATTGCTGTCCAGGCGGTACTTGCTCTGGCTGCATCCTGGACTTCCTCGAAGGTGCAGGATCGCTCCCTGACCGGAACAGTCATTGACTCCGGTGAAGGTGTGACCCACGTTATTCCTGTAGCTGAAGGCTATGTGATAGGCTCTTCCATCAAGAGCGTGCCTATCGCGGGTAGAGACATTACCTACTTCGTACAGTCGCTCCTCAGGGACCGTGGGGAACCGGATAGTAGTCTTAAGACTGCTGAACGCATCAAAGAGGAATTCTGCTATGTCTGTCCAGATATTGTCAAGGAGTTCTCCAGATATGATCGTGAACCGGACCGGTTCCAGAAGCACACTATCAACTATCCGAATGGCAAGAGTGCCACGGTCGATGTCGGCTACGAGCGCTTCCTTGCCCCCGAGATCTTCTTCAACCCGGAGATCTACTCATCCGACTTCCTGACGCCTTTGCCAAACATCGTCGACACGGTCATCCAAACCAGTCCCATCGATGTTCGTCGTGGTTTGTATAAGAATATTGTTCTGAGCGGTGGGTCGACACTGTACAAGGACTTTGGTCGCCGGTTACAAAGAGATATCAGACATCTCGTAGACGCTCGTATCAAGGCATCCGAGGCGCGCAGTGGCGGTGCAAAGAGCGGCGGTTTGGATGTTCAGGTTATCACGCATAAGAGACAGAGGCACGGACCTTGGTTTGGAGGCAGTTTGCTGGGCCAGACGCCTGAATTCAGGAGCTACTGCCACACCAAGGCCGAGTACGACGAGATAGGTATGCACTCAAATCTTGGAAACCTCCTGCCCGTAGTATATTTACTAACACGACATCAGGGCCTTCTATTGTCCGGAGATTCGCGCTATTGGGCGGTCCTGGCGGTGCCTAGAGCGGGAGGTAAGAGGGGCCTCAACTGGCATTATGGTGCTACAGCGTTTTGCGTTTTACAAGGATGATAGAGGCAGATAGGAATGAGAAGAAACACCGCATTGGCCTACGCTTCTAAATTCATACGCCAAGGACTTCGAACCGGGGTTTGTCGGCACGCATACAAACAATTGACAGTCCAGTCATTGAGCATAAGCAAACCCTCCGAAAAGACCCCGTCTAAACAGCCCTCTGCTTAGCGATTTGGTCTCGTGGCAGCCCTTCCAACTCCGTGTCGGGGAACCCCCTTGCCTTCTGCTGTCTTGGGTTTTATGTGTACTCACCTCCTTTAAAAAAATAATCCTAACAGAAGCCTTTGCAGGTATGTCTCTTATTACTCGATGGCAAGAGGAAAGAATATCTGTTCAATACACGTACCCTACTAGTCCCTTTCGCCAGCTCACCTCAGCCTTACTCACACAGCATCAAGTGTGGTTTCTTGGCGGTTGCGGTGAAGGTTCGCCTGTACTCAAGAGTACGCACGCAGACACACATCTACCTACAAATTACACAATGTACCGAAGTTTTGCCTGCATTCCCCCACGGGCCGCCCCGCCGTCCTACGTAAGCGGGCGTGGGGGTTACCTAAGGCTGAAGAGGCACCGTGGACGCTCGTCTACACGTAATCTGTCTCTTCTCGAATAGCTATATATTTAACCTTCTCAACGTATGCCCTGAGGCCAAACTCTCTCTGCAGTCTGGTCTGCTTCTTTGTTAGCAAATTGATCGTTTCCAACGGCTTGTAATATCGCAAGGTTATTAGACACCCGCTCACGAACGACGTGCGACGTCATTGGAGCTGGACTGGTGTATCGGACGTGAATTATCTCACCCGTCCTCTTTCTTCTCGGGTTTTTTCTGAGGCTTTGTTGTGCCCTTGCTTTTTCGATTTGTTTCATTTCCAATGGCTTACCAGATGAACAATAACGGCGGGTCTTCGACCTGCGTCGTGGAGATGCAAGATATCCCGGAAGCACGTATTGATGACAAGGACTCCGAAAGGATATCGAATCTACCGCGGAGGCTTCACAGCTCGGATCGTCGTCCTGAGAGTGTCCAGAATGTCTCAGCAGCAGGACGGAGGGACGAGCCAGCCGATACTTTACCGTCGCCGAGCACAGCGGTGGACCAAGTGCAGCGATGGAACCATCCGCGGAGGAATGTTTGGAAATCATTTGCGGCGTTTTGGAGCTTTGTCGTGATGGGCATGAACGATGCTGCTTTTGGAGTGCGTATATCGAAGGCCCTTCGTGCGAAGCGTTGCATGCTAACACAATCATATAGGCTCTGATCCCTTATGTACGAAAGGCTGACCTTGTCAGAGCGGCTCATTCCATGCTGACTTTAGCCAGATCGGAACGTACTATAGCCTGAGCTATACCGTCGTCTCTCTCATTTTCCTCTCGCCGCTGGCCGGCTATATGGCTTCATCGTTGCTGAACAACACCGTCCATCTCCGCTACGGTCAGCGGGGCGTGGCGGTCATCGGTCCGACCTGCCACCTTGCTGCGTACATCGCGACGGCTGTACACCCGCCGTACCCAGTCCTCGTCGTTCTCTTCACGCTGTCTGGGTTCGGCAATGGCCTGGAAGACGCCGCCTGGAATGCTTGGATCGGGGCCATGGCGAACGCCAACGAGGTGCTGGGCGTCCTCCATGGCTTCTATGGGCTCGGAGCGACTCTGAGCCCTCTGATTGCAACGACTATGATTACCAAGGGGGATCTTCCCTGGTACAGCTTTTACTACTTCATGGTGAGCCTTATACATGCACTCTTTAAAAGCGGGGAATGTTTGACTTACATTATTGCCAGATCGGCACCAGTGCCCTCGAGTTAGCCACTTCTGCATGGGCATTCTGGGAGTCCACCGCGAAGCAATACAGAGAGCAGCACCCGCGTACGACGGCCTCGAACGATCACCGGCTCGTGGAGGCCCTCGTCCGCCGCCCGTCGGCCAGGATCACCTGGCTTTGCGCTCTCTTCTTGCTCGGATACGTCGGTATCGAGGTTACTCTCGGAGGCTGGATCGTCACCTTCATGCAGCAGGTGCGGAACGGCAGCCCTTTCGCAAGCGGCATGACAGCCACCGGGTTCTGGCTAGGCATCACTATCGGGCGAGTGATTTTGGGCTTCATCACGCCGCGGATCGGAGAGAAGCGTGCCATTATCGTAAGTCTTGTTCCCATCATGACTGTTGATCTGGGATGAAAATGCGAAGCTAACGTGCTTTTACCCGCCAATTTTAGATTTATCTCCCCATTATTATGGGCCTGGAACTGCTCTTCTGGCTGGTTCCGCAATTCTACGTCTCCGCCGTTGCAGTCAGTTTGCAAGGCTTCTTCTTGGGACCCATGTTTCCCGCCGCGGTCGTCGCTGCCACCAAGCTGCTACCGCGTCATCTCCATGTTTCTGCTATCGGCTTCGCGGCAGCGATTGGCGGTACCGGTGCTGCCATCTTTCCCTTTGCCGTCGGTGCGATTGCGCAGGCGAAAGGTGTTCAGGTTTTGCAGCCTATTGTGCTGGCGCTCCTGGCAATGATCTGGTTGACCTGGATGGCCCTGCCGAGGATGAAGAGGAGGGATGAGTAAGTGATAATAGGATTGTGAGGGCTCGCAAACAGTCCTACGAAGTAAAATGAGCTCAACTTAATAGTCCACGGGACTCTTTCTCGATCGAATAAATAGGAGGCAGGTATAATGGGATCGCGTTTGGATATATGCAATAGGAAACCGTTTAACTCGAACATGTCGCTCTCTCCACTGACTGCAGCGCGGTTCATGAGAGGAGCGAAATGGCGAGCGAGGTATCGTGCCGTGCATAACATCACACCTTCGCCTAAAGCTCAGGGCTGAGTATGAACTTCATGGATATTTGTGACAAGGCTTCAGGCAAATTGCCTCGGCTTCTTACCTTTCTCCGTACATCCTCCGAAACGCATACATGAATCGACTGCTTTTCCGGCGAAGCTGCCGATCAATTGAACGACCTTCCCCGCCAAAATTCCCCGCCTCTTCGGCCTAACCTCCACACTTTGGCCGAGCCGGTCCGGGAGAGCTTCGATGATGCCTTTTACCCCACCGCCACCCTTGCTTTTATGCTTGTATCTCCCCCATCTCTCACGCTCTTTGGTGGAGAAACTCCCTTCTTTTCTCGAACGTACCTGATCGACACGACTAGCGGGGCAATTGAACTGGAAAGAAGAAGAAAATGCGACTGGTCCCTTTCGCTCTTCTCACTTCCACCTCACACGGTCCGGGATGAGAGCTTGAAGTCTCCGATTCATCGATTGGAAACCGGGGAAGAGGGCGGGGGGCGGGGGGCGGGGCGGGACACCTTTACCGATATATAGCTTCTCATCCGAGAGCGGAGATCATCCTTAGAAAGGTGAAGGATACGACCGGCATGACGGGACCTTAACACGACGCTCGGAAAGGAACGGCCCGGGTAATGACTGGGAAGAGACGGGACAGGAAGAGGGGCTGCCGACGATGCAACCGGACTATATATCCCGTCCTAGCCCTGGCAGCGATTCTCTGCTGCTGCTAGGTACTGCTACTGCTTTTTTGGCGAACGCCTGACTTGCTACGATTGCTCCGCTCAGGCACGTCTTGGAGCGGTCTTGCTGGTCCTGCAGCGGTTGCGACGTTCGCGCTTCTAGAGAATGTGCAATCTATTGTACGCCCTCTTTCTTCTTTTCCTCTTCGCCTCCTCCTACGTCTCCAGGTGCGAGGCGAGAGTGGTTGGCATGGGCACCCGTGGGCAAAGGCTTGTGGTGAGAGAGGATGGGAATGGGACTTTACAGGATATTGTATGTCTGCCTCGCTTGGCTATGGTTCGGGCTGGAGCTTGCTCCGGACAATGCTCGATTTTTCCTTGCTTTTGATTTCTTCCTTAAGGCGGCATGTTCAGTTACTAATTGGGAATATCACAGGTCACTTGGGATGAAAACTCGCTCTTCATCCGGGGCGAGCGTCTCATGCTCTTCAGCGCTGAGTTTCATCCATTCAGGTACGCAAACCGTTGACCATGCATGGTCTTGACACTGTTGAACTGACGTCCCTTCCAGACTGCCGGTACCTACACTGTGGTTAGACGTCTTCCAGAAGATTAAGGCCGCCGGTTACAACGGCGTCTCATTCTACGTGGACTGGAATCTGCTCGAAGGAAAACGGGGAACCTTCCGCGCCGAAGGTGTCTTTGCCTGGGAACCATTCTTCGAAGCGGCAAGCAAGGCTGGGATTTATCTGCTTGCTGTGAGTCTTCTATAGCGACAGTTTGTGAGCCACACACTAACGTCACAGCGACCTGGTCCCTATATCAATGCCGAGGTGTCCGGAGGCGGATTTCCTGGATGGCTGCAGACGGTCAATGGCACACTGAGAACGCGTGATCCTGGCTTTGAGCATGCCACTGACCTGTAAGTGCACCGGCGAAAGGCTCCAGGTGCATCCCTAACTGCATGTAGCTACGCGAGTGAGATCGGAAAGAGGATTGCTAAAGCGCAAATCACCAACGGAGGTCCGATCATCCTTGTCCAGCCGGAGAACGAATATACCACAGCGGACGGCGTCTCCGACTTTCCGCAAAGGGATTACTTTCAATATGTCATCGACCAGCTCCGGAATGCCGGCGTAGTCGTCCCAACGATCAGCAACGATGCGCATCCGGCGGGTAACCTCCTTCCCGGAAGCGGGGAAGGTGCGGTCGATATTTACGGACATGATTCCTATCCGTTAGGCTTCGACTGTGCTAACCCTACGCACTGGCCTGATGGTAACCTCCCGACCACCTTCCGCACCCTTCATGAGGAACAGAGCCCGTCGACGCCTTACTCTCTTGTGGAGGTGAGTGAGTATCCCCATCGAGTTTTGTACACGCTAACATCGTTTGGCCAGTTCCAAGGCGGTTCATTTGACCCATGGGGAGGAAGTGGTTTCGATAAGTGTACAGCTCTTCTCAATGAAGAATTCGTCCGCATCTTCTACAAGAACAACTACGGATTTGGTGTTACCATCTTCAATAACTATATGGTAACTGGCCCCCTCCGCTTTTCCGAGGAGTAGCAGCAGCTCACTTCTACAGACCTTTGGTGGTACAAACTGGGGTAACCTTGGCCACCCTGGAGGCTATACTTCGTATGATTATGGCGCTTTCATCTCTGAAGAGCGTTCCGTCCACCGAGAAAAGTATAGCGAGCTCAAGTTGGAGACGAACTTCCTCCACGTCTCCCCAGCGTACCTTATTGCGGAGAGAGGCAACCTGTCCACCGAGTGGACGACGAACGATGCTATTTCGGTTACACCAGCTGTCGGTAATGGCACTCGCTTCTATTTCCTTAGGTAAGCCATTCGATGCACGCAAGGCTGATTACCATCTGACCACAAATTTAGGCATACGCAGTACAACTCCCTTGACTCGACCCAGTACAAGTTGCACGTGCAAAGCCAGAAACTCGGGAACATCACAGTTCCACAAGTCGCTGGCAGCCTTTCACTTAATGGGCGTGACTCCAAGGTCCATGTCAGCGACTACAAAGCTGGAGATAGCACATTACTATACTCCACGGCCGAGATATTCACCTGGTATGAGCCCAGATCATGGTGAATCAAGACCGTACTGACTTTCAAACAGGAAGAAGTATGCGGACAAGACCGTGCTTGTGGTATACGGTGGACCCAACGAGAACCATGAGATAGCGATTGAAACAAGCTCCGGAGACTTTTCTGTTCTTGAAGGTTCTGGAGTCAACGTCACCACGAAGAGTGATTACCTGATCCTGAGTTGGAATACGAGCTCGGAGCGTAAGATTGTCGGACTGGCTGGGGAGAAGTTGCAGATCCACATCCTGGACCGCAACTCGGCGTACAACTACTGGGTGGTCGGCCCGGCGGACACCTTCGAGGTCCCATCTGTCATCGTCAAGGCTGGTTACCTTGTGCGACACGCTACAGTCTCTGGTAGCACTCTTTCTCTGATCGGAGATATCAATGCCACCACCACTGTCGAGGTAATCGGCGGCGGCCCATCGAAGCTATCAAAGCTCACCTTCAACGGCGAAGAACTCGACTTCTCCACAAACAATAAGACCGGAATTGCCAAAGCAAATATCAGCTTCACAATGCCTGACATTACACTCCCCGACTTGAGCTCGCTGGACTGGAAATATATCGACAGTTTGCCGGAGATCCAAGACTCGTACTCGGATAGCCAATGGACCTCCGCCTCGCTGAAGAAGACGCCAAATACCTTTCGGGAAAATACGACGCCGACCTCACTGTATGCCGGTGACTATGGCTACTACACGGGCACCCTCCTCTTCCGCGGCCATTTCACCGCCAACGGCAACGAGACCTCCTTCACCGTAACCACCCAGGGCGGCTCCGCATACGGTGCTTCCATCTGGCTCGGCTCCACCCTCCTGGGCAGCTGGGTCGGCATCGACGCCGCGGAGAACAACTCGGCCACCTACACTATCCCCTCCAACCTGCTGACGAAGGGGACGGAGTACGTCATCACCGTGGTCATGGACAACACCGGACTTGAAGAGAACTGGACGGTGGGCGAGGACCAGATGAAGTGGCCCCGCGGCATCCTCGACTACACCCTCGCCGGCCACGACCCAGCGGACGTCACCTGGAAGCTCACGGGCAGCCTAGGCGGGCAAGACTACCGCGATCTCGTCCGGGGCCCGCTGAACGAGGGCGGCCTCTACGCCGAGCGACAGGGCTACCACCTCCCTTCCCCGCCGTCGGGCAACTGGACGACAGTCCGCGGCGGTCCGCTCGTCGGCATCGACCGCGCCGGCGTCGCCTTCTACACCACCCACTTCGACCTCGACCTCCCCACCGGCTATGACGTCTCACTCTCTTTCGTCTTCGCCAACACCACGTCGAACGCGACGACGACAGAGGCGACCGCCTACCGCGTCCAGCTCTTCGTCAACGGCTGGCAGTACGGTAAGTACACCCACAACATCGGCCCGCAGGACCGCTTCCCCGTCCCCGAGGGCATCTGGGACTACCACGGCACCAACTGGGTTGCGATCAGCCTGTGGGCGCTCGAGGAGGGTGGCGCCAAGCTGGACGGCCTCGCCCTGCAGGTTGATGGCGTGGTGCGGACGGGATACAGCGGAGTGGAGAAGAGTTGGAACGATCAGTGGGTGAAGAGGGAGGGTGCTTACTGAGCAGCCTGATGGGGAAGATGGTTGAATACTTCTACTATATGCTTGATGTGACCAATAAAGGCTGTTGATTCAAATAAGATGTCATATGAGATCTCTGTCGCACAGCAAAAGACATATCAGAACCTACATCTATCGATCACGTTCCCTTCCGTCACCACTTAGCAACCCAAAGCACCACAAAACGCCTCGATCTTTCACTCCCCCCCTCTCCCGGCCGTCCTCCTTGCCTCATCCCCTTCTTCATCCTCCTTCTCCCACTGATCCCCCGTCCACCGCTCCCCCAGCACCCACCGGCGCCACAACCTCCCCCACCAGCCCTCCTCCAACTCGCCCAACACCCAAAACCCAATCAAAAACAACGTGCTCCCACCCAGCACCCCCACAAACGCCTTCCAAAACTCCCCAGCACCATCCCCATCCCCATCCCACCGCCACGCCCACGCCTGGTCGACGAACTGGACGCCGCAGACGCCGGTGAGGAGGGTGACGGGCAGGAAGAGGATGGTGACCTTGCTGAGCAGCAGCGCGACCCGGGTCAGCCGCTCCATGCTGCGGGACTCGTGCAGCGCCAGCAGCGCGAAGACCATCTGCGCCAGCTGCTCCTTCGTCGACCCGTCCGCCGCCAGCTCGCTGAGGGCGTACAGTCGGATCCGGGCTCGGAGCCGCGCGAACCGCGCCCGCGCCGCTGATGGCAGCGAGACCCCGAGTAGGCCCCGTGGGTTGGGGAGTCCGCACCCTGGCTGCGTCGTCGGTCCTGCCCCGGCTACCGCCGCGAAGGAGGCGTGTGGTGTGAGGGACTGCAGGCGCGGTGGCGGCTGTTGCTGCTGGCGAGGATAGTGGTGAAGAGGCTGATGGAAGGAGTTGGAGGGGGAATCATCGGGAGAAATGGAGTCTTGCCGGACGCCGTCGCCGTCATCGTTGTCGCTGTAGTTGTACGGGTGGTAGCCACTGCTCTCGAGGATCTTGGAGTTCTTCAGGCTGGCCAGGGAGGGTTCCTGCGGGGCAAGGAGCCGGTCGATGAGCAGCTCATACGACTCGTACACGAGCTGCAGCACGCCGAGCTGGCGGCCGATGTGGTGGAGCCGGTCGATGTGCTCGAGCCGGGGCGCCTGCAGCATCTCGAGCCGGAGCCGGTCCAGCTCGGCGCCGTACTGGTGCTCCCGGCGGGCGACGAGGTTGTAGGTGCTGTGGTAGTCCTCGAAGATGTAGTAGAAGAGCAGGGCCGGTGTGTCCGTCGGCCGGTGCGCCGTCTCCTCCTCGCTGTTTCCGATGCGGTGGCGGATCGGGAGGAGTGTCAGGGCGCTCTCTCGGCTGAAGTCGTGCGCTTTGGACAGCTGCCGGAAGATGTTGTACAGGTTGCAGCGGATGGCGTGGTGCAGCTTCAGTTCCTGCCGGGAGAGCATCCCGTTGCGGTGCGGGAACGGATCCTCGGCGATGGAGATCACAGTTTCTGAGAATATCCGTCAAGTTCCGATCTCTGAACAAAAGGCAGCTGTACTCACTGTCCTCGCAAAGAATCAGCCAGTTCCAAACCCTCGCCGCTTTCGGGAGGTCTCGATAGATCCTCCTCTCGTTCCCCTTCTCCTGCACATTGGTTTCCACGTTGTATAGCGAGTTATACCCTAAGCAAACAACTACAATTCATAATTAGCAGCGTTATCCCAGAGCAAGGCAAAACATTGCCGGCGCAGCTACTCACATTGCCTGCCCCAATCGATCGTGGACCAATGCCAGACCGCATCGGCGATATGGTACAAGCTGCCGCTGCGCAGCGCATCATGCTCGTCCAGCGAAGAGCCCGGCTCCGCGGTGGACGCGTCGCTGCCGAGCGTGCCTGCCTTCTCCAGCTCGACCGAGGCGTCCCTCGAAGAGCGCGGAGAGGCCCGCCGGTAGACGCGCCGGAGGATGCTGGAGTTGCTCCGTTCGGAGGATGGCGTGGAACGAGGCGGCTTGCTCTTGAGCGGCTCAGAGCACATCAGGCCGAGAAGGCGCGGGGTGAAGTCGTAGTGTTCGGCCAGCAGCTATGCGGGACTCCTCATTCAGTATACAGCCAGAAAAGGTGTACGAAAGGCGAAAGACACTCACGTAGAGGATCTCTTTTTGCGCGTACGGCATCCAGATGTGACTGTCATGAGATCAGCCATCTATCGAACCACAAGGCATCAAAGAATGCCGATCCCTCTCAGGAGAGCTCATACATCCATCTCGTATTCAACAGCGGCGGCCTCTGCAAGCAAGGAACCGGTACGTCAGCAGCCAATCTCAAGCATACACATCCGTCCGAACAGAAAGAAAGACCAGAGTAAACCAACCTCAGTCCGCACCAGCTTCCCCAGCGCCTCCCGGCTCAGGTCGACGGCCGCCCAGGCCGCCTCGTCCCCGAAGTCGACGACGAAGTTGCGGGTCCGCGGCCGCCGCACCGCCTCCTGGAACCGGCGGTGGTTGGCCGGCGTGTCGAAGTCGCCGAAGCTCGCCGCGATCTCCGCGTCGTCCAGGTCGGCGTAGTACGCCGGGAGGGGACGGCGGTGGTCGGGGTGGTTGTTGTAGTGGTTGTCGGTGGTGGGGTTGGCGGAGAAGGTGTGGTGGTTGTCATCGTTGTTGTTGTCGCTGTGGTTCTGTGCTTGTGGGACGTATGTGGGAGGATAGGGAGGATAGGGGTATGGATAGGCTTGGGAGGCGCTGTAGCACTCCCGCTGCTGCTGCTGCTGCTGTTGTCGCTGATCCAAGCCATCTCGATCATCACGGTCTCTACGACCCCCCTCATCCCCAAAACGCTCATCACCACCAACACCCCCGTTGTCATCCCCATCAAGCGCAGCAGCAAACACGTCCATGCTATACCTGTCCGCCCGTCCTACAGGTCACCAACAGAGACAAGCCACACAGCAACAACTAACAAATCCCAAAGCCTCTCAGACGGAGCACAGAGCAGAACAGAGCAATATGAGGATATCAAAACGAGACGAGACGAGACAAGCGATGGACAGAGAGAAGAGAAACAGGAGCAGCCGGAAGAAAAAGACCAGATAAACCAAAAACCAAAAGACAAGCAACAAAAGAAAAGGCCATAGGCATCGATGTATAAAAAACCATCCACGAATCCATTCGAACTCCCTTCCCCATCATATCACACGCACTCCATTCCTGACGAAAAGAAGAAAAAAAGATTGCAAATGACTCCCATCATCACACGCAACGAACGAAACCAAAATAAAAGGGAAGCCTGGTGCAACTGTTACGCACCTACCTAACCTACTACCTGACTTTTGTCTCAGGCCCCCCATTTCATGACGAGGTCACGGGCCGGACCGGGGGAGGGGGGATTCCAGCCTCCAGCGAAAGGGGATGAAGCAGAAGCAGAAGCAGAAGCAGGCAACTCCAATTCCAACTTCAACTCCAGCAAATTCAGACTGAAAACAAAAAGAAAGAGAAATTAAAAAACAAAAAAAGACTTTCTCAAAGCAGGGGACCTCCCGACTTCCCCGCTGGGCAAGGGAAGGGGAGCATACCTAATACGACCACGGAATCAAATCTGCCCCGATATTATGATAGCAGTGACTATGGAGACTGGAGTAAGGTACATAGGTACCGCCGCAGCCCTCAGTCGTCCATCTGACCGACCCGCGGGTGGCCTGACGAGAAACAATCCCTCCATGTCTCACTCTCACCCGTCTCACGTGCAAAGCGAGATATGACCTTAGTCATACAGCCATTCATCCCGAAAATGATGGGTTCATCACACCCAGAACAGATTGATCGCCGCTGTTTCACTTGGATGGTGCTTGGGGACAGGTCGTCGGGAGTCATACGTCCATGCGGCACGCACACAACATATAAAAACCAGGAGACGCGAAAGAAAGACCCAGACGATCTAAGAAACGATCACCACACAGAAGAAGTTTAAACAGATCAAGCAGGGACGGCAGTCGACGGCAGTATTTGTGGAAGCAGCAGTAGTAGATGTAATAGTTGTAGTAGTTGTAGTAGCACCACATGTCCATGAGAACCATACACCAACCGACCGTTTGATAACTAGAGGGGAAGGGATGTGCAGCGGCAGTTTCAAAAAGAGAAAAAAAAAAGTGGAGGAGGAAAAGAAAGAGGAAAGGGAAAAAAGCAAGAAGTTACAAACTCGAATTCAACTCCACCATCACCGCGTAAACCTCTTGACCCCGACTGAAGTGACGCGCACCGATCGGGTGGAGATATATCATGACGGGACTTGAAAAGGATGTCTGCGTGATCTCGAATCGCGGATATGGTTTTTGTATTGGTGATGATTCGAGACGTGGGTCATCAAAGTTATACACGTGGCGCTCAGTTGTGGCCCGCCTTGCGGAGCGAGTTGCTGAGCCATTCCAGACCTTCGTACAGACCGTCACCGGAGGTAGCGCAAGTGGATTGGATGTACTGGAAGAAGGAAGGTCAGAGACTGGTCGAGGGTGTCTTATCATAACACAACATGTCATAACATGGACAATATATAACTTACCCAAGCGCGCTGTCGCAGGCTGTGGAGGCCGAGCTTGTCAGTGATCTCAGCAGCGTTCATGGCATTCTACATCAAAGGTAAAGTCAGTCAGTCGATGCGCTCCCACACAAGGATATCGCGCGATAGGCAGGCAAACGTACGGGAAGATCCTGCTTGTTGGCGAAGACGAGGAGAAGAGCATCCCTGAGCTCATCCTCGTTCAGCATGCGCTGGAGTTCCTCGCGGGCCTCGACGATACGATCGCGATCGTTGCTGTCGACGACGAAGATGATGCCCTGGGTGTTCTGGAAGTAGTGCCTCCACAGGGGGCGGATCTTGTCCTGACCACCGACATCCCAGACGGTGAATTGGATGTTCTTATACTCGACGGTCTCGACGTTGAAGCCTATGACGCGAGGTGTCTGGTTAACGGGGTGATCGATGTCGGACGGGGAAGATGGATCGCGTTGCAATGCATACCGATGGTAGGGATCGTGGTCACGATCTCACCAAGCTTGAGCTTGTAGAGGATGGTGGTCTTTCCCGCAGCGTCCAAGCCGACCATCAAGATACGCATCTCCTTCTTGCCCCATAGCTTGTCGAACAGCTTGGAGAATGTGAGACCCATGTTGGCGGTGTTGGGTGTGTGGACGGTAGGAGGTGGTGGGAGGGAAGTGTGTGTGGTCGAAGGGATTGAGGGAGGCGGGTGAAAAAGAGCGCCCAGGGAACCTGAAAATTGACGGAGGCAATTAGTTTCAGGTGAGGGAGTCGAGCCGCTGCGAGGTCTCCAGCAGGAGGATTCGGATGGGGTGCTGCGGTGATGAAGTGCGTGATGTGTGAAAGGTGGATTGAAAGGAGAGAGGTGTTGACCGAGCGCGGCGCTGGTGGAATGCCGGGGGCGGCCGCACGGGCCCGGAGCAGAGCAGCCGCGCAACAACGGTGGCGGTTGGGTGGTAACTTACCGAAGGAGCTGTAGCAAGTATGTTTTGTTCAAACTCCGTGGGGAAATTGTTTACGACGGTCGGAGAGGGTTTGCACGATGGAGGTGGATGTAAAAGTACGTAAGTGGTAGTCGGTGAGAGTGGGCTTTTCGGTACGGTCGTGGAAAGGTGTCCACAGTTTTCTCTCGGGCTCTGCGAAAGGTAAGGTACCCCAGGTAGCGAGCTGAAAGGGCAAGATGCGGCTGGACGAATATGGACCCGAGGCCTTGGGCAATGGAAGATGGAAGACAAACAACGTGAAGAACCCGACCGTTGTAGGTAGTAGACAGGCAGCTAGTAGGTCATGGAATGTCGGGCACACGACCGGGCGTCTTTAAGACCTTTATACTTGTCTATATAAAAATGGACAGAAAGAACACATAAGACAGAACTTGTCAGTAAAGTATCTAAGGATCCTCATCCCCGTTTTCTTACGTGCCCCTGGCAGGCAGCAGTATTTACAATATTGGAGTAGGTAATCAGGACCGCTGGAGTACATCAGTGTCAGGGCAGTGGTCGACGTGTTATCAACCTTATCCCGTCTGCGCCAGTCAGCCAACCAGCCACAAGGGAGAAGTTAACGATCAGTTCAAAAGCAAAAGCAAGAATAAAAAAAGATATGGTGACACATCTCTCACACTCTCCCCAGGCAGTGTTCCTCGAAAAGACGAATAAGTACTAAATTACTTTAACAATACGAGCTAGAATAGAAAAGTCAAGGCAACCCCGAAAAAGAACCAAAACGCTGGTGCCTGGCAAATGGAGAGAAAGGGAAAAAGGGACCCCGTAAAATGCGTACATCAAAGACCCCAACATCATCGCCTTCGCACATCGTGAAACCCACCACGTGTTCAATTGCCTCAGGTACTTACCTAAAAACTACATGCTACCAACTGAACCCTTCTTTTTCTGCTGCCTCACGCGCACATACACATACAAGCATTTCATCCCTAGAGAAAATGCATCCAATTCTTTTTTCAAACACCGACATCAATGCTAAGTACCCCAAAGAAGATAAGAAAGGAAAACAAAAAAGAAAAAGAAAAACTTCCATCCATCCCTCTCTCAATTGTCTCTCAGTCCAGCCTTCCAATCGCAAACAACATGCTCCCTCCGTCCAAAGTGCAATAGAATGAACCCCGAGAGAGAAGCAGACCAACTCCCCAAAAGAGATATCCATCGTGTGGTGGACCAAAATAATGAATCACATTCCATAAACCAAAGATCAGCCATTTTCCCCCTCCCCTCTCTCTCCTTTTCATCCCATGCCTCCCTACTCCTCATCCTCATCCTCATCAATCACCCTCCTCCTCTTCGCCGCCCGACTCGTGCTGGCAACAACCTCCTCCTCCTCCTCCTCCCGCTCCTCATCATCCTCACCAACAGCATCCTCATCGCTCCCACGACCGCGTTTCGGGCTCTCCCGATGCTGATGCCGGTGCCGCGGCTCCTCCAACTCCTCCTCATCCTCCTCCTCCTCATCATCATCAGCCGCCGGCTCCTCCTCCTCATCGCTCGCCGCAATGAAATCATCCTCCTCATCATACTCATCCTGCCGCGTGCGTCCACGGCCATAATCCTCCTCATCGCTCCAGTCATCCCGGCGCTGCCGGCGTGGCTTCGTCCCCGAGCGCTTGCCGCCCGTACTTTCGAGGGAGGAGAGGCCGAGACCGCCGCCGCCGCCCATGCCGCGCGCACCCCGCCCGCCCCGACTCTCCCGCTCCATGGCTCGCAGCTGGGCCTTTTCCCGCTGCCGCTCCTCCTTGAGGCGCTGCTTCTCGGCTTTCTCCGCGAGGCGCCGCTTCGCCTCCGGGTCCTCCATCGTGTCGATGATTTGGATGCCGTTGGCGCCGCCGGGGGCGCGGGAGGAGGAGGCCGCGAGTCGGTTTTGCAGCCGTTCGAGGGCTTCGTCGGTGGTGGAGCCCGAGGGGTTGATGGTCAGACCCGCGGTGACTTTGTTGCTCGCTTTGATCACGCCGGCGTCTTCGTAGGGCGCGACCAGGTAGGTGAAGGAGTCATGCGCGGCCGAGTAGCCCGTGTCTCGTTGACGGGAGTCTTTGATGCTCGTCGGTGTGGGCTTGGGCGGGTTGCGCTGGGGAGGCGCGAGCGGTTTGCCGTCGATGGTGTACTGCGTGGTAGGATCGCTGGCGAACTGCAAGGTTAAGCTGCCGTCCGACCAGCGCAGGATCCGTGCATTGGATTGCAGTTCCTTGGGGTTGGACGGCGAGCGTCTCCAGCGCAGGGTGGTCATCGCAACCTTGTAAGCATCGAAGTTTTCGGCCGCGGGGCCTCGAGCGTGGGGATCTGCCGTCGGCGGTTGGAACTTCTGCAGCGAGAACGCGGTAGGCTCGATGGCGAGGAAAGTCGGGACTTTCATGATGTAGAGCTAGAAAAGTCGTTAACACGGCGCTGTATACGGCATTGTAACAGCATACCTCATTGTCACTCGGCTTCGGTATCTTGTGTCTTCCAATGGTGATGGGCCAGACAACCTCCGAGGCCTCTTGCATGGCATCCTCGTCCTGTTCCTCGTCGTCGTACCGCCGATCCATCCGACCCTCATCGTCTCCCGAGTCCAACTGCTCGTCGTCCAAAGTGCGTTGCTTGCTGGAAGCGGGTCAGCCCATCACGAACCCGAAGAACTCGGTCTATAAAGTTTTCTCATACGGTTCAACATTCCCAAGACCGTCGTCAAAGCCGGCATCGGCATCGCCGAAGAGGTCGTCATCGTCAATGCCGTCATCCTCCTCGTCATCCTCCTCGTCATCCTCCACGGTCTGCTTGACGTCGGGCGCGGATCCAGCCTCGCTGGCAGCGGCAGCGTCTACCTGCTGCTCCTCACCATTGACCTCGGGTTCGGCGGCAGCGACGTCATCGCGCGGTGCCGGAGAGCCTTCTTCATCCGACATGGTGGAAGGGCGCGGTCAGAGGGTGGAGTCTCGCGCGCGCGTGAAATGCGCAGGACCTGCTTTCAGCGGGCTCCGGGGCGCGCGAAAGAGGAATGGAGAAGGAGAGCGGGTGTGCCCGGCGTGGGCAAGAGGAGGTCTCGCTGTGCGAAGAGGCGATCCGAGACTGCTTGACGTGTCAGGTGAGCTTGGCCGTGCGCGAGATCGGTCTTGATGAGAATGGAAGGGCGAGAGGTCGTCGGAGGTGAATGGTGCTCGGCCAGCAAGCTCAGGCACGCATGGTAACTGGATGGAGGAGGGCAGGGAAAGGCGCGTCCGTGCGGGATTCTTGGTGGACGCAAGCGGATAAGCGCACCAGACCCGCGATCTCTCGAGCTCGTGAGCGGTCCAGTGAGCGGTGGGCGGCGGGCGGCGGTCCCCTCACAGGCCCATCAGTCCCTGAAACCGTCGGGGGATCTCAAAGGGGGCAAATTGTATGGCATTGGCATTGGCATTGGCATTGGCTCTGCACAGCTGCACATCTGCATCCCATCCTCTCTAGTACTCTACTACTGTATCCATCAAACATCCGGGGCAACAAACGACGAACCACTGCAGGCAAGCAAGACTGAGCAGCCTGACACTTCCTCCAACATCGTCACTCCCTCCCCTTTTGTCCTCTCGCCTCGCCTCGCCTCTCCGCCTCGCCTGGCCACTACCTACCTCTTCTGTCCATCCATCCATCCAACCTCCGAACCTCCTCCTCTCTCCTTCTCACTCCCTGCCCTCCTCCTCCACTCCCTCCACCTCCGGTCCGGATCTCGTGTCGTTGCCCTTCAGTTTCGTTTCCTTCTCGTCCCCGGCGGACCTCGTTCGTTTCACCTTCTCGGTATCATGGCCGCCTCCTTCTTCTCGAGCGTGTAAGTGCAGCAGCCTGGAGTGGTGCAATCGTGCCTCCCGTCCTCCCTCCCCTCCACTTCCGTCCTCCCCTCTTGTCCACCCTCACTCCCTCCCTCCCCCTCCTTCATGGCCGCGGCGCTCGTTGTCATGTGCCGCCAACAGCGACTACCACTTGCTACCTCGCTGTCACTCCATCAGCTGGTCCTGCTGCTGGCTCCCATCTCCCCCCTTCCCCATCCCCTTCGCCCTCCCCCTCACATCTCCGATCTTCCCTCTTGTCTCATGCGGACTATGAGATCGTCCTGGCGATAACTACTGCTGCTGCCCTCTCCACGCATGATCCCTACAGATCCACCCTTCCCCCCTTCTGCCTGCTGCGAAACACCAACACCACCAGCCTGCACATCTCCAACCCACCCGACATCTGTTCACACCTTCACGCGCTGCATAAATCTCAGATCTTGCCGATCGCTCACCGCCACTTTTCCCCCTCCTGGCACTGCCCTCTCTCTGAACAGCTCCGTGTGTTGACCTTATCTCCTCACCTCCGCAGACGCTCTGGCTTCGGCCGTCAGTCCAACAAGGGCAGCAACCAAAACAAAGGCAGCGGCCAAACGACCTCCTCGCCGTCCTCCTACTCTCCCTCGCCCACCTCCGCCGCGACGCCCTCGATCCCGCCTATGCCCCAGTCGCCTGCCCTGTCCGCACAAATGTCGGTCGAATCCCCCGTCGCTGAGCCTCAGTCCGCAGGCGGCCGCAAACCGCCCTTCTTCTTCCGCGAGGAGTACTCGGGCCTGATTGTGAAAGGCAACTTTATGACATTGGCTGCCAAGCCTGTTTTGGTTGAGGAGGGCGAGTGGCTTGCGCATCAAGGTGAGCGACCTCGCCAGGCCGTGCGTCGATAACCCCAGACTTACGTTGCGTAGTCGTTGAGCAGTACCGGCTTCTTGAGCAGATGATTGAAATCATCAAGGCACACGATGAGAGGTCCGGACGTCCGATCTGCAACCCCGAGACATGCCCTACCATGTCTGCATCTGGGTAAGTTTGCGGGTGTTTTTCTTTCCGCTCGACGTCTATGCTAAGACGAGGAGCAGGCACACTTATACCTGGCTGGACCAGAACAAGAAGCCCATCAAGATCCCTGCTATTCAGTACATCAACCTGGTCCAAAAGTGGATCGTCGGCAAGATCAACGACCCCTCCATCTTCCCCACTGACACGAGCACACCCTCGAACTACGCGTCCGGAGGCCTGAACAGTCCCCACAGCGGCACTCCGATCGCTGCTGGACCAACCTCTCTCAACGCCCCGCTCTCCCAGCTTTCCGGTCGCGACTGGCTCGGCAAATCCTCCGGGTTCCCGGAATCGTTCGAATCCGACATCAAGTCCATTTACCGGCAGATGATGCGCTGCTACGCCCACATCTACCACGGCCACTGGCTCGAGCCTTTCTGGCACGTCAACGCGTACAAGGAGCTCAACACCTGCTTCATCCACTTCATCAACGTTGGCAAGCTCTTTAACCTCATCGGCGACAAGGAGATGGAGCCGATGGCACCTCTGATCGAGCTGTGGCACGTGAAGGGTTTGCTGCCGGTCCACGACAAGCCTGCGGAGACGCCAAAGAGCGAGCAGAAGCCTGCCGGTGCCGCAGCATAAGGAACGAGAGGGGTGGGGTTTGGGGTTCGGGAGATGGTATGAAAACCTGGAAGGCCTCTTTATCTCTCTTTCATCTCCTGTCAGTGTTGCGCGCAAATCAGTCAGCGTCAAAAGAGATTTGCATTCATGGAAACGGCGTCCGGGGGAGCGTCATGATGTCTGGAGTTTTTCATTTCCACAGGTGGTACCATCAGTCTCCATATTTTCGGCTTTTTCTAGGCAAGCAAGCTAGGTATGAGATACATTGCTCGCCTTCTTCTTCTCCGTCTTCATCAAAGGCCCATAGCTCGAGCGCGTGATCTTTCGATTCGTAGGGAGAAGCGAGAGAACGTAAAGCATGCCAGAACAAATTCTTCGTATGCATCCATTGATTTCTGTTCGCTCAACATGACGAGCCTAACATAACGAGCCTCTATAATAACACTAGCTGCAACATCGACGAGGGCAACGATGGATTCGAATAACACCCCATCCCCCTATCCCGTGCATCATGCGTTTCCCCGATCGATACTAATCCGTGCGAAAGAGACCAATGAAAACAGAAATAATGAGGGAAAAAAAGAACTTAGCACCCCTTTTCTTCTTTGCAAAGGGAGAAAATAACTCATTGACATGCAAAGAACATTCCATCCAGAAGAACAATGAAGATCCGAACCCGACCCGACGTGAAAGTAAAGTGAAAACCTCCCTTCGATAAACGCCGTTGAGTTGAGAAAAGAAAAGACACGTGCGGATCGAAATACACTTTTTTCTATAACCCTCCACGATCACGCCGTGGCCGGGACGGTGGAGGCGGCCTCATCACCGACGAGAGCAGCAGGGGCAGGAGCATCAGCAGCAGTAGCAGCAGCCGTTCCATTCACCTCCGTCTCCGCCTTCTCCTGCTCCTTCCCCTCCGGCTCCCACCTCCCAAACGGCGCCACCCGCCTCAACACCGCCACGCCCTCCACATGGCCCGTCTGGGGGAAAAAATCAAATCCCACCAGCGAATCAATGACATACGCGCCCCCCTCCCCAACACCCTGCATCCCCCCGACCAGAATCCCCACGTCGCGGGCCTGGGTGTGGACGTTGCAGGAGACGTACAGGATGCGGGCGGGTCCGTAGGCGAGGAGCTGGCGGAGGAAGGAGGCGTCGCAGCCCTTGCGGGGCGGGTCGAGGAGGACGACGGTGTGGGCGGGTGGGCTGCGGATTTGGCGGAAGAGGTGGGCGGCGTCGGCGGCGTGGAAGGATGCCCGTGAGGGGGAAAGGTGGTTCAGGTGCAGGTTTTGGGTGGCGGAGGCGATGGATTGGGCGGAGATGTCGATGCCGAGGGAGGAGGGGAGGTGAGGGGAGAGCGTGATGGTGAAGAGGCCGGAGCCGGAGTAGGCGTCGATGAGGTGGGTGATGGGTGGGGGCTGGGGGTTGGAGGTGGAGGTGGAGTTGGCATCGGGAGGGGGCAAGATGTGCGCGGCGACGTAGTCGGTGAAGCGGGGGAGGATGCTGTTGTTGTTCTGGAAGAAGGCGCCGGCCGGGTTGCGGAAGACCCAGTCGCCGATGTACTCGGTCGACTCGGCGTTGTTGTCCGTGATGCACGTCTTGACGTGGACGTGCTCGCCGCTCCCCGTCGTGACTGCTTCGATCACGGCGTCCGGGTCGGCCTGGCGGGCGGCTTCGATCGCGGCCACGTCCGCTTTGGCAAACCGGGTCGTGTTCTCCCGCAGCAGGATGGTGGCGCCTTTCCGGTACTTGTGGATCTCGGCGGCGACGCGCTTGCGCTCCCGCCGCAGCCCGTTCACCACCGCCGGCGTGCCGATCGGGCAGTCCTCGATGTCGAGCGTGTGCCGGGTGCCCTTCTTCATGAAGCCGACGTTGGGCACCTCGGTGAAGACGCGCTGGATGCCGTTGCGGCCGTCGCTCTTTTTGCCCGGCGGGCCGTCGAAGTGCGGCGTCAGCTTGGTCCGGTAGCCGTACTGGAGCGGGGAGCCGATGGTGTCGCCGACGGGCGGGACGAGCGCCGGGTCCAGGTTGGAGAAGTTCTTGTACGCCTTCTCCACGATCGTCTTCTTGTGCGCGAGCTGGTCCTCGTACGGCAGCATCTGGAACTGGCACCCGCCGCAGGAGGCGAAGTACTTGCACTTGATCAGGCTGTCGTCCCGCCGCGGGCCCGGCTGCTTCACCCCCAGGAAGTCCGTCAATGAGTATCGCTCCTTGTCCAGCCGTCGGAAGATCTTCGCGCGGACGACGTCGCCGGGGACGGTGGAGGGCACGACGTAGACGTGCTTGCGGTCAGGGGAGATGGCCAGCCCGTCGCCCGTCGAGGAGATCTCGGAAACGGTGAGTTCGACTTCGGAGAAGAGCTCCGGTTGCGCTGTTGTCGTCGGCGCTGTCTGATCTGATGTCCCGTTCTCCGCACCGTCCGAGGGGCTGTCGAGGGAGAACTTCTCGAGCAGGGCGTTCACGTCGTGCAGCAGCACCTCATCGTGCGATCCGGAGCTCCTGAGCTCGTGTTCCTTCACGGCTTTCTGCTTCTTGTTCTTGGGCTTCCACTGCCCTTTGCCCTGGAACGGCCGCTTCTTGGTGCCGTTGCTCTCCACCGGGGCGGCCGCGGCGGCCGTGGCGCAAGAGGCCATTCTGTATGCGATCGGAGCGAAGGAGACGGACTTCACGGTCGGGCGGGCCCAGAGTCTGCTCAGGAAAGGCGGCGGGCGCATGTACAGTATGGGGGTGTGAATGGTGGCGGTCCCGGGGCACATAAAATATATCGGACAGGGTCCTTTTCCTGCGGACGTCGCAGCGCAAATCTTATCGGCTGCCCTGCCATTGGACCGTCGACCGTTGGGTGGGCGGCCAGGCTTCATGTTTGCCTGAGGCCGTCAGAGAAATCGACCTCTTCCACCACCAGGCCGAGCCCCGACGTCGTCCGCTCGCTTCAACAATATTCCCTCCCGTCTCCTCCCTTCCACTCCCCACCAGTCAACCCGGCGTGAGAGGGAAAGGCAAGCGGCGAGACGCTTCCGAACCGACCTCACGATGAGCGTCTCACGACCGATACGCTGCTTCTTCTCTAGAGCGACCGCTGCCCTCCCGAAAACCTCCGCGCCGCGCCGACCCTTCCACTCCACGCCCGTTCAGGCCGCGCGACGAACCCGGTACCCGTCGATCAAGGCGGAGGAGCTCGAGAAGTTGAACCGGCCCTACGATGCGGAGGACGAGGAAGCATTGAAGGCCAAGTACACCGAGAAGCAGCTCGAAGCGATCCGGCTCGCCGAGCAGCACATCCCGACGGAGGAACTCCAGGCCCGTCAGATCGCCCGCCACGACGGCTGGGGCATGCCGTACGAGGACGACATGTCCCGAGTCGATCCCGTCCTGGACAACAAGATCAAGAAGAGGCTGCCGTACATGAACCTCCACGACGAGATGCTGCTGGAAGATCTGGAGGACCGATGGGCGGAGAAAATCATCGAGCTGGGCCACAATGCGATTGGCGACGACCCGAGCGCGGGACCCGTCTCCAAGGAGAAGGAGGATGAACTGGCGCTGGAGGCGATCAAGTTCTTCGACGATCCGGAGACGTACTTCCCCAACAACAGCCCGGAGGCGCTGGAGGCGCTCCGCAACTTCGAGCAGTACAGCAGCTACGTCCCCGAACTGCCCGTCATCGACGCCCCGGAGATGAAGCGGATGGTCGACCGAGGCCAGGAGGAGGAGGATCCGCACGACGTGCGGTTGCGGAAGTACCTCGGCTGGGACAAGAGCCGGGTGAAGAACATCAAGACCAAGGTCCTGGTTCACCGCCGGGTCGTCAACCAAACGCGCATGGGCAAGATCCAGTCCATGTACTACCTCGCCATCGCCGGCAACCAGCACGGCCTGCTCGGCATCGGCGAGGGCAAGTCGGCCGAGCCGGAAGACGCGATCAAGCAGGCCCGCGTCCACGCCATCCGGAACCTCAAGCCCATCCCCCGGTACGAGAACCGGACGATCTACGGTGACATCGAGGCCAAGGTCGGCGCGACCGAGGTGACGTTGAGCGCGAGACCGCCAGGTACGTGAATGAACATTCCTCTCCCC